>CM062804.1:1353989672-1355189672 GCA_031772625.1 Pinus tabuliformis
TTATTATGACGAATAACATTTACTTTACAAGTCAAAGTGTTAAGTATATAGTAGATATAGTTGCAAACCTAGCATGGATGATAAGGATCAAAGTGTTTAAATTTTGGACAGCTTTTGATGTTAACCGTGGCCAACAGACCCGGTTTCCTTCGGGTAGACTGAGGCCAACAAATATATTTGGTTACCTACTTATAGATAATTAATAGAAATCGGAAATACTACCAATCTTATACGAAAAAAATAAAATCAATTTTAATAATTGAAAATGGAAAATTAATTATATTAATAAAATGAATTATATAATATTTATTTTAATTTAAATAATTTAATATTGATTTACTAGTTTTTTTGTTGTATATCTTCGATTTACTAGCTTTTTTTTCCTATCCTTTTATAAGTTTTGATTTAAATAGTAAGGGTTGCACATGCACTATCTCTATGAACTTTGTAGTCACTACCTCCAAGGGTTGCACCGTCACTATCATTAGGAGTTGTGTAGTTACTACTGTTAAGCACTACACAGTCACTATATCTATCAACTCTGCAATGTCTATTTCTAAAGACTGCATAAACATTATCAACAAGAACTATGTAAACGCTGAATTCTATGGGTATACATTGACTGGTAGGATTGCTAGGAATGAGTGTGTTATGTTGTAAGCTAGGCATGTGAAAGCAAGTGGCTTCGACACTTAGAATCTTAAAGCAAGAACTAATCACTTAGACAACATAATTGATCATGAAATGACTATGAACAACCTATAACGACAGATCGCAATATTGTAAGGATGCTCCAAAATTTAGATGTATGTACTAAAATTTTGGATGGTGTTTGTCACAGTGACAAGTAGAAAGATAATTTTTGGTTTCCATTTAAAATAATTGAATGATGTGAGGATCATTGATGGGGGCTTATCCATTCTCTATGAGTGCTACAATCATTTGTCTCATGCAAAGAAAAATATGTGCTTCTTCTTATGAGTTTCTCTTGTGCTCTAATACCATATAAAATTGTTGGATAACCTGCACACAAAAATCTAGTTGCAAAGAAGAAACAATAATTACAAGCTTGAGACTAAAGAGAATGAATGAATTTGGATTGTTTCAAAGAATGAATGAATTACATATAAATATTATTCTTTGTGAGAGAGCTAATGCACACTAAGTTGGCCTTCTAGTATATGCACATAGGTAATCACTAATAAAAAATACCCCTAGTCTCTATTAACATGCTATGCAATGGAGTTAGTCCTCAATTAAGTAGTCATGCACAAGTGAAGAACTCATGCATGCATAACGAGCCTTAGTTAACTAGTCAACAATATTAACCATATTAATAAATATTACAATATTATTAATAATAATAAATATCATTATCATTATTAATATTAATAATAATGATTAAGAATGAATATTAATAATTAATATTAATGACTAAGAAACAATATTATTTCTGTTATATTACTATTATTAATATCAATGATTAAGCATCTATATTATTAACAATTTTTTTATATTAGATTATTGGTAATAATTCATCCATTCACCCCAAAATGGTGATTCAATTTTGAGTAAAATTTTGATTTCTGGTTTTCTAAAGTATTAAAAAATTAATATTAAATATTAAATAGTAATTTTATATAAAAAGTTTATTTATTTATTTAGATGACATATTAAATTTTGATTTTTAAAAAAATATATTTAATTGTGTTAGGAAATGGATTTTGTTTTTTTTTAACTAATCACTTATAAAATAAATAAATACGTTTTAAAAACATATAAAATACAATTTATTAATATAAAACTTAAAAATATAATTTATCAATATATTTTTTTTAAGTCGACTTTTTTTGTTAATTCAAATTGATAATACATTGTGAGAAGAGCATTTTTTGTGGTTTCATGGCTTCAATCTAACCATATTTGTTGGTCATTAAGTATAGACATAATATAACATATATTATCTCCACAAAACTAGAGGATTTCCTAACTAGAGCCAATCATGTGAAAATTTTATCAAAAACCAAAACATATCCCAATTTCCTGATTATAGATTGTTTTCATTTGGGGCGTGAGTATCATTACCAATATTCCCATCATCC
The DNA here is from genome assembly GCA_031772625.1 of Pinus tabuliformis. Taxonomy (NCBI): domain Eukaryota; kingdom Viridiplantae; phylum Streptophyta; class Pinopsida; order Pinales; family Pinaceae; genus Pinus; species Pinus tabuliformis. Next base: position 1,353,991,775 of record CM062804.1, read on the forward strand.
GTTGGGCGGTTAAAGGTATCATGGATACAAGATTCCATGTGGGTCATCCACCCTTTGAAGGAAACCATCTCGTCATGTGATTGTTGTTGGTTAAGACATAGTGAAGCTTGATGATCCAATATGTGGGACTGATTGTGAAAAATGTCAAAGAAGAAGCTAACGGTGTCATTGTAGTCAATTTTATTGTTCTGAGTGAGCTGGTCCACTAAGGCCTAGACTACCTGAATCTTGGCTTCAATTGAGTCAAACGGGGGTGGCAGATCAACATGGCCCAATGAACCTCCTTGGGCTATGTCTATCTCTCCTTCCTCCTTTGACTACTACCCCATGCATCTATCTCCTCTACCCCATTGGCCACCCCCACTACAAGGACATCCTTGCTGTCTCAACATGAGTCTGATGCTGCTGATATGGGATTTTCCGAGAGAGAAGGAGCACGTTGATTTATTCTTGCTAGATATAAGAAACCAAGTCCTCCAGGACTTGCCCAACACATGATTAGAGTAAGTCTGTCTCTGAATTGAAACTATTCAAGCCTAGGAAAGCGAGGTACAGGGAACTAACCAGTAGTCCCCTCTGAGAGACAAGGACCACCTTTCTCCAACCTTCCAAATGGGTTTAATGACATTAAAAAACTGGATATTAGATTTATCCACAAACTTTTAGGGGATTTTTTAGGTCTAAAATGGGCCTCCTAAAGAAATTATAAAATATTTATCGAAATAATAAAATAAGATTAGATTACATCATCAAATTTTAGAGGAAAAAAGACACAACTATTTTTTCAACTCGTATTTTCAACTTATCTCCATATGGGATTACTCAAATTTCGAGCGAAAACACTCATTGGATGTATAATTTTATTCCTCATCCAGGAATACCCATGTTGCATACTTTCGATGAACCCTGTTACACGAAAAATGAGAAATACGTGAAAAACGTTATTGCAACCACATTTTTCCATGTATTTCTCATTTTTCGTGTAGAAGGGTCCATCGAAAGTATGCAACATGGGTACTCCTTGGATGAGGAATCAAATTATGCATCCAATGAGTGCTTTCGCTCAAAATTTGAGTAAATACCATATGGAGATAAGTTGAAAATACAAGTTGAAAAAATAGTTTTATTATTTTATTATTTTTTAATATTTGTACCTTTTTACTCCAAAAATGGTGAATCATCCCCCATAGTTGACATCACCATATTGAATCCTATTGGTTCTTATAAAGTTTATTTTGGTTGTACATTTTTCTTAGGAGGCCCATTTTAGACCTCAAAAATCCCCTAATGCAATAGAGCCAAAACATAATGAAAATAGACTCCACAAACAACCTTAAACCCCACACACTAAAACCACTCGAACAACCTATGGGTAAGCCAAACCAACGCACATAATAAATCTCAAAGAAGATCACCAGGTGGAGGTGATGTGTAGAGAATTCCTGAACAGATAATTAAACTATATAAAATTACCAATGCTACAGTGAAATAAATTACCACCCTTTTGTAGCCCATTGGAGTGGTGTGATTAACATGCAGTTGAGTTTCCTCCACTCCTTGGCTTCCACAGAGATTTGAACATGGATCCCACACAATGCATCCAACAGTCACAAGTATTAACCCATGGAGAAACCCACTCTTTTTCCATAATAAGAGCTCCCCCATATACCTAAGGAACAACTCAAAGGACTAAGAGATCCATGCAGATAGAAGGAGTCGATATCACTCAAAATATCACTCTGATTCGTTTCACTACCAAAAGTATAGTCCCGCCAGACCCGCACCACCCTAAATATACCATATGTTTGCTTGAGAATGTTCTCAAGGCTGATTCTTGACGCCATTCTATTACCTCGTATCGTCATTACCATCATTGCATGGGGGATTGATGAACTGGACCTCTCCTATAATATTCTCAGTTTTCACCCTCATCAGGGAATGATTTTCATTGTTGATCAGAGCTTCTATTAGGGCCAGATCCCTAGGGTTGATATCTGGAGGCCATCCTAAAGAAAAATATTGGTTGTTCTATAAGATTCCCCGATTTACTAACCAATCTGACACTTTATTACCCATCGTCTTGATGTGTCTAGCTAACATGAATGGGAAGGAGAGTAATAACTCATATATTCCTTTGATAAGTGATTCTAGGTGCCAAATCCTAATCACCTTGGAGGTAGGTTTTCCATTAAGAAGCCTTTGAGAAACTTGTATTACCAACTTTGATTCTCCAGGATTTGAATCTTAGGTATTTCTGAAATTTTAGCTGGTTGAAGGCCTTTCTCAAGAGCTATATCCTCAACCACATTGTTTGTTGTGGTACCACATGAGCTTGCAAAATATCCTACTAGATGACCTTGCGAGTCCTGAAGAATAACTCCATATCCTGCTGGACCTGGGATCCCCTTAGAAGCTCCATTGAAATTGATTTTGACAAACCCCTCAAAGGGGAGTGTGAATATCAAGGGTGATTTCACCTCCTCTTGGGATTTTGAGGGGAATTGTGACGCCATCATAGATGGGGCAAAGTCTAGGAGAGAAAGGATCAAGCCTCCTCTCTTTCATCTTTCTAGTCCTCCTCTCCCCATTTTTCCTCCAAAATGGTCTCTTGAATGTTTTCCTTTGTGGTTTTCCAAATAATTTGAATTGAAGGTACTTGGTCTTTGAAAATGCCTCTATTGCAACACTTCTAGATGTTCCAAGGAGAAATCCTATTACCAAAACCCATGCTCAGTTAACAATAGGGTTCTTAAAAAATGTCATTCTCCATTGTTCTATGGTTTTTATCATGTTGTTTCAGCTCAATCCAAATGACTGAAGTTGTTATGGACCCATCCCCATAGGGTGTCAACAACTACAAAGGTTTTTAAAAGGTGCTCCAAATTTTCCTCTTGTTGTTGACATATAGGGCATCTTGAAGGCCTATTATACCCATTTATAATCAGTTGATCCCATGTCAACATGCATATTCTCCCTACCATCTAAAGAAAATGGGATAATTTTGGCCATAAGTTAGAGGTCCATATCTTCCTCCACATTGGCTCCTTAAGGAGGTTTATATGATTTGTTGCAATTGGATAGGCTTCCTTGATCTCCATCATAGCTTATCTAGCTGGTGTGATATCAGGGTGCAACGTTCCTTTAAGATATATGTGAAGGGGGGCAACTTTGGATAGTTTCTGATTGCTGCCAATTTGCTTCTATTTTCCAAATTCTCCATTCAACTTGAGGGAGTAGTTCCTTCCAGTAGTTAGCTATCTTATTAGCACTTTGAGAATCTAGGAGGGCTTTGAATTTGGCTAACTCAAGGATCCTAGCCAATTTTGGTAGCTACTGCTATGAGTCTTCCCAAAAGGAAGAGGAAGCCCCGTCATGAATTTCCTAAAAGAAGTGGTCTTTGACATTGTAGATTTTTTTACATGCTAGGTTCTACAGTGGAGAGTCCTAGTGAGAGTCAGCAAATCTAAGGAGCTCTATTAAAGTGTGATCTCGTCCATACCTTTTACTCCATATTTTCTTCTAGAGTTCTTTCCCTCCTTATAGCCATTTCCATGAGAATGTTTCTCCAATCACTTGATTAAGTAGTTCTAGATCTTGCAACCATAGGCCTCCTTCAAGCTTCAGAAAGAATATTTTACCCCAATATTTTGGAGAATTCGGTATCTACGGATAAATACTATTTCCCTAAATAAGTAGTTGTATCTAGAACAACAATTTAAAGTGTTTTAGACTTTTCCTATAAGTAATAGATAAGATGATAAGATAGAAGACCTACTTGTGGTTCCAATTTCCTGTCCTCTCCCTTGTATCAATCCTGTCGCTCCTTATCGTACTTAATTCACTTGCAAAGTACCCTGTAAACACAAAATAAAACAAAGAACTGATCAAAGCATACGATCTATTCAATATAAGTGAAAGGAATCAGATACAATTCACACATCTAAGCATTATGAAACAATACAAACAGATGGGAAAAAGGTTCAAACAGTTTATTAGATAGAAGAAGGAATTACAACCATTGGTTTCTGATTCAAAGCCATTCCTCCAGCTTGGATCCCATCCACATCACATCAAAAGCATGACAAACTTGTAGCATTACAATACTTGCTTCAAAGCCAAATCTCATAGCAGCATTATCTCCTTACAATTCAACATAATCTAGCCCCTGATCACTTAGATGAGTGGTCAATTTATAGGAAGATGAAGGAGGTTTTCTCATAAATGGTGGCATTGAATGGCCTTCCATATAATTAGTTCCATGGAGGAAGGGATGAGAGGATAAGATGCACCTTAACTCATTCCTCATCCATTTTCGAGCTTATAGGAGTTGATAAGTGAGGGAACCTTCTAGATGACTCTAAAAGATAAGAATATTCCCCAAACCCTATGTGAATTTCTCTCATTCTCGCCCAACGTAGGTGAAAGGAAGCCTAAGTTCTCTACAGAGCACCCTGGAAGTGGACTCAACTACTCTCTAGTGCACCTTTACAAGGGCTTACCTACGCTGGTCCCTCTAGAGGTTATTTCTGGATGTCTTCAAGTCATGAAACTGTCTGGGAAGGAGGCATTTAAAGGGGTGACTTGTTTAGGGCTTGTAGCAACTGATATTAGGGTTTGATGATCCCTAAAACAATGATCTAGATGATGGCATTGATGTGCCCAAATGGATCTGTAACAGCTACCCCCTAAAGCATGAAGTCAGAAAAATGCCAATGTTGAATGAAATGCTTTACGATGTGATGAGGAGGTATCGAAGTGGAAGGTGACCTGTCTCAATTACAATACATATATCATAATTTTTTTATTTTTACATGAATTTCTAAGGGAAGGGATACCCATGCTTAGCTTATAAACTTTCATTACATGTACATAAACAGTCGTCTATAGATATAGACCCATGATCGGAATGACCATCAATGTAAAGCCATTGTACATATGATTTAGTACTCCTGAAATCGCAACCCAGATGGATGAAACTAGATCTAAGGTCTTCTATCTCGTTCAATCGTTCACTCAAGTACGAGTCTAACCATGTGAATATGTGATCTGATGTCGAACATGGGAAGACACCATCTGATTACTAGCCAATGAGGTAAGTTGTTAACAGATGCAAGAGAAATCACCGATAATGATAATGATCCTCAAGGTACTGCAGTACATTTTGCATGGTGTGAATGGATGATTTGATGTCGAACACCATACAAAGTCTTTCGATATAAGGCCATTGATGCCAACCTATCTCCGAAAGCGAGAAAACTGCCATTGATGTATGCAAGCCTCAAGGTACTGGAAGAGTGTTTCTAAGTCAACTTCTTGGATAATGAGCTGATGTCTACAAGAAGCGACTCATAGCAGGAGGGCCTTGATGTATCTCACATCAATGACACGAAACAAGTGTATTGATTTTGGAGATGGAATTTGACTAACGACACAAGCTTGAGGAATGACGGTCATGAAAATGAAGGTTTATGGTATTGCAAAGGATGAATTTTTATTGAATGAATTCTCTTGAACATGTCGGCGACACTAAAGTGAATTGGTAGAATTGACCAAAACAAAGTGATGGATGGTATGATAGACCAACGGTGTGATAACCATCAAGCTAATAACCCAACCTAGATAGTCACGGTGATGGAGTGAAAGTGTCATGTTCAAGAGCGACCTACTACCACAAAGTGGTTTCCCCTTTTTCTCATTTTCCCCAGTCATTACTAACCAGTACCTCTTTATTTTTAATCAAGCTTGAGGAGGATAACATATGCTTGTTATATAATTCCACCCTTTGAGTGAATCCATCACTATATGATGTTTTAACGAGTCTAGTGAAGATGAAACTCGATCTTGTCTAGATGGACAAGTTTGTCGCTATTTGATATTTTAACGAGTTTAAAGAAAAAGATAACTCGGTCCTTTTCATGTTTAGAGAGTTTGAAAAGGAACAAAAAGAAAACTCCACAAGTTCCTTTTCATAAAATAATCTCTCAAGCTCAAAAAAGCATAAAATAATACAAGAGAGATGTCGTTTCCAATCCGTTAACGAGCTGGAAAGGACAATCACTCGACAATCTTTTCATGTTTAGAGAGTCTAAAAAGAGCTTAAAGAGGACTCCACTTTGAGGAACGAGTGGTGTATAGGATAGAAACTAGTTCCGATGATGTTGTAACTTCTCAAAACATGTTGATTTATTTGAAGAGGCTAGCTAATAAGACCACTCATTGCAACTATTCCTCAAAAAGAGAGAAACAACCAAGTGAAAGCATATGATTGGCCAAAGGGATGGTGGCGATGGGATGAAATCAACCAAGGCTCATCTGATGGATAAGGCTGATAGAATGGAAATCATGAGCGATAAAATGGAGATGGGTTCATTTTTACACAAGCTTGAACCTTAGGGAACTATGCTTGGATTCAGTTTCATGTTTACACAAGCTTGAAATGAAGAACTATGCTTGAATTCAGTTTCATTTTTACACAAGATTGAAATGAGGAACTATGCTTGAGATTGGTTTACATGCCCCTAACATGATGAAAGGGAGAGTCTCCTGTAACTAGATGGAAGTCATTGTGGTGAAGCAGGACAGTTATCCAACACTTTCCTAGCTTTGTCCAGATAGGGACAAAGGTGAATGGGGCGATTCCCTTCACATAACCTATAGGGAAACTTAACTTTACCACTAGGTGCATGCCCCCAAGCTTCATTACATTCACCTAAGTAGACTACCTGTGGCTATTAGGTGGATGGAATGAAGGTTCATTTACGAGATCAAGTGAAAGACTCGACTGAGATTTTACGAGATCTACTGAAAGACTTGACTTGGAACTTTGCTCCAGAGGACCTTGTTTCATTTTTTAATGAGCTTGACACAAGACAAGGAACTCTGCTCAGATTCCTTGTTTCATTTTTTAATGAGCCTGACACAAGACAAGGAACTATCCTCGTGGGGGCTGTTTCATTTTTAATGAGGTTGACACAGTAAAAGAAATATCCTCATATTCCTTATTTCATTTTTTAATGAGGTTGACATAAGACCAGGAACTATCCTCATGGGACCTGTTTCATTTTTTAATGAGGTTGACATAGTAAAAGAACTATCCTCATATTCCTTATTTCACGACCCATGATAGGAGGTCATGACTTCCAAGAGGTTCTCATCATATGGGAGAACAATGCTCTATAAGGGATTTGTATCAAGGAAACCGAGATCTAGTTCCAATGCCTCCAGTACATAATTTACAACATCACTGAATTGATCATCAGTTGATGTAGGTATGGAACGGATTGCCACATAATTAACCCGTGGCAAGGATGATACCATTGGTACAAAAGGACCATTTAGGGAAGATGGATGACTAGAAGCCATATTTGGACTGGGAAATGAAAGCTGGTCAATGGTGACAATTCTGCCTTCATGAGAGAAACACATCAGTCGAAAGAGTGTTGAAACAATAGCTTTCATGTCATAAACATAGTCACACCCTAGAAGTAAATTGTAATATAAAGGGCCTGGGACTACCATCACATTCAGATAAATGATTTTTCCTCCCAAGGTAATAGGTAACTGAGGAAGGATCCCTAATGGTTGACTGGTTCCTCTGTTAAAAGGCAACAGATTCTGGTTAACAGGCACAAGTAGCAGCGAACCAAGCGCTTGCCAAGCAGTCAAGGAAAGGATACTCACATATGCACCTTCATCTATAATAGTGCCTGATACAATCATATTACAAACTTGTACTATGATCTGGAAAGGAACATAAGAAGGAAGATGGAATCCTGCCAGTCGATTCCAATCAAAGGAAGTGACCAGACTACTTGGAGGGGGTACCGTAAGAACGGGAGAGTTATCCCCTTGAGTTATTGAAACAGGAGGATTTTCCTCCTGTCTTGATGGAATAGGAGGGTTTCCTCCAAGTTCATTCGAATATGAAGAAACAAAAAGAACCTGAGTGGTATCATATTCACTCTCTTTGGGAAAGGTACAATTATCTAAAGGTGAAATTGGGTCAACTGTTTCCTCGACCTGTTGATTTGGGTCGGGTATAGACTCATAGGATTCACTTTCAGAGAGAGTGGGTTTGACCAATGGTTTATTTGAGTCATTAAATTCATTAACTAGTGAAGGATTAAGGGAGAGTCTCCTGTAACCAGATGGAAGTTGTTGCGGTGAAGTAGGACGATTATCCAACACTTTTTTGGCTTCATCCAGATAGGGACAAAGGTGAAAGGGGTGATTCCCTTCACATAACCTACATGGAACCTTAACTTTACCCTTCTTTCCATAAAATATACTACCACTAGTTGACGGTGTGCCACCAGCATGATCTCAAGAAGTTGATGACACAGGATGATGTGAACCAAAAGACCATTCTTCTAAGATCTAAGGAATATCAGGACAATTTTGAAGAAGATGGTCTCCCACACAAAGTTTACATGGATATTGAACTTTGTGAGGCTTGATGGATGGTTTCTCATCATATGTTGCATTCAAAGCAATGGTTACCTGGTTTCCCCTCTGCTGAATTTGCTTCTTCTTCTTCTTCTTCTTCTTCCCTTTCTTCTTCTTCTTAGCCACCTGGTTACTAGTACCAATACTTTCACCAGGCAAAGAGGAAGAAGGGGAGGAAGAAACAACCGAGGAAGAAGGCAAAGGGTCAACTTTAGGATCAACTGGAGGTTGATTTTGTCCAGTTGGAAGTGTACTTGATTGCGGAGAAATCATGACATTTTGAACCAAGGAGGTTGAAAATAACCATACTGGCAAGCCAATGGTAAGTCCTGGAAGGGACAATGTAGCCATATAAGGATCACGAATATTTCCAAAAGGAGGAAAAGGACTAGGATTCCCATCAAAAAGAATTCCTTGATCGGTGGACTCCAGATTTATCGCCATATGTATCAACCTAAGATCAACTAAGGAGTGAGCGTGGAGGATGTTATTCACAGTCAATTAAATTTATTTTAATCAAAGTAACAAAACAAATATGGATAATCTAGGAAAAATGTTTACCAAGCAACTGTGAACTGCAAAATACCTCTCGGCGAACCAAGAAGTACGTGCAAGCAATCTTCTCAAATGCTGTGTACGGTGTATCATAGTGTACAAGGCAGCCGACTCGGTTACCTAAGGATGGATAGAAACCTAGTGCTTTCCTCCCATATATACCCGAAGGTACGTGGAGGCCTAGTCCATATAAGCGTTGTCTATTGCAAAACTACATAGTGAGAACATTCCCATATACTTTACGTACTCTAACACTGCCTTATATACCCGAAGGTACGTGGACGAGCTACGATATACTCAAGTATGTGGAATGAGGTATCACACTCGGGATGTATTGCAAACAAGTTAGTGACAACTGCTTTGTAATACGATGCTAGAACACGTCTCTAGCCTAGAACCACTAAATGTTCTCATTAATGACAGTGCTCCATTAGGTAAATTGATGTTAATTTTAAGTTGATCTTGCTTAGGAATTTGCCTTCCAAGGTTCACCATGTGATGTATGTTCACAATTCCTAAAATGCAACTAATATGATAAGCATTATTTTCATTCAATTGAACAATGAAAACCTTAGCTAGTAGGGATAGAGAAATCATATCTTTGACGAAGAACAAAGAGAACATCTAATGCAATTTCCCTAGCTATTCCTTTCAAGAATTCACAAACTGCAGTATGAACGATGCAAGTTTTTCTTTTCGATTTCCTTAATGTGAATGCGAACAAAAGGAAATATGCACATACAATCAATCAATCTTTCGTAAGAATGAAGACTTTTACAATAGTTATGTTTCGAAGGAAAAGAAGAATTTACAACACTTTCTTTCGAACGAAGATTAATTAACGATATTCTAACTTTGACTATAAACTGATAATGACAAAGAAAATATTGAAGAAACATTAATCAATCAAATCAAAGTAGGGCTAGACAAGGAGATAGAAACTTGTTTTTTGAGACATGACACTCATTGATCAATCAAAAAGTAATCAAACAGAAGAAATTTGGAAAGAACTCAATCCAAAGGTGGGAATTTGACCTAAGGTGGATCAACACAGGTCAAATAGGGACTAACTATGCTACAGAGGACTGTCTCTCACTCAGGGGTGCTCTGTAGAGCACTGTCCCCTGACCAAGCCTGTGTTGATTTATGAGAGGCCACTGAGGAGTCATCTAACCTCAAATTTTGACCAAAATTCAATGCAAAAGAGTTGAAATACAGTCAATGAACACAAGTAGGGTCTATAAGAATGTCCTAGGAGGTGGATAAGCTACTAGGAAAGGTGATAGTTCCCCAATCGAGTCGCCAATTTGTTTTGGAGAATTTGGTATCTACAGATAAATACTAATTCCCTAGATAAGTAGCCATATCTAGAACAACAGTTTAAAGTGTTTTAGTCTTTTCATATAAGAAATAGATAATATGAGAAGATGAGAAGACCTACTTGTAGTTCTGATTTCCTCTCGTCTCCTTTGTATCAATCCCGTCGCTCCTTCCCGTACTTAATACACTCGAGAAGTACATGTAAACACAACAAAAAACAAAGAATCTGTCAAAGAAAAAGATCTATTGAATATAAGTGAAAGGAATTAGATACAATTCACATATATAAGCATTATAAAACAATAAAAACATATGGGAGAAAGGTTCAAACACTTTACTGAATAGAAGAAGGAATTACAACCATTGGTGTCTGATTCAAAGCCATTCCTCCATATTGTATCCCATCCACATCAAATCAAAAGCATGACAAACTTGTAGCATTACAATACTTGCTTCAAAGCCAAATCTCATGGCAACATTATCCCCTTACAATTCAACATAATCCAGCCCTTGATCACTTAGATGAGTGGTCAATTTATAGGATTATGTAGGAGGTTTTGTCATAAATGGTGGCATTGAATGGCCTTCCATACCTAGAATTAGTTCCATGGAGGAAGGGATGAGAGGATAGGATGCACCTTAACTCATTCCTCATCCATTTTCAAGCTCATAGTAGTTGATAAGTGAGGGATCCTTCTAGACGACTCCAAAAGATAAGAATATTCCCCAAACCCTATGTGAATTTCGCTCATTCTCGACCAATGCAGGTGAAAGGAAGCCTAAGTACTTTGAAGAGCACCCTGGCAGTGGACTCAACTACTCTGCAGTCCACCTTTACAAGGGCTTACCTGCGCTGGTCCCTCTAGAGGCTATTTCTGGATGTCTTCAAGTCATGAAACTGTCTGGGAATGAGGCATTCAAAATGGTGACTTGTTTAGGGCATGTAGCAACTGATATTAGGGTTTGATGAGCCCTAAAACACTAATCTGGATGATGGGATTGATGTTCCCAAATTGATCTATAACACCCAAGAAACCAAAGCCCATTTTTTAGTGGGCTTTGAATCCCTCCAAAGAAATTTATGAAATATGGAGACTATATCTTGATATATACCCTTTGGGGCCAGGAGAATAGAAAATTAGTAGATCAAAATTGCTTGAAGGACTGATTTCAAGAGGGTGGCCATCCCTGACAGATTAAGAGACCAAAAGGTCTAGTTAGAGAGCCTCTTCAATAATTTACTACAAACCTCTTTCCAACAGGTGATCCTCAAGGGGTTTCCCACTAGTGGAACCCTAAGGTGCTTGGTTGGAAAGGTATTAATAGTGAATCCCATGATCTACACTAGATGCTTCTTGAAGCTTCTTGAAATTCATCAAGGATCCGTGTTATGGCTCTGGATTCATGAGAAATAGTTCTCCAAAGAGTAGGTTATCATCTACGAATTGTTGGTGTGAAATTGAGAGATATGTGTTAGGGACCTTAAGGCCTCTTAGCTTCCCTGATACCACCACTACTTGCTTCAATCTATCTAGCCCCTCTACCGCTATAATCAAGAGGAATAAAGATAGCAGATCACCTTGGTGGAGATTCCTGCTAGGATGAAAGGTTCTCATTGGGGAGCCATTGAGAAGAATGGAGAAGAAATGAGTTGAGATCATTGAATTTATCTAGATAATCCATCCTTTAGAGAAACCAAAGGTTTCCATAACTCGAATGAGAAATTGACAACTAAGAAGGTCATATGCCTTAGAAAGATTTAGTTTCACTAGCATGCTAGATTGTTTTCTTCACTTTAGAGAATGGATAATCTCATGAGCTAAGACTATCCCATCTAGGATTTGATGACCCTCCACAAATCAGGTTTGTTTAGGGCTAATTATGAGGTGGAGCAAGAGATTCAATCTACGCACTATGACTATTTATATGATCTTGTAAAATACATTACAAAGGGAAATGGGTCAAAATCTATTTGCACCATTCGCCTCGTTAGTATTGGGGATCAAGGTGAGGAAGGTTGCATTCAATTATGATCAAATTTGTTGTAATATATGAGATTCATTGACCAGTTCAACTATTTCATCTCCAATGAAGGGCCAACTTGCTTTGAAAAACTCAGTCGTGAATCCATTTTGCCCTAGAGATTTATTTGTTGGAAGTTGTTTTACCAAAACTTCCATTTCTTCCTGTGAGATTTCTCTAATTAGTGCCACGTTATGCTCTTCAGAGATCAATAGCAGAATGTTATTTATTACATTCTCAATTGCCTCAAATCAATCTTGGTCACCTTCAGTCATAGGGTTGGATAAGTGCGAAATAGATTCATCCTACATGTCCCTATGCTCAATGAGTCTACCTTCGCTTCTTGAATAGAGGGAGAAGGTTTGATCAGTGTGCCTATGATGATCATGGATCAGTGGAAGAATTAAGTATGCCTTTCACCCTCTTTCAGCCATTGGATGCATTATCTATGTCTATGGAGAAATCCCTCTTAGTTGCATCTCTCTTCTAATTCTTGAATAAGTCTTCCCTCTTCTATGGCTAGTGAGTCTGATCATCCTTCTCTAATTATTTTTCTTTGCAACACTTCCATCCTATATTCTAGTTTATTTTTATCCTTTAGAATATCCTTAAACTCCTGCTTATTCCATGTTTTGATATTGACCTTTAAGTCCCTCAATTTCTTTTGAAATATTTGCATCTGGGGGCTTCCCTATACTTCACTCTCACCATAACATTTTTCCAACCAATCAATGAACCTAGGGTGTCTCAACCAAAAACTCTTGAACCTGAAGGGTCTATTCTTGGGCACTGATTTCATAGAGATTTCCATACGAATGGGAAAACGGTCTGAGCCTAGGCTTGGGAGGATCATGGCTTCTATGAAAGCATCCCAAATAAGGATGTCTTCTGAGATGAGGAATTGATCTATTCTACTGGTTCTTTGATGATGTCCTCCTCTTCTATTATTTTAAGTATGGACATCATTTCAGGTTTCCACATTTGAAAGCTTCAAAGCTTGAATAGTATCATTGAAGAGGGGAATAATTGGGTATGTTATGCTACTCCCACCCTATTTTTCCTCCATATTATGGATCATATTAAAGTCTCCCCAATGAGCTCACTTAAAAATATTTCTTTCATACCTGGAGTTTGGGGGCCATAAACCTCTGTTAAACTTGTCCATGTCTCTACCCCAATACATCGAATTTTTTGATCAAGCAATGGGTCATTCCCACCAAATATTGAAAAACCACCAATGTTGGGTCCCATAGGACCACAAATCCCTTTGATGTACCTCGGGCATCAATGGCCATGGCATCGTTTCCATTCCAACACTTAGGTAGGATTTTTCCTAGCTTTTCGCTTGATATTTTGGTTTCCTGAAATAAAAATATCTCTGAATTTTCCTTATTAATTTTAGTTTTTAGATAACAAAGCTTACCATGAGAATTTATGCCCTACATGTTCCATGATATTATTTTCATTGGGAAATATGGGGGGTGTGAGGAAAGTACTCCATTAACTGGCTCATTTTCCCTGAGTTCAATAAGAATAATATGGCTTCCTTCAACGCCTCCTTTTTCATTTTCCTTCCTCTTTTGCCGTGTTCTACTACAACTAGCTCCTATTATCGAAGGGTCAGCTATCCACTATTATTATTTGAGTTTAGATACTTCTAATCTTCATCTAGCTGGGACAATATCACACACCATTGACTAAATATTTTCATAAAATGGGCCAACTGGTTGGAGGTGGTATCCTTTGTAACAAACATGGGTTAAAAGTTCATGTAATAAAGTTAATAAAGGAAATATAATACCAAGGTCATGGGACACGTATTTGAAGCTGAATGTAGGGCAAAAAATCACATCCGTTGTTATTTATTATGGCTAAGGAAATTGGAAAAAGCAAAGGGAAAGGCTTCGAAAAGGCAAAAAGACATTAATTGGCATTTTATTTATGAAAAAAGGGAATTAGGAGAAAACGAAGGTGAAAGTTCACAAGTTGCATGTGAGGAGGAAATCGAAGGAAAATAGAGAAAAAAAATGAAGAAATTAGAGGCCTCAATGATAAAAAGGATTATAAGCTTCAGTTCACATCTTTTTTTCGTCCTTTTATTAGTTGAGTTTTGGAATTGGCTTCAGAGAGGAGAAGAGAAACAAGAGGAGAAAGAAAGAAAGCAAGCAAAGGAAGGACAAGGAAAGCAAAAGAAAGCAAATGAAAGCAAAGATCAAACAAGTAAGAGTTGGATCAAGCAGCTTTAGAGGGAATACTTGCATGTAACAAGTTGCATGTATGTTTCATAGTTGGTTTTGGCATGCATGGTATATGCATGTGTGTATTTGGTTCATTTGGTATCATTCGCATGTGTTTTTCCTAGTTTGATAGTGGTTTTAGCCTTGCCTTTCCATTTTCTGATAGCCATGATGTGATGGGATTGATTCTTGGTTGAGCTTCATATTGTGAGAAGGTTTTGGATTCAAGTGAGGTGGTCTGACAAAAATCCCAAGGGTTGTGTTGGGATGGGGTCCCCTGGGTCAGTTTTGGGGGCAAAAGCCGAAATTTTGATGTAAAAAGATGTAAAGTTTCCATAAATTGTGGATGCGGAGCGCATAGTTAGTTAGCAGTCAAAAAGGGTTTTTACCCTTGTTCATGTAAATTTGAGTTGGTTTTTGAGATTTATCCATGGTTCATGAACCATGGGATTGTATAAACAGGTGTGTCTTAGAAAGTCTAAACGACGTAGAATGTCTTGGTCTATGGGTATGACGGAAGTGGTATAGTGCAGAAGAGTAAGTCTTAGAGGGGTAAGAGGCTCTGCAGTTGAGTGCGCAGGGGAGTTTTGAGTTTGTAAACCTTTATTGAAGATTAATAAAGAAGACTATTGCAGAAACTCTTGTGTTTTATCTCTTTATTTTTGTTATGTATGAATGAGATATATGCTATGGTAAACTGACGTCTTTATGAAATAGTGATGTATTCGTGTGCGAATTTACTGGATACAATAAATTAACTGAACACGATTAATGTTAAGTAATTATGCAGAGCTAATAATACTTTATGTTATGTTTATCAAGTACTTAGGTAGAATTGAGTAGATACTGACCTAAGGATAATCTACGGTGCATGTAAGTAGCTAATTTGTCTATTCAAGGTCCACAAAAGATGATCATAGACCTTTGCGAAGGTCTAGAGGCCATTCAAAGGAAGATACAATACCAAGCCTTAAGGGCTTACATATATGCGTGAAGGCAGATCTAGGGCATAAGAGGATATCACATTGATCTCTGGATGCGGAAACTTGGTTCTAGAATCCCCTCATACTGCTTTAGGTGAAAATTCAATCTGCGCTATGTGAGTTGATGTCAAAAGGGCCAGAAGTGTAGGGTTTTGTTTGGCACAACTAACTCTGAACCTGGGTCAAGACCCACTAAGCCAACAAATGGTTCCATTGCCAGGACTAAGACCTTCTTAAGGAGATGTGTGATGTTGCATCACTAGAATCTGACAAATAAGGAAATTGAGGAGTGGCTAGATAGGAAGATCCGTGAATTCGCGATGCAATAGAACAAGAATCCATGCCTATCAAAACAAAAGTGGTTGGACAAGTATTTGTACATTGAGATACACAAAAGTTTCTTTTGTACCTTCCCAATCGAGCTGTACGAGTGGATAGCTAACTTGGCGGATGACCAAGGAAGGTGGAAGCTTGACGGTCCGATAGTGTGCACTCAAGAATTAGTGCGAAGGCTAGAAGCTTCTGAGGATAAGATCGCATGCATTGTTGACCACTGGCTCGATCATGTCATAGGAGGATTTGTGACAGAGTTTGTAATTGATACCTCAGTCAGTTACAATGAAGCAGAGCGACGCTTCTTTAAGAGACTGCGAGGTAAGTATTTAAGATCTTTGAATACCTGGATTAAGATGCTCTTGTGTGAAAATAGGGTTATTCCATTACCTTGATGTTGGGATCTATGCAAAGTGGATGAAGTTTTCGAAACCAAGAGAAAGCAGGGCCTGGATATAGCCCATTTATTGGACCTCCTTCAAATGACAATGAGGGAATGGTACAGGCCTTGCCGCAGAGCGCTGTCCAATTGATAAGGTAGGGTTTCTCGCGGACACATCATCCATATACCCCACCTTGTTGCACAAAATATTGTCACCATGACATTCTGCAATCTGTGTGAGTCTATCACCACTCATACTTTCCTCCTTTCCAAGTCTTAAACCTTAGTTCTTCATGTCAAGCCTTGAAAGTAAGAGAAAGCCCTTAAAAATCTCTAAAACTGTGGTTTCGCACTTTCTCTTAGCATTACCTGCGGTCCCACACCTATTGGTCATGTCCCCTGCATACCTGACCGCTCTGTCTATGTGTAATGGGTGTGGACCCCTATAAAAGTCAAAAAGGTGCAAGTACATTCTTAAAAACTCACTTTGGGTTATTTCTAGAAGCTTCTAGAGGGAATCTTGAGGTGGCAAGTTCGCTCCTTTAAGGTTCATGCATCCCATACCTTAAGGAGCTAACCTCTTGATGTGAGGAGCTTATCCCTTTGAAGGAGGACTCTATCCCTTCATAGGTGGACCTGTAACCTCCTTCCTTTGCACTATAAAATGAGGCATTGGGCTGGTTACTGAGGAGGTTGAAAGCTAAATATTTTTGAGGTGAAATGTTGTTGGAATTTAGTCTTCCTAATTGAGCTTGAGAGGAGAGATTACATACCTTTTTTGATCTCATTGGGAAGAGTGTGAGGCTTGTCAAAGTAGAGGAGATTCTCGCTTGGACCCTAGGAGGAGCTTGTACAACATCAAGGCACCAAAGGTTGTAAAGTTCTTCTATTTTCAAAGTTAATACATTCAAGTTTATTTTTCTCAATAAGCTGTGTTTTATGGTTTATTTCATGGATTCCTTGATCACCATGATGAATATGATTTATTATATTGGCTATGCAGGTGTTATTTGATGTGTGCTTGTTTGTGATTACGTTTGGACGGTCGAAGCGTGGCTGCCACAAACTAGCATTGGACTTAAGGTAGGGTCTAAAACACCTCTTGGTTTTTATTTATAAATCGCAATATATTTAGAGAAAGGTAGATTTTCTTGTTCTGCTTCTCTCTAGATATCTGTTGATACTAGGGAGATCGGTCTTCTCCACAAGAATGATTTATCCGACCGAAAAATTGGCGACTCTGCTGGGGACTTGAATTTTGGTTTTTTGCCTTTCCTTTTACTTTGACTTGAGAAACTTTTTCTTGTTTCTGGTTTTTGCTTGATGTGTGTGGGATTGGGTAGTTTTTAGGATCTGGAGTATATTTTGTTTTTTCCGAAATTTTGGAGAGGACCGCACGTTCTATTTGTAACATAGTGCGGACAACACCGCACTGTTACTTTACTACACAGAGCGGTACTGCATCTAGTTATACCGGAAGCCTACGGACCCTGTCAAACTTTTTGAAAAACCTAAATTGTTTTCGTCTAGTTAAGCTTAGGATTTATTTATGTTTTTTAGTCTCTGCCCAGATCTGCATGTGTCCTGTCAAAAATTTCTTGTAAGTAAGTTCCATTGGTATTTTGGTTTCAGGTGATTTTCTAGAAGTTTTGCGTGCTTGGTTTGATTTTCGCTTGGTCTTTGTAGTAACTTAGAGATTAGAAGCCTAAGAAACCTCAAATTACCTTGGTCTTTTTGGTCTTCTTGATGAGTCTGACTGATTTGTGAAATTTTCCCTTGATGAGAAATAGATCTCATTTTCTCTTTGCAAAGCTTTCAATGGACTTGTTTGAAAGTTTTGAATTTCATTTTTAAAAAAGAAAACATAGCTGGGTGTTTTTTGATTAATTTGTTTTTCTTAATGAATTAGTTCTTAGTTTGCTGAATAACTAAGTAAAACTTCCTCAAAAAGGAATTTTTAAAGCTTTTACTTCAATTAGGTTTTTAGAAATTTTTAGATCTCAAGCTTAGTTTTTTATAGTTTTGAGTGTTTTCTAGAAATTGTAGAATCTCTTTTGAAAGAAATTGTTTTCTATAGTTTTTGAGTGTTGAAAAAGAAAAGGGATTTTTAGTGAGCATAATTAGTAGTCTCGTTTTGAGTTTATTGAAAACGATAAAAAGTTTTTATTTTCGTTTATATGTTGAAGAAAAGATTTGTTTTTCAAATAATTGCATTCTCATCTCTTTCTTTAGCTAGAAATTCATTGAAGAAAAAGAATTGTTTATCATCTTAGGTGCATTTTTAGTGTTTTGGAGTCGAGTCTTCACACCATAAAGTTTCATCTCCATTCCTATTGACTTAAGAAACAACCTATAAAAATAACGCTTAAAGTAAAATTGATCTAGCAATCTTTTTATTTCTAGGGCTCTTATCACCAACATAGCTTAGGCTAGTATCTTAGAGTAAGGAGTAATTAAATCTCCAAGATAGTTAAAACAAACAAGTAGCTATATCTTGCGGTAGGAAATAAATTCCAATTGTTACATCTATGCTCTGGGAAGCTCCTCTTAAAGGAGTCAAGCACGAGATCATATCTGAACCAGTGAGGTAATCAATCCTTCCTCATTGGGAATGATAGCAGATATACATGTATTAAAAATGGTAAATCTCGGATTGACCATTGTTGAGGAGCTCGGGGTCACTTGTTGGTAAACCTTCTCTAGGTATATTTGTTTCTATTGGTAACCTTAGTGACCATAATCTATAGGATTCTTTCCTAAGGTGACGGTGGAGGGAAGATCCCACTGTACCTGGAGCAGACGTCAACTAGACTCACTTGGACTCTCTGGGGGGTTCTCTTCACTTGAGACAGTTTTGTGAAGAAACTTGTGCTAGTCTGTTTCATTAAGCAGGTTGTCGGGGTAACTGTTCCAACCGCCCTTTCTGTATTGAATTCTGCGACATTGGATTTCATCACCAACTAGTGTTTTTGGTACAGAAAGTTATTGTTTGTGTGTGGTTTGAACTCTTAGATCTTTTAGGCATGTGATTCAATTGTTTGTTTCTTTAGAGACTTTAGGTGGTTTTATTGAGATTTTCTTTGTTTGCGTGTGAAGTAATTAAAATATTTAATCATGGCTGAATTACCGAGACAATCTCGTAGACTTCAGGGTAACCTCCCAAGTATTCACCAAGCCAGCTTGAAGGGCTACAAGCTCTTGTAACTCCTAGTGACAGTAGAGTTGGGTCACTGGAAGATAGAGAATCTTCTTTAACTGTTCATCCTGATTATCAAGTTCAAGCAACATAGTATATTTCTGAACCAATTTCATTTTCCAAAGTTACTGGTAGTATTTCTTCTACTAGTGAATTAGCTGAAGAACGTGAAATTACTGAGCTTGAAACTGAACCTCCTACTACTCCATCCTCAGGATTTGCTTCTCCAACTTCAAGTGGTCCTGGTTCACCCAGGGTAGGAAGGATCATTACCCAAAATCTTCCTTCGAGACTCATTTCTATTGAAGAATTTGTTAGTCCAGAAGAAGATATAAGTCTCCCTGAAAATCAACCAACTTTACAACTTAGGGAGCATGAATCAATTTTCTACAGTCCACCTAGGAGGGATGCTTGGTACGTCTCATTGACCAACTTTTTAGAAAATCCGGGTCTTAGTTTTTCACCACCTTGAATTCCTTTTCATCCAACACCTAGAGGTTATTAACGTCCTTTGAATATGTCGAGATAGTCATCCATGTTTTCCCAATCACTGGAAACATTTTTATATGGCGGTCCTTCTGTTCCTTCTAGGTATCAGTCACTCACTAGTACTTTTTCAGGAGCATCTCCTCAACCCATTGAACATGGGATATCAACTAGTAATAATGGAACTCAATCGTTAAGCGTAGAAGAAATTCTTATGATGTTTGGTACTATTCCAAATCCGCAACCTCAAGGTAGTCAGTTACCGCCTGGGGGGCAACCTCAAGGTACTCAATTACAGCCTGGGGGGCAACCTCAAGGTAGTCAATTACCGCCTGGGGGGAAACCTCAAGGACAGTACATAGCTTCGGGATAGTACATACCTCAAGGCTAACCCCAGGCTCAGTACATACCTCAAGGTCAACCCCAGTATCAATATATACCTCAAGGTCAACCCCAGTTTTAGTACGTACCTTAAGGTTACCAACCTCAAGGTCAGTACCCAACCCAAGGTTCCCAACCACCTTCTGGTCAATCATTCGTTCAAGGAGCTGGAAATGTACCTTTGAATTATCAGCCCTATGCTCAACCCACTTATGGCCCTCAATATGCTCAACCTTCTATGGGTCCATACCCTGGAATGAACATGGTGTGGGATCCATCTCAATCTCAACAGATCTTGCAACCTAATGTGTAGTTGTCATCTCAATCTGGACAAACTTTGGTTTCTGGTTCAACCCAACAGCTTGTCCAATTTACTATTCAAACTTCTGCACCTGGTGTAGCTCATCAGTCTGGGCCTAGTTCGCCTCGAATTTCACCTCAAACGACTGCTACAACTATTGCAGCTTCTGTTCAATCTACCCCACCTACTTCTGGAGTATCGACAGCTCTAGTTTCTACTGTTCCTACATCAACTCCTCAAGCATCTTTACCTCAGTTGGATCTACAATTCAAACTTTGGTTCAGACGCCTGTAGGACAACCTGGTCCAAGTACGGTTATCACAAGTCAACCATAGTTCACTTATCAACTGTACCAGGGGCAGTACCAATTCGGTCCTGCTGTTCAAAGCCCAGTTTACCAGTATCAACCGTACCCTGGATATACTTATCAGAAACCTCAACAACCCCAGTTTGGTCTAGTTAATCCTAGTTTTCTGGGAGGATATAATATTCCAAATGCGATTCCAATTCCAAGTTATCCTGGATATCCTCCTCCTGGGGCTGGTCTTATGACCTAGGGTTTTTGTGACCCTAACCATCAGTTACCATTTATTGCAACTTTGGACTTGCTTTATTTGTCGCGCCTTACTAATGATCTGATTAATTATCTTCCGTTTTGGCCGCCAATGCTGAATAAGTTGCCCAGTGATATCCCAAAGTTTGAAGGTAAATCAGGAGAGGATCCATCAAACCATGTGATGACATATCACCTCTGGTGCGCGTCTAATTCCATTATAGATGATTCAATTCACTTATGTCTTTTTCAACGCACTCTGATTAGTCTTGCGGCCAAGTGGTACATTGAGTTACCGTGAGCCTCTTTTTACAATTTTAGTCAGTTAGCCACTTCGTTCTTAACTCATTTTCAGTTGCCTGTTAGATATGACAATGGCACGGAATTAGTAACTTCATTAAAACAGTCAACATCCACATATATTTCAAATCATATTCATGAATGGCAACGTCAATGAAGTTTAGTCAAAGTTTTTATTCTGGATCAAATTTTAGCAGAATGGTTTGTTAAATCATTATTACCTAAAATCACTGAGGAGGTAGCTAAGGCAGGAGTTGTTACTGAAGAGCAAGTAATTGCTCAAGCTCAGTACCTTGACCTCGTTTATACACAGTCAGGTACTTTACATGAAAAAATCCCCGACCTTCCGAAACAAAATCAAATAACTGCAGCTCCTTCAGGGTCTCATGCTCCTGATGGTATGGTTGGTTCAATTAACACCAAAAGCAAGAAGAAATCTTCTCCTATTATAACTTTACTAGATTCCCCGACAGGAGACTCTTCTGCTGAAATTCCTGCCAATATTCATGTCGTAGAATCATCTATGGCCAAATCAAAATACAACGGTAAAAAGAAAGGGAAGAAGAAAAATAAACAAAAGTCAAAAGAGAAATCAGATAAAACTGAATCTACTGACGAGAAACGTAAACCTCGCTATCCTTGTCTCATTTGTGACGAAGAGAATTTTACAACAGACTGCCCACATCGCACTGAGGTTGCGAAAATCGTCAAAGGTTGTCAAACACCTGCTATCTTGAAGGATCCTTTTCCTAGTCAAGATAGTAAGACGACTGGTTCTTCCTCAAATGCCTCAGAAGAACCCATAATGATGATGTCCCATGTCAGGATTGCGACGCGATCACAAGATTATGGTAGTAAAAGTCCTGTTGGTGGTAAGGAATCAAAATCTTCTAATTCAAACCCATCAACTTCAACTCCTTCCGGTTCTGATCTGCTACAGATCGAGAAACCTAACCCAGACTTAGTAATCAAACCACCTGTTAAAGGTATACTTCGGAAGTCAGCTTTCAATCCGCATGCGAGAGCTGCTCAGAATTATAACATTGTTGAAGATTTAGCTATTTCCCCTTTAGCAATGTCGGCTTTGGAGGTGCTGCAATCATGCCCAGCACAGCTCTAAATTACTTTTTTCGGCTATAGGAGCTGTTGATATTCAAGACTTGAACCTTATAATCTTCGATTTAGAGAATAGTACACCTCGCCTACCTCATCAAATGGCTTTCCAGATTTCATTTTTAGTCAAAAACAAATGTTGCTTTAGGACTGTAATTAATGAGGGAGCTTCTACGTGTATTATGTCGATCCAGTGTTGGAGATCGCTTGGTTCTCCTACACTCAATCAATCCGTGATAATTCTAAAGGCTTTTGATGGCCGTGGGTTCCATCCTTTTGGCATTCTACAGGATTTACCTATAGGGGTTGAAGGAAAAGCTGTTAATCTAGATGTGGAAGTGGTTGATGCCCCTCTAGATTACAACCTTCTTTTGGGTCGCAACTGGTCTTACGCTATGACTTCTGTTGTTTCATCGGTCTTTCGGCTTATAAATTTTTCTCATGATGGAAAGATCGTTACAATAGACCAGCTGACTTATTTTTCATCCAACCCAGCCTCTTTTGAAAGTATCCAACATGCCGGTAAAACAACTATCCCTTATAAGGATGTTGGTGTAGGATTGGTTAAAGATTCTGGTTTACTAGGAACTTTTTCCTTTCCTCCTCCTAACATATCGCCTTCTACTACAACCATTCATATGATTTCATCAAACACAATTGTTTTGGATGATCCTTGGATCGTACCTTCCGAATCTGAGGTGGATTCATTTGGTGATGCGATGCCTTTGAGCCCCTATGAAATTGCATATCAGGTTGTACAGTCGTTTTCTGACCCTTCTTCAACTGAAATTGATCTAATGAATGTGGTACATGGAGAATCACTTTCAATATCAACCTTAGATTCAACAACTTTTTTCGAGCTTATTCATACTGATGAGTAGATTTGTGAACTTTTGTCTGTTGATGATTTGCCATGGGAAGATCTTCATCATTGATCTTTGTTCTTACTTGAGCTTGATCATTTTGAAAATGATTTTTCATCTATTTTTACCGCTGAAAGAACCACATAATCCATTGCAACATCTTGATTCTGAGTTAAATTTGGGAAATGTTTCTCGAACGGTTCCTATTGACATTTCAGTTAAGCCTGGAATTGTTGAAAACATTCATATAGGTGCTTCTTGTACGGACAATGAACTCCAAACTTATAAAGCCCTATTTCAAGAATTCCGCGACGTGTTTTCCTGGTCATATGAAGAAATTCCAGGAATTGATCCAGCAATTGTTGTTCATGAAATTGAAACTTAACCAGATGCTAAACCTGTCTGGCAATGTTTGCGTCAGATACATCTGCGAAAAGCTGCTGCTATTAAAGATGAAGTTGAGAAATTACTTCGAGCATGTTTCATTTATCCAATTCCCTTAATGGATTGGGTATCGAATATTGTTCCTGTTAATAAAAAGAAAGGAATGATAAGAATATGTATCGATTATAGGGATATTAATCGAGCTTGTCCTAAAGACAATTATCCAACTCCCTATATCGATCAAATCATTGATGATTGTTCGGCAATGAAATTTTCTCCTTTATGGATGGTTTTCCGGTTACAATCAAATCAACATACTCCCTGCTGATCAACCAAAAATGGATTTCATTTTCCCATGGGGGACATTTGCTTATGGAAAATTACCTTTTGGATTAAAGAATGCCAGACCAACTTTCAAAGAGCTATGCCTTACACATTTCATGACATCTATCACATTGTGTAGCCCTATCTCGATGATTTACCTGCCCATTCATTACGTAGATCTGATCATCTCACTCATTTACGAGCAATCTTTATGAGATGTAGGCATTATCAAATTAGACTGAATCCACACAAATTTGTTTTCTGTATAGAAACGGGTCGTTTACTGGGATTCGTTGTTTCAAAAGCTAACATTCGTGTTGATCCCTTGAAGGTTGAAGCTATTGTCAAATTGCCTCCTCCTTCGACTCTTCGCCAACTACAAAGTTTGCAAGCGAAAGCAAACTTTTTACGTTGTTTCATTCCTAACTACATCGAGATAACAAAGGGTTTTACCAGGTTGTTGAAACAGAATACTCCATTATTTTGGATGAGATAACTGACAAATTTTTTGATGCACTTAAACATGCGTTGACCCATGCACCGTTATTGTATCCTCCCAACTACAACCAGGATTACGTCTTGTACCTCGCCGCTTCTCATTCCACCATCGGGATGGTTTTAGTTCAGGAAGATGAATTCAACAGTGAACATGTGATTTACTATCTTAGTCGAACTCTAAATCTGACTGAGCTTAAATATTCGCATGTGGAGAAATTGGCCTTGGCAACTGTTCAAGCTATCCAAAGATTTCGTCATTACATCTTATTATGCAAAACTACTGTAATTTCTGACTGTAACCCTATGATCTATATTTTGACTAAACAATTGCTAGGGGGCAAGTATTCCAAATGGATAGTTATCCTGTAGGAATTTGAAAAATCCAAGGGAAAGAAATCTTTAGTATTTGTGGAACTGATGTGTGATTTCCCACATGTTGATACTGAAATTGTGGTGGAAGAGCCCATTGTAGACGAATCCTTATTTCTTATCAGTACACTTGATCCATGGTATGGAGATATCATTGTTTATCTCCAAACCCAATCTTTTCAGCCTGAAATTTCACAATCTCGGCAACAGAAAATACGTTTCCAATCCCAACAATACAAAATTATTGGACATACACTCTATCGTCATGGGGTAGATTCCGTTTACCAACGTTGTTTAACTCATGAAGAAGCTGAAAAGGTTCTAAATGACTGTCACTCTGGAGCATGTGGCGGTCATATGTCTGGGTATGCCACAACCCAAAAGATATTGTGCGCTGGTTATTTCTGGCCATCTTTATTTAAAGATTGTATCTATGCGGTCCGAAAATGCCACAATTGTCAAATTTTTGATCGAAAGATGCGTGCTCCACCTGCTCCTCTCCACCCTATAATTGTCGTCAGCCCTTTTGTAAAGTTGGGTATGGAATTTATTACATGTAACCCTCACTCGGCCGGGGGGCATGCGTATATCATCCTTGCGGTAGATTATTTTACTAAGTGGGCCGAGGCGATGCCTACATTTTCGGCAGACAGCAAAACTGCTGCAATTTTCATTTTCAATCATATAATTACTAGATTCGGTGTTCCTCAAGCAATTATTACTGATCATGGGAGTCATTTTCGAAACATCATGATGACTGAACTAACAGATCAACTTGGTCTGCATCATGATAGTTCTACTCCATATTACACACAGGCTAATGGTCTGGTTGAAGCTATCAACAAAGTTCTAGTCATTATGATTCAACGAGTCATTGGTATTCATAGGTCGAATTGGCATAACATGTTATTTCAAGCGCTTTGGGCATATCGAACCTCAGTAAAAACATCAACTGGTTTCACTCCTTTTCAACTAGTTTATGGTTTGGAAGTTGTGTTACCTATTGAATGCGAAATTCCCTCATTGCAAATAGCCATAGAATTACTCCCAGCCACTTTCGAAGAAGAGAAACGTTTGTTGTACTTAGCTCAGCTAGATGAGAATCGACGTGATGCTACATTAGCAATCGAAACTCATGCCAAACGAATTAAATCTCAGTACGATCGAAATGTTACACCTCGTAATTTTTCGGAAGGAGACCTGGTCTTACTATACGATCAAGCAAACAATAAGCTAGGGGCTAGAAAATTTGTACCTATGTGGCATGGTCCTTATGTTGTTAAGAGAAAGCTGGCAAAAGGGGCCTATGAATTGGTAGATTTTGACGGTGTCTCTTTGAGTAAACCCAGAAATGGTCTTTATCTAAAGAGATATTATGCTTAAATTTGGGTGTGGAGATTTTAGTTAGATTAGTTTCTTTCTAGTTGGTGCGTTTTAGATTAGAAAAGTGTGCTTAGTTTAGAGAGTGTTTTTATCATTATTCCTGCTTATCTTGATTTTACTCTTGATATTGCAGATGTCGACGTCTCTTCAAACAGACATTGGTTTCACTGATGGTGCTTGTCGTAATACACGGAACATTTCTTCCGCAGCTTGGGTTATCTATTCACCCTCTGATGAGTTGGTATCTGTGCATGGGGTAAGCCTTGGTCAAACAACGAACAACATTGCAAAGTATAGTGCAGTGATTGAGTTATTATCTGAATCCATCTCATTCGAGATTCAGAGTTTGATTGTTAGGTTAGATTCTGAACTTGTTGTATTGTAGCTTAATAGAGTTTATGCCATTAGAAATCCAGTGTTATTAAGATTATTTTTGAGAGTTCGTCTCTTGGAACGTGAATTTGAATACATTGAGTATCAGCATATTCCAAGATATTTAAATACATTAGCAGATGCAATTGCTTCTTGAATGTTAAATAGACATTTGCAATAATCAAACAATAAATTTAAAAGCATTCCATAACATGTTATACAAGATAGGCAGTAATAGTGATATAGCATAGCATAGAAGTGTGTCAAATATACATCGCCTTCGATCATAGGTTGAAAAACACCTTATGATTGGCAAAAATGATAGTACAAAAAGAAAAAATGTCGTATGAGTCTACAAAGGCGATCATCCTATCACTGGTGATGATCACGATAAGAAACCACTACTTGGGCCACCCTATAAAGGAACCTCCTGAAAGGTCCTGGGACCCCAATCACATAGCGCTGTAACCTAAGTGGAATGTCATCTATGCTAGTCTCTGGAATATCTATTGTCAAACGCTCTAGATGATTTTCTAATTCGGTCAGGGTCTCTGTAGATTTGTCTCGTGGGGCCGGTACTGCTGCAGCTGGGTGTCTCCTCTCATAGGGTCGGAGAGTGGCTGGTCGCCATGGACCCACATCTGCATTTGAAACTTTTACTATCAGTTTTGGACGATTTAAAAACAAACAAAAAAATTAGTTAAAACTTAGAAAATGTTGAGAATGATTTTACCTGAATCATCCCACTACTCTCCTGGTGGAAGAGTCATGTCTGGGTCACCACGATAATCCATCCCAGCATAAGGAAAATCCTGAATCATGAAAATTTGGTTCTCCAACCAAGGAAAATACTCAAGAGGAAATCGAACAACCTCTGAACCCTCCTTAGGATGGCGGGCCATAACTGCAACCCAGCGCATCAGCGTAGGTTCTCGGGGAAGTCTGCATCCAATGGAAAGATGTTGTGGGACCAACATTGGGACCCTCTCTAGACCAAAGCTCACAACTAAGAAACCATATCCAAAGTTTTTCAGTTGTCCGTTCTTTTCTCTAGTTAGTTGGTCTTTTACATTTGCCAACACACCTTCACACCAATTGAAGATGGTGCCTCGATAACAGTCTATTTCCATTCGCATTTGGGATCCGGTAGCTACATGCAGTGCTGCGCTGCCGCAGAGTCTGCTGACAGTAAATGCAATGACTTTAAGTTCAAGATGGGAGATGGTTTTGATATCAATCCCTTTTTCCTTTATTTTGTCATTACAAAACTCTAGTTAGAGACTATCGACAGACTGGCCACCTGGCCTAGTCGCGAATAGAGATAATTGTTCACCTCTCTTGGGCAAACCAGTCAAGAAGTAAATGTCCTCTAGCTCGATTTCGAGTTGGTGGCCACCAATAATGAAACACTGGTCCTTTATATTCCACCTGTCCACCAGCCATTGCAAAAAATCTACTTGGGCCCTCATGCCAGGTATGCCCCAGAATTTAAATAGCCCGCATGCCCTCAATGCATCGAATGAAGGCTGATGATTAATTGCAGCAAGGTCCACATTTTCGTGCTCCCGTTCCCGCCAAATGAGCATTGTGTATATCCTACATTGCAAAAACGGCGAATTAGAACATTTTAGTTCAAAAATTTTTGGGCGGAAATGGAAGAAAAGGTCCACACCTACTAGTTAGGGACAGTACGTAGGTCCGCACTCTTCACAAGCGGCAAGAGCGGGTCCCTGACTCTTTCCTTTGTAGGAAAAAGTCGGGGTCCACAGGTTTTGCATGTTGTGCTTGCGGACCCCCGCGAGCGGTCTTTTAAACTAATTTTTCTCTAAAAAATCAAAATGGAAGCCTAAAAATGAAATTCAAATGGTTGAAATGCAAGATTAAAGTGATGTGGATTACCTGGAGCTGACGGTTTTCGATTCCAATGGACGGATTTTCCGCAATCTTCACAGGAAGTTTCTTACCCAAAAGCTCTTTTTTCTCACTCTGAAGTCAAACAGTAAAAATGAATTTACAAAAGCCCTTTTTATAAGCTTTTTTGAATAAATGAATTTTTAATTTGTTTATTTTTCACTTTAAAAAGGTAACTTTTTGATGCATTTTTATTTATTTTAAACAGGTATGAGTAATGTTTGAGTTGTCGTGCAAAATATTGGATTTTTTAGGCAAAATTGATCATTTTCAACAAAAAACATTGGAGTCCTCTTTAAGCTCTTTTCTGACGTAAAATATGAAAAGATTGTCGAGTTTTTCTTTTTAAGCTCATTAAAACAGAATTAAAAGGACGGTCCACTTACAGTTCTTTTCTGATCGTATAAACATGAAAATATTGTCGGGATTTTGTCGTTTCAAGTTCGATATTGGTTATAAAACGACGTGTCGTTGGTCGCTTTTTTACTTTTTCAAATCAGAGACACTAATTATGAAAAGTACTCCTTGATCGTAATGGTCAAGCGGTTCTCTCAAGTATTATTTTATACATTTTTGGGCTTGGGAGACACAAATTTACGAAAAAGGACAACCATGGTGTTTTCTTAAGTTTTTCTTCTGACTCCCTAAAATTGAAAAACATCGAGTTTCTCCTATACTAGACTCATTAAAATGTAACAGTAAAGGACCTGTTCAATTTTAAAACAGGAACGAACCACTCCTTATTAGGGTTCGAATTTTAAACTAAGTTGGACTCATCCGAAGGGTGAGCTTATAACCAAAAAAATGTTATCCTCCTCAAGCTTGTCAAAAGTAAAGAGGTACTTGCCAGAAATGGTGGGGGAAAAGAGAAAAAAATGAACCTATTTGTTATACTTCATGTTTTAGAAAAGCATTTAACCACTCTTGAACACGACACTTTTTGTTCACCTGGGTTGGGAAATCCTTTGCCTAACAGTTAATCAAACCATATTGAAAGTCTTCATTCAGTTTCTGGGTATTAGCTTTGGGTCAATTGTCACCAAACCATCTGCAGTGTCGTTATGTGTTCAAGAGGTCAGTTCAAATAAACCATTCATCTGCAAAATATCTGTCATCCATCTTGACCATCCCTGAGTTAGTCCTTGCAAATATATTTCTTCAAACTTGATCTATGATTTCATGTTGTGGGCTTGCCTACGACGGATTTCTTTCTATTGACTTCAGATCATTATCTAGAAAGGTGATCTAGGAATCGTCAGTACCTTGGAATCTGCATGCCTGAATGGTAGGTTTCTCGCCTTTGACGACAGGTTGCATAATGGACCTTCGATTAAAGGATTCTATGACATGTTTGACATCAGTTCATTTATTCACATTTCATGGATTGCATTGAGTACTTTGAGAACAACTGACATTACTGGTGGTTTGTCTCACACTTGTTAACAGTTCACATCATTGACTGGTAATCAAGTGGTTTCTACCATGTTCGACTTCGACACATTCATTCACATGGACATAATCGTACTATTTCGGGAAGCAGAAATCAAGACCCTGGATCTAGTTTCCACCATCTAGGCTGTCAGGAATTTTTTTATTCATTATACAGTGGACTATTCATAAACAGATGGTTGCGCCCATACTGTGTCTACATATGTCTATACTTTTGATGTATTACAAAATCATTCCTATATCACGACAGTTTAGTTAGTTGTCTAGTAAATTTTGATCTGAGTATGGGAATGCCTACCTCAACGATGATATGTTCACATATATATATTTTGTATTGAATGTTTTTATAGGTTCCAACCAGGCTGTCCACAGGATGATCCTTGAAATGATAAAGTACTTCACTCTTCTTAGATGACAAATATTATCCTCATCTATTACAAACTTCTCACTTTAGGGGGCAATCTGTTGCACAAAATATTGTCACCATGACATTCTGCAATATGTGTGAGTCTATCACCACTCATACTTTCCTCCTTTGCAAGTCTTAAACTTTCGTTCTTCATGTCAAGCCTTGAAAGTAAGAGAAAGCCCTTTAAAATCTCTAAAACTCTGGTTCCGCACTTTCTCTTAGCATTACCTGTGGTCCCACACCTATCGGTCATGTCCCCTATGTACCTGACCACTCTATCTCTGTGTAATGGGTGCGGACCCCTATAAAAGTAAAAAAGGTGCAAGTACATTCTTAAAAACTCACTTTGGGTTATTTCTGGAAGCTTCTAGAGGGAATCTTGAGGTGGCAAGTTCGCTCCTTTAAGGTTCATGCATCCCATACCTTAAGGAGCTAACCCCTTGATGTGAGGAGCTTATAGCTTTGAAGGAGAACTCTATCCCTTCATAGGTGGACCTGTAACCTCCTTCCTTTGCACTATAAAATGAGGCATTGGGCTGATTACTGAGGAGGTTGAAAGCTAAATATTTTTGAGGTGAAATGCTGTTGGAATTTAGTCTTCCTAACTGAGCTTGAGAGGAGAGATTACATACCTTTTTTGATCTCATTGGGAAGAGTGTGAGGCTTGTCAAAGTAGAGGAGATTCTTGCTTGGACCCTGGGAGGAGCTTGTACAACATCAAGGCACCAAAGGTTGTAAATTTCTTCTATTTTCAAAGTTAATACAATCAAGTTTATTTTTCTCAATAAGCTGTGTTTTATGGTTTATTTCATGGATTCCTTGATCACCATGATGAATATGATTTATTATATTGGCTATGCAGGTGTTATTTGATGTGTGCTTGTTTGTGATTGCAGGTTCTCAAAAGGAAACTCATTCGGACGGTCGAAGCATTGCTGCCACAAAATAGCGTTGGACTTAAGGTAGGGTCTAAAACACCTCTTGGTTTTTATGTATAAATCACAATATATATAGAGAAAGGTAGATTTTCTTGTTCTGCTTGTCGCTAGATATCTGTTGATACTAGGGAGATTGGTCTTGTCCGCAAGAACGATTTATCCGGCTGACACACCTCCACCTTCACCTCCACAGCACACACCCTTACCCACACTGCCACCACCACCACCGACATTAAACATGTCAAATATGATGAAGCTGCCAGTCTTTAAGGGCCTAGGAAGTGAGGACCTAGATCAGTTTTGGTTTATTGTAAAGACTATGTTGACAACACAACAAATTACAAATGATAATATAAAGAAGGCACAGTTGGTTACTGCTCTGCGGGATCATGCACTGACATGGTACATTAAGTACTGCACCGATAACCCATTAGTGTGATTAGCATACACTCAGACCGCTTTGAACAAAGAATTTGGTAAGCCTAAGTCTGTCTTGCAATTAGTAATTGGATTCAAGGAAATCACGATGAGGGCCGGTGAAACACCCTGGGAGTTAGATCAAAGATTGAAGTGCATAATCCGTGAAGCTAATATGAACCTCACTGATAGTTAGTACCACAAATGGTTTATAGCTTTTCTCCTCCCCCACCTAAGGATTGCCTTATTGCAGCAGAAAATACAGACTCAGGCGAAAGCTCTAGAAATCACGATGAGATTGCATGAAACCCTATTCAGGACACATCTCTAGGAGTCCAACAAATTCACTCAGAGTTGCAGAATGTTTGCTTGGAATTCTAGAGCTTGAAGAGAGAAAAATTGGCTTGGCTGAAGGTGTGTGAGGAACTTTGGTGCCTCAAGTGTAAGAGCTAGGGGCATGACAAAGATCACTTCCCTGTCTTCGCGAATTATATCACAAGGGGGTGGGACCAATGCCAATGAGGCAGGAAGCTCTAGTAGGGCCAAGAGTGGGGCTCACTTTATGGTGCACTAATTTTCAGGTGGCTGGAAAACATGTAATGGATAATTTTCACTTGCTGCAAAAGTTTGTGCATACGCCACAATAGTTATTCTATGATTTCTGTAAATCAGTGGGCCACGATGAGTGCCACTATCATAGCTACGAATTGATGATGGAAAGGACACCTACGTATCCAATTCAAGCAGAAACGCGGCCTCCGGATCAGGGCCTTGGGGGAGTGCACTAAGGATATCAAGGGCGCGAACGAGGCTAAGGAGGAGAAGGACCAAGTAGAGGTCGTGGACAAGTCATTTGCTACAATTGTGGGACACCAAGACACTATGCATAGGAGTGTACGAATTGGAAACGCACGTCATGTCAATATTGCACTCAGTTTGACCACACAATAGAAGAATGCCCTATGCTTATAGCTAAGATGTAGGAGAATAAGGTGCAGCCTCAGCACCCTACACAGAACTTACAAATGATGTGGGATGAGCCCCGCGAGGAGGATCCAAATGTGAATATCGTGTTGCAAAGCATAATCATGACTGGTGATGATAAGGGAAAATGACCTAAAGAGGATGCATGGGTCCGTAGGGCCGTAGAAAAGGAATTAGTTTTGACCTAGAGCATGTGAAGGAAACATTTGTGGAAACGAAGAAAAGCTTTTCTGAGGCCTCTACCTTAGGAAGTAAAAACAATCTACCAAAAATCGGCACGCCTAGAGAGGTTGACCCCTTCGTGCTTACCACATTCTCAGAGACCTATATGAAACTGTTACATGATAGAAAGGCTATGAAGGGGTTACAAGAGTTGATAAACATGTGTTTTGGTAAGGAATTGCTCCTAATGGACCCCACGTAGTTCTAAATATTGGCAAACATAAGACAAGAATGGGGCGCGAGATGAGGCTTACCGCATAGATAGGAGACTATGAGATGGACCTGTTATTCTAGATCTGGGATATGATACGAACGTTTTGCCTAACCAAACATGGGAGAGAATGGGGAGACATGTGCTGCAGTGGTCTCTGATTTAGTTGAGGATGGAAAACCAGTAGAAGATTATCCCAATGGGATGACTACATGGAGTGACTGTAGATATAGAAGGTGCGTTCGCGCTGGCAGATTTTGAGGTGATAGAGATCATGGATGACAACAATCCATACCCTATGCTCCTTGGAATTGACTGGGCCATCAATATGAATAGAGACATCAACTTGAAAAAGTAGAAGATGTCATTTGAAAGGAAATCGCTCCGCGTTGTATTGGACCCTGCAGAAGGACTGCACTATACTGAACCAGTCCATGACTATGAAGAAAGTGATGATGATTTGGATCAGATTTACAAAATAACAACGTGAGATCAAGATTGGTTTAACCCAATGGCTAATAGATGGATTTCATGGGACCGCGAAAGTTCTTGTACCTCAGATTTGGATGAGGAGTTGGAACACTGACATAACAGACTACATGAAGTATCTACATTGTGCTGCAACATGATGACTAAATCACTATGTTGTGTGTCGTAAGAGGTAAAAAAATTATCTTATTATGATGGTTTAACTAATGTCAATAAATTTTTTTATTCTTTTGAAAGAGAAGTCCCAAAGGATCATCACTTTGAAGCATTGGATTTGGCGCTGCGCACTACACCCAAACAGCGCTGGGGTATGCACAAGAACAACTTTGATGAATGGCGTGAGTACATGAGGATGTTGAGGTTGCGATTTGGTTGACCTAAAATGCGGTTGACTAAGAAGTATGATGGGAGAAGTGATTCGCGATGATCATTTGGAAAAGTGGACTGAAGTCTATGGGGCAGAGCTACAGCCGGAATGGGTGCACTTATTCTGTCACACTCTAGATATAATCCCTATGAATAGGTACCTGGAAACGAAGCTCCACCATGGCACCATAGACTGGGATATCTTGAGAGAAGGATTCTTGATGACTTTCAGTTTTGAGGATGGGTTTCAAAGCATTGATGAAGCTCTACAAGAGGTTAAGGTGGTGATCTTCAGAATTCCATAAGATCCTTTGGAATTGGTTCAGCCAGATTGGAGCACCCAACTGCGCCATGCACTAGAATGCTATAATATGAATACTGAAGGGGAGGATGAAGATCCAAGGACTATTAATATACCAGAGGTATAAGGCCACTGCGAGGTCGAAGGTCCGCAGATAGAAAATCCCGACATTACCACGCCGTTGAAAACTAGGCAGGTGAATATTGGTACTAAAACAAAGCCAAAATTTGCGAAGATCAGGGATTACTGGGATGATGCCACGGTAGATAAAGTTGCTGAGTTGCTCCATGAATATCAGGATTTGTTTCCTACAAAGTTTTCAGACCTGAAAGGCATCATAGGTGATTTGGGTGTGATGAAAGTAACTTTGAAGCCGTATATGAAGCCTATTAAGCAGCGACCATATCACCTTAATCCCAAATACAAGGAAAAGGTCCGTTCGGAGTTGGAAAAGATTCTTGAGGGAGGCATCATCGAACCAGTGGAAGAGTCTAATTGGGTGAGCCCGATGGTGGTCTAGGAAAATAAACCGAAGGGGGAAACATAAATTTTTGTAGACCTTAGGAAGCTTAATGATTCCTGCATCCATGATCCATTTCCAACACCATTTAATGATGAAGTATTGGATAATGTTGGAGGGCAGGAGGCTTATTCATTCACTGATGGGTTCTTTGGATAGCATCAAATTAAAATCGCACCTAAAGATAGGAGAAAAACAACCTTCACGACAAAATGGGGTTATTTTCAATATATTGTAATGCCATTCAAACTCAAGAATGTGCCAATGATATTCTCTCGTGTAGTCATTGTGGCGTTCAAAGAGTTTATTTATAAATTCTTGGAGGTATATTTTGATGACTAGACAGTGTTTGGGTTAGTGAAGCACCATGTAGATAGTATATGCTTAATGTTGGATACATGCTGAAGGTATTAGATCACGTTGAACCTGAAGAAATGCTTGTTTTGTGTCCCCTTTGGGATTTTGCTAGGACATGTGGTATGCAAGTAAGGACTAATAATTAGAGGACTTTTGAGGTCTAAAATGGGCCTCCTAAGAAAAATGTGCAACCAAAATAAACTTTATAGGAACCAATAGGATTCAAGATGATGATGTCAACCATGGGGGATGATTCACCATTTTTGGAGTAAAAAAGTAAAAATATTAAAAAAATAATAAATAATAATACTTTTTCAACTCGTATTTTCAACTTATCTCCCTCAGTTTTTACTCAATTTTTGAGTGGTAGTACACGCTCAATGCAAAATTTAATTCCTCATGTAAGGAGTGCCCATGTTGCATACTTTTGATGGACCCTTCTACACGAAAAATGAGAAATACATGAAAAAAGTGATTGCAATCACGTTTTTCATGTATTTCTCATTTTTCGTGTAGCATGGTCCATCAAAAGTATGCAACATGGGAAATACTTGGATTAGGAATCAAATTCTATATCTAATGAGTGTTTCCGCTCGAAATTTGAGTAAACCCATATGGAGATACATTGAAAATACGACTTGAAAAAATAGTTTTTTCTCTTTTCTCTCTAAAATTTGATGATGTAATCTAATCTTATTTTATTATTTCCACTATTATTTTATAATTTCCTTAGGAGGCCCATTTTAGACCTCAAAACTTCCCTAATGGGTGGACCCTGCTAAGATTGTGATCATAGTCAGTTTGGAGGCCCCACAGAGTGTCAAACAGCTTCGTGCAACACTGGGTCATACTGGATATTACCAAAAGTTCATTAAGGCATATGCTTAGATTAACGCACCCATGGAGAAACTATTGAAAAAGGATGCTACATTCTGCTCAGATGAAGAATGTCAACAGATTCTAGACGTATTGAAAGAAAATATGGTCACTACGCCGATCTTAATCTTCCCGGATTGTAAGAAGGAGTTCCATGTGCATGTTGATGTGTTGTGTATTGTGTTGGGAGCAGTGCTGACACAGAATGATGAGGGAGATATGGATCAACCTATAGCATTTGCAAGCATGAAATTATCAAAGGTTGAGAAGAATTACTCAACAACATAGCACGAAGGATTGGATATGGTGTACATGCTCCAATAGTTCTGACACTATTTGTTGGGCTGACATTTCAAGATATACACAGACCATTTTGCATTGAAATATCTAGTCAATAAGCCTGTGTTGGGGGGGGGAGATATGCATATGGCTGCTGCTATTATTGGAGTATGAAATTGAGGTTATTGTGAAGCCTAGTAGGTTAAATGCAGGCCCTGGCCATCTATTGCACACTGAAACAAGGGAGGAGCCTACTAATTTGGAGGAAGTGTTGCCCGACGTGTAGCTCTTGGCGGTGCACATAGCAGATAATGATTTTGCGATATTATCCGCTTTTTGACTGTAGGGAAAACTCTAGAAGGATACACCAGTTAGTAGAAGAAGGAGTTAGTAGTGTGCGTGATGAACTTCTCAGTAATTGCAGGACATTTATATAAAATGGGATCAGACGATATGTTCTTGATTTCGAAAGAAATACTATCCTTGTGGAGGCTCATGGAGGGGCTGCAGGAGGACTTTATGCAGGAAAATCGACAATGAAAAATATATTGCGTGCAGGGTTATGGTGGCCTAAATTACGTAAAGATTCTAAAGCATATTGTAGGGCATGCGATGCATGTCAGAGAATAGGTATACCATAGCGGAGGGATGAGATACTAATGAAACCACAGGTGTCATTGTAGCCATTTGAGAAATGGGCAATTGACTTTGTACGACCAATTCAACCTCTAGGAAAGAAGACGGGGGTGTGCTATATCATCACCGTGACAAAATATCTGACCATATGGGCGGAGGCACAACCAATGAAGGATTGTACAAGGGCCACGACAATGAAGTTCCTGTTTGAATATGTGTTAACCAGGTTTGGCCACCCAAAAGTATTGATGAGTGATCGTTGTACACACTTACTCAATGAAACAATCAGCAAGCTGATAGAAACGTTTCAGGTGTATCATCAGAAGAGTACACCATATCATCCTCAAGCTAATGGAACAATGGAGGCCTTCAATAAGATTTTGGAGAATGCGCTAACAAATATTTTCAAAGCGCATTGTAATGATTGGGATGTGCACGTAATGATAGTGCTATGGGCATACAGGACTTCTTGCAAAATGCTCACAGGTCAGCCACCTTTTCGGTTGGTCTATGGTGTAGAAGATATGATTCCCATGGAATATATCATGCCTAGTCCAGCATAGTGACTTTCACAGGAATGGTGAACCTAGTGCCTTAGAAGAGAAGCTTGCACAATTAATGGAGCTCAAAGAAGATAGGTTCTTGGCTGGAT
Source organism: Pinus tabuliformis (assembly GCA_031772625.1). Lineage (NCBI taxonomy): Eukaryota > Viridiplantae > Streptophyta > Pinopsida > Pinales > Pinaceae > Pinus > Pinus tabuliformis. Next base: position 1,354,029,592 of record CM062804.1, read on the forward strand.
TCCATCAGCAACTTCAGAAAGAACTTGAAAAAGCTTGGCACGATTGGCACATAAAGTTGCACACCTTCAAGGTAAATGATTTGGTATTATTTTATGATAGTAATTTCACTAAGTTCCCAGGAAAATTTTAGATACACTGGTTGGGACCATATGTCATCAAAGAGATCATAGATGGGGGCGCGTTCAGCTCGGCAAGATGAATGGAGAACCTTTTCTAGGAAAAGTAAATGGAAGTTGATTGAAGCCATATACAGGAAATATGACTTAATGACTATATGAATGTACGTCAGTCTTAGCACTCCAGGCAGCTACAAGGGAGCGCGAGACTATAAACTGCACTACCTGGTTGTGGGGAATATGCGACAGAGGGGTTGCGCGAAAAAGGGTGATGTCACAGTACCAGAAACTGCGCGAAGGAAGTTTCACTATTGTTATAGACATTTTTGTGCCTTACAGCATAGAGCATGAAATGTCAATAATCTGAGGGATCCAAAGTCCCTAAACATGTTGTTCCTACCCCTAGAGGAACAAGGTAAGCAAACCACAACACTTCAGATCAGTTCTCCACTGAAAAACACTCAAAAACAAGTCAATTTTGGATCAAAGCAGCTGCTCCACTGGGCACCTGCGCTGAATGTCAACTGCTCCATGGTGTACCTGCGCTGAATTTCAACTTCATCAAAGGCTACCTGCGCTGAGCGAATTTGGACATGTGGAGGAATCTTTCCTCAATGTGTCAGTGCCCAGGAAGCTTCCAAATTCACACTTGGATCAGAAGATTCGCCTAATGATGAGTAAAGAGGTTCTAAAACTCCAAGTGGAAGGTAGAATCTCTGAGTGGACTCAAGAACTAAAGAACAACTGGGGTTGAAGAGGACAACAGTCACACATCAAGCTGACTTATCTTCACTCCAAAACTCTATATAAGGATCTCATCCCATGGGATCTAGAGGCCGGAATTTTGTGCAAAGAATTGCTGTTGGTTTACAGTTGAGAGTATTGGGTGATTGCTTGAGGGAGGTGAAGAGGAGATTTCTTTCCGTCGGGAAGGTGATGCTGGATTGGACCTCTTATGGTTGTATCACCGCCTGAACCTTACTTTCTTCCATTAATAAAGCATTTGAGGTTCTTCTATTCGCATGTGTTTCAATGGTGTATTGTCTTACTTGCGTATTTGATTTATGCTAATCCTTGAATCAATTATGAATGCATGCTTCTTGTAGTTTCCTTTTCTCGTCTTGTTTGCAGGATCTTGTGTAGCTGGGCCCGTGAGAAGACAAGGAGCTGGGAGCAAGCAGCAAAGAGAGAAGATTGGATCGACCATTTGCGCAAGACATCGGTAAGTGGATATCTTCCTTTCCTCTTTTGCATGTCATAAAGAAGTAACCTTAGATAGCTTTGCTTCGGCTGTTGCTAAGGAACTATCACCCTTAGAGTGGGATAGGGTCATTCCGTGTTGGATACTTTTTCCCACAACAGACTGGCGACTCCGCTGGGGATCGTGTCTTGTTGGTAGCTTGTGTTTCTTGCTATTCATTTCTTAAACAAAGGGAGTACCGAATCGAACTGCATTCGAGTCATTCGAAGGCAAAGTAGAGGGCAGCTACTCTAGCTCAGTTCTAGGCATGTTTATGATTTGAAGAGCTGATCCACAAGGACTCTTATTAGCTCTTTGTGATAGTGTTCATCTTCCTTTAATCATCCTCTAGTGTATACTTGACTGATAGCCTCTGATTTGGCCAAAAACCATTGATTTTTGAGCAATCTGTGACCCGGAACCAAAGAGAGACGAGAGTTTTCTCTTCAGTGCAGCTGCAGTGAAAGCTACCTGCGCTGCAATGCAGGTCCCGAAGGGGCTACCTGCGCTAAATGTCAAACTGACAGTGTTCTACCTGCGCTGATCCAGTCTTGCATTGTGCAACTGGGGTTCCCTGCTTTCTGTTGCCCAGTTTTCAGTATTGTTTTTGCAGCCTGTTGTCAACCTGTATACCCATCTGAAACTATCTTTCTTTGCCATCATTCTGCCTCAGTTGTATGAAGAAACTGTGATTGTTCTTGTTGTATTTCTTATATTCATTTACAGTTTCCCATAACAAAAGTGAACTAGTCTTGCTGTGGCCTCTCGAATCTAGACCTGTGATAAAGTGTCGTTGTGATTCTAAGAGCTAGTTTATTGCTGTTCATAGCTGCTTGAGCATTTGCTTTTGTTATATGGTTCGAATTTCAGTATTTCTTGTGTCGAAACGAGTGAATCTTAAGGTGTTCTTCTGATTATTGGACAAAACTTGTTTGCTTTCGCTTGAAATTGAATTCGAAATTATACAGCAACTTTCTTTTTGTAATACATCAACATTAAAGAAGAAGAAAAGAAATACTTGCATTGTGCATGTGCATTTTGACAGTTTGCATGTCGATTTAGGAAAAGTGCATCAGTGTGTGCTCTATGATCTGTTTGAAAAGATGATGTCTTTCTTTTCCCTCAGTAGTTAAGATTTTCATAAGTTGAAAGAATTGAAAAAGCTTGCTTATCATTCTTAGACTGCATTTAGGAGTTGTATCATACATCACGTGGTGATCCATAAAGGCAAACTGCTAAGCAAGATCAACCTAAAACGAAATGAATTTACATAACAACGCTTTGAAACATAACGAAACACAGTAGAGGTCTAGGTAGAGACGTGTTCCGGCGTCGTTAAACATAGTGACTGTCGATCTCTATGAAGGTGGGTGATTCCTCCTGAGGGACGATAGCACTAATACGGACTTGTGCTCCCGCGTACCGTCGCGTATATTGGGAGACCCCTATAGGAACAAAGCCTTTATCCATAGGAAGACGTGTCGGCCGCCCTACTGATCGCGATGTAGTGAACACAGCATTCACGAAGCTCGACCACTCGTATCGTAAAATGTATTCTGTGGTTTCGCAAAAGGTTTGGCACACCCTCTACCTAGAACTCCAGAGTAGTTTCTTTTGGCCTTTTTCAAACTCTATAACTGAAAAAGTCCATCCGAGCATTTGTCACTTCGGGCTCGTTAATACATCGAAGGAGACTAGAGTCATCTTTAGCTTTTTCTCGACTCTTAAAAAGTGAAAAAGCAAGTTTTGTCTAAAGCGTCGTCATATAAAATTCATTCTAAACGGAACATAATCACCCCTTATTCCTGCGTTGATCTTGAGGTTGAGAACATGGAACACGCCAACCAAGGGATTCCACATGATGGGAACCCTAGCCCTTTCTCCTCTTGGGGAGAAGTTGGTGCGCCCCACATGGCCACGTTGTCGCTTCCAGGACTGACAATTGGCCTGCCAGTTTGGCTATTCTCAACCACTGTAGTTCAGACCACCACGGTTCCTGAACAGTCGAGTCAACAGTTAGACCAGTCTAGAGCTGCCCTCCAGCCTTCCGCTTCTTATAGATCTTCCTCCGATCCTTCCTCTTCGAAGGGTCGAGCCGCCGAAAGCCGAGATCCCATAGAGAAGAAGAAGGATTCCGATCCTTCCTCTTCAAAAGGTCGAGCCGCCGAAAGCCGAGCTCCCATAGAGAAGAAAAAGGAGAAGAAGAAGAAGAAAAAGAAGCAGAAGGAGCCAAAGGCGGCTGGGGGCAAGCAAAAGACATCTAACCAAAATCCACACACAGCACAGACCGGGCCTAAGGTGCCATGTGTCATATGTGAAGGAGACCACTTCCACTGTGATTGTCCCAGTATCCCCCGAATACTAAGGGACTGGTCCCCTCGTTTGCACAGTTCGGAAGCATCAACCTCTGACAGCCAGGTTGAATGCTTACCATCGATCAGTGGAAGTGAAGGTTCTAGACGATGAAGGGGAATGAGATTCCCCTGCGAACTGTGTGAAGGCAATCACACCCTCCACTGTTGTCCCTTTTTAGACGAAGCAAAGAGAGTTTTGGAAGATCAACTGGTTGCACCGTTGCTACTTCCTCCTAGATATCAAAAACTCGCACCAAGTCCTTCGTTGGTTGAAAATACAGCTGCCCCGCTCGTGGGGCCAGCTGAAGCGTCAGTCACTGAAAATGAACCTACTGAATCCGGACCGGACGAAAGTCCAAAGGTCGAAACGGCAGTTGACCCGGTTCTCCCTTCAGAAGTTTCGTCTTCATATGACACCGTCACTGAAGATTCATCCTCAGCTGACACCCTCACCGAAGAGAGTAAGGATGACACCATCCAGATTCTTTTCATCAACACTGATTCTAATGAGCATCAGGGCAATGCGCCCACTCCTTTACCGCAGGAAGGAGCATCGTCAGGATCATATCCGGCCGTATATTCGGTCCCACCACCAAGCAACCTGGTTGTGTCCTTTGATTGGAACCAACTAGGCAGACCCCGGTTGCCAGCCAGTATACCATTTAGAATTATAGTCCAAATATACAAAATGGTGATGGCTGGAACTATCATTGATGAAGGGGCATCTGTGAGTATCCTGTCCTCTATTGCTTGGAAAGCACTGGGTTGCCCGGCGCTTTTGCCTGAGATAAGGAATCTCTCGGGTTTTGACAAAGGAACCAGTCGACCATTAGGGATTCTACCTAATGTGCCTATTACATTGAAAGGGAAGGTTGTCAAGATGAATTTGATGGTCGTCCAAGGACCCTTGGATTATAACCTACTCCTTGGACGAGACTACATATATTGCATGGAACCAATAGTCTCCTCACTCTTTCGAATAATGTGTTTTCCATACGAAGGAAGAATGGTCAAACTCGTAGACCAACTTTCATTTCCGGGATCACGCATTGCAAATAGTCACATACCTATCCTGAATGGTCTTTTCAATCCAGAAAGGTCTCTACCTCCGGTTCTTCTTCCTGATGAGTACGAGTGATTCGGGAAAGTAGGGCCGGAACCCAGGGGGCATGCATCCTGGTCTGCTGGGGTCAGAAAAAACCTTGGGTTTAAAGTAGAATTTCCGCGGGAGAATATGACTAGTCCGTACCCCGTCCCCTCCTTCATCTTCGTAAGAGTAAGAGCCGGCAAGAAAGTCCGGCTCTCATGAGGAAGAAGGGGCAGTTAGGAATGGGGTTGTTCTGGAAAAAGATTCTTTTGTTAAAGTTATGTGGGAGGACGGGGGCCCGTTACTCACCCTTGTCTATCTTAGGTAGGCATCGCCGAAGAAAGTTTCTGTTTGAAAGGATTAGCAGAACGATCTTTGGGTAACCTGAAAGAGGTAGGCCTCACCCGTTGAAAACAAGAGTTTTTAATGGAAAAAGTAGGGGCGACCTTGAAATTAGACTTTATACCTAGGGGCATGCAAACCTCTTGGAATGCAAGCACGGGCGACTTTTTAGTTTTTTAGGTAGATCTAACCCCTCTAACCCGTAGGATAAGTCGATACCCAGCTTGCATAAAGAGAGTATATGGAGCAAAGCATAGCGAGATGAAGCTCCTTAAAAAATAGCGAGCAACCTACCAGGAGACCTTCCTACTTTATGACTGGTAAAAACGAGCAGTTTTGGCAAAGTTCATGCTCATTAAAAAATAAACGCAAAACGAGCAGTTTTGGCAAAGTTCATGCTTGTTAAAAAATAAACGCAAAACCGAGCAGTTTTAGCAAGAGTTCATGCTCGTTAAAAAATAAATGCACCTGTGAGCAAGCTTCCCCCAGAGTTCAAGCTCATCAAGAAAAAATGAACCTGTAAATAACCATTTGAGACTGTAAATTCATCAGCCATAAAAGCCTTGGTCGTGTTTGCACCGTCACCTCCACTTTTCATTTGGCCGATCATTCACACCCACTTGATTGTTTACCTATTTTGAGGAACAGCTGCGAAGAGTGATTTCACCTAGCCATCCTTGTGACACTGCCGTGATTGGAAAATTCCAACCTGTACCTGGAATCTGCTACTATCCCTGTTTATCACTCGTTCCTCAAAATACGAGTCTTCTTTGAGCTCTTTTCACTGACTCGTAAAATATGAAAAGTTTGCCGAGTTTTGGCTTTCCAGCTCGTTAAAAGGACCGGAAGAGCTATCCCTCCTCTAGATTTTAATCTTTTTGGACCTGAGGGATTATTTCACAAAACGATCGAGCGCTTGTCTAGTTCGGCTCGATAAAGCTATCGAACATTCATCCCTTCTGTATTGTTTTATAGTTTTTCGGACTTAAGGGACTAGATGACGAAAAAGGACCTTTGGAGTTAACTTTATGTACCCTTTTTAGACTCTCTAAAAATGAAAAGGACCGAGTTGTCTTTGTCGCTAGGCTCGTTAAAAATATTGAATAGCGACAAACTTGTCTTTAGACGAGAACGAGTTTCCCTATCACTGGGCTCGTTAAAACATAGCGATGGGCTTGCCCGAAGGGCAGGTTATAGAACAAGCATATGTTATCCTCCTCAAGCTTGACAAAAATAAAGAGGTACTGGTCAGAAATGACTGGGGAAAAATTGGGAGAACCTCAAAGCTTAATGGTAGCAAGTCGCTCTTGAACATGACACTTTTGCCTCCGTAAAAACATCGGGTTGGGTTGTTTTCATTCACCGGTCCCTTCACCATGGTCTCGCCATACCATCCACATTTGGGGTAATGCTACTGATCCATCACATCAGTGTCGTTATATGTTCAAGAGATGTCATTCAGAGAGTGTCAACCGGGTCCCATCCACTGCCATACATCATCTTTCATCCTTTCATAACCGCCACCCTGAATCATATTTCACAGATCGTTTTCACCATCATCACAATTACTAGCTCCGTTCCATGTCACTGATGTGGGATTCATTAAGGCCCTACTTTGACAGATCGCTTCTTGTCGACATCAGCTCATTATCCAAGAAGTTGATCTAGGAACACCCCCTCAGTACTTTGAAGCTTGCATGCCTTAATGGCAAGTTTCTCACTTCCGGCGACAGGTATACATTAATGACCTTCGACCGAGAGACTTTGCGTGGTGTTCGACGCCAAATCCTATATTCATGCCACGTGAATTGTGCTGCAGTACCTTGAGGGTCATCATCATTATCGGTGATTCCTCTCGCGCTTGTTAACAGTTTACATCATTGACTGGTAATCAAGCGATGTCTTTCCATGTTCGACTCCAAGAAATTCTCACATGGATCGACCTGTACTTAGAGTGAAGATCGGACAAGTTTGAAGACCCCGGATCTAGTTTCATCCATCCGGGCTGCGATATATATTCACGAGATAAAGAAATAGACATGTGCAGCAGATGATCATCCTACTAAAAGGATGATAATTTAAGCAGAGAATTATCAGTCTATTATCAGACGATCGTCTGTTTATGTACAGAAAATGTATTTATAAAGCTGAGCATGGGAAATGCCCGCATCAGCTAGATCATGAAAGCAGTATGAAAAATAATGTATTGTATTGTATTTTGTTACAGGTCACATCCCGACGATTGAATGAACTTCGGATCCTCCTAATAAAGCATTTCACCCGATAAACGACCTCATACTTTAGGGGGCAACTGTTATAGACATTTTTGTGCCTTACAGCATAGAGCATGAAATGTCAATAATCTAAGGGATCCAAAGTCCCTAAACATTTCGTTCCTATCCCTGGAGGAACAAGGTCAGCAAACCACAGCACTTCAGATCAGTTCTCCACTGAAAAACACTCAAAAACAGGTCAATTTTGGATCAAAGCAACTGCTCCACTGGGCACCTGCGCTGAATGTCAACTGCTCCATGGTGTACCTGCGCTGAATGTCAACTTCATCAAAGGCTACCTGCGCTGAGCGAATTTGGACATGTGGAGGAATCTTTCCTCAATGTGTCAGTGCCCAGGAATCTTCCAAATTGACACTTGGATCAGAAGATTCGCCTAATGATGAGTAAAGAGGTTCTAAAACTCCAAGTGGAAGGTAGAATATCTGAGTGGACTCAAGAACTAAAGAACAACTGGGGTTGAAGAGGACAACAGTCACACATCAAGCTGACTTATCTTCACTCCAAAACTCTATATAAGGATCTCATCCCATGGGATCTAGAGGCCGGAATTTTGTGCAAATAATTGTTGTTGGTTTACAGTTGAGAGTATTGGGTGATTGCTTGAGGGAGGTGAAGAGGAGATTTCTTTCCGTCGGGAAGGTGATGCTGGATTGGACCTCTTATGGTTGTATCACCGCCTGAACCTTACTTTCTTCCATTAATAAAGCATTTGAGGTTCTTCTATTCGCATGTGTTTCAATGGTGTATTGTCTTACTTGCGTATTTGATTAATGCTAATCCTTGAATCAATTATGAATGCATGCTTCTTGTAGTTTCCTTTTCTCGTCTTGTTTGCAGGATCTTGTGTAGCTGGGCCCGTGAGAAGACAAGGAAACTCGCGCCAAGTCCTTCGTTGGTTGAAAATACAGCTGCCCCGCTCGTGGGGCCAGCTGAAGCGTCAGTCACTGAAAATGAACCTACTGAATCCAGACCGGACGAAAGTCCAAAGGTCGAAACGACAGTTGACCCGGTACTCCCTTCAGAAGTTTCATCTTCAAATGACACCGTACTGAGGGGGTGTTCCTAGATCCACAAGGACACTTATTAGCTCTTTGTGATAGTGTTCATCTTCCTTTAATCATCCTCTAGTGTATACTTGACTGATAGACTCTGATTTGGCCAAAAACCGTTGATTTTTGAGCAATCTGTGACCCGGAACCAAAGAGAGACGAGAGTTTTCTCTTCAGTGCAGCTGCAGTGAAGGCTACCTGCGCTGCAACGCAGTTCCCGAAGGGGCTACCTGCGCTGAATGTCAAACTGACAGTGTTCTACCTGCGCTGATCCAGTTTTGCATTGTGCAACTGGGGTTCCCTGCTTTCTGTTGCCCGGTTTTCAGTATTGTTTTTGCAGCCTGTTGTCAACCTGTATACCCATCTGAAACTATATTTCTTTGCCATCATTCCGCCTCAGTTGTATGAAGAAACTGTGATTGTTCTTGTTGTATTTCTTATATTCATTTACAGTTTCCCATAACGAAAGTGAACTAGTCTTGTTGTGGCCTCTTGAATCTAGACCTGTGATAAAGTGTCGTTGTGATTCTAAGAGCTAGTTTATTGCTGTTCATAACTGCTTGAGCATTTTCTTTCATTATATGGTTCGAATTTCAGTATTTCTTGTGTCGAAACGAGTGAATCTTAAGGTGTTCTTTTGATTATTGGACAAAAACTTGTTTGCTTTCGCTTGAAATTGAATTCGAAATTATACAACAGCTTTCTTTTTGTAATACATCAACATTAAGGAAGAAGAAAAGAAATACTTGCATTGTGCATGTGCATTTTGACAGTTTGCATGTCGATTTAGGAAAAGTGCATTAGTGTGTGCTCTATGACGTGTTTGAAAAGATGATGTCTTTCTTTTCCCTCAGTAGTTAAGATTTTCATAAGTTGAAAGAATTGAAAAAGCTTGCTTATCATTCTTAGACTGCATTTAGGAGTTGTATCATACATCACATGGTGATCCATAAAGGCAAACTGCTAAGCAAGATCAACCTAAAACGAACTGAATTTACATAACAATGCTTTGAAACATAACGAAACACAGTAGAGGTCTAGGTAGAGATGTGTTCCGGCGTCGTTAAACATAGTGACTGTCGATCTCTATGAAGGTGGGTGATTCCTCCTGAGGGACGATAGCACTAATACGGACTTGTGCTCCCGCGTACCGTCGCGTATATTGGGAGACCCCTATAGGAACAAAGCCTTTATGCATAGGAAGCCGTGTCGGCTGCCCTACTGATCGCGATGCAGTGAACACAGCATTCACGAAGATCGACCACTCGTACCGTAAAACGTATTCTGTGGTTTCGCGAAAGGTTTGGCACACCCTCTGCCTAGAACTCCAGAGTAGTTTCTTTTGGCCTTTTTCATACTCTATAACTGAAAAAGTCCATCCGAGCATTTGTCACTTTGGGCTCGTTAATACATCGAAGGAGACTAGAGTCATCTTTAGCTTTTTCTCGACTCTTAAAAAGTGAAAAAGCAAGTTGTGTCTTAAAAGCATCTAAAATTAATTCAATTCGAAAATACATTTTACCTTGTGTATTGTTGGTTGTTCAAGTAATCCACAATCGTGGAAGAAAGTCAATCGATGACCCGTCATTCGCAGAGGCTTACGAGTCGACCGTCTTTGTCTCCGGAATCGAAAACAACCCGGGCAAAGCGGGCTCGTTCAACTGGTTCCAAATCTCCTGTCACAGTTAGAACAAGTGTTCCAACGACATCTGAGGTTCCGGTTACTCCAAACATTTCTGGAAACCCTGCCCTTATTGAAGAAGTTCAACAGCCCCAGAAGGACGGTAACACTGATCCTAGTCTGAGAGCAAATTCTTGTGTTACTGAGTCGGTTCCATCGGTGATCGGTTCAGAGAGTCTTGCTCCTCAAACAGCTGTCGCTGTCGAAACAACCCCTTCTTCGGCACCAGAAATATTTTACGGACCTGACGGTCTTCCCCTTCCACCTAGTCTAATCGCAATAGAGGAAATTGTAGAAGATCCGCAAGCAACTACTCCAACCCGTTTTGGAGCAGGGATCACTCTATTTCCTTCTGCATCAGAAGCTAGCCTATCACCCAGGGAGGTTCCTGAAGGATCACTAGGCAGTCTACTGGATAGACTCAAAATGTCTGAACAACCGTCAACATCTAGGATTGTGCCAAATGACACAGTGACGGCAGAACCCCCTGCAGTCACTCCGACAATGTTCGCCGGCATACCATCTGTTCCCAGCTCTCAACAGCTAGAGAGAACCCCTCCGGGGGCCATGACGACTGTATGGTCTGTTCCTGTTTGTTCTCCCGGGATAATACCCGGTAACTCCTATGTTGGAACTCAACAAATTGATCCTTTCGGAAATCAGTTTGGGCAATCCGGTCATCAAGGTTTGATAAATCCTTTCAGTTCCGGACCGCCACCGTATGGGGGGCAATATGATTTTTCGTTACCCCCTCCGGGAGGTTACCCATACGGGAGTTCACAACCGTATTCAGGTTATACTGGAATAACTACAAGTGGTTGGATACCTATGCTACCCCAGCAACCAAGAGTTGTGTATTCTATGCAACAACAAATGCCTGTGACGAACATCCCGATGACACCAGCAATTGTAACCGTGTCGCAAGTTCAAACGATGCCTGTTGTATGTCAACCTCAGTTTCCTCAGGTTGTGATGCAACAACCCTTTGACCCTGCGACTCGACCACAATCGCCAGCTGACGGGGCGGTACAAGCACAAACGGGTACCATTACCCCTCATCTTGGTCCAGTGGTTAGTATAGCACAACAACCCATGGTGTCACAACCATGGTTGGTGCAGTATCAACAACCGCAATTGCAGCAAGGGTACCAAGGTACCGAGCAGCAGATTTTTGCGAACAGTGGACAACCGTATATCCAAAACGGTCTAAACCAACCACTTTACAGTGGGGTAGTCCACCAACCGTATCAATCATACCAGCATCAAGTACATTATGCCGGTATGCAAAGACCAACTGCTTAGGCGATCCCATCGTATCCTGGGTACGCTTCGCCTAATCTGAGTCAACAGCTACCATTCGTGGCAACTCTAGAGTTGCCCGATTTACATCGGTTGACGAACAATCCGATTGCTTATGCCCCTTGGTGGCCAGCGATTCCTCACAAACTTCCCTCCGACATACCTAAATTCAATGGAAATCCAGGTGAAGACCCGTCGAATCACGTCATGACTTTTCATCTGTGGTGTTCGTCGAACACTCTAAACGATGATTCGATAAGACTTCGCCTCTTCCAGAGGACATTGACAGGTCCGACGGCCAAATGGTATATAGAATTGCCAAGAGTCTCTTTCGACAATTTCAGCTCCTTAGCCACGACTTTCTTAACCCATTTTAAATTACCAATCAGGTATGAAACAGGAATAGAGATACTGACCAACTTCAAAAAGACGACAGCTACTCACATATCAGATCATATACATGAGTGGCGTCGCCGTCATAGGATGGTGAAAACATACGTTCCTGATCAGCTATTAGCTGAATGGTTTATAAAGTCATTACTTCCGACTATAACGGAAGATGTGGCCAAGGGGGGAGTCGTAACAGAGGAGCAAGTCATCGCTCGTGCTCAATATTTAGACTTAGTATATACTCAGTCTGGCACGCTCTACGACAAAATACCTGACGCTCCTAGACCTGAATTTTCAATTCCTCCACCTCCTAAATCGAATATTGACTCTCATGCCGGAGATGGCGTGATTGGCACTGCAAGCGCGAAATCAAAAAGGGCTTCATCCCAGAAAGCCCGTAAGACTTCAGATCAAAATGCCCATGAAGAGATTCTTGCTTCGGAAGTAAATGCCATATCAGCAGATAAAGGAAAAGAAACCAATCAACCAGGAAGCAAGAAGAAGCAAAACAAAGGCAAGAAGAAGCAACAGGGCGATCAGTCACCTGAAAAAACTTCTTCAAACCCTCCTGAGAAAGGGAAAAAGAAATGGCCCTGTATGATGTGTGACGAAGATCACAAGACAACAGATTGTCCATACAAAGCTGAGCTCAAGAGATTCTTTAAAAGTCCAAAGAACCCAGCTGTGTTGACAAATCCATTTCCCAGTCCAGGTCAAAATATGGTTGATAGTGGAAATGCTTCCCCGTCACAAGTGCTAATGTTATCGATCTCCAAGCAGCAGAATGATGCTTTGATTTCGACAAGGAACAAAGATTATGGGAATCCGCAACTGTCAAACGAAAAAGGTAAAGATCAACCTGGTAGTTCGACAGTGACTTCGACAGAAGTTGTCCCACCCATAATGCCAGAGTTAACGATAAAACCGCCTAATGGTGTAGTGCACAAGTCGACCTTTAATCCTCGCGCCAGAGCGGCGCAGCATTATAACATAGTAGAATATTTGGCCCAATCGCCATCCGCTATGTCAACTCTAGAGGTACTACAAAATTGTCCATCCCAAAGGCAAGCGTTGTTATCGGCAATAGGGGGGGTTGATCCTAAGGATTCCAATCTTGTGTCCTTTGATCACAAAGGATATGATCCTCAGTTACCAGCTCAACTAGCTTTCCTTATTCAAGTGAAAGCCCTCAACAAAACTATTCATCGAACAATTATTGATGAGGGGGCATCTACATGTATTATGTCGATGAGTTGCTGGAAAACATTAGGGTCGCCAACCTTGTCAAGATCTTCGACAACACTAAAAGCATTCGACGGTAGGACATATACCCCTTACGGTATTCTAAGTAACTTGAAGGTTGAACTAGGTGGAAAAACAGTAGAGATTGATGTTGAAGTCATAGATGGAAATCTGGATTACAACATCCTACTGGGAAGACCATGGATTTATGCCATGGCAGCTGTCGTGTCGACTTATTTTAGGAAGATCGCATTCCCGTTTGAAGGAGGGATTACGGTCGTCGACCAACAGAACTTCCTCCTTAATGGTTCACAAGTTACGGGAAGCATTCCCATGATCCATGAGAACGACAATTCAATCCAAGATATCGGAGTAGGCCTGTTGAAAGACCCCACGATGATGGGGACTTTCTCGCTACCGAACCCTATGTAAATAGGAAATGTACCGTTGGTAGCAACCTGCAACATGATATCTTCCACGAAAGTCGCAAAAGACAAAGTCATCATGGATCGTGCAATGGTTTTGCGCCCGAGCCCAATCGAAATATTGTAGCAATCAATGTTTCAGGCATGGGAGGCGAGCCCAAATCAACGCTCGTCAAGCGTTTGGGTAGAGAGGTCAGGAGAATGTGGTACCCCTTTGGATCCTTGGTCACGAGTGCATGCAAGTGACGAAGGAATCCTGCAGTCAATGTTGATTGAGGGGGCACCATGGGATGATAACCACCATCGTTCCCTTCCTCTGGAAGATACTCAAGGCGACCTATATCACCCTTCAGTATTTGAATTCCTAACAAATACTGTAAATACAGTGGATTCCGAGAGAAACCTATCCAATATAGAAGAGACCGTAGCCATAAATATCTCGATCAAAACAGACATTGTAGAGAATATTTATGTCGGCAAAGGTTGTTCCCCTTCAGAACAGGAAATATATAAAGCTCTTTTCCGCGAATTTAGAGATGTCTTTGCTTGGTCGTATGATGAAATGCCAGGCATTGACTCAAGTATCATTGAACATGAAATTAAGATGTATCCTGATGTCAAACCAGTAAGACAACGGCTTCGGCAGGTGCACCCCAAGAAAGCCGCTGCCATTAAGGCAGAAGTTGAAAAACTCCTCCATGCTGGTTTCGTCTATCCGGTTCCTCTGACCGATTGGGTATCGAATATTGTCCCCGTGATGAAAAAACAGGGAACAATATGAGTGTGCGTCGACTATAGGGATGTGAATCAAGCTTGTCCAAAGGACAACTACCCTACACCCTTCATTGACCAGATAATTGATGAATGCGCCGGATGTGAAATCTTTTCTTTTATGGACGGATTTTTCGGGTATAATCAAATTAATATCCGCCCACAGGACCAGTCAAAGACTGCATTTATTTGTCTGTGGGGCACATTCGCTTATCGAAAATTACCCTTTGGTTTAAAGAACGCAGGAGCGACGTTTCAGAGAGCAATGAATTATGCTTTCCATGACATCAAGAACATCGTTCAACCTTATCTCGACGATCTTCCGGCTCATTCGCAGAAACGGACTGATCATCCGCAACATTTAAGAGCGATATTTCTACGTTGCCAACACTACAAGATAAGGCTCAATCCACACAAATGTGTGTTTTGCGTCGGTTCTGGTCGTTTACTTGGCTTCATAGTCTCCAAGGATGGGATTCGTCTCGACCCTTGCAAAGTGCAGGAAATCATTAATTTGCCTCCACCTTCGAACTTGCTTCAGATTCAGAAACTCCAAGGGAAAGCAAACTTTCTGAGGAGGTTCATTCCAAATTACGCAGAACTTGCTAAAGGTTATACCCGTCTCTTGAAAAAGGATGTACCTTTCGTCTGGGACCAGGTTGCGCAAGCTTCCTTTGATGCTTTGAAAGAAGCGCTAGTAAAAGCATCATTAATGTACGCCCCGGACTATCAAAGAGACTTCAACCTGTATCTGGCTGCAGCAGATAGGACCATTGCAATGGTTTTAGTTCAAGAAGTCGACGGAATTGAACACCCTATATATTATTTAAGTAAAAACTTAAATGATACAGAAAGTAAATACTCTCATGTTGAAAAGCTAGCACTTGCTGCTGTTCAAGCGATACAAAGATTTCGGCATTATGTCCTCTTTAGGAAGCCACCGTATTGTCAGATTGCAACCCCATGACTTATATACTGTCGCGACAGTTGCTTGGGGGAAAATATTCAAAGTGGATAGCTATCCTTCAAGAGTTTGATCTGGAATTTGTGAAATCCAAATCAAAGAAAGCTTTAGTTTTCGCAGAATTATTATGCGATCTCCCATCATCATCCAACGATGAAACGTCCAAAGAATCGATCGTGGATGAAAGTTTGTTTCTGATATCAGCAAGTGATGAGTGGTATGGAGATATAATAGTTTATCTCCAAACCCAAAAGTTTCGGCCAGACACCTCTCACTCAGAACAAAAACGCATTTGATACCAAGCAAAAGACTACATGATCGTCGGTGATACGCTTTACCGTCGTGGTGTCGATACGGTTCTGAGAAGGTGCCTCACCCATGAGGAGGCCGAAAAAGCCCTGAATGAATGTCATTCAGGCACCTGTGGGGGGCATCAATCTGGATATGCTACAGCACAAAGAATCTTACGAGCAGGATACTTCTGGCCAACCATGTTCAAAGATTGCATAACCGCAGTCAGAAGTTGCCATGCATGTCAGATTTTTGATAGCAAAACCAGAAGACCCCCCGCTCCTTTACAGCCAATAATAGCTGTGGGGCCTTTCGCCAAATGGGGCATCGATTTCATGCAATGTAACCCCACCTCGACCGGGGGGCATGGGTATATTATAGTCGCAGTTGACTATTTTACCAAATGGGCCGAGGCGATGCCTACATTGGATAACACTGGTGAAACAGCAGCCCTATTCTTTTTTAATCATGTAGTCGCCAGATTCGGCATACCACAGGCCATAGTAACAGATCATGGATCGCATTTTCGCAATCACATGATGGTTGAATTAACTGCCAAACTAGGATTGTCTCACGACAGCTCTACTCCGTACTATCCGCAAGCTAACAGACAAGTTGAAGCAATCAACAAAGTCCTGAAGCGCATGCTGCAAAGGATTGTGGGGGTTCACAAAAGAAGATGGCATTTGATCCTGTACTCGGCTTTGTGGGCCTACCGAACATCGGTAAGGAATGCCACTGGGTTCACACCGTTTCAACTGGTGTATGGCCTGGAGGCGATCCTACCAATCCAGTGCGAAATTTCGTCCCTTAAACTCGCAATTTATCTCCTCCCCGGAACTTCGGAAGAAGAGGCTCGTTTCTTGGAGTTAATCCAGTTGGATGAAACCCGTCGTGATGCCGCTTTGGCTAACGAAGCCCATAAGAAACAAGTCAAGGCGCAGTTCGACAAAAATGTCAAACCTCGTGTCTTCTCAGAAGGTGATTTGGTCTTGCTTTATGACCAAGAATCCGATAAATTGGGAGCTGGAAAATTTAAGTCCTTATGGATGGACCCTTATATTGTTAAGAGTGTATTAGCAAAAGGAGCCTACGAGTTGGTAGATTATGACGGGATTCCACTGGCGCAACCCCGCAACGGGTTGTACCTTAAGCGTTACTATGCCTAATAGTAACCTGTATGCTTTTGTTACATTTTTGTTTTCACTAGAGCGTTTGTTTCGGTTTAAGTAATCCACTTTTTACACTTATTGCAGATGTCAAATCCATTGGAACTGTGGGTTGGATATGCCGACGGAGCGAGTCGTAGTTCAAGGAACTTATCCTCTGCAGCATGGGCCATTTTTGACCCAAGCGGCGAGTTAGTGAGTTTCAGGGGGGTATGTATTGGTCAATCAACGAATAACATCGCTGAGTATAGCGCGTTGATAGAGCTCCTCTCTGATGCCATCACCCATGGCATACGCCGGCTAGTCATCAGGTTAGACTCACAACTCGTGGTACTACAACTCAATGGTACCTACTCTGTCCGAAATCCAGCTATTTATCGCAAGTTCCTAAGAGTTAAAATCTTGGAAAGACAATTTGATTTTATCCAATATCAACACATTTCCAGAAACTTAAACACATTAACCGACTCATTAGCAAACTATGTGTTAGATAGACATTTGCAAAATTGATAAAAAGAGAAGCATCATTGATGTTTCATACATGGATCACATAAAAACTGGAATAAACCCCGAAAATCAAAAATATATATATAACTGTTTAAAGGTTTACATATAATGTTCTGTAACCAAGACAAAATCGGTCATATGACCCCAAAAAACTCAAAAACAGCTGGGGGGCACCCTAGCCTAGTGATGCTCATGATAGCATGCCACGGCCTGTGCAATCATGCGCAGAAGACGAGTCCATCGTCTAGGAACACCAGCAGTATGCCGCTGCAATCGTAGAGGCAACTCGTCGATCCGTACATCCGGAATCCCAAGGGTAAGACCCTCGACCTGTTCCTGCACAGCTGCAAGAGTCTCGGCCAAGTCAAGGTCACAGAGAATAGCTCTCCCAGGAGCCTCCCCTACTGGGGCAGCGGCTGGAGCTCTCGGACGAACTGCTGGACGGACAGGACCAACATCTGCATGCACACATGAGTTTGATTAGAGTCTTGATAGAGTAAAGCACAAGGACATTATAAATAAAGAAATAGTAAATAGTGATAAGGTCGAGATTTTACCAAGATCGCCCCACTGCTCGCCATCCGGTAGCACCAAATCCGGATCACCTCAGAAATCCATACCAATATATGGATACTCGGAAAATTCCATATCCTGCCGCTCGAACCACCTAAAGAAGGTGTCAGTAAAAGTAATCTCAGATTGACCTGCATGTCTAGACATGTGGTCAACCCACCTCTGCATGCGTGGCTCAGTGGGAGAAGGCAAGTCAAGTGAAATGTACTGAGGTTGCATCAGGGGTATCTTCTCCAAAGCGAAGGCAGTCAGAACTGAACCAAAACCAAAATTCTTCAGCTTCCCGTCCTTTACTTTGGTCAACTGGCCTTTCATCTGAACCAGTACTGCATCACACCAGTTAAAAACTTTCGGCTGAAGACACTCTAGGGCATGCTGCACATAAGACCTGTTGGCAACATGAGGGGATGCACTACCGGCCATCCTACAAATCGTGTACAGAATGGACCAGAGAGACCTGTCAGTGACCTCACGGATAGTAACCTTGCCGTCTCTGCTCGGCTGGGATCCTTCCCTACAATACTGACGGACATAGTCTCTCACGGAATCACTCCCTCGGGCCGAACCGGACAAAGAAATGGGGGCACCCCGCCTTGACAACCCAGTTAAGAAGTAAATGTCCACTATGGTCAAGGGGATGGACTTGCCCCTAATCTGGAACACCTGGTTAACAGGATCCCAAGCATCAAGCAGGTACTGCAGTAAAAGTATCTGTGCCCTCATGCTAGAAATGCGGAAGAATTTTAGCAAGCCACAGTTCCGCAGCGCGTTCACCGTGACAGGATCATGGAGGGCAATCATGTCCTCCTCTTCATGCTCTCATTCTCGCCATGTAAGAGTCATTCTGCTCTAATAAACTCTGCAAAACAAACAAGAGGAGGAGTAAGATCCCTGACTTGGTGAGAAAATGGCAAAATTTCCATGAAAAATTGTGCAACAAAGAAGCTTTTCTGCGCCCAACGCAGGTAGAGAAGGGTCCCACCTGCATTGAGGGACAAAATGCCCTTAAATAGCATGAACCCCAACGCAGGTTTCGAATGAGGCACTTGCGCTGATGGAAGAGCGCCCTAATGAAACCCCAGGGGCTCATGGGGGTAAGAAAACAGGCACAAAACTGGAAAATGAAACCATGAAAAGAGAGAGCTAAGGTTTAGCTCCTACCTGGTCCAGACGGCGCTGAGAATCGTCCACAGAATCTCCCGAAATCAGCTGGTGAAAAATCAAAAGGAAGAGGCACCTCCAAAGCTCCAACAAGCCAAATGCAAATGAAATGGTAAAATTGGGGGTAAAAACATCTTTTAATTGCTTTTTACGTAGTTCAAAGTGAAATATGAGCATTTTTACCTCATAATATCTATTGCTAACTAAGTTTGTTGCAGCAATTGATGATACAGTACTATCTCTGAAAAAGAAAAGGCTAGTCATGGTAAAATATGAATTTGATCTTATAAAAAGAGCAGTTTTGGCAAAGTTCATGCTCGTTAAAAAATAAACGCAAAACCGAGTAGTTTTAGCAAGAGATTCATGCTCCTTAAAAAATAAATGCACATGTGAGCGAGCTTCCCCCAGAGTTCAAGCTCATCCGGAAAAAATGAACCGGTAAATAACCATTTGAGACCGTAAATTCATCAGCCATAAAAACCTTGGTCGTGTTTGCACCGTCACCTCCACTTTTCATTTGGCCGATCATTCACATCCACTTGATTGTTTACATATTTTGAGGAACAGCTACGAAGAGTGATTTCACCTAGCCATCCTTGTGACACTGCCGTGATTGGAAAATTCCAACCTGTACCTGGAATTTGCTGCTATCCCTGTTTATCACTCGTTCCTCAAAATACGAGTCTTCTTTGAGCTCTTTTCACTGACTCGTAAAAAATGAAAAGTTTGCCGAGTTTTGGCCTTCCAGCTCATTAAAAGGACTGGAAGAGCTATCCCTCCTCTAAATTTTAATCTTTTTGGACCTGAGGGATTATTGCACAAAACGATCGAGCGCTTGTCTAGTTCGGCTCGATAAAGCTATCGAACATTCATCCCTTCTATATTGTTTTATACTTTTTCGGACTTAAGGGATTAGATGACGAAAAAGGACCTTTGGAGTTAACTTTACGTACCTTTTTAGACTCTCTAAAAATGAAAAGGACCGAGTTGTCTTTGTCGCTAGACTCGTTAAATACATTAAATAGCGACAAACTTGTCTTTAGACGAGAACGAGTTTCCCTATCGCTAGGCTCGTTAAAACATAGCGATGGGCTTGCCCGAAGTGCAGGTTATAGAACAAGCATATGTTATCCTCCTCAAGATTGACAAAAATAAAGAGGTACTGGTCAGAAATGACTGGGGAAAAATTGGGAGAACCTCAAAGCTTAATGGTAGCAAGTCGCTCTTGAACATGACACTTTTTCCTCCGTAAAAACATCGGGTTGGGTTGTTTTCATTCACTGGTCCCTTCACCATGGTCTCGCCATACCATCCACATTTGGGGTAATGCTACCGATCCATCACATCAGTGTCGTTATATGTTCAAGAGATGTCATTCAGAGAGTGTCAACCGGGTCCCATCCACTGCCATACATCATCTTTCATCCTTTCATGACCGCCACCCTGAATCATATTTCACAGATCGTTTTCACCATCATCACAATTACTAGCTCCGTTTCGTGTCACTGATGTGGGATTCATTAAGGCCCTCCTTTGACAGATCGCTTCTTGTCGACATCAGCTCATTATCCAAGAAGTTGATCTAGGAACACCCCCTCAGTACTTTGAAGCTTGCATGCCTTAATGGCAAGTTTCTCACTTCCGGCGACAGGTATACATTAATGACCTTCGACCGGGAGACTTTGCGTGGTGTTCGACGCCAAATCCTATATTCATGCCACGTGAATTGTGCTGCAGTACCTTGAGGGTCATCATCATTATCGGTGATTCCTCTCGCGCTTGTTAACAGTTTACATCATTGACTGGTAATCAAGCGATGTCTTTCCATGTTCGACTCCAAGAAATTCTCACATGGATCGACCTGTACTTAGAGTGAAGATCGGACAAGTTTGAAGACCCTGGATCTAGTTTCATCCATCTGGGCTGCGATATATATTCAGGAGATAAAGACATAGACATGTGCAGCAGATGATCATCCTACTAAAAGGATGATAATTTAAGAAAAGAATTATCAGTCTACTATCAGACGATCATCTGTTTATGCACAGAAAATGTATTTATAAAGCTGAGCATGGGAAATGCCCGCATCAGCTAGATCATGAAAGCAGTATGAAAAATAATGTATTGTATTGTATTTTGTTACAGGTCACCTCCCGACGATTGAATGAACTTCAGATCCCCTTAATAAAGCATTTCACCCGATAAACGACCTCATACTTTAGGGGGCAACTGTTATAGACATTTTTGTGCCTTACAACATAGAGCATGAAATGTCAATAATCTGAGGGATCCAAAGTCCCTAAACATGTTGTTCCTACCCCTAGAGGAACAAGGTCAGCAAACCACAGCACTTCAGATCAGTTCTCCACTGAAAAACACTCAAAAACAGGTCAATTTTGGATCAAAGCAGCTGCTCCACTGGGCATCTGCGCTGAATGTCAACTGCTCCATGGTGTACCTGCGCTGAATGTCAACTTCATCAAAGGCTACCTGCACTGAGCGAATTTGGACATGTGGAGGAATCTTTCCTCAATGTGTCAGTGCCCAGGAAGCTTCCAAATTGACACTTGGATCAGAAGATTCGCCTAATGATGAGTAAAGAGGTTCTAAAACTCCAAGTGGAAGGTAGAATCTCTGAGTGGACTCAAGAACTAAAGAACAACTGGGGTTGAAGAGGACAACAGTCACACATCAAGCTGACTTATCTTCACTCCAAAACTCTATATAAGGATCTCATCCCATGGGATCTAGGGGCCGGAATTTTGTGCAAAGAATTGCTGTTGGTTTACAATTGAGAGTATTGGGTGATTGCTTGAGGGAGGCGAAGAGGAGATTTCTTTCCGTCGGGAAGGTGATGCTTGATTGGGCCTCTTATGGTTGTATCACCGCCTGAACCTTACTTTCTTCCATTAATAAAGTATTTGAGGTTCTTCTATTCGCATGTGTTTCAATGGTGTATTGTCTTACTTGCGTATTTGATTTATGCTAATCCTTGAATCAATTTATGAATGCATGCTTCTTGTAGTTTCCTTTTCTCCTCTTGTTTGCAGGATCTTGTGTAGCTGGGCCTGTGAGAAGACAAGGAGCTGGGAGCAAGCAGCAAAGAGAGAAGATTGGATCGACCATTTGCGCAAGACATCGGTAAGTGGATCTCTTCCTTTCCTCTTTTGCATGTCATAAAGAAGTAACCTTAGATAGCTTTGCTTCAGCTGTTGCTAAGGAACTATCACCCTTAGAGTGGGATAGGGTCATATACATGAGTGGCGTCGCCGTCGTAGGATGGTGAAAACATACGTTCCTGATCAGCTATTAGCTGAATGGTTTATAAAGTCATTACTTCCGGCTATAACGGAAGATGTGGCCAAGGGGGGAGTCGTAACAGAGGAGCAAGTCATCGCTCGTGCTCAATATTTAGACTTAGTATATACTCAGTCTGGCACGCTCTACGATAAAATACCTGACACCCCTAGACCTGAATTTTCAATTTCTCCACCTCCTAAATCGAATATTGACTCTCATGCCGGAGATGGCGTGATTGGCACTGCAAGCGCGAAATCGAAAAAGGCTTCATCCCAGAAATCCCATAAGACTTCAGATCAAAATGCCCATGAAGAGATTCTTGCTTCGGAAGTAAATGCCATATCAGCAGAGAAAGGCAAAGAAACCAATCAACCAGGGAGCAATAAGAAGCAAAACAAAGGGAAGAAGAAGCAACAGGACGATCAGTCACCTGAAAGGACTTCTTTAAACCCTCCTGAGAAAGGGAAAAAGAAATGGCCCTGTATGATATGTGACGAAGATCACAAGACAACAGATTGTCCATACAAAGCTGAGCTCAAGAGATTCTTTAAAAGTCCAAAGAACCCAGCTGTGTTGACGGATCCATTTCCCAGTCCAGGTCAAAATATGGTTGATAGTGGAAATGCTTCCCCGTCACAAGTGCTAATGTTATCGATCTCCAAGCAGCAGAATGATGCTTTGATTTCGACAAGGAACAAAGATTACGGGAATCCGCAACTGTCAAACGAAAAAGGTAAAGATCAACCTAGTAGTTCGACAGCGACTTCGACAGAAGTTGTCCCACCCATAATGCCAGAGTTAACGATAAAACCGCCTAAGGGTGTAGTACACAAGTCGACCTTTAATCCTCGCGCCAGAGCGGCGCAACATTATAACATAGTAGAAGATTTGGCCCAATCGCCATCCGCTATGTCGACTCTAGAGGTACTACAAAATTGTCCATCCCAAAGGCAAGCGTTGTTATCGGCAATAGGGGGGGTTGATCCTAAGGATTCAAATCTTGTGTCCTTTGATCACAAAGGATATGACCCTCAGTTACCAGCTCAACTAGATTTCCTTATTCAAGTGAAATCCCTCAACAAAACTGTTCATCGAACAATTATTGATGAGGGGGCATCTACATGTATTATGTCGATGAGTTGCTGGAAAAAATTAGGGTCGCCAACCTTGTCAAGATCTTTGACAACACTAAAAGCATTCGACGGTAGGACATATACCCCTTACGGTATTCTACGTAACTTGAAGGTTGAACTAGGTGGAAAAACAGTAGAGATTGATGTTGA
The DNA here is from genome assembly GCA_031772625.1 of Pinus tabuliformis. Classification (NCBI taxonomy): domain Eukaryota; kingdom Viridiplantae; phylum Streptophyta; class Pinopsida; order Pinales; family Pinaceae; genus Pinus; species Pinus tabuliformis. The sequence goes on from CM062804.1 coordinate 1,354,053,131, forward strand.
AGTCATAGATGGAAATCTGGATTACAACATCCTGCTGGGAAGACCATGGATTTATGCCATGGCAGCTGTCGTGTCGACTTATTTTAGGAAGATCGCATTCCCATTTGAAGGAGGGATTATGGTCGTCGACCAACAGAACTTCCTCCTTAATGGTTCACAAGTTACGGGAAGCATTCCCATGATCCATGAGAACGACAATTCAATCCAAGATATCGAAGTAGGCCTGTTGAAAGACCCCACGATGATGGGGACTTTCTCGCTACCGAACCCTATGTACATAGGAAATGTACCGTTGGTAGCAACCTGCAACATGATATCTTCCACGAAAGTCACAAAAGACAAAGTCATCATGGATCGTGCAATGGTTTTGCGCCCGAGCCCAATCGAAATATTGTAGCAATCAATGTTTCAGGCATGGGAGGCGAGCCCAAATCAACGCTCGTCAAGCGTTTGGGTAGACAGGTCAGGAGAATGTGGTACCCTTTTGGATCCTTGGTCACGAGTGCATGCAAGTGACGAAGGAATCCTGCAGTCAATGTTGATTGAGGGGGCACCATGGGATGATAACCACCATCGTTCCCTTCCTCTGGAAGATACTCAAGGCGACCTATATCACCCTTCAGTATTTGAATTCCTAACAAATACTGTAAATACAGTGGATTCCGAGAGAAACCTATCCAATATAGAAGAGACCATAGCCATAAATATCTCGATCAAAACAGACATTGTAGAGAATATTTATGTCGGCAAAGGTTGTTCCCCTTCAGAACAGGAAATATATAAAGCTCTTTTCCACGAATTTAGAGATGTCTTTGCTTGGTCGTATGATGAAATGCCAGGCATTGACTCGAGTATCGTTGAACATGAAATTAAGATGTATCCTGATGTCAAACCAGTAAGACAACGGCTTCGGCAGGTGCACCCCAAGAAAGCCGCTGCCATTAAGGCAAAAGTTGAAAAACTCCTCCATGCTGGTTTCGTCTATCCGGTTCCTCTGACCGATTGGGTATCGAATATTGTCCCCATGATGAAAAAACAGGGAACAATACGAGTGTGCGTCGACTATAGGGATGTGAATCAAGCTTGTCCAAAGGACAACTACCCTACACCCTTCATCGACCAGATAATTGATGAATGCGCCGGATGTGAAATATTTTCTTTTATGGACGGATTTTCCAGGTATAATCAAATCAATATCCGCCCACAGGACCAGTCAAAGACTGCATTTATTTGTCCGTGGGGTACATTCGCTTATCGAAAATTACCCTTTGGTTTAAAGAACACAGGAGCGACGTTTCAGAGAGCAATGAATTATGCTTTCCATGACATCAAGAACATCGTTCAACCTTATCTCGACGATCTTCCGGCTCATTCGCAGAAACGGACTGATCATCCGCAACATTTAAGAGCGATATTTCTATGTTGCCGACACTACAAGATAAGGCTCAATCCACACAAATGTGTGTTTTGCGTCAGTTCTGGTCGTTTACTTGGCTTCATTGTCTCCAAGGATGGGATTCGTCTCGACCCTTGCAAAGTGCAGGCAATCATTAATTTGCCTCCACCTTCGAACTTGCTTCAGATTCAGAAACTCCAAGGGAAAGCAAACTTTCTGAGGAGGTTCATTCCAAATTACACAGAACTTGCTAAAGGTTATACCCGTCTCTTGAAAAAGGATGTACCTTTCGTCTGGGATCAGGTTGCGCAAGCTTCCTTTGATGCTCTGAAAGAAGCGCTAGTAAAAGCATCATTAATGTACGCCCCGGACTATCAAAGAGACTTCAACCTGTATCTGGCTGCAGTAGATACGACCATTGCAAGGGTTTTAGTTCAAGAAGTCGACGGAATTGAACACCCTATATATTATTTAAGTAAAAACTTAAATGATACAGAAAGTAAATATTCTCATGTTGAAAAGCTAGCACTTGCTGCTATTCAAGCGATACAAAGATTTCGGCATTATGTCCTCTTCAGGAAGACCACCGTATTGTCAGATTGCAACCCCATGACTTATATACTGTCGCGACAGTTGCTTGGGGGCAAATATTCAAAGTGGATAGCTATCCTTCAAGAGTTTGATCTGGAATTTGTGAAATCCAAATCAAAGAAAGCTTTAGTTTTCGCAGAATTATTATGCGATCTCCCATCATTGTCCAACGATGAAACGTCCAAAGAATCGATCATGGACGAAAGTTTGTTTCTGATATCAGCAAGTGATGAGTGGTATGGAGATATAATAGTTTATCTCCAAACCCAAAAGTTTCGGCCAGACACCTCTCACTCAGAACAAAAACGCATTCGATACCAAGCAAAAGACTACATGATCGTCGGTGATACGCTTTACCGTCGTGGTGTCGATACGGTTCTGAGAAGGTGCCTCACCCATGAGGAGGCCGAAAAAGCCCTGAATGAATGTCATTCAGGCACCTGTGGGGGGCATCAATCTAGATATGCTACAACACAAAGAATCTTACGAGCAGGATACTTCTGGCCAACCATGTTCAAAGATTGCATAACCGCAGTCAGAAGTTGCCATGCATGTCAGATTTTTGATAGCAAAACCAGAAGACCCCCCGCTCCTTTACAGCCAATAATAGTTGTGGGGCCTTTCGCCAAATGGGGCATCGATTTCATGCAATGTAACCCCACCTCGACCGGGGGGCATGGGTATATTATAGTCGCAGTTGACTATTTTACCAAATGGGCCGAGGCGATGCCTACATTGGATAACACTGGTGAAACAGCAGCCCTATTCTTTTTTAATCATGTAGTTGCCAGATTCGGCATACCACAGGCCATAGTAACAGATCATGGATCACATTTTCGCAATCACATGATGGTTGAATTAACTGCCAAACTAGGATTGTCTCACGACAGCTCTACTCCGTACTATCCGCAAGCTAATGGACAAGTTGAACCAATCAACAAAGTCCTGAAGCGCATGCTGCAAAGGATGGTGGGGGTTCACAAAAGAAGATGGCATTTGATCCTGTACTCGGCTTTGTGGGCCTACCGAACATCGGTAAGGAATGCCACTGGGTTCACACCGTTTCAACTGGTGTATGGCCTGGAGGCGATCCTACCAATCCAGTGCGAAATTTCGTCCCTTAAACTCGCAATTGATCTCCTCCCCGGAACTTCGGAAGAAGAGGCTCGTTTCTTGGAGTTAATCCAGTTGGATGAAACCCGCCGTGATGCCGCTTTGGCTAACGAAGCCCATAAGAAACAAGTCAAGGCGCAGTTCGACAAAAATTTCAAACCTCGTGTCTTCTCAGAAGGTGATTTGGTCTTGCTTTATGACCAAGAATCCGATAAATTGGGAGCTGGAAAATTTAAGTCCTTATGAATGGGCCATTATATTGTTAAGAGTGTATTAGCAAAAGGAGCCTACGAGTTGGTAGATTATGACGGGATTCCACTGGCGCAACCCCGCAACGGGTTGTACCTTAAGCGTTACTATGCCTAATAGTAACCTGTATGCTTTTGTTACATTTTTGTTTTCGCTAGAGCGTTTGTTTCGGTTTAAGTAATCTGCTTTTTACACTTATTGCAGATGTCAAATCCATTGGAACCGTGGGTTGGATATGTCGATGGAGCGAGTCGTAGTTCAAGGAACCTATCCTCTGCCGCATGGGCCATTTTTGACCCAAGCGGCGAGTTAGTGAGTTTCAGGGGGGTATGTATTGGTCAATGAACGAATAACATCGCTGAGTATAGCGCGTTGATAGAGCTCCTCTCTGATGCCATCACCCATGGCATACGCCGGCTAGTCGTCAGGTTAGACTCACAGCTCGTGGTACTACAACTCAATGGTACCTACTTTGTCCGAAATCCAGCTATTTATCGCAAGTTCCTAAGAGTTAAAATCTTGGAAAGACAGTTTGATTTTATCCAATATCAACACATTTCCAGAAACTTAAACACATTAACCGACTCATTAGCAAACTATGTGTTAGATAGACATTTGCAAAATTGATAAAAAGAGAAGCATCATTGATGTTTCATACATGGATCACATAAAAACTGGAATAAACCCCGAAAATCAAAAATATATATAACTGTTTAAAGGTTTACATATAATGTTCTGTAACCAAGACAAAATCCGTCATATGACCCCAAAACTCAAAAACGGCTGGGGGGCACCCTAGCCTAGTGATGCTCATGATAGCATGCCACGGCCTGTGCAATCATGCGCAGAAGACGAGTCCATCGTCTAGGAACACCAGCAGTATGCCGCTGCAATCGTAGAGGCAACTCGTCGATCCGTACATCCGGAATCCCAAGGGTAAGACCCTCGACCTGTTCCTGCACAGCTGCAAGAGTCTCGGCCAAGTCAAGGTCACGGAGAATAGCTCTTCCAGGAGCCTCCCCTACTGGGGCAGCGGCCAGAGCTCTCGGACGAACTGCTGGACGGACAGGACCAACATCTGCATGCACACATGAGTTTGATTAGAGCCTTGATAGAGTAAAGCACAAGGACATTATAAATAAAGAAACAGTAAACCGTGATAAGGTCGAGATTTTACCAAGATCCCCCCACTGCTCGCCACCCGGTAGCACCAAATCCGGATCACCTTGGAAATCCATACCAATATATGGATACTCGGAAAAGGCCATATCCTGTCGCTCGAACCACCTAAAGAAGGTGTCAGTAAAAGTAATCTGAGATTGACCTGCATGTCTGGACATGTGGTCAACCCACCTCTGCATGCGTGGCTCAGTGGGAGAAGGCAAGTCGAGTGCAATGTACTGAGGTTGCATCAGGGGTATCTTCTCCAAAGCGAAGGCAGTCAGAACTGAACCAAAACCAAAATTCTTCAACTTCCCGTCCTTTACTTTGGTCAACTGGCCTTTCATCTGAACTAGTACTGCATCACACCAGTTAAAAACTTTCGGCTGAAGACACTCCAGGGCATGCTGCACATAAGACCTGTTGGCAACATGAGGGGATGCACTACCGGCCATCCTACAAATCGTGTACAGAATGGACCAGAGAGACCTGTCAGTGACCTCACGGATAGTAACCTTGCCGTCTCTGCTCGGCTGGGATCCTTCCCTACAATACTGACGGACATAGTCTCTCACGGAATCACTCCCTCGGGCCGAACCGGACAAAGAAATGGGGGCACCTCGCCTTGACAACCCAGTCAAGAAGTAAATGTCCACTATGGTCAAGGGGATGGACTTGCCCCTAATCTGGAACACCTGGTTAACAGGATCCCAAGCATCAAGCAGGTACTGCAGTAAAAGTATCTGTGCCCTCATGCTAGAAATGCGGAAGAATTTTAGCAAGCCACAGTTTCGCAGCGCGTTCACCGTGACAGGATCATGGAGGGCAATCATGTCCTCCTCTTCATGCTCTCTTTCTCGCCACGTAAGAGTCATTCTGCTCCAATAAACTCTGCAAAACAAACAAGAGGAGGAGTAAGATCCCTGACTTGGTGAGAAAATGGCAAAATTTCCATGAAAAATTGTGCAACAAAGAAGCTTTTCTGCGCCCAATGCAGGTAGAGAAGGGTCCCACCTGCGTTGAGGGACAAAATGCCCTTAATTAGCATGAACGCCAATGCAGGTTTCGAATGAGGCACCTGCGCTGATGGCAGAGCGCCCTAATGAAACCCCAGGGGCTCATGGGGGCAAGAAAACAGGCGCAAAACTGGAAAATGAAACCATGAAAAGAGAGAGCTAAGGTTTAGCTCCTACCTGGTCCAGACGGCGCTGAGAATCGTCCACAGAATCTCCCGAAATCAGCTGGTGAAAAATCAAAAGGAAGAGGCACCTCCAAAGCTCCAACAAGCCAAATGCAAATGAAATGGTAAAATTGGGGGTAAAAACATCTTTTAATTGCTTTTTACGTAGTTCAAAGTGAAATATTAGCATTTTTACCTCATAATATCTATTGCTAACTAAGTTTGTTGCAGCAATTGCTGATACAGTACTATCTCTGAAAAAGAAAAGGCTAGTCATGGTAAAATATGAATTTGATCTTATAAAAAACGAGCAGTTTTGGCAAAGTTCATGCTCGTTAAAAAATAAACTCAAAAAAGAGCAGTTTTGGCAAAGTTCATGCTCGTTAAAAAATAAACGCAAAACCGAGCAGTTTTAGCAAGAGATTCATGCTCGTTAAAAAATAAATGCACATGTGAGCAAGCTTCCCCCAGAGTTCAAGCTCATCCGGAAAAAATGAACCGGTAAATAACAATTTGAGACCGTAAATTCATTAGCCATAAAAGCCTTGGTCGTGTTTGCACCGTCACCTCCACTTTTCATTTGGCCGATCATTCACACCCACTTGATTGTTTACCTATTTTGAGGAACAGCTGCGAAGAGTGATTTCACCTAGCCATCCTTGTGACACTGTCGTGATTGGAAAATTCCAACCTGTACCTGGAATCTGCTGCTATCCCTGTTTATCACTCGTTCCTCAAAATACGAGTCTTCTTTGAGCTCTTTTCACTGACTCGTAAAATATGAAAAGGTTTCCGAGTTTTGGCCTTCCAGCTCGTTAAAAGGACCGGAAGAGCTATCCCTCCTCTAGATTTTAATATTTTTGGACCTGAGGGATTATTGCACAAAAAGATCGAGCGCTTGTCTAGTTCGGCTCGATAAAGCTATCGAACATTCATCCCTTCTGTATTGTTTTATACTTTTTCGGAGTTAAGGGATTAGATGACGAAAAAGAACCTTTGGAGTTAACTTTATGTACCCTTTTTAGACTCTCTAAAAATGAAAAGGACCGAGTTGTCTTTGTCGCTCGGCTCGTTAAAAATATTGAATAGCGACAAACTTGTCTTTAGACGAGAACGAGTTTCCCTATCGCTAGGCTCGTTAAAACATAGCGATGGGCTTGCCCGAAGGGCAGGTTATAGAACAAGCATATGTTATCCTCCTCAAGCTTGACAAAAATAAAGAGGTACTAGTTAGAAATGACTGGGGAAAAATTGGGAGAACCTCAAAGCTTAATGGTAGCAAGTCGCTCTTGAACATGACACTTTTGCCTCCGTAAAAACATCGGGTTGGGTTGTTTTCATTCACCGGTCCCTTCAGCATGGTCTCGCCATACCATCCACATTTGGGGTAATGCTACCGATCCATCACATCAGTGTCGTTATATGTTCAAGAGATGTCATTCAGAGAGTGTCAACCGGGTCCCATCCACTGCCATACATCATCTTTCATCCTTTCATGACCGCCATCCTGAATCATATTTCACAGATCGTTTTCACCATCATCACAATTACTAGCTCCGTTCCGTGTCACTGATGTGGGATTCATTAAGGCCCTCCTTTGACAGATCGCTTCTTGTCGACATCAGCTCATTATCCAAGAAGTTGATCTAGGAACACCCCCTCAGTACTTTGAATCTTGCATGCCTTAATGGCAAGTTTCTCACTTCCGGCGACAGGTATACATTAATGACCTTCGACCGGGAGACTTTGCGTGGTGTTCGACGCCAAATCCTATATTCATGCCACGTGAATTGTGCTGCAGTACCTTGAGGGTCATCATCATTATCGGTGATTCCTCTCGCGCTTGTTAACAGTTTACATCATTGACTGGTAATCAAGCGATGTCTTTCCATGTTCGACTCCAAGAAATTCTCACATGGATCGACCTGTACTTAGAGTGAAGATCGGACAAGTTTGAAGACCCCGGATCTAGTTTCATCCATCCGGGCTGCGATATATATTCAGGAGATAAAGACATAGACATGTGCAGCAGATGATCATCCTACTAAAAGGATGATAATTTAAGCAGAGAATTATCAGTCTACTATCAGACGATTGTCTGTTTATGTACAGAAAATGTATTTATAAAGCTGAGCATGGGAAATGCCTCCATCAGCTAGATCATGAAAGCAGTATGAAAAATAATGTATTGTATTGTATTTTGTTACAGGTCACCTCCCGACGATTGAATGAACTTCGGATCCTCCTAATAAAGCATTTCACCCGATAAACGACCTCATACTTTAGGGGGCAACTGTTATAGACATTTTTGTGCCTTACAACATAGAGCATGAAATGTCAATAATCTGAGGGATCCAAAGTCCCTAAACATGTTGTTCCTACCCCTAGAGGAACGAGGTCAGCAAACCACAGCACTTCAGATCAGTTCTCCACTGAAAAACACTCAAAAATAGGACAATTTTGGATCAAAGCAGCTGCTCCACTGGGCATCTGCGCTAAATGTCAACTGCTCCATGGTGTACCTGCGCTGAATGTCAACTTCATCAAAGGCTACCTGCGCTGAGCGAATTTGGACATGTGGAGGAATCTTTCCTCAATGTGTCAGTGCCCAGGAAGCTTCCAAATTGACACTTGGATCAGAAGATTCGCCTAATGATGAGTAAAGAGGTTCTAAAACTCCAAGTGGAAGGTAGAATCTCTGAGTGGACTCAACAACTAAAGAACAACTGGGGTTGAAGAGGACAACAGTCACACATCAAGCTGACTTATCTTCACTCCAAAACTCTATATAAGGATCTCATCCCATGGGATCTGGAGGCCAGAATTTTGTGCAAAGAATTGCTGTTGGTTTACAGTTGAGAGTATTGGGTGATTCCTTGAGGGAGGTGAAGAGGAGATTTCTTTCCGTCGGGAAGGTGATGCTGGATTGGACCTCTTATGGTTGTATCACCGCCTGAACCTTACTTTCTTCCATTAATAAAGCATTTGAGGTTCTTCTATTCGCATGTGTTTCAATGGTGTATTGTCTTACTTGCGTATTTGATTTATGCTAATCCTTGAATCAATTATGAATGCATGCTTCTTGTAGTTTCCTTTTCTCGTCTTGTTTGCAGGATCTTGTGTAGCTGGGCCCGTGAGAAGACAAGGAGCTGGGAGCAAGCAGCAAAGAGAGAAGATTGGATCGACCATTTGCGCAAGACATCGGTAAGTGGATCTCTTCCTTTCCTCTTTTGCATGTCATAAAGAAGTAACCTTAGATAGCTTTGCTTCGGCTGTTGCTAAGGAACTATCACCCTTAGAGTGTTAACCGGGTCCCATCCACTGCCATACATCATCTTTCATCCTTTCATGACCGCCACCCTGAATCATATTTCACAGATCGTTTTCACCATCATCACAATTACTAGCTCCGTTCCGTGTCACTGATGTGGGATTCATTAAGGCCCTCCTTTGACAGATCGCTTCTTGTCGACATCAGCTCATTATCCAAGAAGTTGATCTAGGAACACCCCCTCAGTACTTTGAAGCTTGCATGCCTTAATGGCAAGTTTCTCACTTCCGGCGATAGGTATACGTTAATGACCTTCGACCGGGAGACTTTGCGTGGTGTTCGACGCCAAATCCTATATTCATGCCACGTGAATTGTGCTGCAGTACCTTGAGGGTCATCATCATTATCGGTGATTCCTCTCGTGCTTGTTAACAGTTTACATCATTGACTGGTAATCAAGCGATGTCTTTCCATGTTCGACTCCAAGAAATTCTCACATGGATCGACCTGTACTTAGAGTGAAGATCGGACAAGTTTGAAGACCCCGGATCTATTTTCATCCATCCGGGCTGCGATATATATTCAGGAGATAAAGACATAGACATGTGCAGCAGATGATCATCCTACTAACCAAAACTGCTCGTTTTTTATAAGATCAAATTCATATTTTACCATGACTAACCTTTTCTTTTTCAGAGATAGTACTGTATCACCAATTGCTGCAACAAACTTAGTTAGCAATAGATATTATGAGGTAAAAATGCTAATATTTCACTTTGAACTACGTAAAAAGCAATTAAAAGATGTTTTTACCCCCAATTTTACCATTTCATTTGCATTTGGCTTGTTGGAGCTTTGGAGGTGCCTCTTCCTTTTGATTTTTCACCAGCTGATTTCAGATATTTATGGCTATGGTCTCTTCTATATTGGATAGGTTTCTCTCGGAATCCACTGGATTTACAGTATTTGTTAGGAATTCAAATACTGAAGGGTGATATAGGTCGCCTTGAGTATCTTCCAGAGGAAGGGAACGATGGTGGTTATCATCCCATGGTGCCCCCTCAATCAACATTGACTGCAGGATTCCTTCGTCACTTGCATGCACTCGTGACCAAGGATCCAAAGGGGTACCACATTCTCCTGACCTGTCTACCCAAACGCTTGACGAGCGTTGATTTGGGCTCGCCTCCCATGCTTGAAACATTGATTGCTACAATATTTCGATTGGGCTCGGGCGCAAAACCATTGCACGATCCATGATGACTTTGTCTTTTGCGACTTTCGTGGAAGATATCATGTTGCAGGTTGCTACCAACGGTACATTTCCTATGTACATAGGGTTCGGTAGCGAGAAAGTCCCCATCATCGTGGGGTCTTTCAACAGGCCTACTCCGATATCTTGGATTGAATTGTCGTTCTCATGGATCATGGGAATGCTTCCCGTAACTTGTGAACCATTAAGGAGGAAGTTCTGTTGGTCGACGACCGTAATCCCTCCTTCAAACAGGAATGCGATCTTCCTAAAATAAGTCGACACGACAGCTGCCATGGCATAAATCCATGGTCTTCCCAGTAGGATGTTGTAATCCAGATTTCCTTAGCAACAGCCGAAGCAAAGCTATCTAAGGTTACTTCTTTATGACATGCAAAAGAGGAAAGGAAGAGATCCACTTACCGATGTCTTGCGCAAATGGTCGATCCAATCTTCTCTCTTTGCTGCTTGCTCCCAGCTCCTTGTCTTCTCACAGGCCCAGCTACACAAGATCCTGCAAACAAGACGAGAAAAGGAAACTGCAAGAAGCATGCATTCATAATTGATTCAAGGATTAGCATAAATCAAATACGTAAGTAAGACAATACACCATTGAAACACATGCGAATAGAAGAACCTCAAATGCTTTATTAATGGAAGAAAGTAAGGTTCAGGCGGTGATACAACCATAAGAGGCCCAATCCAGCATCACCTTCCTGACGGAAAGAAATCTCCTCTTCACCTCCCTCAAGCAATCACCCAATAGTCTCAACTGTAAACCAACAGCAATTCTTTGCACAAAATTCCGGCCTCAAGATCCCATGGGATGAGATCCTTATATAGAGTTTTGGAGTGAAGATAAGTCAGCTTGATGTGTGACTGTTGTCCTCTTCAACCCCAGTTGTTCTTTAGTTCTTGAGTCCACTCAGAGATTCTATCTTCCACTTGGAGTTTTAGAACCTCTTTACTCATCATTAGGCGAATCTTCTGATCCAAGTGTCAATTTGGAAGCTTCCTGGGCACTGACACATTGAGGAAAGATTCCTCCACATGTCCAAATTCACTCAGCGCAGGTAGCCTTTGATGAAGTTGACATTCAGCGCAGGTACACCATGGAGCAGTTGACATTCAGCGCAGATGCCCAGTGGAGCAGCTGCTTTGATCCAAAATTGACCTGTTTTTGAGTGTTTTTCAGTGGAGAACTGATCTGAAGTGTTGTGGTTTGCTGACCTTGTTCCTCTAGGGGTAGGAACAACATGTTTAGGGACTTTGGATCCCTCAGATTATTGACATTTCATGCTCTATGCTGTAAGGCACACAAATGTCTATAACAGTTGCCCCCTAAAGTATGAGGTCGTTTATCGGGTGAAATGCTTTATTAGGAGGATCCGAAGTTCATTCAATCGTCGGGAGGTGACCTGTAACAAAATACAATACAATACATTATTTTTCATACTGCTTTCATGATCTAGCTGATGCGGGCATTTCCCATGCTCATCTTTATAAATACATTTTCTGTACATAAACAGACGATCGTCTGATAGTAGACTGATAATTCTTTGCTTAAATTATCATCCTTTTAGTAGGATGATCATCTGCTGCACATGTCTATGTCTTTATCTCCTGAATATATATCGTAGCCCGGATGGATGAAACAAGATCCGGGGTCTTCAAACTTGTCCGATCTTCACTCTAAGTACAGGTCGATCCATGTGAGAATTTCTTGGAGTCGAACATGGAAAGACATTGCTTGATTACCAGTCAATGATGTAAACTGTTAACACGCGCGAGAGGAATCACCGATAATGATGATGACCCTCAAGGTACTGCAGCACAATTCACGTGGCATGAATATAGGATTTGGCGTCAAACACCACGCAAAGTCTCCCGGTCGAAGGTCATTAATGTATACCTATCGCCGGAAGTGAGAAACTTGCCATTAAGGCATGCAAGCTTCAAAGTACTGAGGGGGTGTTCCTAGATCAACTTCTTGGATAATGAGCTGATGTCGACAAGAAGCGATCTATCAAAGGAGGGCCTTAATGAATCCCACATCAGTGACACGGAACAGAGCTAGTAATTGTTATGATGGTGAAAACTATCTGTGAAATATGATTCGGGGTGGCGGTCATGAAAGGATGAAAGATGATGTATGGCAGTGGATGGGACCCGGTTGACACTCTCTGAATGACATATCTTGAACATATAACGACACTGATGTGATGGATCGATAGCACTACCCCAAATGTGGATGGTATGGCGAGACCATGGTGAAGGGACCGGTGAATGAAAACAACCCAACCCGATGTTTTTACGGAGGCAAAAGTGTCATGTTCAAGAGCGACTTGCTACCATTAAGCTTTGAGGTTCTCCCAATTTTTCCCCAGTCATTTCTGACCAGTACCTCTTTATTTTTGTCAAGCTCGAGGAGGACAACATATGCTTGTTCTATAACCTGCCCTTCGGGCAAGCCCATCGCTATGTTTTAACGAGCCTAGCGATAGGGAAACTCGTTATCGTCCAAAGACAAGTTTGTCACTATTTAATGTATTTAACGAGTCTAGCAACAAAGACAACTCGGTCCTTTTCATCTTTAGAGAGTCTAAAAAGGTACGTAAAGTTAACTCCAAAGGTCCTTTTTCGTCATCTAATCCCTTAAGTCCGAAAAAGTATAAAACAATACAGAAGGGATGAATGTTCGATATCTTTATCGAGCCGAACTAGACAAGCGCTCGATCTTTTTGTGCAATAATCCCTCAGGTCCAAAAAGATTAAAATTTAGAGGAGGGATAGCTCTTCCGGTCCTTTTAACGAGCTGGAAGGCCAAAACTCAGCAAACTTTTCATTTTTTACGAGTCAGTGAAAAGAGCTCAAAGAAGACTCGTATTTTGAGGAACGAGTGATAAACAGGGATAGCAGCAAATTCCAGGTACAGGTTGGAATTTTCCAATCACGGCAGTGTCACAAGGATGGCTAGGTGAAATCACTCTTCGCAGCTGTTCCTCAAAATAGGTAAACAATCAAGTGGATGTGAATGATCGGCCAAATGAATTTACGGTCTCAAATGGTTATTTACCGGTTCATTTTTTCCGGATGAGCTTGAACTCTGGGGGAAGCTTGCTCACATGTGCATTTATTTTTTAACGAGCATGAATCTCTTGCTAAAACTGCTCGGTTTTGCGTTTATTTTTTAACGAGCATGAACTTTGCCAAAACTGCTCTTTTTATAAGATCAAATTCATATTTTACCATGACTAGCCTTTTCTTTTTCAGAGATAGTACTGTATCATCAATTGCTGCAACAAACTTAGTTAGCAATAGATATTATGAGGTAAAAATGCTAATATTTCACTTTGAACTACGTAAAAAGCAATTAAAAGATGTTTTTACCCCCAATTTTACCATTTCATTTGCATTTGGCTTGTTGGAGCTTTGGAGGTGCCTCTTCCTTTTGATTTTTCACCAGCTGATTTCGGGAGATTCTGTGGACGATTCTCAGCGCCGTCTGGACCAGGTAGGAGCTAAACCTTAGCTCTCTCTTTTCATGGTTTCATTTTCCAGTTTTGTGCCTGTTTTCTTGCCCCCATGAGCCCCTGGGGTTTCATTAGGGCGCTCTGCCATCAGCGCAGGTGCCTCATTCGAAACCTGCGTTGGGGTTCATGCTATTTAAGGGCATTTTGTCCCTCAACGCAGGTGGGACCCTTCTCTACCTGCATTGGGCGCAAAAAAGCTTCTTTGTTGCACAATTTTTCATGGAAATTTTGCCATTTTCTCACCAAGTCAGGGATCTTACTCCTCCTCTTGTTTGTTTTGTAGAGTTTATTGGAGCAGAATGACTCTTACATGGTGAGAACGAGAGCATGAAGAGGAGGACATGATTGCCCTCCATGATCCTGTCACGGTGAACGCGCTGCGAAACTGTGGCTTGCTAAAATTCTTCCGCATTTCTAGCATGAGGGCACAGATACTTTTACTGCAGTACCTGCTTGATGCTTGGGATCCTGTTAACCAGGTGTTCCAGATTAGGGGCAAGTCCATCCCCTTGACCATAGTGGACATTTACTTCTTGACTGGGTTGTCAAGGCGAGGTGCCCCCATTTCTTTGTCCGGTTCGGCCCGAGGGAGTGATTTCGTGAGAGACTATGTCCGTCAGTATTGTAGGGAAGGATCCCAGCCGAGCAGAGACGGCAAGGTTACTATCCGTGAGGTCACTGACAGGTCTCTCCAGTCCATTCTGTACACGATTTGTAGGATGGCCGGTAGTGCATCCCCTCATGTTGCCAACAGGTCTTATGTGCAGCATGCCCTAGAGTGTCTTCAGCCGAAAGTTTTTAACTGGTGTGATGCAGTACTGGTTTAGATGAAAGGCCAGTTGACCAAAGTAAAGGACGGGAAGCTGAAGAATTTTGGTTTTGGTTCAGTTCTGACTGCCTTCGCTTTGGAGAAGATACCCCTGATGCAACCTCAGTACATTGCACTCGACTTGCCTTCTCCCACTGAGCCACGCATGCAGAGGTGGGTTGACCACATGTCCAGACATGCAGGTCAATCTCAGATTACTTTTACTGACACCTTCTTTAGGTGGTTCGAGCGGCAGGATATGGCCTTTTCCGAGTATCCATATATTGGTATGGATTTCCGAGGTGATCGGGATTTGGTGCTACCGTATGGCGAGCAGTGGGGCGATCTTGGTAAAATCTCGACCTTATCACTGTTTACTGTTTCTTTATTTATAATGTCCTTGTGCTTTACTCTATCAAGACTCTAATCAAACTCATGTGTGCATGCAGATGTTGGTCCTGTCCGTCTAGCAGTTCGTCCGAGAGCTCCGGCCGCTGCCCCAGTAGGGGAGGCTCCTGGGAGAGCTATTCTCCGTGACCTTGACTTGGCCGAGACTCTTGCAGCTGTGCAGGAACAGGTCGAGGGTCTTACCCTTGGGATTCCGGATGTACGGATCGACGAGTTGCCTCTACGATTGCAGCGGCATACTGCTGGTGTTCCTAGACGATGGACTCGTCTTCTGCGCATGATTGCACAGGCCGTGGCATGCTATCATGAGCATCACTAGGCTAGGGTGACCCCCAGCCGTTTTTGAGTTTTTTGGGGTCATATGACCGATTTTGTCTTGGTTACAGAACATTATATGTAAACCTTTAAACAATTATATATATATTTTTGATTTTCGGGGTTTATTCCAGTTTTTATGTGATCCATGTATGAAACATCAATGATGCTTCTCTTTTTATCAATTTTGCAAATGTCTATCTAACACATAGTTTGCTAATGAGTCGGTTAATGTGTTTAAGTTTCTGGAAATGTGTTGATATTGGATAAAATCAAACTGTCTTTCCAAGATTTTAACTCTTAGGAACTTGCGATAAATAGTTGGATTTCGGACAGAGTAGGTACCATTGAGTTGTAGTACCACGAGTTGTGAGTCTAACCTGACGACTAGCCGGCGTATGCCATGGGTGATGGCATCAGAGAGGAGCTCTATCAACGCACTATACTCAGCGATGTTATTCGTTGATTGACCAATACATACCCCCCTGAAACTCACTAACTCACCGCTTGGGTCAAAAATGGCCCATGCTGCAGAGGATAGGTTCCTTGAACTACGACTCGCTCCGTCGGCATATCCAACCCACGGTTCCAATGGATTTGACATCTGCAATAAGTGTAAAAAGCCGATTACTTAAACCGAAACAAACGCTCTAGCGAAAACAAAAATGTAACAAAAGCATACAGGTTACTATTAGGCATAGTAACGCTTAAGGTACAACCCGTTGCGGGGTTGCGCCAGTGGAATCCCGTCATAATCTACCAACTCGTAGGCTCCTTTTGCTAATACACTCTTAACAATATAAGGGCTCATCCATAAGGACTTAAATTTTCCAGCTCCCAATTTATCGGATTCTTGGTCATAAAGCAAGACCAAATCACCTTCTGAGAAGACACGAGGTTTGACATTTTTGTCGAACTGCGCCTTGACTTGTTTCTTATGGGCTTCGTTAGCCAAAGCGGCATCACGACGGGTTTCATCCAACTGGATTAACTCCAAGAAACGAGCCTCTTCTTCCGAAGTTCCGGGGAGGAGATCAATTGCGAGTTTAAGGGACGAAATTTCGCACTGGATTGGTAGGATCGCCTCCAGGCCATACACCAGTTGAAATGGTGTGAACCCCAGTGGCATTCCTTACCGATGTTCGGTAGGCCCACAAAGCCGAGTACAGGATCAAATGCCATCTTCTTTTGTGAACCCCCACCATCCTTTGTAGCATGCGCTTCAAGATTTTGTTGATTGCTTCAACTTGTCCGTTAGCTTGCGGATAGTACGGAGTAGAGCTGTCGTGAGACAATCCTAGTTTGGCAGTTAATTCAACCATCATGTGATTGCAAAAATGAGATCCATGATCTGTTACTATGGCCTGTGGTATGCCGAATCTGGCGACTCCGCTGGGGACCGTGTCTTGTTGGTAGCTTGTGTTTCTTTCTATTCATTTCTTAAACAAAGGGAGTACCGAATTGAACTGCATTCGAATCATTCGAAGGCAAAGTAGAGGGCAGCTACTCTAGCTCAGTTCTGGGCCTGTTTATGATTTGAAGAGATGATCCACAAGGACTCTTATTAGCTCTTTGTGATAGTGTTCATCTTCCTTTAATCATCCTCTAGTGTATACTTGACTGATAGCCTCTGATTTGGCCAAAAACCATTGATTTTTGAGCAATCTGTGACCCGGAACCAAAGAGAGACGAGAGTTTTCTCTTCAGTGCAGCTGCAGTGAAGGCTACCTGCGCTACAACGCAGGTCCCGAAGGGGCTACCTGCGCTGAATGTCAAACTGACAGTGTTCTACCTGCGCTGATCCAGTTTTGCATTGTGCAACTGGGGTTCCCTGCTTTCTGTTGCCCAGTTTTCAGTATTGTTTTTGCAGCCTGTTGTCAACCTGTATACCCATCTGAAACTATCTTTCTTTGCCATCATTCCGCCTCAGTTGTATGAAGAAACTGTGATTGTTCTTGTTGTATTTCTTATATTCATTTACAGTTTCCCATAACGAAAGTGAACTAGTCTTGTTGTGGCCTCTTGAATCTAGACCTGTGATAAAGTGTCGTTGTGATTCTAAGAGCTAGTTTATTGTTGTTCATAGCTGCTTGAGCATTTGCTTTCGTTATATGGTTCGAATTTCAGTATTTCTTGTGTCGAAACGAGTGAATCTTAAGGTTTTCTTTTGATTATTGGACAAAACTTGTTTGCTTTCGCTTGAAATTGAATTCGAAATTATACAACAGCTTTCTTTTTGTAATACATCAACATTAAGGAAGAAGAAAAGAAATACTTGCATTGTGCATGTGCATTTTGACAGTTTGCATGTCGATTTAGGAAAAGTGCATCAGTGTGTGCTCTATGATCTGTTTGAAAAGATGATGTCTTTCTTTTCCCTCAGTAGTTAAGATTTTCATAAGTTGAAAGAATTGAAAAAGCTTGCTTATCATTCTTAGACTGCATTTAGGAGTTGTATCATACATCACGTGGTGATCCATAAAGGCAAACTGCTAAGCAAGATCAACCTAAAACGAACTGAATTTACATAACAATGCTTTGAAACATAACGAAACACAGTAGAGGTCTAGGTAGAGACGTGTTCCGGCGTCGTTAAACATAGTGACTGTCGATCTCTACGAAGGTGGGTGATTCCTCCTGAGGGACGATAGCACTAATACAGACTTGTGCTCCCGCGTACCATCGCGTATATTGGGAGACCCCTATAGGAACAAAGCCTTTATCCATAGGAATCCGTGTCGGCCACCCTACTGATCGCGATGCAGTGAACATAGCATTCACGAAGATCAACCACTCGTACCGTAAAACGTATTCTGTGGTTTCGCGAAAGGTTTGGCACACCCTCTGCCTAGAACTCCAGAGTAGTTTCGTTTGGCCTTTTTCAAACTCTATAACTGAAAAAGTCCATCCGAGCATTTGTCACTTCGGGCTCGTTAATACATCGAAGGAGACTAGAGTCATCTTTAGCTTTTTCTCGACTCTTAAAAAGTGAAAAAGCAAGTTGTGTCTTAAAAGCGTCTAAAATTAATTCAATTCGAAAATACATTTTACCCTGTGTATTGTTGGTTGTTCAAGTAATCCACAATCGTGGAAGAAAGTCAATCGATGACCCGTCATTCGCGGAGGCTTACGAGTCGACCGTCTTTGTCTCCGGAATCGAAAACAACCCGGGCAAAGTGAGCTCGTTCAACTGGTTCCAAATCTCCTGTCACAGTTAGAACAAGTGTTCCAACGACATCTGAGGTTCCGGTTACTCCAAACATTTCTGGAAACCCTACCCTTATTGAAGAAGTTCAACAGCCCCAGAAGGACGGTAAAACTGATCCTAGTCTGAGAGCAAATACTTGTGTTACTGAGTCGGTTCCATCGGTGATCGGTTCAGAGAGTCTTGCTCCTCAAACAACTGTCGCTGTCGAAACAACCCCTTCTTCGGCACCAGAAATATTTTACGGACCTGACGGTCTTGCCCTTCCACCTGGTCTGATCGCAATAGAGGAAATTGTAGAAGATCCGCAAGCAACTACTCCAACCCGTTTTGGAGCAGGGATCACTCTATTTCCTTCTGCATCAGAAGCTAGCCTATCACCCAGGGAGGTTCCTGAAGGATCACTAGGCAATCTACTGGATAGACTCAAAATGTCTGAACAACTGTCAACATCTAGGACTGTGCCAAATGACACAGCGACGGCAGAACCCCCTGTAGTCACTCCGACAATCTTCGCCGGCATACCATCTGTTCCCAGCTCTCAACAGCTAGAGAGAACCCCTCCGGGGGCCATGACGACTGTATGGTCTGTTCCTGTTTGTTCTCCCGGGATAATACCCGGTAACTCCTATGTTGGAACTCAACAAATTGATCCTTTCGGAAATCAGTTTGGGCAATCCGGTCCTCAAGGTTTGATAAATCTTTTCAGTTCCGGACCGCCACCGTATGGGGGGCAATATGCTTTTTCGTTACCCCCTCCGGGAGGTTACCCATACGGGAGTTCACAACCGTATTCAGGTTATACTGGAATAACTACAAGTGGTTGGATACCTATGCTACCCCAGCAACCAAGAGTTGTGTATTCTATGCAACAACAAATGCCTGTGACGAACATCCCGACGACACCAGCAATTGTAACCATGTCGCAAGTTCAAACGATTCCTGTTGTATGTCAACCTCAGTTTCCTCAAGTTGTGATGCAACAACCCTTTGACCCTGCGACTCGACCACAATCGCCAGCTGACGGGGCGGCACAAGCACAAACGGGTACCATTACCCCTCATCTTGGTCCAGTGGTTAGTATAGCACAACAACCCATGGTGTCACAACCATGGTTGGTGCAGTATCAACAACCGCAATTCCAGCAAGGGTACCAAGGTACCGA
The DNA here is from genome assembly GCA_031772625.1 of Pinus tabuliformis. Lineage (NCBI taxonomy): Eukaryota > Viridiplantae > Streptophyta > Pinopsida > Pinales > Pinaceae > Pinus > Pinus tabuliformis. Next base: position 1,354,072,778 of record CM062804.1, read on the forward strand.
GCAGTAGATTTTTGCGAACAGTGGACAACCGTATATCCAAAACGGTCTAAACCAACCACTTTACATTGGGGTAGTCCACCAACCGTATCAATCATACCAGCATCAATTACATTATACTGGTATGCAAAGACCAACTGCTCAGGCGATCCCATCGTATCCTGGGTACGCTTCGCCTAATCTGAGTCAACAGCTGCCATTTGTGGCAACTCTAGAGTTACTCAATTTACATCGGTTGACGAACGATCCGATTGCTTATGCCCCTTGGTGGCCAGCGATTCCTCACAAACTTCCCTCCGACATTCCTAAATTTAATGGAAATCCAGGTGAAGACCCGTCGAATCACGTCATGACTTTTCATCTGTGGTGTTCGTCGAACACTCTAAACGATGATTCGATAAGACTTCGCCTCTTCCAGAGGACATTGACAGGTCCGGCAGCCAAATGGTATATAGAATTACCAAGAGCCTCTTTCGACAATTTCAGCTCCTTAGCCACGACTTTCTTAACCCATTTTAAATTACCAATCAAGTATGAAACAGGAACAGAGATACTGACCAACTTCAAACAGACGACAGCTACTCACATATCAGATCATATACATGAGTGGCGTCGCCGTTGTAGGATGGTGAAAACATACGTTCCTGATCAGCTATTAGCTGAATGGTTTATAAAGTCATTACTTCCGACTATAACGGAAGATGTGGCCAAGGGGGGAGTCGTAACAGAGGAGCAAGTCATCGCTCATGCTCAATATTTAGACTTAGTATATACTCAGTCTGGCACGCTCTACGACAAAATACCTGACGCTCCTAGACCTGAATTTTCAATTCCTCCACCTCCTAAATCGATTATTGACTCTCATGCCGGAGATGGCGTGATTGGCACTGCAAGCGCGAAATCAAAAAGGGCTTCATCCCAGAAAGCCCGTAAGACTTCAGATCAAAATGCCCATGAAGAGATTCTTGCTTCGGAAGTAAATGCCATATCAGCAGATAAAGGCAAAGAAACCAATCAACCAGGAAGCAAGAAGAAGCAAAACAAAGGGAAGAAGAAGCAACAGGGCGATCAGTCACGTGAAAAAACTTCTTCAAACCCTCCTGAGAAAGGGAAAAAGAAATGGCCCTGTATGATGTGTGACGAAGATCACAAGACAACAGATTGTCCATACAAAGCTGAGCTCAAGAGATTCTTTAAAAGTCAAAAGAACCCAGCTGTGTTGACAGATCCATTTCCCAGTCCAGGTCAAAATATGGTTGATAGTGGAAATGCTTCCCCATCACAAGTGCTAATGTTATCGATCTCCAAGCAGCAGAATGATGCTTTGATTTCGACAAGGAACAAAGATTACGGGAATCCGCAACTGTCAAACGAAAAAGGTAAAGATCAACCTGGTAGTTCGACAACGACTTCGACAGAAGTTGTCCCACCCATAATGCCAGAGTTAACGATAAAACCGCCTAAGGGTGTAGTGCACAAGTCGACCTTTAATCCTCGCGCCAGAGCAGTGCAGCATTATAACATAGTAGAAGATTTGGCCCAATCACCATCCGCTATGTCAGCTCTAGAGGTACTACAAAATTGTCCATCCCAAAGGCAAGCGTTGTTATCGGCAATAGGGGGGGTTGATCCTAAGGATTCCAATCTTGTGTCCTTTGATCACAAAGGATATGACTCTCAGTTACCAGCTCAACTAGCTTTCCTTATTCAAGTGAAAGCCCTCAACAAAACTGTTCATCGAACAATTATTGATGAGGGGGCATCTACATGTATTATGTCGATGAGTTGCTGGAAAACATTAGGGTCGCCAACCTTGTCAAGATCTTCGACAACACTAAAAGCATTCGACGGTAGGACATATACCCCTTACGGTATTCTAAGTAACTTGAAGGTTGAACTAGGTGGAATAGCGACAAACTTGTCTTTAGACGAGAACGAGTTTCCCTATCGCTGGGCTCGTTAAAACATAGTGATGGGCTTGCCCGAAGGGCAGGTTGTAGAACAAGCATATGTTATCCTCCTCAAGCTTGACAAAAATAAAGAGGTACTGGTCAGAAATGACTGGGGAAAAATTAAGAGAACCTCAAAGCTTAATGGTAGCAAGTCGCTCTTGAACATGACACTTTTGCCTCCGTAAAAACATCGGGTTGGGTTGTTTTCATTCACTGGTCCCTTCACCATGGTCTCGCCATACCATCCACATTTGGGGTAATGCTACCGATCCATCACATCAGTGTCGTTATATGTTCAAGAGATGTCATTCAGAGAGTGTCAACCAGGTCCCATCCACTGCCATACATCATCTTTCATCCTTTCATGACCGCCACCCTGAATCATATTTCACAGATCGTTTTCACCATCATCACAATTACTAGCTCCGTTCCGTGTCACTGATGTGGGATTCATTAAGGCCCTCCTTTGATTGATCGCTTCTTGTCGACATCAGCTCATTATCCAAGAAGTTGATCTAGGAACACCCCCTCAGTACTTTGAAGCTTGCATGCCTTAATGGCAAGTTTCTCACTTCCGGCGACAGGTATACATTAATGACCTTCGACCGGGAGACTTTGTGTGGTGTTCGACGCCAAATCCTATATTCATGCCACGTGAATTGTGCTGCAGTACCTTGAGGGTCATCATCATTATCGGTGATTCCTCTCGTGCTTGTTAACAGTTTACATCATTGACTGGTAATCAAGCGATGTCTTTCCATGTTCGACTCCAAGAAATTCTCACATGGATCGACCTGTACTTAGAGTGAAGATGGGACAAGTTTGAAGACCCCGGATCTAGTTTCATCCATCCGGGCTGCGATATATATTCAGGAGATAAAGACATAGACATGTGCAGCAGATGATCATCCTACTAAAAGGATGATAATTTAAGCAGAGAATTATCAGTCTACTATCAGACGATCGTCTGTTTATGTACAGAAAATGTATTTATAAAGCTGAGCATGGGAAATGCCCGCATCAGCTAGATCATGAAAGCAGTATGAAAAATAATGTATTGTATTGTATTTTGTTACAGGTCACCTCCCGACGATTGAATGAACTTCGGATCCTCCTAATAAAGCATTTCACCCGATAAACGACCTCATACTTTAGGGGGAAACTGTTATAGACATTTTTGTGCTTTACAGCATAGAGCATGAAATGTCAATAATCTGAGGATCCAAAGTCCCTAAACATGTTGTTCCTACCCCTAGAGGAACAAGGTCAGCAGACCACAACACTTCAGATCAATTCTCCACTGAAAAACACTCAAAAACAGGTCAATTTTGGATCAAAGCAGCTGCTCCACTGGGCACCTGCGCTGAATGTCAACTGCTCCATGGTGTACCTGCGCTGAATGTCAACTTCATCAAAGGCTACCTGCGCTGAGCGAATTTGGACATGTGGAGGAATCTTTCCTCAATGTGTCAGTGCCCAGGAAGCTTCCAAATTGACACTTGGATCAGAAGATTCGCCTAATGATGAGTAAAGAGGTTCTAAAACTCCAAGTGGAAGGTAGAATCTCTGAGTGGACTCCAGAACTAAAGAACAACTGGGGTTGAAGAGGACAACAGTCACACATCAAGTTGACTTATCTTCACTCCAAAACTCTATATAAGGATCTCATCCCATGGGATCTAGAGGCCGGAATTTTGTGCAAAGAATTGCTGTTGGTTTACAGTTGAGAGTATTGGGTGATTGCTTGAGGGAGGTGAAGAGGAGATTTCTTTCCGTCGGGAAGGTGATGCTGGATTGGACCTCTTATGGTTGTATCACCGCCTGAACCTTACTTTCTTCCATTAATAAAGCATTTGAGGTTCTTCTATTCGCATGTGTTTCAATGGTGTATTGTCTTACTTGCGTATTTGATTTATGCTAATCCTTGAATCAATTATGAATGCATGCTTCTTGTAGTTTCCTTTTCTTGTCTTGTTTGCAGGATCTTGTGTAGCTGGGACCGTGAGAAGACAAGGAGCTGGGAGCAAGCAGCAAAGAGAGAAGATTGGATCGACCATTTGCGCAAGACATCGGTAAGTGGATCTCTTCCTTTCCTCTTTTGCATGTCATAAAGAAGTAACCTTAGATAGCTTTGCTTCGGTTGTTGCTAAGGAACTATCACCCTTAGAGTGGGATAGGGTCATTCCGTGTTGGATACTTTTCCCCACAACAACTATGGAGGGTGATACCACGTAGCACAGCCATAAAGAGATCGTTAGAGTCACTGTTAATGAGTTGACAGTGAGGAGATGGTTAAGAGGAGTGGGTGGATGACATTTAAGGCTAAAATCTTTGCAGATCTTCTACCAAATCAACATTAATGAATGAATTTTTGGGGGAACGGTTAGATTTGAATTCAAATTCTCCTATAAATTACACATTCCGGTCCAATAGAGAACATTTTTCACCCTTAGAGTTTTCGAGCTATGTTTTACGTCGCTTATGAATTGACAGTTCTTTGAAGATTTGGTCGCAAGACCTGCATTCGATAAGCTACCTGAGGACACTAGGAATTTCATTTCTGGCATCATGACAGGACTAGGTCCGACTGAAATTGTAAGCACTGGAGGAACTCTCGCCTCTGAAGGAGCTACTCCGGAGGTTGTGAGCATGGAGGCTTAGGCTCTTGTGCATACAACACTGAGGTCGCCTAGGCCAAGGCCAACACTTGTGAAGGAGACCCAAAAACCAAATAACGACAAGAAGAAAAGGCCAATTCTAGTGTGTGAATCACCTAGGAAACATTTTTTTGCCCAAACATAGAAGAAGGAAAACCAGACTGAGAGGGTTGTAGATTTAGAGGCTGAAAAGGGGACTGAAGATATACATGCTGAGGGCGTGGAGCCCATAACCAAGTTTCCAGAGTATACTCCTCCACGTAAAGGGAAGACAAAGGTCACGTAGGACCTAGACTCAGAGAAGGTAGTCATTCACATGCCCTAGTTGCTAGAGAAGATAACTTTTGAAGGTTCATGCTTGGTGCGGATCCTTCTATTAAAAATGGAAGACTGGGACCTGGCTAACCATGAGAGGTTCCATCACCTCGCAACTGAAAACTACATGAGGCTAGTGTATTAAAAGTACTCAGGTGTCACTGAGTTGGAGATAGTTGAATGGATCTGCGGAGTAGAGAAATTCGAGCTGTTGAATGTGCTGTGGGTGCCCCACTACCACCACCCTAACATTAACATCACCTGTATCAGGCAGCTGCTTACTCTAGTGCATGATGGGCGCCTATACCCATCACGAATATGCTTATCCATATGATGACACATATCGCATGAAGATATGAATCCGATCAAGGCGTTTGGCGGAAAGACAATTGAGAGAGACTTGGTAGAGAAGATGAAGAATAAGTTTGAGCTTATCAAGAAGCCACAAGGGTACTCCATAACATCCATCAATGATCCCGCAGTAAAAATTTCCACCTAGAAACTAACCAACAAGGTGATGAGGAAGTGCAATGTGGATGAGGTTCTGACAACGGTGGTGTTGTTAGCTATACAATGCGCAGAGGACGTGCAGTTTATTTGGTCGCGCTATTTATGTATTGAGTTCCTTGCGAATTGTCACAAGGCTTAAGATAAGATAAATACCTTCCACTACATGTGGTTGCTGCTCTCCATTGTGCTGGTTGCATGGGATCTCCTAGAGGATAGCCAATTTCCTCCATTGCAGGTAGGATTACCGGAGGCTACACAATTGGCCTCCCTCTAGGCCATGAAGGACCCCACGCAGGTCATCAAAACAAAGATTTTTTGGGTATTGATGGAGGCAAGCTTCCACATGGCCATCAACCTGCACCTAAGGTTGTCCTGAACCTTGTATGAGCAACTATCTGAGCATGCTGAGTTCAAGGCTGACTTCCACCATGTTTACATTCAGGCGTGGAAGGATCTGCACCAAAAGTGATTTGATCTGGTGTATCTTGTCATTGATTGCACAACCCTTGTGCTGGTGATTCTTCATTCAAATTTCTGCCCTATCAACATTCGATGGTAGGATAGAGACCTACCATGGTGGTGATGGGTGACAAATAATTAGGGTTCCATTCCAGAGAGGGAGCCTAAGAAACGGCTACCACATCCAAGGAAGGCAACAAGATCAATGTGCCACTTGAGTGATTCGAGGGTGAGTCATGACCTTTGTGTTGGGGGCAACAGAACCATTTGTTGGCTTAGCGGGTCCTGACCCAGGTTCGAAGTTAGTTGTGCCAAACGAAACCCTACACTATTGGCCCTTTCAGCATCAACCCGCGTAATGAAGACTGAAGTCTCACTTGAAGCAATATGAGGGGATGTTGGAAACAAGTTTCCACATCCAAAGATCATTGTGATGTCCTTTTACACCCTAGATCTACCTTCGCACAGATATGTAAGCCCTTAAGGCTTGGTATTGTATCTTCCTTCGAGTGGCCTCTAGACCTTCACGAAGGTCTACGATTATCTTTTGTGAACCTTTAACAAACAAATTAACTACTTACATGCACTATAGATTATCCTTAAGTGAATATCTACTCAATTCTACCTAAGTGCTTGATAAACATAACATAAATTATTATTAGCTCCGCATAATTACTTAACATTAATTGTGTTTAGTTAATTGACTGTATCTAGTAAATTCACGCACCAATACATCACTATTTCATAAAGACATTAGTTTACCACAACATATATCGCATTCATACATAACATAAATAAAGAGATAAAACGTAGGAGTTTCTATAATAGTCTTCTTTATTAATCTTCAGTAAAGGTTTACAGACTCAATAATTCCCAGCCCACTCAGCTGCAGGGGTCTGCACGCTCAGCTGCGAACACTTCTCTAGGCCTCTATGCACTCAAGTGCAGAGCCTCTTCCCCCTCTAAGACTTACTCTTCTGCACTAGACTCTTTCCGTCATACCCATAGACCAAGACATTCTATGCCTTTTAAACTTTCTAAGACACACCTATTTATACAATCCCATGGTTCTTGGACCATGGGTAGATCTCAAAAACCAACTCAACTTTACATGAACAAGGGTAAAAACCATTTTTGACTCCTAACTAACTGCGCGCTCCACATCCACAATTTGTGGAGACTTTACATCTTTTTGCATCAAAATTTTGGATTTTCCCCCCAAAACTGACCCAATAGACCCCATCCCAATAGGTTGGGGGTGGATATAGGTTTCTCCAGGAAGCCCTCAATAGGTGGGGGGGACAGGAAAATTCCTTAAGGGGTGGTGAAGGAATTTTGAGGCATCCAAGCTTGGTTTGGTTTTGGTGATCTCGGGACCAGTTTAGGTGAGATCATGTTAATGTGAGGGTGGAGGTGGTTTAACCTCTAGATTACCTTGGTTGTTTATGTATTGTTTTATCCCATGAGATTCCAAATTCATGCTTTGAATATTGCATAGGGGTGATTGGTTGAAAGAGAGATTTGATTTAGCTCAATCTATGGTCAGGTGGTATGTGGAAGTCCCTGACTTGGTTGGATTTTGCATATGTTAATAAGAACTATTTTCCTCTTGTATTTATTAGGTAAATGTACTTTTTATGATGTGACTTTGATGGTTGTTCTATCACTATTATTATCCTGGTTATATGCTAGTTATAAACATGGTTTATGGCAGGTTCAAGTTAGGGCTCTTTTCATGTATTGATTAGTAAATTAATGGTTATTGAATGAATGACCTAATAGATGTTATTGAAAAAAAAATTAGAGGGAATTAGACCTCCTTGATGAATCTTAGATAATTTTAGATCTCTATGTTTAGGTATTCATTCATGGCTTATAGGTTTCATGTTAACCATGTGTTCGATAGAATGACTGTCACGGTTAGGCCTGGTTAGGTCAAGTTCTTCTCAATTTTTGTTTTAATGGATATTTCCTAGTGTCATTTATCATTATGGAAAGTTACATCAAGTTCTAGGCAAAGGTCTGGATCCTAGACCTAAACAAGTGGCTCAGATCTTGGGGTCACATGCACAGAACTAGGTAATTTAGACTGTAGTCGCTAGGAGGAAGGTTTATCCATGTGACTGGGGGCTCACGATTGTTTTCTTTCCTTGTTATGAAAGTTAATAGGAGTCTAAGTCACTGAAAAATCACGTTATCTTAGGGTTCAGTCACCTGGAGTGGTTGTTTAGCTCTTGGGGGTCCTATAGCTCCTAAAGAAGGCTAGTAAGGTTTCTTTTGTCGACTCCATTTCCTTAAGGTGATCTAGGTGGTTGAGTCATTTAATAGTAGCCCTAAACTCATGTTTGCCCTATCAGGATGGAGAAAGTGGGAAAATTTAGGAGGTGTGGTTACATCCTCAACCTTTTCTTTAACCCACACTTAAAAAAATTCCAACAGTATCTTTTCATATCCATGTAATCAATTGTGTTTCTCCTCAACTTCCAAGATTTTACTGGTGTGGATTAAAACTTCCTTTAACATACAGTCCACTTACATATCCCCTTGCAATTTCCTTTTGGGTGTGGCATTCTCTCCTTCCTTTGCTTTCTTCCTATCAATCTCCATCACTTGTATTGCTAGCTGCTCTTTTAAACTCTCTGTAGGGTTAGTTGTTTCCAAATTTTCCTGAGTAAAGAAGTGGTTGTTACCTGTAGCATCTTGGGGTCGCCTTTGTCCTTATTAGGCCTTTTACATTAGCATAGCTATTGATGGTGGATAAAAGCATCTGCTTGGAGGCGACTAGTGATTTCATGAATCTCATACCTTTATTTATAAAACTGTTTGGAATACATCACCATATTTTTTCTCCTTTTCTTTTTCCTCTTTAGCTACCGTGAGTAGGTAATCTCAGAAACAATGGCCATATTCATGGAATTTGCAACATTTTAAGGGTCCGTGTTCATAATCCAAGGGTTAGGTCTGGATTGTGTCATGATATTCCATAACGATTGATTCAGGCAGTGGTTGAGAGATATTCATATGAACATAGATCTGGGTGTAGGCCACATGTCGTTGTCTCTTTGTGACCTCTAATATTTTCACAAATAGTCTAGTAGAATTTCTGATGATTTCTGGAATATATGGTTCCCATAAGTCTTTGGGTAGGGAAAAGAGTCCAACCCACACTAGAGCTACTAGGATTGTTTCTTTCTCTGGAGTGTAACATTCTTCCTAGAATCAAATGAATAATCATGTGTTGTTTATGAAGTACACCCTATTTTCAAAGAACTTTTTTTTTTTATCTGATAGATCTGCAAAAATCATTGTAAAGAATATTTTTTCTCTTATCCTTAGTTTTATTGACACACTAGGGTTCCATTTTCTTAGATCCATTGGGTTGTCTCTTTCTCTTTTAGCCAGATCCCCATGAATTTTCATATGAGGGCATGGTCTTTCATGAATTTTTGGGTTTTTTGCAACAGGTTGTTTGGTGTATCCACCCCCTCCCACATTTACCCAATTTCATTGGCCTACTAGGCTAAACATGAGATGGAGGGCTACTATGATATGACCCAACCTCCTAGGTCCCAATAAGCAAGTGGGGTTGACTACTAATGACAAAATAACCTTTCACATCATCCTACAGGGGCTACAGGACCCTCAAGGAATGAGAAACCATCCCAGGTGACCAAAACCTGAGATGGACCCCTCCTTCTCTACCGTGGGCCGTCAACCTCTCCCAAAATAAGGCCTTCATGTAGTTGGGAGCCTCCAACTTCATGCACAATCCTGCATCCATGAGGTTGCAACCCAAACTTTCTAGTTAGGGGCATGCAGTCTTGGATTTTGAGCCTAAATTCCAGGTCAACCTCTAGAACACTGCCTAGATTTTCCTCTAACTTCTCAAATGCATAAATGACATGATGACAAAGCTAAACATTCAAACTTGAGTCTTATACTTGACCTAACCAGGTGGAACCATGCCAGTTATTTCGTCAAACATATTGAGAACATGTAATCTAGAGGCTATGAATTCATAATTGAACATGGGGGTCTAATACTTATATAAAAATCATTAAGAAGTTCTCATGCCCTCTCTTAATAGTTGCAATAACCTTTGGTAGCTCATGCATACATTAACCATTCATCAACTAATCAAAACATGTCAAGAACCATAGCTAGAACATGTTATGAAACCATGCTTATAAGTTATAACTAACATATAACTAGAATAATCACCATGATAGGAAAACCATCAAATCCACATAATAACAAGTAAAAGCACTCATGAAATATAATAGGAAAAGAGATCTTATTAACATATGAAAAATCCAACCAAGAAAGGGACTTCCACATTCCACTTGACCATAGATTGAGCTGAACCAAATCTTTCTTTTAGCCAATCACCCTCGTGCCATATTTCAAGCATGAAAGTGGTACTCAAGACAAAACAACTAGGTCTTACTTAAGCTTTACCACAATCCTTCCAAAAACGGTCAAGGGATTCCAAGGCCTAAAAAAAGCACATAAAAAACTAGGCTTTACCACAATCCTACTAAAACATATCAAGGGATCATTAGGCCCAAAAAAAGCACATAACAAACCAGACTTTACTACAATCCAAAAAAAATTGATCAAGTGATCACTAGGCCCAAAAAAAGCTTGCATGCCTTAGAATTTCTTCATTAATACCTTGAGGAATTTTCCTGTCTCCACCCTTAGGATTTACTCCAATCCCGCAAAAACTGGTAAAGGGATTCCTAGGCCGTTGGGAATTTCCCTAAGACCACCTCACCTAGTTCAAAAACCATCTGGAAATATGAAGCTCAACCAAATGAAAGAACCCCATCGCACCATGGCTATCTGGAAATAGAAAGGTAAGGTTGAAATGACTTTCACACCTATCAAAACCCATTCCCACGACAACAAGAGAACCAAATATACATGCAATCACAAACCAACTAGGAAATCACACATGCAACCTGTTATCTACATGTCTTCTTGCTGAAGCTGCATGATCCAACCTTCCATACTTATCCTTTGATTTCCTTGCTTGATTTATTCTCTTAGTGCTCTTCTTTGTCTTTCTCACTTGATCCAAGCAAAAATTGAAAAATAATTGTGAACTGATCCTTGGGAGTCTTTTTATCATTGCTGTATTTATTTTCTTAATTTTTCTTCTATTTTTCCTTCAATTTCCCCCTCATGAAAATATGTGACCATTCATCTCCCTTTTCTCCTATTTTCCTTTATTTTCCTAAATAAATGGCAATTAATGCCTCTTTTCCTTTGCCAATGCCTTTTCCAATTTCCTTAGCCATAGTAAACCAAATGAACACGCACTAGGATGTTTACCCAACATTCATCTTGGAATACGTGTCCCATGACCTCGGTCTTATTTTTATTTTATTATCCTTTATTCCATGAAATTTTAACTTGGGGCTGTTATAGTCCCCTCCCCTTTAGGGAAACATTGTCCTTGATGTTCTATGACACCTATGACTAACATGATCACTGAAACCAAAACATACTTCCTATGGAGATTTATAACATAGCTCATTGCATTATTTACAATAACATACACATATATATACACATGCACATTTTCTCTAACCAACAAATAAAAGGATATGATGCTTCCATCCGCAACAAGGGAATCTAGAGGCTCACACCTCCACCCTCAAAAGTAATACCAGGATTCAACTCTCTCCTAGGAAGTCCGAAATCCACTACCAAAGTAAAAACTACATCCAATATCCAATGCTACAATCCTTGTGCTACGTGTTCTCTCAGTGAACAATTACCAACTCAATGTTCCAGGGCACCCTGCCAATGTGCATTTCATTCCATATGACATTGCTAATGATGAAACAAATCCATCCCTCCTCCTTCCCTTCTCTACTACACAATCCCTCAGTAAATTCGATCACCCCCTTCTGTGCAGTCACTCACCTTCCAAGTTCCCCAACATCCCCTTTCCTGGGCAATTCATCCCTTGGCAAGGTTTCCTTGCATCAGAAGGTCAAAAAACTAAGGCATGTATCTGCCTTAAAACCATCATACCAGCCATAAAATTCTCATGGAAATCAATGGACACTATTGGGTACCAATGTCCCACAATGGCCCTATTCCTGAAGTGCTTTACCAACATACTACTGCCTATTCAAATTCCTTTTTTCATTGTTGCTAATTCTTGTAGTATGTTTTAACGACCAAAAATGGGAATTTACCTATTTTCTTGTATCAAGAACATACTTTCCATTATACTAAGAAGGAATTGAAATAAATTCAAATCAAACCTCATTAGTAGCCTGTCAATAAGGTACACTTTCAATTCCGGTTACTTCCTGTCACAACAACTCAAACATCATGAAATCATCATGTATAAAAATATCACATCTAGTTAGCTCAAAACATAACCATCATAAATCAGAATAATAGATCACATGTAACCATCATAAATCATAATAATAAATCACATGCATAATTAAAAACTGAAATAAAATATTGATGCTTATCTTTTAATGATTCTTTTCTTTTGTCTTTGTTCTTTGTCATTTTCTTACACACACTAAATCATTTGCCCAACCTGGCAAGCACCCAATGCCTTCTATTATTTTTAACCATGTACACACACTAGTTTATTTTTCCAATCCCAGAAAGCACCCAATGCATTCTCTTCTCTTTAACCACATTATACACACTGGTTTGGTTTCCCAAACCCGACAAGCACCCAATGCTTTCTCTTATTCTCAAGAAAAAAAATATTGCGAAGACTAAACTTCCTCTTCCCTCAATATAAACAACAAGGGTACCCTGAGATAAAACCACCTCAGCCCTCAATAGAAACAATAAGGGCATCTAGAGACTAAACTGCCTCAACCCTCAATAGAAACAACAAGGGAATCTAGAGACTAAACTGCTTTAACCCTCAATAGAAACAATAAGGGCATCCAGAGACTAGACTGCCTCTACCCTTAATAGAAACAACAAGCGAATCCAGAGACTAAACTGCATCTACCCTCAATAACTACAACAAGGGCACATACATTTCCATACCTTCCTATCCTATCACACTATACAACACATACACAATGTACAAAAAATCACATACACCTACAGCTGGTGTACAACACGACACATAAACCCGCACCCGGTGTAAAACACAAGACATATACATACATAATGTACAACACAACAAATACATATGTCACGATACAACAACTAGAAAATACACATAAGACAATACCACATGTACACAAAAAAACTTGTATGATGTGTACACAATACCACATGTACACAACACCACACACACAATGTGTACACATCACCGCATTACACAACACAACATGCACAACATGTACATATAACCACATGTACACAACACCACCTACACAATATGTACACCACACCACATGTACACAACACCACCTACACGATGTGTGCACGATACCACATGTACACAACACCACTTGCACAACATGTACCCAACAACACATGCATGCAACACCACATGTAGCACATGTACATAGCGCTACATGCACACCGCACCATATGTACATAGCACTGCATATACAACATGCACACAACACCACATGTACACATCACACATATACAACATGCTGACATTACCATATGTACAAAACACTGCATAGACAACATGTGCATAACACCATATGTACACAGTATCACATATGCAATGTGTGCACAACACCATATGTATACAATACCTCATACACAACATGCGCACAACACCATAAGTACATAGTACTACATGTACAACATATACACAATACCAGTATTGCACATTCGAAGACCACACTATCTCTACCAAGAAACCTTACTTCTAGTGTCTTATCCATGCTTGTCCTAGCATGTCGCAGATCACAGTGCTTTCACTTTGCTAATGTATCCTTCAATGTTTCCTATCCATAACATAAACATAGGCATAGTATATGCACATAATATCATTTCATATCCACATGATACTAACCTCATGAATCTGTTAGGGCTACTCTACCCACTTGATACCAAGAACCTCTTCATGTTATTCACTTTCATAAGAAATCATTCCTCTACAAGAATGATTATTGATGACCCTATCAGACTACAATATACATACATACATATAAAAATAGCATAAAACAATCATGATCCTTGATGACCCTGTCAGATAATGACAGACATACATATATGTATACATATATAGACATCAAAATAATCATGATCAAAACATAATTACCAGATATCGTAGGTTGAGGTTAAGATAACTCCCTTTATTTGTGCACAACATGCAAAATATTGACAACAATTGTTCCCAACTTAGCTAAGGCATTTGTTACCTTAATCCCATTTACTTTACCTTTCCTATTACCTTTCTCACGAATGTTTAGCCACTATCCATTTATCCCCATGAACCCAACTAATCCAACCGGTTATCATATTCTTGCCTTCAGCTACCCTTATACATGCATCGGCTTCATCCATGTCTCATATTACCTGTTGGGTTTCATTCAGCTCTCCCTGAGCTCCTTGACTTGCTCTTTCCACAACCAATTCCCAAGACCCTTAAAGCATGAAAGGAAAGAACAAGAAACAAAATGAATAAAACCATGAAAACCAATAGTAATACAACATCACAAACATAGTAGCATGACCTTGCACCAAACATAATCAAAACCACAAATCAAGCACAAACAAATCACAAATCACCGAAAGCAAACACATAGAAACAAACACCATGACTTAATCCCCATGGGTTCTCAATGCTTCCAAGGGAAAGCTCAACCTGAGCCTTCTTCAAGATTTCATGGCAGTGTACTTTTCCATGAAATTTTGTACATCATACTGCCATAAAGACATAACTGTCAGTGCATAAATAATTATAACAACATACTAGTCACCTTACCTTGTTATGCCAAGCATGCTGCCTTGTAACACATATATCATCTCTCAAGAGACTTTAATTCCTTGAGGAATCCAGCCATAACTAGAAACCAACTGTTATACTTGTTAAATACATGTTTTAGAATATAGCACATATCCACATAATGTCAGACAAAATCAAGGTCAAGAAGACTTCATGTATTCATGCAAAGCACTAATTCATTTGAAATTGCAGTTTCCAAACATAGCCAAAAGAATTATCACTCAATTCCTTTCTTTTAACTTTTACCTTGATACAATTGAGTTTTATTAAGTTTTATCACATCACCCAACTGTTAGTTATATAAACAAATCAATTGTTACCTTGTCATGCTAATACCAAGCATGTTGCCCTGCAACTATTCACACATGTTAGTCACATGTTCCAAAGGTCAAGACATCATGTCTATTAATTTGAAATCAACCTTTACCAAGACTAACAACCATACCATAATCAATTCACATTCATTAGTCATAATACTACTCAAGTACATATCCGTTGTATCAACACATATTGTGTTAGTACATCCATCTTAAAACATGAGCATTCCTTCATGCAATCTTATAGACAAATACTCATATCATGCAAGTAAGCATGCATTCAAACAAATTGTAAACATACCATGTTAGATAAAACAAATTGACAACATAATCAAACTCGTACCTAAATGTATCTCATGGGAGGCTCTCACATTTTCACAAGTCAACCAAGATTAGTACGACACAATATCACAAATATATCGACTTGTACCTGAATATCATAACCATAACCATCTACATAGGCCAACCCAAAATATCACAATAGCATATAACATTAAGATCTGAAATGAAATAACCATAATCATCATGCATATTACCGCAATGCATACAACAACAAGTTACTACCATGCATGACTATCTAATGCATGTGCATATGAATCCACTAATTAACTAGTAGCTCTCATGCATGTAACCACAATAATGATAGAATAACAGGCATGCACATAACGATAATGATTATAACAACCATTAACCAACATACCTGCATGCCTAACATACAAACCTGTATGAAGATCTACTCTTACCCCGAGGTCCAGTACTACAACCTCTCTCTATGATTTGTATCTCCTACTCTATCTTGGCCAACATATTAGCATCATAACATACCCATAGCAACATGATGACACAAACTAGATACAATGACCTCATGCATGAAAACCATAACCATGACAATGCATACATAACAACATGCATCTAGCCCATCTAGTCCAAGTATTGGAAACTATAGAAGCTCTGGTACCACCCTATAACCACCCCCTCCAACATTTACCTAATTTCACATACTTTCCAGGGTAAGCATGAGACAAATGGTTACTATGACATGAACCAACATCCTATGTCCCATTAAGGAAGTGGGGCTGACTATCGACAGCAAACTAACCTTTCACAACATCCTACAGGGGATACAAGAACCTCAGGGGCTAAGAAACCATCTCAGGTGGCCAAAACCTAATCTGGACCCATCCTTCGCTACCCACTACAACAAAACCATGTGATTAGCGTCCCTTTTTTCTTCCTCTTTTGCGTCTAGAGCCCATTTTTGGTGCTATTTGTGTCCATTTATAAAATATGGTGCAAAAATTGATGCAAAGTTTGCACCGTGTTTTTCACCAAGTCTTACACCAAGTTTAGCACCAGGTATTGCAATAGGTTTTGCATTAGGTTTTCGCCAAGTTTTATGCCAAGTTTTGTGCCATCCTTTGCACCATGTTTTACATCAAGTTTGGCACCTAATTTTGTTTCACCAACTTTTGTATCATTTATTGCATCCACTTTTTGCGCCTACACTTGCATCAACCTTTTCATCATCACTTGCATCCTCTTTTGCATCATTTTTTAAATTACTTTTTGCGTCCATTTTTACATCATTTTTTGCATCCCCTTTGCATCAAGATTTGCATCAGGTTTTGTGTTTCATATTGCATCTAATTTTGTTGCATCAACTTTTGCATCATATTTTTCATCCATTGTTGCACCCATGTTTACATCCACTTTTGCATCCCTTTTTGCATCTTATTTTTCATCTTCATTTGCTTCCTTTTTTTCATCTATCATTACATCCACTTTTGTTGTGACACTATTTATACCATGTTTTGTACTTACTATTGTGCCCACATTTGCTTCCAATTTTGCATCCACTTTTGCATCAAAATATTGCATCTATTTTTGCATCCACTTTTGTGTTGTGTTTTTCATCTCATTTTGTATCATCTTTTGCATTTTCTTCCACTGCATCCATATTTTTCATCCAATTTTGTTTCTGTTTTTGCACCCATGTTTGCATCCACTTTTTCATCCCTTTTTGCATCTTGGCTTGCATCCAAGTTTGCATATTTTTTTTTGTTTTTTATTACATCCACTTTTGTTGTGTCATATCTTGTGCCTATCATTGAAACCCTCATTTTCCTCCAATTTCGCATCCACATTTGCATCCTCTTTTGTGTCCAAGTTTGCATCAAATAATTTTTCTATTTTTTGCATCCCATTTTGCATCTACTTTTACATCCACTTCTTATGTGTCCAATTTTGAATCTAATTTTGTGTCCACTATTGCACCCATGTTTGGTCCATGTTTACATCCATTTTTTAATCCAATTTTGCATCCTTTTTGCATCCAAGTTTGTGTCTTTTTTTTGTTCATTGTTGTATCCACATTTATTTCACAACAATTCATGCTAAGTTTTATGCCTACTATTACACCCATGTTTTCTTCCACTTTTTCATCCATGTTTGCACCCTATTTTGTGTCCAAGTTTGCATCAACTATTGCATCTACTTTTTCATCCACTTTTGTGTCAATTTTTTTGTCTTGTTTTGCATCTACTTATGTTGTGTCCACTCTTCATCCAATTTTACATCTATTGTTGCCCCCATTTTTTTTTACTTTTGCATCCATTTTCCAACACTCATATAATTTTTGCATTGATGATATTTCTTATGACATTAACAATTATGAACAACTGATGACAATGTCAATAATTATGACGATGATGATAATGAAGATGATGATGATGACATGAATTTTGATTATTATGATAATCAAAAAGATGATAAAGATGATGGGGGTTATAATGAAAATGATGATGATGGTGATGCTAATGACCTTGGACAATCTTCACAATTTTTAAATTTTTTCATGGTCATAATCATAATCATTATCTTTAGAGTCATTTTCCAAATCATCATCATTTGATCATCATTATCATTATTTTCATCTTGGTCATCATCATCAACAATAATGGCATGAATGATGATTATGATGTTCATGACGAATCTGACAACAATGATGATAGAAATTACATTAATTATGATGATGGGGATGATGAAAATTATAATGATGATGATAATGGTAGTGGTGATGATGATCATCGATCATCTCTAAAAAATAAAGTTGTCATTTCTCTTGCATATATCATGTGTCCTAACAACCCTTTTTGAGCATTCGTAATATTTTTGGGTTGATGATATTTCTTACAACACCTATAATTATTAACAATTGAAAATAATGTCCATAATCATGATGATGATGATGACAACGACGATGATGACATGAATGGTGATTATGACAATTATGCAATGATGAGATTGATGGTGGTGATAATGATGATATTGAAGATGATGACACTCCCTCTAAACTAGGGAGATACTCATAATGAGACAAAAAAGTACTATCAAGTTGAAATATTCATATAAGAAGGGATCTGGATTGATAAGCATCAACAATGATTTAAATCATCATAGCCAACATTTTCAAGATAGAAAGGCCTTGACTAACAAGTTATATATCTCCATTAGATCATAGCACAATGTTGGGAGGCATAAATTTGGACACCACTGCCTCTTTAGGCACTTACCGCACTGGGATGTTAATCAGGCATGTCCTCACATGATCATTTCCTAATCCACTGTCATAATATTTGACACCAGGAAAAGTCAATCCTCATGACTATTCTTATCTTGGCTTAATGTACTTGACTTATGGCGGTTAGTCCTAGTCAAAGCACAAATTCTCAAAGAATATTGGTCCCATATGTTTATCTAATCCACCATCCTCCCTATTGGTATCTTTAGTAGGCTTACAACTATTAGTCTCAGCCATAATACATGAAAAATGGATAATATTGTGTCAATGCTCACTCCCTCTCAACTAGGGAGGAGACATCCACAAGCATAAGCGTTTCTCAAGAATAACCATCATTTTCATAGGGAATAACATCATTAATTTTTTTTCATCGCATGCCACCTTTATGATTAAGAATTCATAGATTTGTGGCAAAATATTTCCCCTTTTTATCATTTGTGATGAAAGAAAATCAAAAGGTGAAAGCCAAAATCATTAAATATACACTATAATGATTTATCTAAGTCTAAACTCTAAGGCTAAAATGAAAATCTATGTAAATATTATATCTATGACTTGTTCAAAACTTATGAAAACCTTATTCCCTAAGTCCTATATATAAGAAAAATCAATAGAGAGAAAAATAAGGCCTAATGAATGGTAACTCATGTATTCACACCCTCTTAGGAAAACATATGAATGTATACACTCCTAGTCACACTTGATCACATGTTTGTGATGGTTAAATCATGAAGCCCTCTATTCCCCTTTCATTTTCACTTCATCCTTTAAGCACCTAATTGAGAATCTAGGGAATTTTTCTTGCCTAAGGGTTTCATGTCTACTCTTGGTTTACTTATGTCACACTATAGTCAATCATGTGACGGAGTGAAATACTTAAGTTTGTGGAGTTATTAGAACAGTGTATTAACTTAGTCACCACACACACATGTATTAAATGTCATTGATCCACATGTGTGGGTTGGAGACTCATTGCTTGAGAACTTTAATGGATACTACTTTAGGGCATTGATGGTATATCTTACAAAATCTCTTGGTAAACATTGTGATTCATCCTTTCTATTCCTCGAGACACTTGATAATATTGAAGTCAATCCCAATAATCCACAAAGATGGGGAGTATAAATTACTTGTGCTGGAAATATAATTGAGAAATAGAGGTTTTCCATTTGTGATATTGGAGTCATAGACATTGGATATAGGGTAGTAGTCCTCGATGTCAATTAACTAAAATTATATTGTCATGATGCGAAAAGAGGCAAACATATTGGCAATCTTGATGCCCTGAACATTCCAAATAATAGCCATTCCACCCAAGTATATCTAATCATCAATCACTACTACTTGGAAATTCCTCCCCCATTTTCTAATTATATGGGGTAGAACCTCAGTTAATATTTTTATTTCTTATATCAACATTTTTTTTTTCTAAGTTATGCTAATTCTATTACTGAAAAAAAATATATATCGTACACTGAGGCCTTAGCCTGTACTTAACCATGCCTGAGGAATGGAAAAAACCAGCAAAGTCTAGATCTGGACTGCCCAAGAAGGGAAACCAGTCCTTAGCAAAAAAGAGTTCAAAAAATTAGCTTTTTGCCCACTCAGGGGAAACCAGCGAAGCGCCCAGTTTGTTATCAGTGTTCATAATGAGACAAAAAACTAACTAAAGAGCCTAAAACCCATATTTTTTTCCCCGGAACCACAAAACTATGGAAACAAAAAAACTAGGAATCAGAGTTCCAAAAACCTAAGAGAAGAGACACGTAGCATGCTGTGTGGCAGACCGTGTGGCAGACGCATGGCAATATGAGTGGTAGACAGGTGGCATACTGTGTGGCGGACACGAGGTGAGAAAAGTGGCTGACTAGGATCAAGGCGGAGATGGTAGGTGTTCCTCCACAATGAAACACTTGTACTCCTCCATGTCACCACCTTCCTGTTGCAAGATCTCTGTGTTGCCTACCTGCATTGCTGAGTGTTCTTCCTTGAAAAACAACAGTAAGGGTCCATTACTTTGTCCAATACTTCCTTCCCTGCACGCCTTGTCTTTTGCTCATTTTTCTGCTCCCCTTCCTCTTGGATGCTCGTCTGAGCCATATTTGGTTCGGCTTTGGTGTGGTTGCATCCGTCTGTGTTGCATCCACCACCTGCAATGTCATATACCCCAATGACTCTGGTGCTACCACCACTCATAGTGCCCTGCTCCGCAATTGCTCTGGTGCGTCCAACAACCTCTGTGGCCTATTCCTCAGTGATCTGCTCCACCTCATGAAAGAGAATGGATATAGTGGCCATGATGATGGGCCTATTCAGGGTAGAGCGAAAGGTGAATTGGGAATTCTGGGATTGCAGCTGAGGATGGGGTGGAGTGCCTCTAGGAGACGAAGCAAAAATGGAAGGAAAGCTACTGGGAGGCGAGGCAGGGGGCACCGAATGGAGGCGTCCTCTTCCACTACGAGTATTTGGGTAATGCCTGGGGGCCTGCTCTGCCAGGGAGGAAGTGGTGTCCGAAGCAGGAGAGTGTTGGGGGCGACTCAAGCTCCCTCGTCTCCTTCCCCTACGGCTGCACATATGGTGTCGTAATCTTAGCATTTTGTCTGCAGGAGTATGAGAAATCCTTTTGGAATTAGGCACAGTGTGGTGCAGAGACACTATTGAATTTGTGGGCTACTCAGCGGAGGGATTAACAACAAGGGTCGAATGGAAAATAAAATGGCAATCCAGGCCCTAGGTGAAGTGAATGCTAGAGCCAAAATAAATGCAGCAAAGGAGGTGGCAGCGTCTCCCGGTGGTTGTGTGGGAGCTGGGTGTTGCTGCGACTTGAGGGCAGAGGCATTGCAGAGGCAGAGGTTGATGGACAGATGCAAAAGTGAAATTCTCTGGAGGATTCATGTTTTCACAAAGCCAAGGTGGGTGACGGTTAACAAGTTGGAGACAGCGCCCACATAAACTGAATTTATGGCTATTGTGAATGCCAATTTTGGACCATTGTGCCAATCTACGGAAGGCCATGTGGTCTAGCCACACGCCAACCCAGTCGATTGCCACCTCACTGTACTTGTCGATCACTCGCATCCGGGATTATATCAACATTATTAATGGGTGCTTTGCATACCTTTTTTGTTTTAGGAGTATTTGTTTTCCTTTTGCTATTGAGGTCCCTCATGTTCCATGAGACTATTTTCATGGAGAATTTACACAGAAAGGAAGTATAATGTGACTAAAAAAGACATGTTCCAAGATTTAAGTTATTGGAGAATGCCACTTCATGACTCCTATATTTCCTTAACCTAGGACTGAATGGTGAACTGGATAACCTTAAGGGAAATTAACCAATGAAAATCTCAAAAAGAGGTGACTTTTGACTTTATCACATACAAGTTAATATACTAAAAAAACATCCATAAAAATTTCATCAATCAATGAATCTTTAAAAAAAATATCCAAAAAAATTTCATCAAACAGTGAAGCATTACATTATAAACTACAATCTATAAACCTTTTGGGAACTTTTTGTTAAACCATGTTCAAAACCAACATATTTAATATTAATATTTAACAATAATATGGAAAATAGCACATTTTCATAAATTAAATAACATGTTATCAATCCTAAGAAATGTCACTAACATAAAACTAAAATCATACAACTAATGGGAGTGGCCACTCAAGGCCACCATAAGACAATTAATCTATTAAGACAAGGATTAATGGGGAAAGAAATGTACAAAGGACAAAGGCAAACCTATTTTAACCTTATTGTTTTATTAGGTGCAAGTTGAACATCTCAAGATATAATGAAGAGAAGAATTAATTTTATTGCTTTAAGAAAACCCAAGCACATTCTATAACTTAGCAAGGAAAAGATCTATAATACCCATCTTAACGACACAACGCATGGCATTAAGTTACTGTTTTTTTATATATAATTTAAACTTATATCATAAAATCACAAATTTAGCATGAATGGATGTTTAAAATCCATTTTTAAAAAAGAAAATATATTTTTTGTTAAATAAATAAATAAATAAAACCAGAAACTAAATATATTTTTTTAGAAAATATAAAAATTCTAAACTGAATATATATTTAAAAAAAAAACTAAACTTAAGCAATTTTATTTTTTTTAATTTAAAATAATTTTTTTGAATTTTTTTAAACACTTCCCTCCATTCTAAGAAGCAAAAATGATAATAGAAATAAGGACAGACCAAAATATTCCTTTCCTTGGTAAGTGTTTCCCACCATTCATTCCACTCACTCGAGTTATTTCGTAAAACAGAGATAAGTGTTATTTCACACTCTTTTGGCAAAGCCTATTGAGATTCTCTTATGATATATCTATTCCTTGATGGAGTCCTTGAATATTGATCAAGTTTTGATTCCTTGGAGATTAATTAGAGCAAAGAAAACATGAGTACTCTTAATTCCTAGTTCAATGCCTCTAAGGGTGGACACAAGGCAAGGGAGGGGTTGCTATCATGGTCATATCCCCAAGTTCATTGTCTCTGATGGTGGATGAGGCAAGGGAGGGGGTTGTGGTCATGGTCGTGGTCATGGAGTTTTCTATTTTACATTATATTTAGAGAGTTCAAAGCAATTTGAATGGAATCATTATTGTCACTAGGTATAATGGATTAAGTGTGATAATGGATAAAATGAAGTAATTATTTGTGAGCATTTGTTCTTGAAAGAACATTAGGGTCCATCTTATTATAGAGAAAAGTACATGCATTAAAAAAAACTCAATATTTCATGTGACATTCATGTTGTATGCGACTTATTTTTCATTAAAAACAATTTACGTTTTCATGTGACATTCTTTTTTTGCTAAAATTTCTTTTATTTCTAATTTGAATTACAATTGTAATTTGAAATAAATATTCCAGTAAATATTAATCTACCAATTCTGCATGGAAATCATAAGAAACATTCACAATATAATATGAAGAACGAATGGGTACCTATTTCATATGGATTAAAAAATGATTCTACTACTTAATGTGAATTACAAGTGTAATCTTAGTTGGATCTCCAATATATCTTAAGCCATATTTTCATTTTATTTTTAGTACTATTAAATGTTATTATGTCCTACCTAATTTTATTGTTAGCATTGTAATAAAAATATGCACTTTTCTATAGAATTAGTACTAACATGTAATATTGCTTTTTTTTTCCAGAACGCTATAGGTAATGACCACGAAGATGATGATATAGACTATGTTTAGATTACATCATATATCAAAGATGATGATGACGAGGATGGCAATAGCATTGGTGATGATTATGTGGATGATATTATCAGGATGATCAGGATGATGATCATGGAAATGATCATGAGGATGAGCTTGGCTATGATTTTCGTGGTGCTAGCTAGCCATGCGTTATTTTTTATATTTAGTTGGATGTCTTAATATGACAATCATACATTTGAATTTTAGTTTATTTGAATAATGATGATGATACTATCGGTACTATCTTGTTACCTTGTGAATATGTTGAAAATTGTTTACAATTTTTTAATGAAGAATTATTGTGTATGATGAGATTCCTATTTTTTATGGATGTTGTGAATTTACCTTAGCATAATGATATCTATGAAAAATTTCTATTTGGTAATCTTACATTGACTTTTAGTTGATTTGATTAAATATGATGATGATATTATCATTTTTATCTTGTTCTTTTATGTATATATTGAAAATTATCAACATTATTTTGATGGAGAATTATTATGTATGATGATATTACTATCTTTTGATGGATGTTGTGAATTTACCTTAGAATAATGTTGTTCATGAAATATTTTGATATGATAATCACACATTTGAATCTTAGTTGATTTGATTAAGGATGATGAGGATATTATTAGTATTATCTTGTTACTTTATATATGTGTTGAAAACTATCAATGCTTTTTTATGGAGAATGATTATGTATGATGACATTACTATTTTTGGAAGTAATGTTGTGAATTTATCTTGGAATAATGATATCTGTGATAAATGTTGATTTAGTAGTAATATATGTATATTGAAAATTGTCAATGATTTTTTGATAGAGAATTGTTATATATGAGGATACTGCTATATTTTTTATGAATGTTGTTAATTACCCTTAAATTTGTTTACAAATACTAAGTTATGAATTTGAATTGTGATATATTCTTAAATGTCTTATACATAAAAATACCTCCTTATCATCTTGGAGGAGAATACTATGTTGTTGGTTGAAATACCCATTTCTCCTAAGTTATATAGGCCTATAATACAACTTATGTACCACGAGGACCACGATATCCTAGTCTATAACAAGTTGTCCCCTTCATCTAACTTTTGTTACCAAAATAATAACCACCTATGAAAAAATTATGAAACTAATAAAATAATTCCATGTAGACAATTTTTTAATATATCATTTTTATTATTCTTTTACCAAAATTACCCAAATAAATGTCACATTTATCAAAATAATTGTACATGTATTTTATATTTAAATTAATATATTAGCACAAGATTTAATAAAATTTAAATTACAAAAAGAAAAAATTAAATTAAAAAAGCAAATTCAAAATTTAAAGGAAATTTAAATTTAAATTTAAATTACCCAAATAAATGTCACTTTTATCAAAAATAACCATCTACATGTATTTTATATTGAAATTAATTTATTAACACAAAATTTAAGAAAATTTAAATTTAAAAGGAAAGTTCAAAATATAAATTTAAGTTTAAGTTACTCAAATAAATGCACTTTTATCGAAATAACCATATATTTATATTTTATATTTAAATTAATTTATCAATACAAGATTTAATAGAATTTAAATTAAGATAGTAAATTTAAAATTTAAATTAAATTTAGGATTTAGGATTTTATATTTAAATTTAGTTATTTAATATGCCATGATTTACTCTTCATTAAAAATATTCTAGATATTCTAACTTTTATAGATTAAGATATTAAATTTATTTTTAACATTTAATATAGTTTTTGGTCATTGGGGCAGCATTCATAGTAAAATTAGGTAAGTTATATTATTAAAAAAAATCCACTGCCTAGTCACACCTATATGTCTTTTAAATTTTAAAGGATTTTGATTGGCTTACACATTATGACATGGAAATTCAATGTTAACATTTTAAAATGAAAATTCCTCTAATGCGAGGAAAAAAGCTCGAGTTAAAAACACTCTTGTTCACTTTCGGAAACTCATATGGTGGAATGTGATCTCTTTATCCTCATATTTAGATTTTTCCTAAAAAATAAAAGCATACAGAAGTGGGAAAGAGCCATAAAACATGGGGAAGCTTTTTCCTAAGCACAAAAGAATGTAAAAAGTGGAAAATTCCATTTTTATATGAGGAAACATTATTCACCCAAAAGCTTTTGCCAAAATTGAACTAATGAGGAATTTGGGAAATCTTCATAGCCTTTTATTTCCTATATATTGGACTCTTGGCCATTGAGGAAATGATGGGAATTCATGTATTGTCACGTAGAGGGAGAGTTTTGGAGCTAGGAGTTGGGGGAGGTATTGTTGCAACTGTATCTGATGGTTGTAACTTTCCTCCAACTCCTTTATTAATATAGATTAGTCATTCTTCCTTCCATATGCTACTATTCATTCTTTACTTATCCTATTTAACTAATGAATGTATGGGATTTTGGTTTATATTTATTTATTCAGTAACATTTATATGTTTATGATAGTTTCAATTATCAAGATATTATGTTGTGAAGTTTTCTTTGTTCTCTCTCTTGTGTGTAGGACCAACATTTGGAGCTATCTATGAGTGCTTCCCTGCTACACTAAAAACTCCAACAATACCTGCATGCGAGGACTCACATGAATTCATTCTTCTTTTCTTAATCTATACTCTACATCTTGATCTACTAAGAATCCTGAGCCCTAGAACAACCTTTCTCTTAATCAGTCTATCTTAGGTTTCTAGGATAAACTGAGAGGGTTTTATGTTCATCTAACTATGCATTAAATCCTACAACAAAATGATATTTAGAAACTGTAATATATTTCACTATGTAATAAAATTAGTAAAATGGAAGTAAAAGTAAAACTCTAAACAAGAAGCCAAAAGTGGATGTAACCATCGATGCAAAATTGGGAGTAGAATTGGATGTTAAACTAGACATCAAAACAAGATGCAAACAATGAGACAAAAAGGGTTTTAAAGTAGAATTAAAAAAGGGTGTAAAACTAGACACAAAGAAGGGAACAAAATAGGGCATACAAAAAGATACCAAATTGGGTGCAAACAAGGATGTAAAAATGGACACCAAAATGAGGATGCAAATAATGGTGTAAAATTAGGATGAAAATTTGGGTGCAAAATGATGTAAGAAAATACACAAAACAAGAAGAAAAATGGGACTCAAAAAGGGTGATGCTAAGGATGCCAAAAATGATGCATAACTAGATGAAAATTCAGACTAAAATGTAGGTGCAAAATGAGATGCAAATGTGGACAAAAAATGTGGCAAAAAAAAGGATAACAATTTGGATGCCAAAAAGGATGCAAAATTAGACATAAAAAATGGTGAAAATTTGGACATAAAAGTCTAAGAAAACATGGTGTGAAAATGGGCATAAAAATGGCTCAAATTTGGATGCAAAATGAGGTGCAACAAATGATTTAAAACTTGGTGCAAAAGCAAATGCAAATGTAGACGAAAAAAATGGCTCAAAATTGAACGTAACATTAGACACAAAATGGGATTCAAAGGTGGAAACAACACATGGTCCAACATAGGGTGAAAATTTAGATGTTCAAAAGGATGCAAAATTGGATGCAAGAAATGTTGTTAAGAATGATGTTAAATTGGATGCAACAAATGATGCAAAATTAGGTGCAAAATAGGATGCAAAAAAGGGAGACAAATGAAACGAAAAAGTGGATGAAAAAAATGGTGCAAAAATGGATGAAACATTTGGCACTAAATCAGATTCAACATGTGGTGCAAAATTAGTTGCAAAAAATGGTGTAAAAAAAGGCAGAAAAATTGTTGCAAAAATAGATGTAAAAATAAGTACAAAATTAGAAGCAAAAAATGGCATAAGACTAGATGCAAAAACTAGCACACACTTGATGCAAAAAGAGGCACTAAATCATATGCAAAAGATGGTGTAAAACTCGATGCAAATTACGACACAAAAATAGAAGCAAAGAATGGCACAAAACTGGAAGCAAAAACTGATGCAAAAAATGGCACACAACTAGAAGCAAAACCTGTTGTAAAACCAAATGCAAATCAGGTGCAAAATATGATGCAAAATTTGGCGTAAAAAAGGAAACTTTAAAAATTGTACAATAGAGCCAAATTTAGCGCCATGTTGATCATCCCAATGGAGAGAAAAATACACTACAATCTAGTGCTAAATCTGGCGTAAATTGGCTATTTTGTTGTAGTGACCCTAGGCCCTCAAACTCTCCCACAGGAAGGCCTCCATGCAGTTGGGAGACTCCATATATATGCACAAGCCTCAATCCATGTGGTTGCAACCTAAACTTTCCAGTTAGGGGCTGTTATGAAACCAGCTCAAGAAAATATAGAAAAGATAGATAAACGCCTTAGAATTCAGCCTCTTCAAGGGGGCAACCTCCTTTACATTACATAAATGAACAATTATTGGATGATTCAAATGAAAAAACCTCCTTTCTACATATAGGAGTCTAAGGAGTCACAATATAATCCAGCCGACCTAACAATAATAATATAAATCCACAAAAATAACAATAAAGGGATTCTATGGGGCACAGTAATAACAATATGGGGGCAATAGGGGCACAACAATATTAATAAGTGGTATAACTACAATAGTAATGGGGTAATCACTAGTATTATGGGGACCCAACATGCCCCTCTCCTTCAAAAAAGTGTTGTCCTCAACGCTTGAGTAGTTCTGGATACTTCTGCATAAAATTCTCATCCTCCCATGTGGAATCTTCAGCGGATAAGTTCTTCCACTTGATAAGGTACTCTGAAATTGATCGATTTCGTAGCTGTCGAGTTCTTGTTTTTGTGATTGCTTCTGGTTCCAATATAATTTTTCCTTCCTCGTCAAGTTCTGGCAATATTGTTTGAACTGGGAGCTTTTCGCCTATAACCTTCTTTAAACATGAAACATGGAAAACTGGGTGCAATCGAGAAGCTGCAGGAAGCTCCAATTTGTATGCCATAGTACCAATCTTTCGCAACACCTTGTAAGGACCATAATACTTTGGTGATAATTTATTATCCTTCTTAGCTTGCTTGAGGGACATTTGCTTATATGGTTGTAGCCGTAGGAATACCCAATCACCTACATCAAAACTTCTTTCACTGCGATGTTGATCTGCCTGTTGTTTCATTCTATTCTGTGCCAACACGAGGTTATCCTTTAAGAGTTGGAGGACTTGTTGTTGATGTTCAATGTGATGTTCCACTGCCTGAACCTTAGAATTTTCTCTTAAATATGATGTGATGGATGGTGGTTGATACCCATAAAGTGCCATAAATGGGGTCATTTTTGTTGCTGTATGGAAGGAAGTGTTATACCACCATTCAGCCAGAGGCAACCATTTGACCCATTGTGTTTGTTTATCAGATACAAAGCAACGAAGATATCCTTCCAAACATTTGTTTACTATCTCAGTTTGCCCATCAGATTGAGGATGATAATATGAGCTATGAGCTAACTGAGTACCGAGACAAGAAAATAATTCTGTCCAAAAATTTCAAGTGAAAATGGGATCTTTGTCAGTTATAAAAATCTTTGGGCTTCCATGTAGCTTTTGAATTGTTTCCATAAATGTAGTAGAAAATGTACTGGCTTTAAATGGATGTGATAATGCACAAAAGTGTGAATACTTGGTAAGTTTGTCAAATACCACCATGATGACACTCTTTCCCTCAGACCTGGGTAAACCTATGATAAAATCCATTGAAACCTCCACCCAACGTTGGCTTGGAATGGATAAAGGTTGTAATAGACCCGGTGTCTTAATTGTTTCAAATTTATTTTGTTGGCAAACCAAACATTCGGCCACAAACTTTTGAATATCTGATTTAAGGCCATCCTAAAAAAATCCCTTCTTAACCCTATGGTAGGTTTTTAAAAATCATGAGTGCCCTCCTAAGGGAGAAGCGTGCAATTCCATAAGAATGTTTTGTTTTAGCTGGGAATTCTTACAGAGGTATAAGCGATCTTTGTACCATAACAAATCATTTTGCCAGCTAAATGTATCAGACGTACTGGAATCTTGTTGTAACTTTCGAATAAGTGCCCATACTTCTTCGTCATTCTTCCATTCCTCCCTTGCTTCATTTATCCAATCTGGTTGGATAATAGAAATGGCGCACAACAATGCTTCCACATCCTCATCCTTTCTTGAGAGTGCATCTGCCACCACATTTTGCTTCCCTTTTTTGTAGATGATTTCAAAGTCATAAACCAACATCTTTGTGACCCACTTTTGTTGCTCTTCAAAGGATAATCTTTGTTCTAAAAATTATTTAAGGCTATCATGATCCGTTTTTACCTTGAAGTGTCTTCCCATTAGGTAGGGTCGCCATTTCTTAAGTGCATGGAGTATTGCCAACATTTCCTTCTCATAAATAGCTTTGCTTAAAAGCTTTCCCTTGATTGGACGACTTTCAAAAGCAATGGGTCTTTCATCTTGCATTAGAACAACACCAATTCCATTTCCTGAAGCATCACATTCCACAATAAAGGTTTTTGTGAAGTGCGGTGTAGCTAAGACCGGTGCTTGGCACATTGCCTCTTTAAGATGTTCAAAGGCCTTTGTTGCTTCCGGAGTCCATGAAAATGCATCTTTCTTCAATAATGTTGTTAGAGGTGCTGCTATTCTCCCATAATTCTTAACAAACTTGCGATAATACCCTGTCAACCCGAGAAATCCTCGCAGATGCTTTATGGATGTGGGGATTTTCCATTCCTTAATGGCTTTAATTTTGCTAGGGTCTACCTTAACTCCTTCATGAGATACAATATGACCCAGATATTCCACCTCCTGGACTCCAAAGAAACATTTGGATCTTTTAGCATATAATTGTTTCTCCTCCAATAGTTGTAGCACCCTGTCAACATGTTCAACATGATCCTTCCAAGACTTTCTGTAGATTAGTATATCATCAAAAAATACTAACACAAATTTTCTAAGGAATGGTTTGAAAATTGAATTCATCAAACCTTGAAATGTTGAAGGTGCATTGGTAAGGCCAAAAGGCATGACCAAAAATTCATAATGACCTTCATGAGTTCTAAATGTTGTTTTCGAAATGTCTTCAAAATGTCTTCAATCTTCATTCTGATTTGATGATATCTTGAACGAAGATCCAACTTGGTGAAGTAAATTGATCCATGCAATTCATCCAGTAATTCATCAATGACAGGAATGGGGAACTTATCTTTAATAGTGAGCTTGTTGAGCTCCCTATAATCCAGACACATGCACCATGATCCATCCTTCTTGTGCACCAATACTACTGGAGCAGAGAAAGAACTTTGACTCGGTTGAATTATACCAGCCTCTAGCATTTCTGCAACCATACGTTCAATTTCACTCTTTTGGACATAGGGATATCTGTACGCCATGATGTTTGGAGGAACACTTCCTGGAATCAGATGAATAGCATGATCATGATCACACATAGGTGGGAGACATTTGGGAGTCTCAAATACCTTGGAATGATTGTCCAGGACTTTTTGGAGATCTGGAGAAATAGATGATTCCGATGTGGAAACATCTAGCGAACATAATTGTGCAATTACACCTCTTTGCTCCTTTTTTAGAAGCTTTGTCATACCATTAGAGCTGATTATATTTCCTGGTTTCCCTGCAATACCCCTTAATTCAACTTCCTTTCCTTTCGTAGAAAATTTGATGAAAATTTTTTGAAAATTAAAAGCTATTGTACCCAAGGATTGTAGCCATTGGACTCCTAGTACAACATCAGCACCTCCCATTGGAATGGAAAGCATTGGGCTAGTCAATACATATTCTCCCATGGATAGCTTGATATTATGGCACTTTCCAGAGCAATTTATTGTTCCTCCATTTGCAATCATCACTTGACACTCTGGTGCTGGATATAGGAAGCAATTCAATTCTTTTGCTACCTTACAATGAATAAAATTGTGGGTGCTTCCTGAATCAATCAACACTATTACCTTTTTCTTCTTGATTTGTCCTTCTATCTTGATGGTTTGAGGAGTGTTAATTCCTACCAATGCATTACAAGATATGTTCGGATTTATTTGTTCTTCATCTAGGCTTCGTTCTTGGAGTATATCCTCTTCTTTTGACCTCTCTTGCTCCTTTTCTTCTTCCTCTTCACAATCTATGTAGAATAATTTCTTCTCAGCACACTTATGACCTTTAGTGTATTTGCTATCACAACCGTAACAAAGCCCTTTTGCTCTTTTTTCTTCCAATTGTTGTGGTGTTAACCTTATAGGTTTTGGAAGACTAGGGGCAACAACAGTTCCGTCTATATAGTTGTGAGTGGTATGCTTCCTGGTTGCCATAATTTTGCTTTCCATTTTTCTTGCTAACCTGAATGCCTTCTCTAATGAATCAGGTTCCCAAAGGCAAACATCATGTTGGATATTATCCTTTAAAGACCCTATGAACACATCAATCCTATGCTCCTCTGGAATATCTTTTACCCTTATGTTCAATTTTTGGAACTCCTCAATGTGCTCCATTATTGAACCCTTTTGAGACTTATCAATTGGCTAAAAAAAGTGTTGCTTTTTGTATCCTCATAATGTGCTATCAATTCTTCTGTAAAAATTGCCCAAGTGATAAATTTTTTACGAGAGCAAAGCCATTGATACCATACAAACTGATTTGGTTCCAAATATAAAGTTGCCATACGTACCTTTTGTGTGTTTTGCACATTATTGAGATCGAAGAATTGCTCCATCTGTAATATCCATGTTGTGGGATCCTTGCCATCAAACTTACTCATATCAATTTTTGGAATATGGTGGGTCTTCAATCCAACATTAGAGTCTATGGAATCATGATTAACATTTCTTTTGTTCTCATCATGAGTTTCCTTTACTACCCTTTCACCATTAGTGACCCTTTCTTGTAGCAACTTCTTCAATTCTTCCATGTCTGTCTTCAAATCTATCTTCAAATCGTCCATCTTAGCTTCTACGCCTTTCTTTAAACCATCCATATTAGCTTCTACATCTTTCTTTAAACCATCCATCTTAGATTCTGTTCCTTTTTGTGCAAGTGACACTTGTTGCACTTGGTCTCGTAATTTTGCTATATCATGTTGCATTTCTTCCTCTTCTTCATAAGTCATGCTAGAGCTTTTAGGTTGCTTACTAGGTGTTTGCATTTTCTTTCCTCGGGGCATCAATTATCAATAATAATGCTTTACTATGCCCTTTGAATTCCTTCAAACCAAGCTTACGCAAAAATTTAAAAAAAAACTACACACTTTTCTTCACCTTGTAGAAGCCTGATATTGAATCTAATGTATCTCTGTAATTTCAAATCATCCAGTTCTGAAATTGTGACCTGTAATATCATTCTATGTCCTCTTTCCAATTCCACTAGTCTGATCCCAATTGGATTCTCCAAGAAAGAGTTATGCACAATCTCCCGCAGTGACCTGATTCTAGACTAGCTCAGTAGAGCGAACTTGTATGAAGTGCCATGTGTCACTGTTTCAACCTTTGACTCTGAGAAATATATACAAGAAAACTACAGTCTGTCCTCTTTCTATACTTCTTGCGAAATTTCAATCCGATGCTCAGAAGGAAAGTTATGACGATTTTCCCCAAGTCACCTGTTTGGAATGTAATTCAGGAGTCTGCAAAAAGACCAACTTCCTCAGATCATATCTCCAAAAATATAGCACGAAAATCTCTAAAATTTGGACCCGAGGTTCAGCACAATTTTTTCTCAAATGGGTTTTTTTTGAAACTTCTGAAATGTCGTAGAAAAACAGTTTAGCGAAAATGCCACAATGACCTGTTTGGAGCAGCGAAACCCTAGAATCCAAAGCTCTGATACCAAATGTTATGAAACCAGCTCAAGAAAAGATAGAAAAGATAGATCAACACCTTAGAATTCAGCCTCTTCGAGGGGGAAACCTCCTTTAAATTACATAAATGAACAATTCTTGGATGATTCAAATGACAAAACGTCCTTTCTATATATAGGAGTCTAAGGAGTCACAATATAATCCAGCCAACCTAACAATAATAATATAAAGCCACAAAAATAAGAATAGAGGGATTCTATGGGGCACAGTAATAACAATATGGGGGCAATAGGGGCACAACAATATTAATAAGGGGTATATCTACAATAGTAATGGGGTAATCACTAGTATTATGGGGACCCAACAGGGGCATGCGGTTCCAGATTCTGAGCCTAATTTTCAAGTCAACCTCCAAGCCATTGCCCAAAACTTCTTGTAACTTCTCAAATGCATAAATTACATGGAAACAAATCCAAACATTCAAAATTGAGTCAAAGACTTGACCTAACCAGACATAACCATGATAGTCATTTCGTCAAACATATTGAGAACATGTAATCTACAAGTCATGAATGCATATCTAAACCTAGGGGTCTGATACTTATATGAAAATAATCAAGAATGTCTAATGTCGTCTCGTAATAAATGAAATAACATTTTTTATCTCATGCATTCATTAACCATTCAACAGCTATTCAAAACATGTTAAGATCCATAACTAGAACCTGTTATGAAACCATTCTTATAACCAACATATAACCAGAATAATGACCATGATAGGACAACCATCAAATCCACATAATAAAAAGTAATAGTACTCATGATATAGGATAGGAAAATAGCTCATTAACGTATGAAAAATCCAACCAAGTTAGGGACTTCCAAGTACCACTTGACTATAGATTAAGTTGATCCAAATATTTCTTTCAACCAATCATCCTTAAGCCATATTCCAAGCATGAATGTGGGACTCAAGACAAAACAACTAAGGCTTACTCATGCTTCATCGCAACCTCGCCAAAACTGGTCAAGGGATTCCTAGGACCAAAATAAGCACACAAACAACTAGACTTTACCAAAATCCCACCAGAACTGGTCAAGGGAGCACTAGGCCCAAAAAAATCACATAAATAACCAAGATTTACTGCAATCCTTCCAAAATTGGTCAAGGAATCATTAGGCCCAAAACAAGCTTGGATGCCTCAGAATTCTTTTTCCAACACATTGAGGAATTTTCCCTTCTCCACCCTTAGGATTTACCACAATCCTGCCAAAATCAGTCAAGCAATTCCTAGGCCCTCTGTAAGTTTCATGAGACCACCACACCTGGTTCAAAACAGTTCGATAATCCAAAGATCAACCAAATGAAAAGACCCCATCACACTATGTCTATTCGAAAATGGAAAGATGTTGGCAATGCTGGACCCACCAACATATCAAGGGGATCCCCCCGGTAAGAAGTCCCAACTAGACCTCAGACTGTTTTGTGTAGGAGTCTCGGTAGTGGGGTCGTACAATATTGCCTTGAGTGCGGTTGTGCACAGAGGTGAGTAAGATGTCCTTTTTGGTAGCAAGGGTGTGACATGTGTAGCAAGTCGAGGAAGGTACATAAATGGCTTTAACACATGGAACAAGGGAATGAGTGTGCCCCTTGGAAACCTGTTGTAGCACACAACTTAAAAGGGAACACACGAAAAAAAAACATCACAAGTTGGAAATAAGGTTAGCCAACGATCCAAAGTGATGGTTATACCAACAACACGTCTCGATAAGATTCATACAAAAATATATAGAAAAAGTGCATAAATACAAGCATAAACAACAACTACATATATCATTAGAGTAGCCAAGATAGTTGAATTACAATGACAAAATATGCATGAAATGTTTTGAATTTTTTATATTAAGAAAGTGAAATATCAAATCATATATACAACTATGACCAACCACTAGTCCCAACAATGGAATGTTACAGTCACTGTTTCCTACTCCTCCAAAGAGATATAATAGCTTTGTATTATGGAGAAGGTAAGGCTCGTTACAGTACACTCCAAGCTTTCTCTAAGATACACCTATAGGAAGCTTGGCTCCTAAAAGCATCTACAATGAGTTATGAGTTTCTATAAATAACAAAGGGTGGGGGACCCTTAACATTCCCCTTTGTGACTCTTCACCTACCCTCAAGACTCTTCAACTACTACATGAGTGTTACATTCTACTATCGAAACTTGGTCTTTCATTGTTACAACATGTTTACATTAGAATCTGCACATGTACCCATGTAAGACAAAAGTAGGCTTGAGTAAGCCATGAAAAACATCACTAAGACTCAGACAATTGTGGGAAGACCAACTCTTTAACATCCTCGCGATGATCGACGATGGAAAATTGATGCCAAGCTTGGTAGTCTCTTATGATGTCCACGTGCTCTATGGTGACATCCTTTTAAAAGATAACTATTACCTCCATTGCATCTGGGTACTTTGATTTGGAACCTTTGTCTAACTCGTCTGATAAAATGTGCATCATAGTCTTGAGTGTAGCCAGACCAACAACATACTGATGCATAGTGTCTGCGTTGATCTCCAAGTCTGCACTTGTGGCTATGCACATCAACTTATCAAAGTACATGTCCAGCTCCAGTCAGACTTGGTTCTTTGACTTCACCTTTGTGAGTGTGCCAATGGATGGGATCACATGCGTGCGCACAATGAAATCCGTGCTCCTGAACACCCGTGGATATGAAGCCTGCAAACTGGTGATGACTGTGGGAGTTTCTTTGGATCTCACTCTAGATGCGTGCCTTCAACTCTACCACCTTTGGCTTCATCATCTTTGGCAAGTGCAATGGGGCTCCCTTGTACCTCATTGTCCATGTTTTCATGTGATTGACGACAGTGTGAAGATCTGACAGGATGTGTGCTCTCCTAGCACAATGCTACTGCCAACTGTTGAGATGGACAACTGACTTATGCATGGTGATGAATCTACAATATAACATCCACATGATTGCCTCGAGAGGTGATATTTCATCTAGTATTTCTCTCCTCAACTTTGCTTTGGCAGATGTTGTAACTAGTTCTCCTCCCTCCTTGGTTGCTTGTAATTCCTTTGCCCTGCGCTCATTCTCAGCTATGAAGAATCTAACACTTGAGCTAGTGGCTTTGACATATTCTTTGGTAGCATCAGCCAATGTAGTTGGTTGCATGTGCACATTGGATACGATCACTTGTTCTTCAAATTGTGCAATAGATATGTGGACATCCAGAGTAGGCACTCTGTGTGATTGCACAACTTTGTGTTGTGACTCGTCGAAATATATGTTGTGCATCTCTACCTCCAGATTGTCTTCAAGGATTTATGTGTCTCCTTGATCTCTTTGGACTTGCTCTGCTTCCAGATTCGGTGAAGCCAGGGGGTGACCTCTTGGATCCAAGGCATGTGGTCAATTTCTTGATCTAACTCTAGCTGAACCATATCGTGTCCATCTGCTCAAGCATCTATTCAATCTATTGAGCTAAGTCCTTCTCTTGTGACTGCTTAGCATGTTTTCTCTGTGCTAGCTGCTTGAATGAGTCTATAACTTATATTGGTGTGGTTTCATCAATCTATGCATGTTGCGCCTCTAGCTATACCTGTGTCTATTACACTTCCTTCTATCTTCTGCACAACTCTTGTTCTTCCTAGAGTTGTTACTTCAACTCCTGCAACTCCTTTTCTATTTCCTCCATCCCATGTTTCTCTCTTAGCCTTTGTACGATCCTCTTGTCATGTTATCACCTCTTAGCCTCAATCTCCAAAGCTACTTTCAACACAAGTGGGTTTGCTTTGAACCTACAGCTTTTCTCTACCTCTGCGTTGTCAACAACGTTTCTCTTGCCTTTTTCATGCGTAGGTCTGCTACTCTCCGCTGCTGTTGATGATGTTTCTCTCTGAGATGTTACTTCCCTTTGCTCTGCTAACCACTCTATAACTATGCTAACTAGTTCATTGAGCCCAGAGAAGTGATAAAAATATCTCCATGGATCCTCCTCATGGTAATGACATGCCCCGTGGATCCAAGGATGTTGCACTCTCGTACAGTGGTCCTTCACTAAGTAATGCGGGTCATACGGATTGAAACTTCTGGTGCTGAAGATGAATCTTTCGAATTCCTCTGTCTTGGCCTTAGCATGCTTGAGATTTCGTATCTCATACAACCTGATATGCAAAGGAAGAGTAAGTCAAGGTGCTTTCTTCTTCCTATGCAGTCTCACTGAAAACCCTGTCGAGATGTTATATGACACCTCTTGCATGATAAGCTTGTCCATGGCAACCTTCAGTAAAATATGCAGAGCTTTCTCCGTGCTGTACATCTGTATGAAGGTGCCAAGGGGTGAGGCATACCAATCTGCTATGCTAATCAATGCCTCCATCCTTTCCTGCGACATGCAAGGTGGATCCTGCTCAAATTTCATTTTGTACAACACTGTGATAAAGTGGTTTAACAACTATATGATAACTCCATGAAAGCTTCATTTGGAGAACAATCTGCAATAAGTGTGCAAAAAGGTTTTCGAAGGTGTCCATCCCCAACCCAAGCATGGGAACTGCTGATATGCACAGACTACATCCAGAATGTAAGCAAACATGTATATCTCCACTTGCTGACCCTTGGGTGGATGTTGGGCCTCTGTTACCTGTTCCTTCAACTTGAGAGCCAACATGTTAGACCAGTTTCAAGGTCTACCTTCATTGGCCAATTGGTCCAACGCAATCACCCAATTCTGTGGGAAGGTTTCTGTGCTCTCTTGACCATATAAGCAGCATGCAAAGATGACCAAGTACTGATATGCATTCCGTAGTATCTTCGTCTTATAAACTTGGTT
This sequence comes from Pinus tabuliformis, assembly GCA_031772625.1. Classification (NCBI taxonomy): domain Eukaryota; kingdom Viridiplantae; phylum Streptophyta; class Pinopsida; order Pinales; family Pinaceae; genus Pinus; species Pinus tabuliformis. The sequence continues at coordinate 1,354,111,380 of CM062804.1, forward strand.
GGGTGTTGTCCTGAACTTGGCTGGCTCTTGCGCCCAACTCTTCAAGATATCTCTTAAGTTTGCACTACTATTGGGTCTGCTAAAGGGTTTCTCCATTGTGATCACCGACTATGGCAAGTCATACATCTCCTGAAAGTCCTTTTCCCTAAAGGTAGTGATCTGTGTTCCACTGGTAGTACTCAACACCATTGTCTCAAGATCAGTATGCGAGACAATTCATTGGATCATGTCCGTGCATGGAAACACGGGATACCTGCATGAAATCCAGTACAAGCCAGAGTTGTGAACATTGAAATAGACCCTGCGGTCTTCTAGATTTTCCTCAAATGTGCCCGAGAATGTATCATTGGTGTCCTACCATTTCATCTTGATATATTTGTCTATGAACAACTTCGTGTCTTCATAGATAGGCAAGCTTATAGACACTTGCTCAATTGTATCCCCAGTTGCACTCTCAATGGTGTCCTTTGACCCTTCTCTCTTGGAGGCCATTGAACCTGAAGTGTTGAGAGACAGATGACACCTGTGATACCTAGAGACATAACAACACTCATGGAAATAAATCTATTAGTTGAAAACTAAAACAATTTTGAGGACTGACATGCAACATTCCCGGGTGACTGACTGGGAAGATTGCACAATTTTCACCGGGAGGCTGGGAGACTGACTGCCAAAATTGCAGAAAGCACAGTCCATGCTATCAGGAGTTTGAATGACTACTAGAAGTATGCAATTCACAGTCTAGCTTGGCCTACTGAGGACTGAAACTATGTAATGTGAAATTTTAGTCGGCAAGGAAAAGCAAACCCAACAAACTGCATTGCGCAATTTCCAGGGTCAGTAGGGCACTGCCTCCTAGAATTGCACAAAGCAATCCTGGAGGCCAGTGCTAGGAAATATTTGCACAGTTTCTGGAGGGAAGGAAAAGCCTTCACTCTTATAAATGCGCATTGCTAGCTGGGCAAGGCAAGGTCTGGGCCAAGTTAGCCTAGACCTACCGACGGGAAAATGTAAACATGAAAAGTTCTGAATGCTTGGCGAAGCTATGTGTAAAAAAAGGTGAATGATCATGCATGCAAATAGTAAGTGCAAGATTCAGAAAATAGGAAAACAAGCATGTGTGTGAAACGAGTCACCTCAACGATGACTGTAAGTGCAGAAACAATGTCATGCATGCAACAATAGTGAGATGCATTGAAAAACTTGAAACAATGCTTCTACAAGCTAACATGCATTAAAATGACAGCAGGTGTTAAAAAAACTAAGAAAACAACATTCACACAAAGTGAAATAAAAAAATTTGTTAGCCTCAATCTCTTAAAAATCAATCATAAATCCAATTATTAAATTAAATAAATAAAATCATGAGAATTCCTCAAACTAAGAAGTCTAATTTGGATGAGAGATTCTCTCCAACTAGCTCTCCTAAATTAGTGTGTAAGTTGAGAAATTGTCTCAACCAAGTGAGTCTAACATAGACGCACTACCTTAAGACCACTTACTCATGTATTTAAATGTATTATTAAATTTTTTGAATAATGTGAATTACATGAGCATGAGAGACCACATGATGGCTCTCTGCCTTTTCTGCTAGTTTAATTTTTGTGTGTTAATTTGTTGTGCATATGGTTATATGGTTTTGTGATTATTCTTCATGTGGTATCAGAGCTACGGCTGAAAAATTTGCAGTGTGTGTGCACTATTGGGTGATTGCAAATTGTGTGGACATATCTATTTTTGAGGTTGCAACATTGTGTGGCTATGTGCACCTGTGTGAAAGGACCTGTGCACCAGATCATTGTTTTTGAGGAGATTTGAATGTTTTGACATGGAACACGAAATTGCTGATGAAAATTGAAGGCAAAGAAAGGTTAGAGGTTGCAAGGGGAATGCTTCAAGCTTGCTTTGGTAGTTTTAGGGCTTTCCTTGATCTGTTGCTGTTCTGTTTGACATTTCTTTGAGGTATTCACTCCAGAATGCTTCTTATTCCTAGAAGTGAGTTTCTTCCCACCACTTTTCTGGACTTCATTTCCAGCACTTCTTGATGTTGTAAATGGCAAACAGCCATTTTCATACCATTTAATAACACCAAGCATAGACTTAGAAAGCGCTCCATGAAATGACAAGGTGCCTGTAATTGTGCTCCCTAGAACCCTGTTTTGTGCAATGTCAGGACTGACACCAGCTGTTCTCAGCACTGTTTGATAACGCTTATAGTAGCCATGGTTGTTCGCATGGAACCTTTTAAAATCCAGCAGAGAGCTCAGACAACCGGAGGGAGTTGTGATCCTTGAGTAGGCAATGGATGGATTGGCTAATGCTCCGGCGTAAATATTGCGAGCCTGTGAATTGATGGCCTGACCGTCCGAAAGGGCCATTAGTTGGAAGGTTTGTGATGCTCAGTTTCAATGTCTTTAGCACAACTTTTCCCGGCCGATGGATGCTCTAGCTTTTCATGCGATCCGGAGATTGCAGAATCTTTACATGCCTAAAAAAATCCAATATTTTTATTTTTAATTTCTTTCTCCTTATCATTCACTATATTGAATTTGCAGTGCAACCTGCAACCCCATTTTTTATCGCCAAAACCAGAATGGCTCTGCCTTCCCTCATTGTCTTTTTGCAGTGTTATTGAGTGCAGAGATTAAATGCAGTGTTAGAAATCAGCATTTCGGAGACAAGAAGTTCAATAAGTTCAGCTCTTCCTCTGTCGCCTCCCCATGGATGGCTACATTCTTCTTCTTGAGAAGCACAAGAACCATGGGATTCCATTACTAATCCTGTGAACACACCTACCCCTTTGCTTGAATTTCTCTAATCGCCCGGGTTCGAGCAACAACAACTGCATCAATTGTAGCAAGAAAACAATTGGCTCGCACTGCAGTACAAAGGCATATAGAGGCCACCAATCTCTTTTTCAAGACCATTGACAACTATTGTTTGCGTGGAGAACTAGTGAATAAGTTGAAAATTTTTACACTGCCCACAAATTTTTCCTTTAAGTGTGCTTTTAGGAAAATCATTCACCTTCTAAAGTGAATGTAAAATTTCGCTTTTTAAATCTCTTATTTAAAAAGGGGCTTCATATGTTTTTAATAGGTGGATAAAGCTTGAAATATTAATATCATTTTTTAAAAGGGATATCATAAATCTTATCTCACTTTTTAAAGTGACTTTATCTTAATGGAACTTTCAAAAAAAACGGATCCATCATTAAAGATTTGTAATTTGGAGGTGAAATAAGGTGTATTTTTTTTTTTTTTTTTAATTTGGAGTGATAAGTGGACTGTAGAGAGTCTTGAAGTGATGGTGTGGAGTGATGAGGTGAATTAAAATGTTTATTTTCGAGAGATAAGTTTTTCTTTGGAGTGAGGTCAAATTGGAACAACGTTGCATCAAGCCAAAAGTGAGGGTTGAGGTAAAACAAATATTAAAGTTAACTTTGATGCTAGAGCTTGGCATTATCATTTTTTTAGAGTCATTTTTTGAAGACAATTTGATGCTAAGGAGTTCCCAGTCTATGCTTGAGATGCCTCACTGAAGACATTGTCATGATGATGTATCTTGAAGGTTAATAAAAACATATCTTTTTGTGGTGATCGTGTCCTAGATCCGCCCAAAATTGAATAAGGGGATCATCGGTACACTCTGTGTCATGAATGTGCTTACATGATTTGAGTCGAATTTGTAAAACACTCTCTTTATTATGATTAAACAAAACAACTACATGCACATAAGAAAGTTTACATATACAATTCATCAATCAAGCTCCTGAAATCAAAGCTCCCATAATCAATTAAGTTCATCAGAACAAAGTGTCACATCATCAACTTGATAAAAGTAATATTCTGTAACAACATTTCACAACAGCTAATTCACATCATCAAGTTAAGGACACTACAAACAAGGATAATTTTAGGGGTGAAGGTTCGCCCTTTGGCGAAATTAAGGGGTTTTAAATTTTTAGTGGGCGAATATTTTGTATCATAGTACATTTTTACAAATCACCTCAAATAGCCCACCTTATTTTAAAGGAGAGGGTAAAAAAGGTAAATTTAGCCCTTGAAATTAGGACTTACAACCTTCCATTCGCCCATTTTCAAGAATAGGTTTTATTTAAGTGAATCCTATGGGCCAAATACCATATTTATAAAAGAGGTATGGTAAATTAATAAAAATATAAATAAATGAGAGGTATGGTAAATAAATAAAACATTTTTTGATATTTACTCCATAAGTCACCTTATATACATGTAAGGGTGTAAACAAATAAAAATATAAGTAAAGTGGAGGTATGGTAAATAAATAAAATGTCTTTCTATACTTACTCAAAAGGTATGGTAAATAAATAAAAATATAAATAAACTAGACGTATCATAAATAAATAAAACCTCTTTTTATATTTAGTCCATAACCCTCGTTATATTTATGAAGGCTCAAGAAAGAGGTTTTATTTAAGTGAATCCTATGGGCCAAATACCATATTTGTAAAAGAGGTATGGTAAATTAATAAAAATATAAATAAATGAGAGGTATGGTAAACAAATAAAATATTTTTTTATATTTACGAACACTCAAAAAATGGGTTATATTTAGGTGAAACCTATGGCCAAAATACTATGGGACAAATACCATGGACTAGATTGTTATTAATACCATGCAAAAAACCATTATTAACCCTAATATTAGAATTAATAAAAATAAAACTGGCACATGGTATTGACCCATGGTATTCACCTGGAATGTAGCCTACTTAAATGGGGGAATTAAACCAGCATGTAGCCTATGCTAAGATTCACTAGGACTTTACAAAGTTTTATTATTTAGTGAAAGACTCGCCAAGATCTTACAAGATTTTATAATTGAGTAAAATATTCGCCATGCCTGGTGAGAGATTCGCCAAAAAATTATATATACATATTATATTATTGATAAAATCGCCTTCCATTTTTCCTATATACCATGGAGATTCGCCCATTTATTATATTTATAAATTTAGGGGGGGTTCTTAAAATTTTCCCTGACTACAAAATCATGCATTTCAAGCCAAGATCACATCAACAATTTTTGCAGCCATTCAACAACAACTTTTTTGGAAATTGCATTTGCACCATTTCTTTAACAAGATCGATACAAAACTGTAACTTGCAAATCATAATTTGTAAGTTGAATTGTAATCAAAGTCAAATTCAGTTTAATTGTAAGGGTGCATTCTCAGTTGTAACCAACACCCTAATTTGAATTGTTAAGGTGAATACATTAAGTCAAGTAAGTCTTCAACTGAGTCATCAATATTGAACTTGTCATTTTGTATCTTGGGTGCATTTTCAACAGTTTTCGACACCCTTTATGATCCAGGTGGATATTGGTGGCCACCTGCCAAGTCCACCGGGACCCCCACCATTGTTTCTCTCAGCATTTTCAGTTCCTTAATTGTAGCACAACTTACTATTTTTAGTATTTTTTCGGATCCTGAACTTCTGGAGCCGTTTTGAGGCCTTAAACAACGTTTTTTGGGAAATCTGGGGGCAACATGGGTCCAAGGACCGATGTTGCCCTTCCCAAAGTGGTAGTGCTCGGATAGATCTTTCTAACGAGCTATTGTACACGTCAAATGGAGATCGTATGCCAAAGTTACGACCCCGGGAAGTTGATGTACCAATTTACCCAAATGGGGCCCACAGTTTGGCGTTTCATCTCCTAGGGTTAGGTTTTGGAATGTTAAGGGTTTCCATTATTTCTCAACAATAAATAGGCCTTTGAACCTCATCGTAACACAATTCAGAGGCATGTAGCCACCACATCTCTTCTCATAGATAAGCTACCATCGCCCTAGCTGGTTTATTTCCATTTCTGGTTGTAAGCATATTTCAGTATTTTCCATTAATGAAATGAAGTATTATTTCCGCTGCATCTTTGTGTATATGGTTATCTCTGTAATTTGTTGCGTTCCTGTTTAAATCCGGATCAGTGGTATCAAAGCGGTCTGTTTTTTCTCTGTTTTTCTTTGCATGTCCCCAACAAGGTCGGGATATAAGGAGTTAAGGATTGAACTGGTTGAACCTTTGCAAGACCAGCCTCGCAAATCCCGACGGCCTCCCATGGCAGATGAGAAGAAAGACGAGGGGGCAAGAGATCCCATCAAAATCTTGCTCGAAGAAGCCCTCGAGCGACAACGGAACGCGATGATGGATAGCTTTGCCCAGATCCTTCAGCGGCTACCCAGAAGCGACGCATCGGCTTCCAGCAGCTACTCTAGAAACGCCACGCGTACAAGTTAATTTTGAAATCCCCATATTCGAGGGTCAGATAGACACAGATGCCGTAGATAAATGGTTAAATTTGCTAGAGGGTTATTTTTCTATTCATGAATTTTCGAGTCGGGAAAAGATTGTTTTCGCTCTTCTGAAAGCAGCCTCCCACGTCAAGGACTGGTGGGAAACCTACTGCGAGCAGAAGGATGAAAGTACTGGCTCACTATTTTCAGCCGCACCCACCTGGAATTCATTCCAAGATGCCATCAAGGAGTAGTACTACCCTGTCGGAAGCTATGAGGATGAATACATAAAGTGGCCCACGCTGCAGCAGGGAAGGGACCAAGACGTGCCGAAGTTCACCAATCTTTTCCATACCCTTCGCACAAAGTTGGGTATCAAGGATTTAGAGCAACATTTGATACTCAAATACCGTGGCTGCCTGCACAAGTACATCCAGGAAGAAATACAATTCCTGAACATCTCCTCACTCCACGCAGCATACCGATATGCCGTTAAGGTCGAGCAGAAGTTTAAACAAAAGAAGCGAGACTTTGGATCTGTGAATCCAAAGCAGGGGAAAGGTGACCCTAAACCACAGAACAAAGGACAAAGCCAAGGCGGGACAACCCAAGACAACCCGCCGAAGCTGCAAGCAAAGAACAGTGCCACGAAGCCAAAAAAGGACACTGGAAAATGGTGTGAGTTCCATAAGAGCTCCACTCACAACACAAGTGAGTGTCGGGCCAAGCAGTCACTTGTGGCTGAGCTAAAGGTTTCAGAATCAGATGCATTTTCCGACTCTGAGTCAAAACCCGATAAGGGGAATGAAAAAGGGAAGCAGATCATTGATGCAGATTCCAACGCCACTGTTGCTACCGCCAATATCTAGAAAAATGAACCCGAAGATCCAGAGGAGGAGGAGCGTCTCTTCCACTCCCAGATGTGGGTAAATCGCTCCCCAATACAGTTCATTGTTGATAGCGGGAGTCAAAAGAACCTCATTTCGGCAGAGGTCGTGAAGCGGTTGGGCTTACCGACCATAGCACATCCACAACCATACACCATTGGGTGGCTTCACCAAGGACGAGATCTTCGCGTGAGCCAGCAGTGTCACCTTCCATACAATATCAAGCCCTTCACGGATGAGGTATTGTGTGACATTTCTCCCATTGAAGTTTGTGATGTATTATTAGGACAACCATACTTGTGGAAGCGACATGCTATGTATGAATCAAGGCCCCGTGTTGTTATTATTACATTGGGAAATAAGTTGTACAGGATACCAGAGGTAGCACCACTTGCCACCATCTCTTTGATTACTGCAAAACAATGCAGTAAGATCATTTCCAAAACCAGGAAATTTGTTTTCCTGATGATACGCCCTCAAGGAAAGAAGAAGACGGTGGCCGCGGCCTCTAGACAGGGTCCCTCTGCATGACAACTACAGATGGACAAGGTTGTGGAGGAGTACGAGGACATCTTCACCTCCCCTGCAGGGGTTCCTTTGCACTGTCGGGTCAAGCACTCCATCGATCTGACCCCAGGTGCGCCGCTACCCAATGGACCAATTTATCGGCGCTCCGTTCTGGAGAACAATGAAATCAAGAGGCAGATTCAGGAGCTCCTGCAGAAAGGTCACATTCGTCCGAGTTCATCGCCTTGTGGGAGCCTGATCGTGTTGGTACAAAAGAAGGATGGGACGTGGAGACTCTGTATTGACTATCGGGCGCTAAACAAGATCACTGCCCATAATAGGTACCCGATCCCGCGGATTGATGACCTCCTCGACCAACTAAAAGGGGCGAAATATTTCAACAAGATCGCTCTGAAGTCAGGATATCACCAGGTACCAATCGAACCCTCTGATGTGTGGAAGACTGCCTTCAAATCCAAGGAGGACCTTTTCGAATGGTTGGTTACGCCTTTCGGATTGACGAATGCTCCTGCAACCTTCATGAGGCTAATGGATGACATCTTGCGGCCATTCACCAACACCTTTTTAGTAGTATACTTGGATGACATTCTGATCTTCAGCCAGAGTTGGGAAGAGCACCTCCACCACATCCGACAGGTTGTCCAAACACTGCGGCAACACAAGCTATGTGCAATTTGGAGAAATGCACTTTTGGCATGACCCAGGTTTAGTATCTGGGATACATCATTGATGAACAGGGGGTGCATGTCGATCCAGCCAAGATCCAAGTCATTCGGGATTTGCCATCTCTAACCACTCTAACAGAGCTCCGCAGCTTTCTATGTCTTGCCAACTTCTACTGCAGGTTCATGTTACTAGATTTACAACAACCATTTGAGGTCGAGACAGATGCCTCTGACTATGCTATTGGGGCAGTCCTTACTCAACATGGACATCCAGTGGCATATCACAGTGAAACACTTTCAGACACAGTCCGGAAGTACCCCACTTATGATAAAGAGATGTATTCCATTGTACAGGTCTGCCGACAATGGAAGCATTACATTTTGGGGAAGGAAACGGTCATCCACACAGACCACCGACCCCTACAGTTCATACAGAGCCAAGGGAAATTGTAGAATGATCGCCATCAGAAGTGGTCTACATACCTGCAACAGTTCCACTTGAATATCAAGTATAAGAAGGGCAGCACCAATAATGTTGCAGATTGCCTCAGTTGACCACTGATCATGGCGTTAACCACCGTGCTCAACTCTTGTGGGCACGAGACTTCTGATTGGCCACTTTTCTACAAAAGTGACCCAGAATTCGGCCACACATACCAGACACTCTTGGAGGGTCGGCATGTTCCAGATTTTCACCTCCAGGATGCCTTGTTATGCCACCTGGGTCACCTTTGTGTTCCTTCAAGCGAGTGTGCCAAGATTATTTGGGAAGCACACTACAGTCGGGCTACTGGGCATTTTGGGGTCGAGAAAACAGTGGCAGTACTGCAAAATTATTTCTATTGGCCGAATCTTCGACAGGATGTTGGGAAGTACATCAGATCATGTACTACCTGTGCCATTGCCAAACTGACCATTAAGAAGCACGACCTCTATACCCCGTTGCCTACCCCTAGTCGACCTTAGGAATCCATCTCCATAAATTACATGTCAGGCCTTCCTTCCACTAAGCATGGAAATGACTGTGTTTTTGTGGTCGTCGACAGATTCTCGAAGATGACCATTATGGCGGCCTGCAAGAAGAATATCACAACAGAAGCCACTGCTAAACTCTTCTTTGAACGAGTGTGGGTGCACTTTGGGATCCCACAGTCTATCATCTCAGATCAGGACAGTCGGTTTCTCAGCACATTTTGGTCCAGTCTCTGGTCAATGCTGGACACCAAACTCACGAAGTCCACAGCCTTCCATCCTCAAACTGATGGCCAGACAGAGGTTGTCAATAGGATGATTGTGCACATTCTGCGCATGTATAACTCAAAGCATCCACACACATGGGATGAGAGCCTCCCTTATGTTCAGCACAGCTACAACCGAGCTCTTCACAGCTCCACTGGCCATAGCCCTTTTCAGGTGGGTATGGGATTCCAGCCACTATGCCCCATTGATGTGGCCATGTCACTTGTAGCTACTCACATAAATTCAGCTCATGTCCATTCTGAAAAAGATAAGGCCACCAGCTTCATTGAGAGAATCCAACATATTCGCCAGCAAGTCCTTGACATTCTTGAGAAATCAAATGCTAAGTACAAGCAGCGACATGATCAACATCGGGTGCCACACAAGTTTCAGGTGGGCGATAAAGTCTGGTTGCATTTGCAAAAGGAACACCTTACTGGAGCCTATCGGAAATTGAGACCACTCCGATATGGTCCTTACACCATTACAAAGGCTATGGGAGACAACGCATTTGAGCTCAGCATTCCCCCATTCCTTGGCCTGCACCCAGTGTTCAATGTGGACCGCCTTCGGCCATACTTTCCACCATTGCTAGACACATCCGACATTGCAGAATAGCTCAAACCCACATAATTAAATCCAGATTGCATGGAACAAGCTACAACTGATCACATCATGGACACACAGATCAAGAACACTCGCCAACAAAATATCCAACTGTATCGAGTTGTCAAAGCAGGCCAACTCCTTCAGTAGGGCCAGTGGCTCACCAGGGAACAAGTTCAGCAAAAGTTTCCTCATCTCATGGAGGAACTCAACGCAATGGGGACCATTTCTTCTTAGGGGGGAGGAATGATCCAGGTGGATATTGGTGGCCACCTGCCAATTCCACCGGGACCCCCACCATTTTTTCTCTCAGCATTTTCAGTTCCTTAATTGTAGCACAACTTACTATTTTTAGCAGTTTTTCAGGTCCTGAACTTTTGGAGCTGTTTTGAGGCCCTAAACGACATTTTTTTGGGAAATCTGGGGGAAACATGGGTCAATGGACCGATTTTTTCCTTCCCAAAGTGGTAGTGCTAGGATAGATCTTTCTAACGAGCTATTGTACGCATCAAACAAAGATCGTATGCCAAAGTTACGACCCCGGGAAGTTGATGTACCAATTTACCCAAACGGGGCCCACAGTTTAGCGTTTCATCTCCTAGGGTTAGGTTTTGGAATGTTAAGGGTTTCCATTGTTTCTCAACAATAAATAGGCCTTCGAGCCTCATTGTAACACAGTTCAGAGGCATGTAGCCACCACATCTCTTCTCAGAGATAAGCTACCATCGCCCTAGCTGGTTTATTTCCATTTCTGGTTGTAAGCATATTTCAGTATTTTCCATTAATGAAATGAAGTATTATTTCCCCTGCATCTTTGTGTATATGGTTATCTCTGTAATTTGTTGCGTTCCTGTTTAAATCCGAATCACTTTCCTTTTTTACAAATCATCACAGTCAGTGAGTACATTCAAGAAATCAAAAGTCTCAGTAATCAATCAAGAAAGTTCAAGTGAGCATCAAATCAAGCCAGTGTTTAAAGCAAGTGTGTCACTCAATCAAAGCAAGTGAGTGTGTCATTCAAACAAAAAAGCAAGAGAGTGTGTCATTCAAACAACCAAGCAAGAGAGCGTGTCAAAATCAAGTGCGAAAGTTCAAAGCACGACATCTACAACAAACAGACCAGTGTGAAGTTGATTGAAGCATTCACAAAGTGTCAGTGAAGAATTCAAGCAAAGCAATCATCATCAAGCGAGTGTGAAATAAAGAGTTCAAGCAAACAAGTTATAGAACTCTAACATTAGCAATAAGCAACAGTACCAGTGAACCTAAATTCAAAGTGAGCAAGCTAACTTGGTGACACACATACAACTGTCCCAAATTCTTACCAATTTGATTTTATCATTAGATGGCGACATGGTGAACATCAACAAAAGAAATCTTGCTGACACTCAAGTGCATATTCAACATGCACATGAAATTATTGAGTTCCTTCAATTGGAGTCACAACTGCAAAGAAATGAGTTGTAAGAGAAGCGTGTTGCTTCCAAGTCTTTGACCAATCCAAAGATAGCTGATCATTCAACTTCATTCATCCAACCAGCTTCAAGTGTTGAAGTTGTTCTAGTTCAACTTTATTCCAAACCCATCATCAAGCCATGGGAAGAAATTCAAAGTAATCGAAATCGTTGTGGCTTAAGATATGTCAAAGATAACAACAACTTACATATCCCTGATTATTCAAAGCCCATTCAGTTCGTTAGTGCCGGTTTACTTGAAAAAATCACCTTAGCAAGTTCTCAACAACTTGTAGACCGACGTCAATGCACACAAACTGAAGTTGCAGACAAACAAAAATACACACAAACTCTAGTTGCAAACAAACCTACATGTTTTCATTGTCAAAGAACTAGTCATCTGGAATATCAGTGTTTTGATCTCCTTCCTTGTCACCATTGTGGCAAGTAGAATCATTCATCAGAGAAATGACGTAAACAAGACCAACTTGCCAGATTAAAGATCGATTATTCATGGATTGATCCATGGGAATGGTCATCCACAGCCAGAATATTGTACAAGTTTTACAATCAGATTCACTCACACATATTGCAGCCAACAATCAAATGAAGATGGTACTCTCATGCAGTTGAACGGGGGAGTACACCGATGAAATACTCCTCCACCTATAGGGAGGAGTTCACATATAATTTGGAGAAGATTGCCTCTTCTTTCAGCTGACAAATGGGGGAAAATTTCAATGAAATTGACAAGTGGTTGTCATACGGAAAGTCTCGACAACATTAGCGAAGCAACTAGTGGGCATCTTCATCAGCCAGTGGGTGATTATCATCGACAAATATGCCAGTGGGCATTCATAAAATTGTGTCAGTGGACACCAGATGTTGTTTTCAAACAAAGGACAATTGGATCCTTTTGCAGCTTGGCACATGATGGAGTTGTCAAGCAACATTAAGAGATGAATCAGACATGCAGCTGACTCATAGTCTCTTCATATTGTAGTTTCTTCAACATCCAGCTTTGGGAATGTCAGCCTCACTCTCTTAAAAATAAATAATAAATCCAATTATTCAATTAAATAAATAAAATCATGAGAATTCCTCAAACTAAGGAGTCTAGTTTGGATGAGAGATTCTCTCCAACTAGATCTCCTAAATTAGTGTGTAAGTTGAGAAATTATCTCAACCAAGTGAGTCTAAGATAGATGCCCTATCTTAAGATCACTTACTCATGTATTTAAATGTATTATTAAATTTTTTGAATAATGTGAATTCCATGAGCATGAGAGACCACATGATGGCTCTCTGTCGTTTCCACCAGTTTAGTTTTTGTGTGTTAATTTGTTGTGCATATGGTTATATGGTTTTGTGACTATTCTTCAAAAGTGATAGAAAAGCAACAAAAGACATGAAAAGAAAAATTACTCGGAAAAAGTTGAGCTGAATGTGCCAAATGCTCCTGGATGCAATGTGGGATGCTAGAGATCCAAGATCAATGTGAGGGATGAGCTCTAAAGCGTAGAATAAATATGTTTGATAAGATCGAGGCTTATGATGCGCACGCCACAAATATAGGAAAAAACAGCACTTAGCTGTAGGTTTCTAAAACGACTATTGCATGTAACCTATAGCTACTAAAAATGGATCCCTAAAATCTAGGGATGATTTTTTATTTTTTGATTTTTTGCTTTTCTGGAAAAATCAGCCCATGCATGCAAATCAATATTTCTCAGTCTTGGAGGGGATCAGTCAACCTAGGAGCACATGCAACAATTTGCAAGCTTGGGAATGATATTTGCACAGTTTCTGGGCTGAGCAAGAATGGTTGTCACTCTTACATTGCACAATTTCTAGACTAAAGCCCTGATTGTCAATCAGAATTGCATATTTTCTGATATGAGGCCCAGTGTCGGGCTAAATTGCATATATTTCAGAGGGGAGGCTAGCTGACTAGATTGTGCATTTCTGGAGCCCAACAAGTAGCCCAACTAGATTGTGCAATTTCTAGGGGGAAGGCTGGTTCCCCTCCAGAATTGCGCAATTTTCTAGGTGAGCACCTCAGCCAGAAAAATGACTAGGTCCAAAATATCAGCCTATAGGTGGGAGGCAAACAAGTTGGCCAACACATGCTAGTAAGCCACTAAAACTCAACTAAAGCCTATGTAATTGGAGAGTGCAATACATGCTGCTAAGAATGGTTGGTAGGGAGGCTCCAAAACGAAGCTAAGGAAAACATTTTGAGGGTGGTTGTAGCCACTACAACACTTGGTGACACACTATTAGAACTCCAACTCTCTGAATGGACCTTGTTTCGTGAAAAGCAATTTTAACTCCTCCGAAAGTATTGTTCAGTTCTTAGATCATCGTGGTTTCCACAGTAGCTAGATTGAAAGATGTAGCACCTACCATGCTCTTGGTTGGTCAGCACCCATTCCAAGCCAAGTGAACACAGTTATTTTGATTGGGGATGAGGGGTATATTGGTACACAAGCAATATGATAGTCAGAGTTTAAGTTTCATCTCTGGTGTTTCTCCACTGCCAGCAGGCCTAGACAGTACCCTCGCAGAGTCACATAGGAACACAAGCATCGTTCCACTGCCAGTGAGCATGGTCAGTACCTCGACATAGTTACTTGCATCACCTCTCTGTGCAGGAAACCTTTCTCTTAATTTTCCTTATTCATTTTTCAAAATATTTTCACTTTTTTATTTTTTCATTTTCATTTTTTCAAGAATTGTGCATAACACTTATTTATTTCAGAGGTGGAAGAGGGATCTTGACTTATTGAGAGCAGAAGAGTTTTTTCCTTCAGAGAAATATTTTTTTTATACCTTTGACATACTTGTTAAGTTTTTCCCCTTCACCTTACTCTACTTGACTGACATGACAAGGGTTAACCCAAAAAAACCAACTAGAGTAGGTGATACTTGTTAGTGCACAAGCATTGTGTTTTCACCAAGGTTCACTTCGAACATATCATATTTTCCATTGGTGTATCATTGAATGAAGACAACAAGTTCTACATAAAGAGATAGGACAACAGATAACCAAGTATTGATAACTACACATGTCCTCTTGTACTTTACCCTACTTGTTTCAAGAGTCATGCATGGTTTCATGCGAAACTAACCTACAAATCTAAACAAGTAAACAAAACAACAAAGAAAATAGAAGAAGTAAATGCGAAAGAAAAACGAGTAAAGAAAGCAGGAAATAAAACAAAAAACAAAGCAATAATGTAAACATGCATGCAAGAAAACAAGACAAAAGCAAACACTACTCCTACTCCTTGGTTGACACATTCGTTGACCCATGTTGGTGAAGGCATGGTTTGCGAAGAGCATAGTCAGGTGAAACAACAAACATGAAAGATATAACAATGAAAACAAACACACTCTGATTTTAAATGTGTCCACAGAAAAGAAAAAAGTGAAAGCGCATGACATGCACTTTGTGGACTTGCCATGGTGTTGTACTACACAGCGTGTAGATGTTAATAATATGTATTCTATTGACTGTGACATCCAAGCAAACGTGAGAAACATAGACAAATTGTGTCTCACAAGTGTGCTTGTTGTGTAAGATTCCTCCAATGGATGAGCAATGGGATCACGTGGTTCGAGTGGAGGAAGCGAAATCTGTGTGTTGGATTGATCTTCAATGCAGACAGATGAGTGATGAGGAGCCTTGGGCGTTTCAACAATTTCCTGATTGAAAGTGAAATTATTCTCAGGACAACGAGGGCCTGATCTAACCATCATTGTAGGCTGAAGTGCCTCGATAGCCTGTGGGGCTTCGACTTCATTGACATATAGATCATCATAAACATGTGGCTTTGAAAGATCAACAATGATAGAATAAACATTGTGACCAACTATGCGAGTAAATAGATCACGACAGCTACGATTAGAAAAATCAATGAGTTCATCAACATCCTTATGATCAAATAAATCAAACAGAGGGGTAGACGAGAAGGAAGAATGTTCACCCTTTGCATTTCTAGACAAATTAGATGAAAATTCAATGAAGAATTTGTCCTCTCCGTTGTCGAATGGTGGACTGACATCAGGTGTGTTCTGCAAATGAACATCAGTGGATGCATCCGTGGATGGATTTACACAAGGAAAATCAGAGATATAAAAATCACCAAAGATGTCAGGAAAAAGCGGAGGAGGCGCAAATAGAAGGAGATCATCCTTTTCCATGGGTTTATGTTCAGGTTCCCAGTCATACTAATAAAAAATGACATCGTAGGTTGATTGTGAAACACCAACTTCATTGGTGGATTGGTCCTCGTTCACAATAGTTGTAGAGTCCAAAACATTCTCTGCTAAAGCGTAATTACGTATATAATATATCAAATTCCTCACATAACTCACACGGTGATCGGGCAGTGTCAAATGCTCCCGCATCGAATAATCATGTCGGCCATGTCAGCCGCAACCTCAGTCGGCGCATAAGGATCAGCTGAATGGTACCTTCCCAAAGGTTGGTACGGGCGCTTCTTCTCTTATGTTGCCCCCTTAGTTTTTGGAATACTCTACCAACAGATGTGCCTTCCTATCAGTCGATATCTCCATGAGTGAGCATGATGCGGGCTTTCTCGAAAGGGCATCGGGGGGTTATCAAATAACTTGAGTAATCCATATGCAGCAAGATGACCAAGAACCCAAGACAATACAATCTGGAGGATTAGAAGAACGCAAAGATGGAGGCTGAGGTAACAAATGCATACGACAATTCATGGGCTTCCCAACAAATTCTGCGAAAAATTGAGAGTAGTGGTGATGATAGGATGTCACAGTTGAACAGACATGTGTGCATGTTCTTCGACATCACTCTGTGGTGGTGGAGTTGTTTTATGAGGGGAAGGCAGACAATCACTTGTGAAAACAACTGTGCCCGCCTGTGATTACACAGCTCCATCACCGAAGTATGCTAAGCGGGGTTTGAACTTCAACTTCATTTTGGGATAGAATGATTTGTGAAGGCATTATTCAGATATGTCCCAAAGATACTGGAATTTCATCTGGTTTTTCAGAGCTTCAAACTGAAGTACATGGAAGCACTGCCAAAAATTCGTAGGCGATTCTTGCAAAGTCTTCCCTTGTTTTAATAGTTTTAGGTCAAGAGGTTTAGGATAAAAATGATGGAAAGTAGATTCAATTAGATCACAGAACTACTTAAGTGAGTGCACTCAATTGTGAGGTAGGTTGTGGCACCATCATTCTGAGGGTTTGCAAAGTGTGTGTGAAAGAAGCAAGCTGACCTTGACTTCATTGAACTCATCTACATCCTCCAAGAATGCAAGGAAGTCATGTAAGTACTCAAGCTAGGCCACTTTGCCTTCACCATCGTACGTGAATTCCAGCAAGAGATCATAAAACTCCTTCATGATGTTGAAGGGTTGTGTGTTAGACATGCATCGTGGAGGGAGAACTTTAACAATATCCATGATAAATGTGTGAAGATTCAAAACAGGATGTGAGGACTCAACTTTTCATCTGGCCCTCCTTCTAGCACCAGAAATGTTGGTGGTGCTGGACCTGCCAACATGTCAAGGGGATCTCCCTGTAAGAAGTCCCAAGTAGACCTCAGACCGTTTGATGCAGGAGTCCTAGTAGTGGGGTAGTATGGTATCACCTTGACCATGGTTGAGCACAGAGGTGAGTAATATGTCCTTGTTGGTAGAAAGGGTGTGGCATGTGCAACAAGTCAAGGAAGGTGCATGAATGGCTCTAACACATAGAACAAGGGAATGAGTGTGCCCCTTGGAAACCTATGGTGGCACACAACTTGAAAGGGAACACACGAACATAAAAAAATCACAAGGTAGAATGAAGGTTATCCAACAATCCAAAGTGATGGTTATACCAACATCACATCTCAATAAGATTCATGCAAACATATATAGAAAAAGTCCATATATACATGTGTAAACAACAACTACATATATCATTAGAGTAACCAAGATAGCTAAATGACAATGACAACATATGCATGAAATGTTTTGCCTTTGTTATATTAAGAAAGTGAAAGGTACAATCATACATACAACTATGACCAACCACTAGTCTCGACAGCAGAACGTTACAATCACTTCCGCCTACTCCTCCAAAGAGATATACTAGCTCTGCACTGTGGAGAAGCCAAGGCTCGTTACAATACACTGCAATATTTCTCTAAGATACACCTATAGGATGCTTGGCCCCCAAAAGACTCTACAATGAGTTATGAGGTTCTATAAATAACAAAGGTTGGGGGGCCCTTGACATTCCCCTTTGTGACTCTTCACCTAACCTCATAACTCTTCAACTACTACATGATTGTTACATTCTACTATCAACACATGGTATTCCACTGTTACAACATGTCTACATTAAAATATGCACATGTACCCATGTGAGACAAAAATAGGCTTGAGTAAGCCATGTAAAACATCACTAAGACTCAGACAATTGTGAGAAGACCAACTCTTTGACATCCTCGCGATGATCAACAGTGGAAAACTGAAGCCAAGCTTGGTAGTCCATTATGGTGTCTGTGTGCTCAATGGTGACATCCTTCTAAAAGTGAAATATTGTCTCTGTTGCGTCCAGGTACCCTGATTCGGCACCTCTTTCCAAATTTTTTGATAACATGCGCATCATAGTCTTGAGTGCAGACAGACCAGCAACATACTGATGCATAGTGTCTGCACTGATCCCTAAGTTTGTGCTGGTGGCTATTCACATCAACTCATCAAAGTACATGTCCAGCTCTAGTTGGACTTGTTTCTTTGACTTTTCCTCAGTGAGTGTGCCAATGGATGGGATTGCATGCGTGTGTACAATGACATCCATGCTCCTAAACACTCATGCATGTGAAGCCTATAAACTGGTGAGGAGCTGTGGGAGTTTCTCATAGTTATGAATCTGACTCCATATGCGTGCCTTCAACTTTACTGCCTTTGGAGTCGTCATCTTTGGAAAGTGAAATGGGGCTCCCTTGTACGTCATTGTCCATGTTTGAATGTGATCAAAATAGTCTACATATATGATAAGATGCGTGCTCTCCTAGCACAACGATGTTGCTAATTGTTGAGTTGGACAACTAACTTATGCACGGTGATGAATCTTGAATATAAAGTCCGCATTACTATCTTGAGAGATGATACTTCATCTAGTATCGCTCTTCTCAACTCTGCTCTGGCGGATGCTGTAATCCATTCTCCTCCTTGCTTGGCCGCTTGTAATTCCTTCACCATGCACTCCTTCTTAGCTATCAAGAATCTAACAATGGATCTAGTGGCTTCGACTTATTCTTTGGTAATATCAGCCAATGTAGCTGGATGCTTACGCACATTGGATACAACCACTCATTCTTCAAACTGTGTAGGAGATATATGGACATCCGAAGTAGGCACTTTGCCCAACTACAGAACTATGTGTTGTGACTTGTTGAAAGATATGTTGTGCATCTTTACCTCTGGATTATCTTCAAGGATTTCTGTGCCTCCTTTATCACTTGGGGCTTACTCTGCTTCCAGATCTAGTGAAGCCAGTGGAGTGGCCTCTTAGTTCTGAGGCATGAGATCAATATCTTGATATGACTCTAGCTTAACCATATCTGTGTTCATCTACTCTAGTATTTGTTCAATATCTTGAGCTAAGTCCTACTCCTACAACTTCTAACCCTCTCTTCTTTCTGTCAGCTACTCGGATGAGTATATAACCTATATGGGCACGGTTTCATCAATTTGTGCATGATGTGCCTCCTGCTGTACCTGTCTCTTCTGTGCTTCCTTCTCTTTATTGTGCAGCTCTTGTTCTTCTTGGAGTTGTCGCTTCAACTCCTACAACTCCTTTTCCATTTACTCCATCCTCTCTTTCTCTCTTAGCCTTCACACGATCTTCTTGTCATGCTATCACCTCTTAGCCTCAATATGAAAAGTGATGTGTTGATCTATCTGGGTTGGTGGATCATTTGAGTGTGCGTGGAGACTACTGGTGTGGCTGCTGGGAGGTCGAGCGAAGGAGCTTGTGGTGAAGGAGCACGCTGTGGAAATTAATTTCTCTACCAATGACGTGAGGAGGAGGAGGATGCATTCACCTTGTTGGCGTATAAAAACTGGTAAAGAGCCATTGTATTCCTCCTTTGAATATTTTTTTAAAGAGGATTATAATATTTTTGTTAAAGATTGGGTGGGCACATTTTGAAAAAAGAAAGGCTCATGGAGTGTCATTTAAAAAAACGACCATTTTTATTTTGATCGCCCTTTTGGATCTAGTGGTAGATCCATGTGTTTTTTAATTATTGGAAGAAGAAATTGTTTGAGAGGGATTGTTTTTTCTTAGAGGGCACACATACATTTTTTTAAGATTTCTCCTTGGATCTCGAGATAGATCCATCTTTTAAAGTGTTGGAGGTCAAATTTTTTATTTCTTGAGGGAGAACTATCAAGATCAATAGCTAGATGGTAGAGGCATATCTAAATGAGAGTGCTGTAGTGGCTACAACCACCCTCCAAAATTTTTCCTTAGCTTCTTTTTGGAGCCTCCCTACCAACATTTTACAGTAGCATGCCTTACTTCGTCAAGTACACAAGCTTCAGTCATTTTCTTGTAGAAACACAACCTGTCCATCAGAACTTGTTGCACTCCCATCACAGGCTATTCTCCCAAACTTGGTCTAGTTGTAGGCTAAGTAGCTCCCTCAAAAATTTGCACAATTCTGGAGGGAAACTAGCCTTCCATTTAGAATTTGCGCAATTATGGCTTACATCCTGCTGGGCTCTAGAATTGTGCAATTCTTCTAGTGAGGCTTCATCCAAAAAATTGTGCGCTTCTTCCAAGTAGGGCTGCTCAGCCCAGGAATTACGCAATCCTGGGTAGCAATCAGCTGCTCAGCTAAGAAATTGAGCAAATCTCCTGGGCATCCAGCCCAACTCCCTTCCAGAAATGTGCATTTTCTCCTAGTAGTTGAGCAGTGTCTTGCATGTGTAGTTGAGTTGACTAGTTCCCTTCAGGACCAAGCAAAACTGACTTGCATGCATGGACTTCTTCTTCCAAGGAAACATGCAAAGGGGTCCCTTGTTTCAAGGATCTACTTTTAGCAGTTGGAGGTTACATGCAAGGATCATTTCAGAAACCTCCCACCAAGTGTCACTTTCCCTAGATTTGTGGTATGCACATCGTAACCTCAATTTTATCAAAACTCATGAACCGAACATTGTAGAGCTCATTCCTCACATCGACCTTACAAATTTGACATCCGACATTGCATCTAGGATTCATCGGCACATTCAGATCAGCTGTTTTGGGGTAATCCCACCTTCCATGTCTTATGTTGCATTTCTGGCTCTTTTTGTGTTTCGATTCATATGAACGTTGTCTGCTTGATTTCAATGAGTGCTTTCTGTGGTTTTGATACATGCTAGATTGTACTAGCACCGTTTTAGTTTTCATTAACATCTCATTGTTGTCGCATGCGTGAAACTGTTTTTCATGAACGGACACTGATTCGGCG
The DNA here is from genome assembly GCA_031772625.1 of Pinus tabuliformis. Classification (NCBI taxonomy): domain Eukaryota; kingdom Viridiplantae; phylum Streptophyta; class Pinopsida; order Pinales; family Pinaceae; genus Pinus; species Pinus tabuliformis. The sequence goes on from CM062804.1 coordinate 1,354,132,544, forward strand.
ACTCGCCTCACTCACATACCTGTTGTTCTATTTTTTGAATCTTTCATTCACTGTTTGCATGCATGATCATTCACTTATGCTTACACTTAGTATTGCCATGCATTCACATTCACATCCACTTTTAGTTGCCCGTCGACGAGTTTAGGTAGCCTTGGCCTAGACTCTACCTTACCAAGGCAACATTGCGCAATCCTGAGAGGTAAGGCTTTGTCTTCCTCTCAGGAAAAGCGAATTTCTTCCCAGTGATTTTCCTCCAGTCTTGAATTGCGCAATTATGAGGGACAGTGACTGCTGGCCCAGAAAATTGCGCAATGCAGTCACTGAGCCTGTAACCATTGTCAGCTAAGATTTCACCTTACGCAATTCTAACAGTTAGCATCTAGGCTGGACTATGCATTTGCATGGTTCCAGCAACTAGTTAGCCTCCATACAGTTGAGACTATGTCTTGCACAGTTTTGGCAGTCAGTCTGCCGACCTCTCGGCTGAAATTGCGCAACCTTCATGATCAGTCACATAGGTATGTTGCAAGTCAGTTCAAAAGTTCAATTTGGTTTTCGACTGACAGATTACTTGCAATGAGTGTTGCCATGTCTCCATGTATTGCAGGTGTTCATCTGCCTCTCAATACTATAGGTACAATTGTCTCCAAGAGAGCAGAGTCAAAGACACTGTTCAAAGCACACTTGGGGATGCAGTTGATCAAGTGTCTATGGACTTGCCTACCCATGAAGACATCAAGTTGTTCATAGGCAAGGACATCAAGGTATGACGGGAGCATCATCACAATGAGCAACATCATGAACAACATCTAAAGGAAGCATACCAGATGCAACGAATGCAAGAGGAAGGTTGTTGACAACACAGAGGTGGAACAAAGTTGCAAGCTCAAGAAGATCCACTTGTGATGAAAGAAACTTTGGAGGCTTAGGCTATGAGGTGACAGAGAATGGGATAGAGAAGGAGTTGCATGTGCTAGAGCAACAACTCAAGGAAGAATGTGAGATGCACAGAAAAGCGAACGAGTTGCAATAGGAACAGGTACATCAGGGGGCACAACATCCACTCACACATGAAACTGTGGCCGTACGAGTTAAAGATCCATCCCGATAGTTGGCACAGAGTAGACATGGTGAACAATGTTATTGATCGCATGCAAGGGAATGTAGCAGCATGCATGTCATTTTGTGCACGCATGTGATCCCAACCATTCAACACACTCACCAAGGCGAAGAAAAGAAGCAAGTCTGACTGGAGCTAAACATGTAGTTGAAAGTTGATGCCCATGACCACCAGCAAACCTTGGAAGATCAACATAGACACTATGAACCAATGTGTTTCTAGTTTGTTTGCACCCAAAAGACCATGCGCATGCTAGTAGACGAGTTGGATGGAGGAGCCATACCAAGGCACTCAGATGCAACGAATTCAAGATTTCACTTCAGCAAGATGTGGCTATGGAGTGCATGCGCACCATTACAGACGACCAAGATTGGCATCAGCTCACCACCTTGCCCATCACAAGCATGTCAAAGAGTTGGTCTCACCACAACGGACCGAGTGTCAGTGATGTCTTGCATGGCTTGCTCAAGCCATTTTGTCTTACATGAGCACATGTGCATTGTAATGTAATGTCATGTCAAGTGTAATTCAAGTGTTGATAGTTGGATGTAACATTCATGGAGTAGATGAAGAGTCATGAGGGTAGATGAACTATCACAAAGGGGAATTTCAAGGGTCACCCCACCCTTTGCTATAAATAGAACCTCATAACTCATTGTAAAGGCTTTTGGTTAGCCAAGCTTCTGATAAGACTATCTTGGAGAGAGCTTGGACAATATTGTAATGAGCCTTGGCTTCTCCATTGCGCAGATCTAGTACATCCCTTTGCAGGAGCAGGCAGTTGTGGTTGTAACATTCCACAATCAGAACTAGTGGTTGGACATGGATGTATTGTATGACTAGAACTTAAACTTCTTAATATAACAAGAACCAGCATGTTTCATGCATATGTTGTATTGTATTCCAGCTATCTTGTTTACTCTAAATGGAATATGTATTTGTTTTCGTACGCATGAATGTATGGACTATTATGTATGAGTATGTATGAATCTTTATGAAATGTTTTGTTGGTTTAACCATCATGTTGGATTGTTTTCTAACTTGCCTTCCATGTTGTGATGCTTCTTCACTCGTGTGTTCGCTTCTTAACTGCGTGCTATCACAAGTTTCCAAGGGGTGCACTCATCTCAACCCCGTGTGTTAGAATCTCTCATGCACCTTCCTTGGCTCACTACAGCTATCACACCCTTGCTACCAATAGAGTTATATTACTTGCCTCTATGCAAAATCGTGATCAAGGCATTACCGTACGACCCGCTGTTGGGACTCCTACACCAAACGGTTTGAGGTCTAATTGGGACTTCTTACTAGGGAGATCCCCTTACATGTTGGTGGGTCCAACACTGTCAACAGAGAGAAATATGCTCGACAGATCCAATTACTCTAATTGGAAATTTAAGTTGCAGACCCTGTTGGAGGGGAAAAACGCATGGGTGATTGCAACCGGTGATGAGTTAAAGAGGACCCTAGCTATACGCAAAACAAAAACAATAATCTAGGACTGTGAAAAGAGGGAGAACAAAGCAAAAGTACTGTTAAAATTTTCAGTGAAAGACTGTATTGTCCCTCACATCCGTGAATGTAAATCAACAAACAACATCTTGAAAACCCTCAAGGACTTGTACGAGATCAAAAAAAGAAATCGCCTTCTGTTTTTGAAAAGCAAGATTCTCTCCATCAAAATGGAGGAAAATGAATCAGTGGCTACTTTCATCTCTCAAATCAAGGAGCTTAGAGATAAGATGGGTGACATAGGAGAGACAGTGTCAAACACTGATATGGTCATAATTACCATGAATGGTATGACTGATGACTATCAAATGTTTATCACAAGTTTGAATGAGAGAGAGAAAGCCCCTAATTTCGAAGAATTGACAAGAATCCTGATGCAAGAGGAAGAGAGGCAGATGACTTTGAAACCCCATAGTTCAGATCTTTCTCTAATAGCGAAGAAGAAGCCCTTCATAAGGAATGAAAATGTAGGATAGAAATGCAGAAATACACCACAGAGAAAACCACCTTAAGGTATGTCCTAAAAAATAAGTGATTCGGGACCGAAATGTTTTTATTGTGGTAGAGTTGGTCACACACCTAAAAACTGTTAGAAGAAGAAGTTTGATGAAGGTCACCATAGACATAAGAAGAATGCGGAACACTTTGCTGATGAATATCAGAATCAAAATCTCAGATTGTTTTTATTTGATTCTGTGTTCTCTGCTGAGGATGATGAAGCAAAAACTTGGTTTGTGGACTCAGGAGCCTCCACTCACATGATAGGTAACAAACATTGGTTTGAGAATTTTAAGGAAACTAGCAGTGGTGTAAATATCTATCTTGGTGATGATAAAGGGTACCAAATTAAAGGGTATGGTAATGTTCTTGTCATTTTTCCTGATGGAAATATTAGACATATTCAAAATGTAATGTATGTACCCAAAATAAAAAAGAACTTGATCTATGTTTCTATGATAACATATCAGAACCTTAAGTTAGAGTTTTTTAAGTATTATTGTGTTATTAAAGATCTACTAGATCGTATGAAGCCAGTTACATTAGATATTCGAGTGGGAGGATTGTATAAGCTGAATTCAAGAAGCGAACCACACCAAGCCTTGACCTCATCAGTTATGACTGCAGAAGATTAATGGCATCAAAGATTCAGTCATATCAAATTCAATGACCTGGTGCTACTTCAAAAATGAGGTATGGTCAATGGTCTTCCTATTTTAAATAATATTCCTGTTGATTGTGAAGCATGTGCTCTTGGAGAGATGCATAGAGACGAGTTTCCTACAAATGTAGATAGAAAAAGAGAGATATACTAGAGCTTGTGCACACTGATTTGTGTGGGCTGATGCAAACAAGGTCATTATGAGGTGCCTATTATTTCTTATTGTTTGTTGACGATTGAATGAGATTTAATTGGGTATATTTCCTCAGAAAGAAGAGTCATACTTTTGAATATTCTAAAGAGTTCAGAAGCATGAATGAAGAACAAACAGGAAAATTCATCAAAATTCAATGCTCAGATCAAGTGGGAGAATACAAGAAGGGTGGTTTCATCTAATGTTGTAAGGACCATGAGATAATTCAGTAGTTCATTGTACCCAACACTCCTCAATAGAATGAAGTTGCAAAGAGGAAGAACAAAACCCTTGTGGAGTGTGCTCGAAGCATGTTAAAAGGTAAGAATATGTCTAATGGATTTTGGGCAGAAGTAATAAATACTGGAGTATATTTCAAAAATAGGAGTCGAACAAAAAGACTTGATTTTAAAACTCCATTTGAAGCTTTATTAGGTTTTAAGCCTGTAGTTAATCATTTAAGAAATTTTGGCTCCAAAACTTTTGATCATGTTCCAAAACAGGATAGGAAGAAATTGGATTCAAAGGCCATTAAATGCATTTTTGTTGGGTACCGCACAAAGTTTAAATCTTAAAAATTGTTTAATCCCTCTACTCATAAAGTGTTTGCAAGTAGAGATGTGATATTCCATGAGCAGGTTGATGATGGAAAACATGAAAGAGGAAACTAATAATGGAAGATGACTTTGCTGGTGGAAGATGAAAGTGATGAGAGGGACAGTCAGTAGCAATAACAACAACAACAACAAAAATGACGAAGTGGATGGTACAGATGCAGGTAGCAGGCCAAGTCCACCAAGGAATGATCAAAACACATTCGAAGCCAGTCCACCACTCAGGAGATCAGATAGGAAAATTCAGTTACCAACAAGATATAGGGATAATGCTCTTATAACTAGTATGTTAAATGTTTTTGAACCCTATAATTACAAAGAAGACAGTCAATATAGTGAATGGAGGACAGCCATGGGAGAGGAATATGAGTCAATTCTTAAAAACAAAACCTGGGATCTAGTTGAGCTACCTAAGGGCAAAGAACCCATAGGTTGCAAATGGTTATACAAGCCTAAATTTAAAGCATATGGGAGCATAGACAAATATAAAGCTAGGTTGGTTGCAAAGGGGTACTCGCAGAAAGAATGCATAGACTATGAGGAAAAATTCACCCCTGTAGCTAAATTAAACACAATTAGAGTGTTAATTTCTTTAGCTGCCAAACATCATTGGATGATACACCAACTAGATGTGAAATATGCATTCTTAAATGGGTAATTAAAAGAATAAGTGTATTTAATGCAACCTGAAGGGTTTTTTAAACAGGGGGAGGAACATTTATTCTATAGATTGAAGAAATCATTGTATGGACTAAAACAGGCACCCAGGTCGTGGTATGATAAAAATTATTTATTTTTCCTATAACGTAGTTATAAAACAAGCAAGAATGACCCTAATCTGTAAACCATGTTCGATGAAAAGGGGAAAATTGTTTTTATTTCTTTATATATAAATGATCTTATCATTACAAGAAATGTTGATGAACCCATTAAAGAAATAAAAAACAAGATGTCACAGGTTCTTGAGATGAAAGACCTCGGAGAGTTACACTATTGTTTGGGTCTGGAAGTCTGGAGGGATTTTGGCCAGACTTTTCTCCCTTAGGGAAAGTATGTCAGGAGTCTATTGAAAATTTTCAGAATGGATCAGTGCAAAGCAACACCAGTGCCTTTATAGAAGAATACCAAACTTCAGAATAATGATGGTTCAAAGCAGGTCAATGGAACACTGTATGGACAGCTAGTTGGGAGTCTAATTACTTAACTACAACTAGGTCAGATTTGGCTTTTGCATTCTGTGTATTGAGCCAATTCATGTCAAAGCCTCTTGAGAATCATTGGGCTATAGCGAAAGGCATCTTAAGGTATCTACAACGAACCTTAGACTTTGGTATTAATTATACTGATTTGTTTGATGTTATATTGACATGTTTCTTAGACTCAGACTTGGCTAAAAATCTAGATGACCGACTATCCATAACAAGCTATGCATTCAGCATTGGGTATGGGGTCATTGGATGGAGCAACAAAAAGAAAAACACTGTATCCTTGCCTTCAACAGAAGAACAGTATCATCAAATTTGCGAAGCAACATGTGAGGCAGTTTGGTTGAGGAGACTTCTCCTGGATGTTGGAGAAGAAAAAAAGGATGCAACTATTATCAGATGTGATAACCAAAGCTCAATCAAACTTGCAAATAATCCAGTGTTTCATAAAAACACAAATCATATTGATACATAGTTTCACTTTTTTAAGGAGAAGGTTCAGTCAAAGGAAATCCATATTGAATATTGTAATACTTGTGATAATGCTGTAGATATTTTTACTAAGCCTCTTGGAAGAACTAAGTTTGAGTTATTTAGGGAGATGTTAGGAGTGCTAGTGAACCCTTTCTCCATTAAGGGGGAGTGTTAAAGTTAATGGAGAAATGTAATCTTGGAGTGAGTCAGTTCATTAGTTACATGTGAGACTTAGATTAGGAATTTGTTCCTATTTTCTAGGTGGTTGTTCTAACCTCCCTATTTGCTTGTAAACTATTTATTCATGGAGATTAATGATGAAGGTGTAGAGCGTTCTGCTAGAGGCAGTCTCCAGGTGAATCCCCCACCTAAGAGATGCTAACTTTATTGAATATATTGTTTGTCTTCCAGTTTTTAACAAAGTTATAACATTAAAATAAAATAAAAAACGAAAAAATAAAATAACTGAGAAGAGGATTTGATGCAAGGATAAATTTCCTTTAAACATCATTGGCCTCTAAGTTCAAAAGAAAAACAATCATCTACTTTGAATAAATCAAGGGTGCCATGTAAATACTTTGTTTTTATTTTCAAACATTCATTCCACCTAAGTGGTCTGTACAATAGTGGACGATACAAATCTACCCTCCCTGGTGTAGGCCTTATGACTGTGGTAGAATAGGGACCCCATAGATACAAAATAAAGATTTTATTACTTCTATTATTCGGTACAACCCTATCAACGAACTTCTACATATTACATTAGTCAATACGGGAAAGTAGCAACAATCACCATAATTTATATGAACATTTAATCTATCAAACAAAAACGTTATATTTCTTTCCTAATGAATTATAGATTTACACATTTCCCTCGTATTAGGTTGTAAAATGAGCCTCTCCGCTATATATATATATATATATATATATATATATATATATATATATATATACTTCGCTAAATTAAAAAAAAAAATAGACTCATCACTGATGTCCCTGGTAAAGACTAATAATAGTATAAAACATCCATGGAATCTAATTGAACCTAGACTAACCAAAAGTGGCTACTTAAGTCAAAGTCAAAGCCTATATCATTCTAACTTAGAAATCATTTTATCTTATTCCAGAAAATCCTTCTATAAAAGAGACAAATACACCTCTGTGAAAAAAATAAAAATAAAGACACTTATATTAAGGTAAGAAAGATAAACACCGTGGCACTTGTATGTTTAATGAACTCTACATTTTTTAAACACTGACAAATAAACTCCATATCAAATATTTATAAGTGATTGAATTTCATTTTATTACAAATAAACTCGATATCAAATATTTAGAAGTAATAGTTTTGTAAAATTACACATATTTCATTTTTAGTTTTGTAAAATTAAACATAATTAGTGCATGATAGAGATGTGCTAAGCATGGATCGATCCTCATCATATATCTCAATTAACAATAAAGGTACGTCTATTTATAGTTTCGGGAATCTAATCCACATGGTTAATTCACGTAGTTTCTTTTTCAATTTTACTTTCTTATTAGCCCCTGCCTCGGGCATAGCAGGGACTATAGCGTTTGGTCGAGCGTTGACCGGGTATTAGTTTCCGTTGACCAGGTATTAGTTGTCTTTGACTGCGCAGTTCACCGAAATTTAAGCTAAGGATGAGGCACATTACAATGGACATTTTTATTTTATCCAAAGTCCAGTTGCAGAAATCTTGGGACACTGCTTTTATCCAAAGTTTGTTTTCTGTGACCAAATATTGGGACAAATGATTTTATCCCAAGTTTTTGTCCACCTACAACAACTATGCATGTAGATTGCCACGATTGTCGAGCAAGAAGCCTGAAGCCCGCCACTTGCAGTGCATGTACATTGTCGCCACCTGTAGTGCATGTACATTGCCACCATTATTTGGACTACATTTCCATCATTCTTTTGGTAACTCATGGTGCCTTAGGGAAGCTCATCGATATTGTGAGGATGTGCAAGCAGCCTGCCAGGGTTAAGCATGAACAACCTAAATAGATTGTTATTTTCTTCCAATAGATTATTATTGTCTTCCAAATAGATTAACAGAGCAGGGTTGGATGTTCTGTACTTACCTCCTGGTTGAGCGCTCTAACTCGGCTTAGTTGCAAACTTGCAGGCTTTTGTTGCAAAGAAATATTCAGTTCAACTTTCACTTACCACCTTAATCTGCTTTCTGGGAATCTTGCAGTGCGCTGCTTACTCTTTCTCAATAGCCCCAACACAACGGCCTGAGAATCGACAAGAAATTGAAACTCCCTGATGCACATGCGGAACAAGATGCTAGAAATTGTGAACCACACACTAGCAAACACACGCACAGTCAGGGTAGGTATGTTGTGCAGGAAAGCCATTATGATGCTCTTGTAGCATAAGAATTCTATTTGAAAGGAAATTATGAATGCTATTTGCACAGAAATTATGCTCTCTCTTGATAATTGCCTCATGCCTTGCTTGGGCAGGATTTTTCATTCTCCAGGTGGTTACCATGTTCATGCACAGTTACAAATGTTTTCGTGGTTCTATTCAGATTCAGGGCATGCTGCATTTAAAACCCTTCTAATCCGTTGTTCCATATATTACAGTTTGGAGACTCTAGGCCTAGGTTAGCATTATTCACTTTTTAGGAAATTTCTCTTTCTTCTGTGCTACATAAAAGTTTTATTTTAACGAAACCTTGAACCCTGATAAGACTACATTAGCTACCAACTTTCAAGGAACTATATTAACTACCAGTTTTCATCAACCACACAGGCCACAATTTGACACAAATTGGTCCTATACTATAGCCAAATGAATTCTATACTGTAGCCACATCGCTACAACCATTTCACTAGGAGAATCAAAGATCAATATAGGAAAAGAGAACCAGGTTACCTAACCACGCAAAAACTGCAAAATTTGGACTTTTAGGACAATCTGTAACACAACAATTGACTTGCATTGGAAAAAAAATAAAATTTAAAGCCAGATGTAAAAGAGTGGGTCTCCCAACTTACATCTCTGTGCATTGAAAAACATCAGAGCCTTGTGAAGTGCCTTGGTATAACTATCAGGAGGCGGAGCAGAATGTTTATGTCTGGGCACCAATTTGACAATAAGAGTCACCAGTCCGGCTATTGAACCCGACAATAAAATTGATATAACAATCCACTTGAAAACAGTCCTGTTGCAGACAATGCATCCCAGATCCACATACTTTTTCTTCTTCTGCTCTGAAGGCCCCATCAACTAGCTCTGTTGAGTCTCAACTAGCTGCCTGGAAAGAGCGGATCTGTCAAAGTCCTGCAAGTTCTTGCTCCTGTCATCGTTCGTGGCTAAATTGGCATTGATCTCTAGGGCTCCTCCCCATGGATCTCGCCCATACATCGACATGGTGGAACAGAGTCCCACAAACCCAAAGTCCCAAATATCTCAGCACTGCCACTGCAACCACCCAGTTTGTCTCAGGTGGGTACCTGAGATTTTTCACAACAAACAGCCACTGAAACCAGGATTTTCTCAGGTGGGTGGCTCAGATTTTTCAAAGAGGAATTGGAACAAGGCTACGCCCGCTTACTCTGAGCCTTCCCAAGCCTCTGGTGGATTTTGCCAAGTTCTTGCATCATTCTGGTACGTTCCTTGTTCATGCTCCTCCTATTCACGCTCCTACTCAAGATGGGTCTAGGCCCTCCTATTCACGCTCCTGCTCAAAACGGGTCTCGACTGAGAAGTTGAAAATTGAAATAGGAAATACCCATGCTAATCCCATTCTAATTGTGGTAGAGCGTAGATAGTGAATATCCAATTCTTAGCACAGTTCCTTTGAACTTGGTCGAAAATCAAATTGTTGTTCCCATGGCAACCACTACGGCATTTTCATATATCTGCATTCTGACCTACTCCTGTAGTAAGATCTTGCTATCGCCTCCTGATGCCACCATAGAATCGTCTCCTGTTGCTTTTCAAAAATAGGGGATGGGAATTATCAGTTTACTGGCATCAACCAGACCACACACTATAGGTATAGGATAGACCAAGAATTCATCGTTTACCAGGTTTAAGAAATTTTAGGTGAATCCGCTCCCACCTCTATATCTGTCCCTATCTCTGCGGTGGTGGGTTAACCGCCGCGCCCTCCTTATGCTTTCTTCCTTCACTCGGTAAATTGGATATGCAACCTCTCTAACTTCGGCCTCTGTAGCCACCATAAGCCGACCTCGAGAAGTTGAGGGGAATTGATGGAGTCCATTTACAGACAGCGAACTGCATGAAAAATATATGAAACATCGCAGAGTCCTTTTGATAGATATAAGAAATGTGGCATTGTCTTTTTGACGCGTGATATTATCATCTTCACATTTGTTCGTATTTACTTTCTTTGATTACAAAACTTTATGGAATTTTATTTTATTTTTTGATTTCATAGATTTAAAAATAATGACTTAATTCAGAATTAACATAGCTTTTATTGTGATTTTGCCTGCCACTGGATTTTCCTGCTACTGGGATCAGCCACTGGATTTTCCTGCTACTGGGATCAACAAGTTTGAGATCTCTGATCGCGTTGTCGGGCTAGTGGATGCCATAAAGAAAAGTGGTCGCACTAGGACGTGCAAGTTATCGGAGGCATTGACTTAAGAAAATGTGTCTGGGGTTTTGTCATCACGAAACTCATCCTGAAACTGGCTACCTACCTTACTGACTTACTAAACACTTGTTCACATCCTTCTATTTGGTAAACTAGCATTCAAATTAACTATGTTATATACGAGCATGTGGTTTGATGTTTTTTGCGTGCACTTATTATCTGATTTCAGGCATGGCAAGGACTACCGCCGCTTGCGGATCTTGTTATTTTTGTGTTGAGAAGTTTCTATGTACTTAAGTGAATTAGGTATATATGTTGTTCATTAAATTGTACTTTTTATTTCTAGTGAAATAGTAAAAGTACGTTTTTTCCTTTTGAAAAATACAAGATTAATTCCCTTGGTTTGGGTCACAACATTATATATAATGTTATTACGTATAAAGAGTCAATAACTTGTAAACAATGTTATCATGCATAAAGAGTCAATATGTAGCCACTTTCATTCAAACTAAAATGTATTTAATTTAATTTTTTGAATATAATTATATTAATAGATGTATTTATTGTCTGGATAATCTTCGGCAAAATCACATAATCAATCTTTTGACAAAAGATTGATTATGTGATTTTGCCGAAGATTATCGAGACAATGTTATGGATCACAGAAGTCTAAATTCCTAGATGTATTTATATTAGAAAGAGAATTTTAAAATTTGATTTTTTTTAATTAAACATACATATTTAATTAAAAAATATATTTGATTGTTTTAATAAAAGGTTATAATTAAATAAGTTAAATGATTTTTTTATAATTGTTTTTGTTTATGTTTATTTTAAAAAAGAGTTTATATAATTTTAATTTAATAATTAATAATTATTAGGTGGATGATAGGAATTTATCTTCTATAAGATATTCTAAAATATTTTAAATAGTAATCCTAAATTAATGGTTGATATTGGTCGAAAAAATAGTTATGCTCTTGTTTATTTTTTTAATTAATTTAATGAAAAAAAAGAAAAAAAATATCATATGAACATGTCTTATGATTTTTTGGACATGTGATCTTAGTAAGTCATAATATTGGACCATGGTATTGTAACAAAGCTCATTTACATGTTAAAAATTTTGATCATGAAATTGGGTGAGTCTCCATAATTAATAATCTTCTTACATATTTATATTTTTTTTAATATATAAATGTTTAATTCACATATTAATTCTTTTTATAATCAATAATAGTATTTAAAATATTAAAATTGCATATAATTTTTTTTTATATTTAATAATATTAATTTAAAATATAAAAGTTATAATTTAGTTAATTTTTATGATTTTCTTTTAAATTTTTAGCCATGTAAAACGTATTAATGTTTATGGCCACAATTATCCTTTTGAGACATATTTATGTTTTAATTTTTTAATAATTTTATCAACTATTTGACTTATATCACGGAACTACTTATATATTTATTTGATTCATCATACCTAATACAATACAATAATTCTAGCCTCGAGGGTTATACAAATATTCCATCTGGAATCCATACAAAAGAGAAAATGACAATAATTCTTTTTAAGGTTGTGCAAATATCCACGATTTAAAATGATTTTATCACAGTTTGTTTTCATTGCTTTTCACTCAATGGTAACAATGCAAAGTCCTGTAAGGGGTGGAAATATGTACATATTTGATCAAAGATGGTGTCTGGTGGGTTTCTTATACATAAATTTACCCAACACAGTACCGATAAGTTCACTCATAAGATTTGAATACGAATGGATACAACTAAACCACTCCACACACATCAAAGTTAGAAGCTTTCGAAGGCACATTGTTATATTTCTTAAAAATATGTTAAAAGTATCACAAAGATCAGCTTAAAGATTGTCTATGCTTTGTATAATAACAAACAATAGTTGCAGTAGCCCAAAGTTTGTCTATGCTTCGTATAATAACAGGCAATAGTTGCAATAGGAAAGTACTGCAACGCTTGGAATGAGCACGCACAAACATTATTAAGAGATGCCATGGTGATTCAACATTTTCTTTTCGACTAATCTATGTAATTTTAATCTGTAATCTTTTTATAAGAGTGCTTAACAACACATTCATTCATTTTATTCAACATTATATTACACTAGAAAATCCAATATTTTGATTCCATAGATTTTCCTCACATCAAAATAAAAATTAATGAAGTGGCATCAAAATTGGGAAATACAGGAGCTGATCTCCCAAAAGTGCATTGCAATTACATAAATTTTAGCATTGAGTCCTTTGCAAGTTTGAAATTCAGGCCAAATTCGGGCTAGTCATGGTTTGAATTTAGCAACGTGGAGTTTGGACAACTTTGTCGGAAAATATAAATATTGAACCCCAATTTAGTTTCGAGATGATGCCCATCATATGGATGTCACTTGGTAGCAGAAACAACCCATAAGCACTCTTGGTTGACAAAACAAATCAACACATTTTTAAATAGACTTTAGTGACAGTAAATATCTTAGAAATTTCGCTAGAAATGGCCCATACCATTCCCATAAACAACTCTCTCATATGCGAGACTTGACGAGTATTTGGGAGCCGCAGAGAAAAACTTCAACATACTGTCGATGCAATACTTTCAATATCACCCTCCGCTTTGAGGCCATTATTCACAAGAAAAGAAGGGAGACGACCATCCATTATCCATGAGTTCGCCATTACTGGGACTGCACTTTTCTGCGATTGGCCGCAGAATTTTCTCCAAAGGCCACTGTCTTCCCATACATACCCTTTGTTGAGGAATGATTTCCATCCACCGCATATCAATTTTCGCCATGGTCTTCGGAATCGCCATTACTAGAATTAATTTATCTGGGAAACACAATCTTAGAAATAAAAAATCCAGCCTGCATCTTTGAAATAAAAACTCCAACCTGCACCAAACCCTCAGAACAACACCTTCACAAACTCTGAGCCGAGGCAAAGAAGAACGCGCTTAACAAGAAGAAATGACTTCCAAACCCGAAAGCTTACAAAGAGAGAGTTTCTTCTGTGTGTCGTGGTGTGAAATAAAAGCTCCAACCTGCACCAAACCTTCAGAACAACCCCTTCACAAACTCTGAGCCGAGGCAAAGAACAACGCGCTTAACAAGAAGAAATGACTTCCAAACCCGAAAGATTACAAAGAGATAAATTCTCCTGTGTGTCGTGGTGTGTACTCAATCAACTCCATTTTTCTCCTGGAAAGCTGAAGAGATCATATGCTCGCAGGAAAGAAAAACCTATGCTATGCTGCTTGAAGGTCATGGAGATGATTTTCGATTAAGAGAATGGAATGTTGTTAAGAGTATTGTGATGATCTAGGTCTGAGTCCTTTTGACTCTGATGCTATTTATTGTCGTTATATCAAACTGATATAACTCGCGGGTGTTAGTAAATGGATGTATCACGAGACTTAACAGATTCATGAAAGGCTGTTCAGCACATGTCAAGTCACTAAATACACTTTGGAAGAGCTGGTTTATCCAATGTTCAAAAATATATTCCAATAAATAGTTGTGAAATTTCATCTAGGGGATAATCTTTACGTTTTTCTGTTTCTCTTACGATGATTACACATCTCATCAAATTTTTTGTGCAAACCTAACAAATTTGAATTCAAAAATTTCACATTTGATTGCCAACCTTGAAATGTTAAATACTAACATTACATTAAATAAATGTAAATAGATGTTTTATCCACCAATTTCATTTACTACAATTATGTGTTGAAGTGGGAAATAACACATAGTTACACCGGTATTGGAGAGCAGGTACTCCAAGCTCCCCAGCTCCTCGGAGCTTGGGAGCTGATCAGAAACGCTCCAAAACTGCACGGAGCTTCAACGGGTACTTTGGAGTTTTTCGGGAACTTCAATGCAACAAATTTTTGTCGTTTTGGGAGCTTCATTGCAATGAATAATTGCAAACTTAGGTGTATTTGACCCTGCAGCTCATGGAACTGTGCAAAGGGAAAGGTATGTTGTTGGTTTAGATCTGGATATGGGTCTAGAACTGAGAGAAACAACCCATTATGGAATGTCAATCTATCCAAACGAAAATGAGGTGTCTTACCTATTCTGATCTTCGTCATTCCAAAGCTATTCATTCTCCTCATATACACGGATGGTGGATGGATATAAAAGCATTTAGACAGATTGTTGGCCACTCGAAATATCATTATTATCGCCTAGGCTAAATAGACAAAAGATGAAATACTAAAAAAAGAATAGTTGAAATTATGAAATATAAATATTATTAAGAAAACATTTTTTAATTCAATTTTCATATTTATTCAAGTATAAAATTAACTTGGAAATTTATAATTTTATTATACAAAATCTCTTTAAAATAACATTTGGTTTAAACTGTAGTGTTTTATTTTTTTTAATTATTATTAATATATATTTTATTTTTTCTTATATATATATTATCTATATATATATATATATATATAATATTGGTGAGGTTACATCAAGGGCGAGGAATTGACCCTGTGACTTAACATATAACGTTGCATTAAATCACTTAATAATAAAGTAATAACAATTTTTTTTCAGGTTTGGGAGTTCTGCATGTTTCTTTGCTCGAAAGGAATTTGATTGACAAATTGTTGATAGATTAATATTTTGATTTTTTGTTACAGTGTTTCAAAGTTCAATCTTTTACATATTTCTTTGCAAGATAGAATTTCATTATAAATTTCTGATAGAAATAAATAAATTATTTTATTTTTATTTTTAATATAAATTAAATTTTAATATATTATATTATTGCAGTTCTCAACTTAGCCTTTCTTATAAATTCAGACAAAACTTTTAACCGTGCCCGATATTTGTTCCGGCGTCCCGGAAACTTGTGCAACATAGAAATAACATTTAATGTTGAAGTCGCAAAGAACGATCGTGTCGCAATCATGATCATACATGGGCATATGATCGAGTGAATTCACCATCTCTTTTAAGTACTTTAAATAACGAATATCCCGGTAAATATTACTCACCCTTAACAACCACAATGATCGACAAAACCTCCATGGTCCACCAGGTTGGCAACGTTATTCATTGGACCCATTAACGAAAGGATCAGCTTTGCAAATTAAAAATAAATCGATTATTGATTTCATGGCATATCTTCCTATCCGGTAGTATCTACCCTTTATTATACATTATCTGATTAGAGGAGAAGAGAAATAACAAATGACAATGTTGACTTAAAAAACATCCATCCATTTCTGTTTTTTTCCTCCGGGAGATCGTTGTGATTGAGAAATTTTCGGAAAGAGGCATGGAACTCATTATCAGTCGGCCACATAGCCCAAAGATAAAAATAAAAAGGGCAGGTACTCGGCATTGTGTGCGGCTATCAGTCATACCAAATAACAAAAAGTCACATTCTCACTTTAATGTACAGATTCTCACGGTTTGTAAATTACTCCTCTAAATACCACCTCGTCTAGTGCGGATGAGAGAAAAGGAACTTTCGTTTTGTGGACTGAAACAGTGGAAGATGTGCTTCAAGTGGACGAAAGGAGGTTGTGGAACGTCACAGTGAAAGACAGCCATAACTTCCTTCCAAAGGTTTGGCCCGAAACTTTCACTTCTGTGACCTTACTTGAAGGAGATGGAGGCGTGGGCACCATCAAGCAGTTCAACTTCACCCCTGGTATCACTCTTTTTAAAATCCTCACTTGATGACATATGAACGTTAACATCATTAAACTTCCACTTCTAGTTATTTGCCCGCTTGAATTAGCGTACTAGATACAGATGGGCCTGAATACTTTCTTATTATTTGATACTTACTAGGATTTTCACTTTCCTGTCACAGGTAAGAGGGATTACAGCTTCATCAAGGAGCGAGTCGATGAACTTGACGAGCAGAATTTGGTGTATAAGTATACACTCATCGATCAGTGGGGAAGAAATTGAGCTCTGCGAGGTTTGAGGTCAAATTCGTTCCCACGAATGAAGGAGGAAGCGTACCGACCTGGACCATTAACTACGAAACTCTTCCTGGTGTTCAGCCTGACGATGGCAAAGTAGAGATAAAGGAAAATAGCATTGCCCATTTGAAGATGAAGGTGGAGCAGTGTGTCCTTTCCAATCCCAACTTGTACAACTAAATATATTTACGTCTAAATCTGTTTGCGTATGCGTAAATAGACTAGAGCCAACTAAATGTTGGAGGTACTACACACCTAGGACCTTCATTATTGGCACATGTGGACACTTTAGTTAGATCATTCACTGACATGCAAGGCTTCAACATTGAAATATTGAAATCTTCACCAGATTGGCCTCTTTGTCTGTCCATGCATGCATGGGACTACATGCAAGATCCTTTCTGCATGATTTACTCCCTGATTTGCTCCTCCTTTCACCCTGCAACTGGCTAGTTCTCTCTGGAACTTGTTGTAGGTGTCGAGTCCATTCATTGATCACCACTATGGCACATTACCTTGGGATCTTCACCCAGTGATTCTATATGATGAGCATTGTAACCTATTTTCTGAAAGCAATAATTCTTTTTGTTCTTTCAACTTTATTTTAGTGTTTTTTCTCTGCAAAGCTGTGCGTTCAACCTTTACTAGCTAGATTCATCTATGCAGGTTTTCTAACACATTTACATGGTGTCAGAGCCCACAGGTTGTTAGATAAAAGGCACACCAATACTTTATTTTGCAGGTATTACAACTTGGAGATCGAAGATCGACATAAAAATGGAGTTTCCCAAAGCATCAATCCTAACATCGTATAACTATCACAAATGGAAAGACCAAATGGCTCGATACCTTCGTTAGAAAGGGTTGTATGGGATTACCATAGCTGCAGAAGTGGAACCCACTTCAACCATAGAGAAATCCAAGCACCTCAACTGCATGGATGAGGCCCACAAATCTATATGCATGTGCATCTCCCCAGAGTTGCAGTTTCATCTATCTGCCTGCAGTACTCCCAATGATATTTGGAAAAAGGTTGAAGAACTCTACGGGAAACAGAACGAGATGAAAGGACATCTTCTCGAAGTGGAGCTGCTCTCATTGGATCCACGGAACTATGACAAAATTCAAGACTTCTTCACCAAATATAATGATCTATTGCTGCAACTCAAGGGCTGTGGAATTGATAAATCTGAGGAGATTCACCAAGTTCTCTCTATTATGTCAAAGCTCAGACCAAAATACTCCGTCTTTGTGTCTACATTTCATTCAGTAAGGCTCACAACAGGTAAATCCTACATTATGCCATCTCTCAAAGAGTACATGGAGTCCCTCACTTTTGAGCAAGATAAACTCATTGGCATGGGGAAAATCAAACCTCCAAAAGCGCATGCACTTGCTATTCATGATGGTAGCCACAATAAAAATCACAGATTTGATTCAAATTAGAAAAATCAGCAACAAAAATACAAGGGAAAAGCGCATTCCCATACAAATAAGGAAGGGTACACCAAGCCCTTCAACGACTCCTCCGGCTCTAGAAATGAGAAAGGGAAGAAAGGAGACAAATGCACCTACTGTCACTGAGGATTCCATCCGGAATCCTCTTGCATGAAGAAAAAAATTGACCAAATGGAAGAAATCCTTCAAAAGCACAACCTTGGGGACCACATCCCTCACGGTGCCAAGAAGAAAACTGAGGATCTGCCACACAGGAAAGGTAACAATTTTCATGCTTTAGTTGCAATTAACTCTTCCCCTGATGGATGGATTATAGATTCTGGTGCATCACATCATATGGATGCTGCAAAGGAAGTCTATTCCTCTTTGGATGCATGCAAAGGACCTCCCATCGTCATGGGGGATTTCTCACCTATTGAGGTCACTAGAAAAGGTAGAGTGGAACTTTTACACGGAAGCTTTGAAGATGTGCTTCATGTTCCAAAACTTTCAGTAAACCTGCTTTCAGTTTATCAAATCACTCATTCTGGCACCAGAAAGAGAGGGGAATTCACTCCAAATGCAGTGAACATATATGACCTACATAGCAGGTCCAAAATTGCAACCGATGAGGTAAACAATGGAGCTAGACTGTATACATTTTCTAAATTTATTAAATCTGAATCCTCCTTATTGATTACACATGCTGATGATAGTAGTAGAATTTTGCACGAGAGGTTTGGTCACTTAAATTACAGGTATATGCAGTAGCTAAGCAAGCATGAGATGGTGGAAGGCTTGCCAAATATCAGTTTCTCCAAATAAGTTTGTGAAGGGTGTGTCCTTGGCAAACATCCTAGAGAAAAGTTTGACACCGGCAAGACTCACAGAGCATCCTCTCCTCTAAATCTGATCCATAGTGATCTTACGGGGCCTTTTCCTCATCCTTCCATCAATAAAGCAAGGTATGTTGTAACGCCCTGCGGTCATGCGACCGGGCGTGCGTGCTCCTCGCTCCAAAAGTGGACTAAGGCATAGGAATATGCGATGGTTACCAAAGTCGCGACATATATGAGAGCGTATTGGCAAACCATCACTTATAGAGTGAGTTGGGTAGCTCACCATACAAGCCGACCAAGGGGTGCATCAAACGATGGGCAAGTCGACGCTGCAAAGCATTTGAAGACATGATGGTTGGGCGCACATTATAAAATTTGGAGAGTCGACTAAGAGGGAAGTCGCCACCATGTTGGAGCGTATAAACTCTTGGACGAGTTGCTCATTTGGAGGCATCAACTTCGCATTGTTCCATCATTCTAAGAAGAAGTGCGAGGTCGCTCTAAGCCGCAGCCAAAGGCGCGTTGGAGATGCGCCCACCAAGTTGGGCAAGGTAACCTTGGGCGCACTTTGTGTAGACGGGTGGAGGTGCTGGTGGAGGGCGTAGTGAGGCACCCGCTCGCCGGTTGTGTGAGATGGTTGTGGGTCGTGTGGGTGTGCACGTGTGCGCCTACCCGTTCGGGAAACACTTGCGCATATTGTATATTGTTGTATTTTGGGTTGAAGGTTGTGGTGTGACCACCGTGCGCTCTTGCATGGGCGGGCGCCCAACCTCAGTTATGAACGCCGGTCGAGCCCAAGCTCCCAGTCATTGTACTATCTTCTCACATATATAATAAAAGATATTCTCTTGCATATCGCTGGTGTTCTTATTGTTGTTCTATGTTGTTATTAATGGATTCCGCACATTAATAATGTAATTCATAATGAATGTTGAAGGCGTAGTTCGTAAAGTAAATCTAACAATGGAAAAATTTGGTTACTTAGACGGTGCCGCACCCGGCCAATTTAAGGAAAAAAGAATTGGGGGCATGACATATGTGCTTACATTTATTGATGATTTGTCACGGTATACTTGGGTGTATCTTCCTAGGGCCAAATCTGATGTTTTTGCACACTTTGAAGATTTCAAAGCACTAGTTGAGACATAGTGAGAGAGAAAGATCAAAGCCCTCCGTATAGACAATGGGGGGGGGAATTTGTTAACAAATCACTTTAGAACCTTTGTCTTGAGTCCGGCATATAGTTGTAGCACACAGTTCCATACACTCCGCAGTAGAACGGAGTTGCTGAGAGAAAGAATTGATCTCTCAAAGAGATGGCTTCCTGCATGTTGCATGCTAAGTCACTACCTCATAAGCTATGGGTTGAAGCACTTAATTGTGCTAACTACATCCAGAACAGATCTCCTCATAGATCTATCAAGGATCAGACCCCCTTTGAGGCTTGGAGCGACACCAAACCGGAGGTCACCCACTTCCGTGTTTTTGGCTCCCGGGCATGGGCCAATATCCCCTCCGAAAAGAGGAAAGATCTTGATCCACAGAGCATTGAGTGAATCTTTATTGGATACCCTGATGGTGTGAAGGGATACCGACTCTTTATTTCCTCTATGGACAAGCTCATCATTGAGCGAAGTGTCCAATTTGAGGAAAGTCTCTCACATGCACCTCAATTTCCGCATGCAGACACCTTTTATCTACCTCATGACCAAGCTGATGACTCAATACACTCAGATGCAGATACATAGCATGCAGATGCCAAGGTAGAGCATGCAAATGTAGAGACAGAGTCTTCAGATACAAATCCAGTGCATGCATATGATGATCCACATCCAAGCCCAGATCGGGCTTCCAACAGTGAATCAACTTCCCCTGTCATAAATAAGAGAACAAGGATCTTAAGTGAGATATATGCACAAGACCACCCAGCTACTAGAAATGGTCTTGTGGGGGATAATTCTGATCTGTAGAGGACTAGCTTAGAGTTTATTGAGCCTCCTCTTACCCTCACTGCCACTGAACGAACGCCATCCCAGCATTTTCATTTGGTTCAGTCTTCTGGTTCGCAGTCTTATGCTGAGGCTGCTAGGCATCCCTCTTGGGAGTCCGCCATGGAGGAGTAGTACAACTCCCTGCTCGAGAACCAGACCTGGGATTTGGTCCCGCTTCCTTCAGGAAGGAAACTTGTCCAATGCAAATGGGTCTACAGGACCAAGAGTGTTGCAGATTGGAAAATCACCAGACAGAAATCCAAGCTAGTAGCCAAAGGCTTCCAACAAGTGTATGGCATTGATTATGATGAGACCTTTGCTCCAGTAGCAAAGATGGATTCCATACGCCTTACACTTGCCATTGTGGCTGCCTAGGGGTGGGAAGTACATCAGATGGACGTGAAGAATGCCTTTCTTCACGGAGACCTATCTGAGGAGATATACATGGAGCAGCCACATGGTTTCATTCAAGATTCATCTTTGGTCTGCAGACTGAAGAAGTCTCTCTACGACCTTAAGCAGGCCCCGAGAGATTGATATGCAAAGATGGATTCTTTTCTCTTATCACAAAACTTCGAAAGATGTAAGTCTGATTCGAATGTTCAAATGATCAGGACACATGGCTCTCTTCTTATATTAGTTTTGTATGTGGATGATCTCTTGATCACCGGCAGCTCAGTTTCAGCCATTGCTGCAGTCAAGAGGACCTTGCATGATAAGTTCTTGATGACAAACATGGGTCCATTACAATTCTTTCTTGGTCTTGAGATTAGCCAGGATGCCATAGGCATCAAACTCTCTCAGACTAAGTATGCACGGGATCTCCTCGAGAGATTTCACATGACTGACTGTAAGCCAGCATCGACTCGTTTTCTGTCTAGGGTCTGCCCTAAGAAAGGAGGTGACACTCCATTAGTTGACAGTACTCTCTATCGACAGCTAGTGGGGAGCTTACTATACCTCACCCACTCCAGACCATATCCTCATATGTAGTAGGGGCAGTCTCTAGATACATGCAGAAGCTGCATGAGCTACACTAGAAAGCTGCCAAGCACATCCTTCGATATGTGCAAGGCACCATCACCTTCGGGATTCACTATGCAGCAAGCACTGCATTGAATCTCCTTGGCTTCACAGATTCTGATTGGGCAGGCAAAAACTTAATCGCAAGTCCACATCCAGATATTCACTCAGTCTAGGGTCTAGCTCTATCTGTTGGTCGAGCAAGAAGCAGGCTACTAGCTCTCTCTTCAGCTGAGGCCGAGTACAGAGGAGTAGTCAACATCACCATTCAAGCTTTGTGGCTACAACACTTCCTCACTGAATTGGGCATCCAATTCCACCAACCCACTGCCATCTGGTGTGACAACCAGAGCACTCTCAAATTTTGCAGGGATCCAGTACAACGGTAGCAGATGAAGCATATAGAGATCCATATGCACTACATCAGAGACTTAGTACATGATTGGGTCATTGATTTGCAGTTCTATCCTTCAGCAGAACAAACTGCAGACATCTTCACCAAGACATTCAATGAGCAGAAGTTTCACTCTCTACACGATCTTCTTGGAGTGAAGGACACAGTTGCTTAGCAACTGTCTTTTCTTTTGATTACATTGTATTTGAAGGGGGGGTTTTCCCATGAGGTTTTCCCTCTTTCCTCAATTTTAGTACAAGTTGCACTGTATTTTGGGTGACCTTTGGCCATAGTTTCCAGTGCCCATTTTCTATTTTTCCCCATAGTGGTGTTCAAGGGGGGTGTTGGAGGTAATACACACCTAAGACCTTCATTATTGGCACATGCAGACACTTAGTTAAGGCATTCACTGACATAAAAGGCTTCAACATTGGAATCTTCACCAGATTAGCGCCTTTGACTGTCCATGCATGCATGGGACTACATGCAAGATCCTTTCTGCATGATTTACTCCTTGATTTGCTCCTCGTTTCACTCCACAATTGGCTCTCTTGAACTTGCTGTAGGTGTCGAATCCTCTCATTGATCACCACTATGGCGCATTACCTTGGGATCTTCACCCAGTGATGCTATATCATGTGCATTGTAACCTATTTTCTGAAATCAATAATTCTTTTTGTTCTTTCGACTTTCTTTTAGTGTTTTTGCTCTGCAAAGATGTGTGTTCAACCTTTACTATCTAGATTCATTTCTGTAGGTTTTCTAACACATTTACATGAAACGGATTACACTACAAAAGAAAGATGAGTGACGATATGACTTCCTCCCATCATCATTGTCCTTTATGGGCTACAAGATGCCTATGTGTGGGCTCTTGGATTGTATCTTCATCGTTAGGTGATTAGGTGCGCTTCTGTGGATTTAAGTCAATATTAATGTTCGTTCAACGTTTTGTCCTGAGAGCGAATTGGCCTCCATTTTATTCACCTTTCAAATGGGAAATTGCAACTAAAGTTTAAATTTTCTAATAAGCGGAGATTCATTCCATTTCTAATATACCAATCATCTAATGGGATCAAATCTATTTTTAGTTTAAAAGAGGTTTGTATCTTAAGGAATTTGATTTTTCTAAGTACTTGATAGATGGAAAATTAAGATGGATCTAGGCAGCTAATATGTTATCAATGTATATTAGTCCTTGTAAGCCTAGATCAACTTAGTTGACTATAATTGATCATGGTAGGTTAGGGTGGACTAGTTTAACTTACAATGACTTATATTATTTGTTAAATTGTCATGTCATTTATTGTTAATCATAGTGTGATGTCATTAGCTCTTTCTTACTTTGAAATGTTACTTGTTGTTTGGAACATTTAAATGTTTTCACATTGTGACATGGTTTATTGATTGTTACAGTATGACATTGCTTATTGTTCATCATGACACGATGTCATTTTTTGTTGGTTAATACACAACATTATTTTATGTTTATCACAATATGATGGTGTAACTTGTTTGTCACATTGTAACATTGTTTATTGTTTTCTATATTACAATATTGTTTGTTGTTTGGAAAATGAGGAAGCTACTCTTTTAAATATTAGTATAAACAATAATTTTTTTAACAATGGCCCTCTCTAAAGAATTTTGCAATAAATTTGAAACAATATAGAGGAATTTTGCAATAAATGTGAAACAATATAGAGGATGAATGGATGTATGTCCCACTATTTAGTGGAAGAAAATTTACATTTTACATCTTTTTTAAATTGATATGATCTCTGCACCCATACCTGGTTTGTGAATTTTGGAGTATAGTAAACTAATTGGTAAGGAATTGTGTTATTTTTTTAATATGTCTTTTTGCTTTAAATATTAATGTCATTTAATGTGATAAATTTTTATATAATTATAAATTCATTTTATAAATTTCTAAGAAAAATAATAAATAATTTTTATTCTTAACAATTAAGTTAATGTATAAAATATAATTTACACTTGGGATGGACATAAAATATAAGTTAATCATATGTAGCATGTTGTAGATGGGATGGACATAACATGGACCTCAGCATGGCTTATTTTACACTTGGATCGATTCTTGATCAAGTTGAGATTATGACAGGATGCTGAGAAAAAATCAACCATGGCATGGGGAGGTACATTCTCATGGGTTGAGCATTACGGTTGGATTAGCTACCCAACTAGTTTGATGACATGGGGGCATGCAGTGCATTGAGTTTGTGTTAGATAGATGTCTTGGTTACGACTGAGATGTTGTGTTGGATGGAGTATTATGCAGTGGTTCACATGATGATGATACATGATGGAGTCAGACGTGATATATATGTTGCATGGATCTTTGTGACAGATGTGGTATGAACAAAGTTATGGATTGAGGAGACTTCCTGTTTATGGAGACATAGACTTGATGGTTTATGTGTCATTGAAGCAGAGATAGGCAGTGTGGGCATTTTTGGATGTTGGAGCTCACAACACTTTGCGATGATGGATGATGATGTGGTCGAGGACGACAACCGTTTAGAGTAGTGAAGCATGTCACACCCATGAGTTGTGGTTGCGATGTGCGACGAGTTGGGGAGACATGCTCTCAGTTAAACACGACGATTTAGAGGGCGACAAGTTGTGTGCAACAAGCGCACGAGTTGAGTGTGACAATAGATGCGACAATAGAAAAGTTATATGGTGGATGGAATGACCGCATGATGAGTCGACCCATGAGTTTGCCAAGCCGACCCACGAGTTGGGGTAAGTGTTGGGTGAGCTGACTAGATGGAAGGATGAAGAGGTGTGAGTATGGCCAAAATATATGGTCGACCTTGGGTAGGACGACCCCTTCATAACCATGGCGGTTGGGTATAAACACATGGAGGGCGCATGGTGGAAGGATCAATCAACAAACAAAACAAATACTTCCATAGCACCTGGAGAGCGAAGGAAGGGCGAGAATAAACCAGGGCCGAGGTGCAGGAAGATAAAAGGACTGAAGCACCAAGGTGGAAAGCAAAGAAAATAGGCCACAGAGAATTTTTGGTAACTGTAGGCTGATTCGGGTTGAAGGTTGGGGAAGGTTTTCCCATGGTGCAGCAACCAGGTGACAGTAGGGCAGTGAACAAAAGTGCGGGGCAGATCTGCACGGTAGGACCAGGCAGGTGAGCTAACACGGTGCGAATGGGCGGGCGAGCTGACGCGGTGAGCTTGGGAGGGCGAGCTAACATAATGTGACTGGGTGAGAGAGCTCACATGGTGCGATCGGGTAGGCGAGCTGACATGGTGCAACCGGGTAGGCGAGTTGACATGGTGCAACCGGGCAGGCGAACTGACACGGTGTGTCGGGCGGGAGAGCTAACATGGGCATCGGGCAAGTGTGTCAACACGGAGTGCTAGGTATGCGAGTTCACATGGGTGTTGGGTGGACGAGTTGAGGAATGCCAGGTAGTGCAACACAGTTGAGCGTGGCCGCACGGTGCCCACCTGAACGGTGAAGTGTAAACAATGGGGCAATGCTACACGATTGTGAAGCTGAGCTGAATGATAGCTTGGGCAGACTTGGAAAGATGAAGTTTGGCAATTTTCCAAGGTATATTCTAGGGTTTCCTTGAAATGCTGACATTGTATATGAAGTTGTAAGATTATATTGTTATATTATATTGTGGGCAAGCTCTAATTAGGGAATTACCGCTCCTTTTGAATAAGTTCAACCAATCCTGGATTTGGGTGTAGTAGAAGCTGTTTCACAGCTTCTCTAATTGATGGATCCATTACCTCTTTGTTGAGAATGCAAGTTGTGATGCCCAGACATAGCTGTCACAAGTGCTCTTCTAGGAACTATATGATTCTAATGAACCCAGAAGAAAAGATGGCTCCCATTTGTTGTACCTTGTAGTTCAACTCTGTAAAATTACCAGAGCATAAATAAAAACTTAGCTAAAGAATTGTTGCATTGTTAGAAAAATTTCAAGGGGCAGAGGAGAGGAGTCTCGCTCAGAAATCAGTTGCGAAAAGGGAAGACTTCAATTGCGGCAAGGAAATCACAACTACAGAGAGGCTTAATTGAAATAGAAATTCAACACACAACAAAACATAGTAAAACCAAAACGATTGTCGTAAATTTACTCATGAAGGTTTAAAACCATATTGCAACAAAGCATGCTTTAGTTTGTATTTCAGAATATAGGAAAATACATTCGCGTGATAAATGGCGGCTGCTACTCCAACTGAAAACACAAAAACATACTACAATTTACGCTTCACTGGGGTTGTGGAGTAACTTTCTATGAAACTCCGTAAAACTGGTTTTCCTGCCCCCACCACAAATTGCGCCAATTTTTTCTCCTCACTACGTCACAAAATTTCACCCTCTCTCTTGCTTAACCATACAAATGACTTTTTACATTCATATTTATCTCAACATACAAATTTGACATTAAATCATTAAGACACAGGATGGGCCATTATACAAAACAAGGGTTTTTCTGAACTTGCAAAGGTTGTGGACTGCAACTAAGAGTTGCGTAGTAAATCTTTCACGCATGAATATTTACCAACTCTCGTTAAGTGCTTTAACTTTGTGATGTGTTTAGAATGGGAAACGATGTACTTTTGCTCAAAATTTAGTCCTTCCATCTGCAAAAAAAATCGCAACCTGCAAAAATACTTCTGACAAGTATGGCTGTTGTCAGAGTTTTTAATGCGATGGTTGGGATTAATATTTTCAACATTCCCCCCTTAATCACAACTTCCACCATTGAAAATTCCCAAACAATATCTGAGATAAACAAAATTTTCACATGCCAATGGCTTTGTGAAAATATCAGCAAATTGTTCCTATGACCTGCAGTGTTGCAACACAATTTCATCATTGTTAATTAACTCTCTAATAAAATGATATTTAGCATCAATATGCTTGGTCCTCTTGTGAAAGGTAGAATTATTTGACAATGCAATTGTTGGGGTGTTGTCGCAGAAAATAGTTGTCGCTCCCTCTTGGTCGCAGCGAAGATCCCTCAACATCCTTCTCATTCAAACTTCTTGAAACATTGTTGTTGTTGCAGTGACATATTCAACTTCTACTGTTGATAATGAAACTATTTGTTGCTTCTTGGAGGCCCATGAAATGGCTCCAAAACCCAAATGAAAAACATATCCTAACATGCTCTTTCTATCATCAACACTTCCTGCCCAATCACTGTCAATGTAACCAACCAACTTGAAATCATTTGTTGCGACATACTGAACACCATACTAGTTTTTCCCATTGACATACCTTAGAATTCTTTTCGCTACTTTCCAATGTGTCTCCTTGGGTGTCTCCATGAACCTCGACACCAAACTCACTACATACATTATATCCGGTCTAGTGGCAGTCAAATACATCAAGCTGCCTATCATGCTTTTGTATAATTTCAAATTGACATTGCTACTGCAATATTATTTTCTGAACTTCAACCCCATGAAACTTGGAGTTGGTGTGGGCTTTCTGTTATGCATCTTAAACCTCTCCAAAATTTCTGTTACTTACTTTGCTTGAGAAATAAAAATTCCATTTTCTGTTTGCATCACTTCTATGCCCAAAAAATATCTTAACAACCCCAAGTCCATCTCAAATTCAGTGTTCATGACTTCTTTGAAATCAAAGATGAGGAAATCATCACTACATGTAAAAATTAAATCATATACATATAAGACAACAATAAGAATCTTACCATCTCTCTCTTTGATGTAGAGAGTAGGTTCACTATCACATTTGTCGAAACCATTGTCCAACAAGTAAGCATCTATCCTGCTGTACCATGCATGTGCTGCTTTCTTCAACCCATAGAGAGAATTCCTTAGTTGATACACTTTGTCTTCTTGGCCTTATACTTCATAACCAGGTGGTTGCGCAACATACACCTCCTCTTTCAACACTCCATTCAACAGCGTTGATTTTACGTCCATTTGATATACCTTCCACTTATGTTGCGTGATAGTCGCCACGGCTGTACGTGCTATCTCCATCCTTGTGACTGGCGCAAATGTCTCCTCATAATATCTTCCATGTTTCTTCTTGTATCCTTTGACAACTAGCCTTGCTTTATGCCTTTCAATCTTATCATCGACATTTCTCTTTGTCTTATGGACCCACTTCACTCCAATGACTTCTTTTCCTTGCAAAAGGTTCACTAACTCCCATGCGTCATTCTTTTCTATTGCTTCTATTTCTTCCTCCATTTTTGTAACCCATTTTTCTTGTTTGATTGCATATTCAAAATGGATTGGGTCATCTACATGACAAAACAATGCAAATAAGGAATTTAGACCAGCTCTAATGTTAACTTCATCTTGCTCATAAATCTCATTTAAATTTTTTAATTTTGGTCTTCTCGTCCTTGCTGAAGGTGTGCTTGATATGTTACTTGGTGTTGATCTTTGTGGCATGCTTGGAAAAGCACTAGCTTGACTGCATGACACTATCCTATTATTTGTTGACGGTGTTGCTTACTGCCTACTTTATTGCGCTTGAATAAGAGTAGAGGGCGTCATTGTTGAGAATTTCTTGTTGTTATCAATTCCTATTTGTTCTCATGTGGTATACATGCTTTGACATTTACTGTCTTGTCTAAACTTCCATCCCATGCTTCCTCTTCTATGAACTGCACATCTATGTTCATTATGACCTTCTTGGTTGATGGATTGTAGAGCTTGTATGCCTTGGATTCATCATTGTATCCAACAAATATGCATTTCTCCCCCTTGATGTCCAACTTCTTCCTCAACTCATCCATGATGCATATGCCACACAACCAAAGACTCTCATGTGAGTGACACTATGCTTTCTTCCACTCCATGCCTCTTCAAGAACCACGTTTTGGACACTTTTGGTTGGACATCTATTCATGATATATGCTACAAAAGTGACAACCTCATCCCAATAATCATATGCCAAATGCTTTGGCTTCAACATACTCCTTGCCATTTCCATAATGGTCCTATTCTTCCTTTATGCTACACTATTTTGTTGAGGTGTATACCTTGTTGTAAATTTATTGTGAATTCCATGCTCCCTGCAAAATCGAAGGAAGTCATTTGAGATGTATTCGCCACCTTTGTCAATCCTCAAGACTTTGATGTAATGTCCACTTTGCTTGGTGAAAGCGCTCAAACACTTCACTTGTCTATTTTAGGAGATAAATCCATGTCTTCCTTGTGTAGTCATCTATGAAGGTCAATAAATAGTGGCTTCCACCAACTAATGGTGTCTGCATTGATCCACATAAATCTAAATGGACAATATCCAAAGATGCCTTTGTCCTTATTGACTTTCCTGCTAGAAATGTCTCTCTATGTTGCTTGCCCACGATGCATCCTTCACATAGGCTATTTGGTTTTTCTATGAGTTGAGTGGAAAACCCTTAACCATGCCTTTCCTATGCAGAAAATTCAAACCTCCAAAGTTGAGATGACCAAATATCAAATTCCATAACTAATTTTCATCTTTGACCTTTGCTTGACAGTTTACTTGTGTGGCAACTGCATCTTTTCTTCCATCCTCTTGTGAGTTCATTGATAGTTGTGCTTGTGCGCTTTCTTCCTTCAAGTCTAATCTTATCTTTAGGGAAAACATTCTATTGTTTGTCATATGAACCTTTGCAATCAACTATCTTCGTAGAGGCCTATCCAAAATTATGCACTCATCATTTTTGAAAAAGACATTGTAGCCCTTTTGCATGAGTTGTCCAATTCCTATGAGGTTATGCTTCAAATCGGGGACGAAGTAAACATCTGAGATGTACCTCTTATCCCCCTTATTTGTTAGAATATTAACTCTTCCTTTGACCATGAAAAAGAATTTTCTATCAGTCCCTATTGTCACTTCATATTTCACATTTTCATCTAGATTGAAAAACATTTCTATGTTCCCTGACATGTGGTTGCTACACCCTGAATGTAGCTACTATATATCACTTCATTCTTCTTATGCTACATTACAAGCTAACAACATACTATCATGGTTCTGATTTTCCTTTATGAAATTTACACTTGGTTTGTTACTAATGTCATATTGCTTCTTTCCACATTCATTTGCATAATGACCATACTTCTTACAGTAATGACAACGGACTTGAGATGAAATCATACCTCTCACCTTGTGCTTGATTTCGGATTGGGCTTTGACTTGGATTTTGATTGGTGCCCCTTCCACTTGAGCTTGAAGGGATGCTTCTTGCACCTCTGTGTTGGATTCTTCCTCTTCCTGTAGCATATGATCTTCCTCTGCTTCGACCTTGACCGAATGAAACTTGTGTCTTGAAGGCATGCTCCAATGAAGAGCTTGTTTCTCTATTGAGTCTATGTTGATAAGAAATCAGTGATGCATGCAACTCATCCACTAAGAAATGTGAGAGATCATTTGTCTCTTCTATGGCCACAAAAATGGAATAAAACCTTACCAAAAAACTTCTCAAAACTTTCTCAACTATTTTCCTTTCCTCAAGTGTCTCACCATGAGACCTAATTTGATTAACCAACCAAATTACATGTGTAAAAAATGAGTCTACATTCTCAGACTCTTTCATACAAAGTGTTTCAAAATCTCTTCTTAGAATTTGTAGTTTCGTTGTCTTGACTTTTGCCATTCTTTGGTAGGTTGTCTGGAGGGTGTCGCATGCTTTCTTGGACTTCATTGCTACTGCAACCATTAGGAAAATACTTTCATGAATTTCTTGAAAAATGTAGAAGACAAATTTTGGATCCTTCTTCATGTTGTCCCTCAACAAATCCATTTCTTCTTGAGACAAGGCATTTTATGTTGTTGCATCTATTGGTTCTTGAAAACCATTCTCCACCAAATCCAAAATGTCTTGGGAAGAAAACAAGGCCTTGATTGTAATAGCCCAATAATCATAATTTTTTCCATTAAATCGAGGTATATGAGCTTTAGTCAAGCTTGTGCTTGATGTTTCCATATCTGACTGTAAAGAAACGTTTCTACATGCTGGTAAATACGTTCCAAAATAAATCTGGTTTAACCCGCTCTGATACCATTTTAGAAAAATTTAAGGGGAAGAGGAGAGGAGTCTGGTTCAGAAATCAGTTGCGGAAAGGCAAGACTTCAATTGTGTCAAGAAAATCACAACTACACAGAAGCTTAATTGAAATAGAAATTTAACACACAACAAAATAGAGTAAAACCAAAAAGGTTGCGATAAATTTAAACATGAAGGTTTAAAACCATATCGCATCAAAACATGCTTTAGATTATATTTCAAAACATAGGAAAATACATTCGCATGATAAATGGAGGATGTTGCTCCAAGTGAAAACACAAAAACTTACTGTGATTTACGCTTCACTGGGGTTGCAGAGTAACTATCTATAAAACTCCGTAAAATTGGTTTTCACGCGCCCACCACAAATTGCTCCACGATTTTCTCCTCACTACCTCACAAAATTTCACCCTCTCTCTTGCTCAACCATAAAAATGACTCTTTACATTCATATTTATCTCAACATACAAATTTGACATTAATACATGACAGAGAAAATCATTAAGACATGGGATGGGCGATTATACAAAATGAGGGTTTTTCTGAACTTGGAGAGGTTGCGGACTACAACTAAGAGTTGCGCAGTAAATGTTTCACCCATACATATTTACCAACTCTCATTAAGTACTTTAACTATGTGATGTGTTGCGGAATGGGCAGTGATGTACTTCTGCTCAGACTTTAGTCCTTCCGCCTACAAACAAAATCAAAACCTACAAAAATACTTCTCACAAGTATGGCTACTATCAAAGTGTTTAAAGCGGTGGTTGGGTTTAATATTTCCAACATGCATAAACTTGTAAGAATTGAAAAAGAAAATTGGAAGATATAATGATTCTATAAATATTGGTGAGAGAATCAATACATACAGCAACTAAGTTAAGCTTAACTACATGCAAGCACTAAGGCTAACTAAAGCTAACTAATGTGAATAGCAGCACATGCAAGTTATAAAGCTAACTAAAGATAGCTAAGTTTCATGTACACCAAAACCTCCCCTTAAACAAACCTTAGGTGAGTATGATGCAATATGGATGAGTCCTAACAACAAGGCTATTTTAGGTACCCATGTGCGATGCGTGAAAGAGGAAAGGGGGGAAACCCAGTGGGAACAAAACCCCCCCTCAAAAATAAATGCAAAATTAAAACAAAAGATAACTGCGAGGCATTTTTGTCCTTCACCCCAAGATGATATTGTAGAAAGTGAAACTTCAGGTCAGTGAAAATTTTGGTGAAGATGTTGGTAGCTTGCTTAGAACAGGTACAATATTGCATATTAATGATCCCATCATGAATCAATTCTATGATGTAGTGCATGTGGATCTTGATATGTTTGGTCCACTCTTGTTGCATTGGATTTCTGCAAAACCTCATTATAATCTAATTGTTACACCATATGATAGTCAAATGATGGAAAATGATACTAAGATAAGAAATGAAATGTTTTAGCCAAATGGCCTAAATGGAGAAATTGACTAATCCTATGTACTTGACCTTCGTTGATTATAAAACATTGGTAACTTGCTCCTTTCTTGCCCAACAAATGGGGTTGGATTCCAGACTAAGTACATAGCTGGAGGTGGACTTGCAATCAAGTCTATCACCAACCCAATCTGAATCTATGAACCTAATGAGATCCAAAGAAAAATTGTCTTAATAATTAATCCCATCAGTGATATTCCCATAGACATATCGAAGGATGCACTTTGTAGCTTTCTAGTGTAACTCATGTGGCTCCTTCATGTGTTGGCTTTATGGCATAGGTGTTGTCCTTGATGGCAACTCACTCAAAGGGTAGATCACAGTTCAGGCTCTCAGAATGAAAGAAAATGAGGTATACGTAGGTTCATCTTAACAAAATAGTGTATACACGCGGGAGTACCTATCAAAAGGCACGTATACGTATGCACGCACTTTCATGCAAAGAAAAGTGCGTACGTGTGGGAAAACTTATGGTTGGTCCATGCTATTTAGTCCATCATATTTGAACCTATAGTTTTGGTCCTTGGTATTGCATCCAAAGTGTTGAACCCAAGTATTGAGTCCCTAGTATTGGATCTTTATGGTTTTGGACCATGGTGTGAGTAAGGCCTAAGTCTATAAAAGGGAAGGAGATCATTTGGCAAGGGTTGAACAGAAGCATTGAATATCTTATGAAGAGAAAGATCGAGAATACTGTCATTGTGTTATGGTGCATAACTAGATCTAAATCAAGGAGGAACCTGAGCGCAAGGAGAAGGATAAGTTCTATTGATGGGTCAAGATCTTAAGGCGGTTTGAAGAGAAGTATCTTTGTGAAATCTTTGATCTATTTGACGCATGACGTGATCTATAATAAGAAAATCTAGATATAACTAATAAGTAAAAAGATAAATTATCTTTTATAGATCTGTACGAAGGTTCAGCGTAGCAGAGGTGCGTATACACACTGGTTCGCTAACATAAAACAATGTATGCACTGGATGGCCTTGATACAGAAGCGTATGCACGCAGGTTCCATATATTGAAGTAGCGTATATATCATGAAATATGTTTTAGCTCCTTATGTTTATTGCTGCAGTATTCTGGGTTCAGGATTGGTGTTTGGTTACTGGTATTGTTCTCTGGTTACAACATTCTGGGAAGTTATTGGTTGATTCAATATTTGTTTGTACAAGGAGGTTGGTTAATGCAGATATACTTGATGTTTGATTGATATACATGGATCTAGTCTAAAAATTTATGAAACGAGGTCCCTGAAAGAAAAGAGAAGGTTGTAGCCTTCTGCAGGTAGCAGCATTCGTATTGGTATAAGACTGCACCAGTACAGAAACATTGTAAAAAGAAGTTTCTAATTGAAAGAAGATAGAGATGAATTGCAGCAGATGGTTTTCACCCACATTGGGTTTCCACCTTATATCTTGTGTTCTTATGTGTGATTGCTTGTTCTGTTTTACTATTCCTGGTTACTGTTCATATGGTTTGATGCACAGATTAATGATCAACATCTGAAGAATAATTTAAATTACAAGTCTGCTCATATACACTCGTTTCCTTAACTAAAGTTGCATACATACGCGGTATTTACTAACTGAAGTAGCGTATACAAAACTGATTGTGAAATAAAAAAAAATTGACCTGATCATACTGATTCACCCCCCCCTCTCGGTGTTATTTCCAACAATTGGTATCAGAGCAAGTCCTTCAGAAGAATCTTAATCACTTGAAGGAAGATCTATCATCATGAGAAACTAAGAAAAAGAAGCATCAATCAGGCCACCAATTTTTTATGGAAGCAACTTCTATTGGAAGGTAAGAATCACTGCCTATCTTCAATCTCTTGGTATAGAAGTTTGGGATATTGTGGAAACAAGATACACTTTTCCATCAGCAACTCCTACAGATACGACTGGTAAGAAGCAGTATGAAACAAATGAAAAGGTTGTCAATACTCTATTAGGGAGCCTATCTCAATCAGAATTCATCAAGGTTATGCAGCTCAAAACCGCAAAAGAAATATGGGACAAGATTGTTTTTGAGGTATGAAGGAGATGAACAAGTAAAACGAGAAAAACTACAAACTCTCAGAATTCAATATGAAAATCTCAGAATGTACAATGATGAAAGTGTGGCTAACTATTTCCTACGTATTGATGAGATTGTTAATTGTATGAAAAATTTTGGTGAAGAAATAAAAGAAGTTGTTTTGGTGTAAAAGGTTCTAAGATCTTTGTCTTCAAAGTTCGAATCAAAAGTTTTCGCCATATAAGAAAAATAGAATCTACAGAGCCTTACCATGTCACAGCTACATGGAATCTTAACCGCTTATGAAATGAGAGAAGGGGGACCATCAGACAAGAGAGAAGCCGCATTCAAAGCCTCGAGAAAATGAGATTCCAATGACTCGGAACATATATCGGAAGAAGAGGAAGAATCAAATTTTGTCAAGAACCTTCAATGGGGTTCTGGAAGATTCAAAGGTAAGCTACCTTCCAAATGTTTTGCTTGTGGAAGAGTTGGTCACTATGTTGCCAAGTGTCCTCTTAAAGATAAGCTTGGCAAAGGTAAGGAACCAGTTAGATGGAATAGAAAACAAAATGTAAGTAAGAAGAGCTATTACACACATGAAGACAGTGATGGACTTTCAAATAGTGATGAAGATGAACAAGGTAATGATTATAGACTTTTGATGGCTTTTGAAGATGATGATTTCTTGGATGCTATAGATGAAGAAAGTCTTTATGAAGAAATTTCTAAACTCAAAATTTTCTTAGAAGAGAAAAATACGAACTCTGACTTTCCAACTTGCTGAAATGGAGAAACACAATGAAAAGTTAGAATGTGAAATTGTGGGACTTAGAAAGGACATTGAGAAAAAAAAAGCTCTTAATCTTATATTTGCTAAAGGATCTAAAACTTTAGATGAGATTATCAAAGTGCAATGTTTTCCTCTAATCAAGACAGGTCTTGGGTATACTAAAGAAACACCTCAAGCATAGAAGCCAACTACCTCCAAAAGTTATCTTGAAGCTGTAAGGAAAAGTGAACAGGTTGACAATCGACAACAAAGGCCCAATGGATATCACCAGGTAAATCAGGGACAATCTACTTCAAGAATGAACAAAAATCACCAAGTAAATCGAGGGCAATCTACTTCAAGGTTGAACAAAAGCTACAACCAACCACAGGTAAATCATTATCAATTTACCTCAAGAATGAATGGCTATGGAAGGCTTGATGATCGCAAGAATTTCTTCTATGGCCAATGTTTCTCTTGTCATAACTTTGGACATAAAGCAGCTCAATGCGTTGCCTACAAGACCATCATGACCAGAGAAGCATGAAATCAAAGGAGTGTGACTGGAATCATGAAAAGAACCTACAACATCTTTTATGCTCTTGAAAATGAAATAGAATGTTCTATCTATAACAACTTTGGTCATGAAGATTCTGAATGCAGGAGTAGGTTTTGGCAAACAACTCAAAAGGAGCAAGTTTCATTGAGCCCCAAAACATGGAGGAAGAAAGAACTGCAACCAGAAAGATGTGGTATAGCCTTATATGCGGAAGGACAAGAAAATCAGTGGTACATCGACAGTGGATGCTTGAAACATATGACAGGTGATAAAGAAAAACTTCAATCATATAGCGCCTTAGAAAAGGAAAAGAAGGTCTCATTTGGA
Organism: Pinus tabuliformis; assembly: GCA_031772625.1. Classification (NCBI taxonomy): domain Eukaryota; kingdom Viridiplantae; phylum Streptophyta; class Pinopsida; order Pinales; family Pinaceae; genus Pinus; species Pinus tabuliformis. The sequence goes on from CM062804.1 coordinate 1,354,169,291, forward strand.
AATGACACCCCTGCATTCATAAAAGGTAAAGGTTCAGTTCTTTTGAAAGAAAAGGTCAAAGCTGGGAATTTTATGTATGTTGATGGCTTAAAGCATAATCTATTAAGTGTCAATAAATGTGTGATCAAGGAAATGAGGTAATATTTCAATCAAATGGATGTATTGTTCGTGAGCTTGATACAGGAGAAACAATGATCAAAGGCATAAGAACTCTAAATAATTTATACATACTCAAGGGAGGACAACAAAAATGCCATCTTAGCAAGAATGATGAACACTAGCTATGGCATAGAAGACTGGGGCATCTAAGCTTCTCTAAGATAAGGAAAGCATGTAAATATCAGGTGGTTCGTGATCTCCCTGACATCAGAATTCTAGACAATACAATATGCAAATCATGTTAGTTCAGTAAGCAAACCAGAACTAATTGCCTAGAGAAGGAAGGATCAGCTAGCAGGCCACTTGAACTTGTCCATACTGATGTATGTGGACCATCTAGGAAAAGGTCACCTTGAGGAGAAGAATACTTTATATTGTTCATTGACGCCTTTTCCAGGATGTGTTGGTTAGGACTTATGAAGCATAAAGACAAAGCTTTCAAAAAGTTCAAAGCATTCAAAGCCTTAGTTGAAAACGAATCAGATCGTAGAATCAAATGCCTCAGGTCTGATAGAGGTGGGGAATTTACCTCGAATGAGTTTTTCGATATTTGTGAAGAACATGGAATAAGAACGGAATTCTCTACTGCAAGGACTCCTCAACAAAATGGAGTAGTGGAAAGGATGAACCGAACGGTTCAACAAATGGCTCGTGCTATGCTTGATGAGTCTAGAACTCCCGCAACCTTCTGGGGTGAAGCCGCATTTGTTGCAATTACTATTCTCAACAAGACAAACATCTGGGTAAACAACACACAGACTCCTCATGTACTTTGGTATTCCCACAGTAAAATACCTCAAAATTTTTGGGAGCAAATGCTACATCAAAAAGACTAATGAAAACCTTGGCAAGTTTGAACCTAGAGAAGATGAAGGCATTCTCCTTGGTTACTCTCCCCACATCAAAGCATATAAGTGTTACAATAAAAGAGTTGGAAAAATTGTTGAAAGTATTGATGCAGTGGTTGATGAAGAAGGAAACATTCCAACGCAAGTAAAATCTGAAGAGTTCAAAGATGATGAGGACTATTCTTCTACAAAAAATCAGACTCATGATGAAGAAGAAACCCATGAGGCACCAGAAGAACAGATAAGGATAGAAGAAAAGACTCCATCCAGGTACATTCAGAAGAATCATCCAGAAACTCAAATTTTGGGGCAAAAGAAGGCAGGTGTACAAACAAGAAGAACCATTTCATAAGCTTCAAGTTATCTAGCATTACTCTCCTCCACTGAACCACAAAATGTAAGAGAGGCATGCAAAGATGAATGCTGGGTAAAGGCCATGGAGGAAGAACTTGAGGAGATTGAAAAGAATAACACTTGGGAGTTGGTTCCTGGACCAAAAGATAAGAATTTCACAGGAACTAAATGGATATTCAAAAATAAGCTAAATGAAAATGGAGATGTGATTAGGAACAAGGCCAAACTTGTTTGTAAAGGGTATGCTCAACAAGAAGGCATAGACTTTGAAGAAACTTTTGCACCAATTGCTAGACTTGAGGCCATAAGGATGTTTCTTGCTCTTTCTAGCTTTCAGAAGTTCAAAGTATTTCAAATGGATGTGAAGTTTGCTTTTCTAAATGGAGACTTGGATGAAGAAGTGTCTATTGAGCAACCAGATGGGTTTATCCTTGGAAATTATCAAAAGCTTGTATGCAGACTCAAAAAGGCTCTCTATGGCCTTAACCAGGCTCCAAGAGCTTGGTATTATCGCTTGGATAAGTACCTCCATCAACAAGGTTTTACAAAAGGTTCCACAGATAGCAATCTATATATAAAAGTTGACAATGATACGTTGCTAATACTTGTTGTGTATGTTGATGATATCATCTTTGGTAGCAACGAAGAAGACATGAGTCAAAATTTTGCCTTGGTAATGCAAAACGAGTTTGAAATGTCTATGCTTGGTGAGCTCACATATTTTCTTGGTTTACAAGTCCAACAAAACAAGGACGAAATTTTTCTATCACAAACCAAGTATCTCATGCAGATCTTGAAGAAATATGGGATGGAGGATTCAAAACTAGTATGTACCCCTATGGTAATAGGATGCAGCCTCAGCGTAAATGATGAATTAGCAGCAGTGCATCAACCAACCTATAGATCCATGATTGATAGTCTGCTCTATCTAACAGGTACTCGACCAAATATTATGCATGCAGTGGGAATAGTTGGAAGGTTTCAGGAAAATCCAAAGGAAACTCATCTTCAGGCAGTTAAGAGAATTTTTTAGTATCTTCAAGGAACCCAAAATTATGGCTTATGGTATTGTTTTTGGGAAAAGTATCCAATACGGAATGACCCTATCCCACTCTAAGGGTGATAGTACCTCAGCAACAATCGAAGCAAAGCTATCTAAGATTTCTTCTTTATGAAAGTAAAATAGGGGAGAAATAGATCCACTAACCGATGTCTTCCGCTAATAGTTGATCCAATCTTCTCTCCTTGCTGCTTGCTCCCAGCTCCTTGCTCTTTCACTGGCCCAGCTACACCAAGATCCTGCAAAATGGCAAGAGAGGGAAACTGCAAGAAGCATACATTCATAATTGATTCAAGGATTAGAATAAATCAAATACACAAGTATAACAATACACCATTGAGACACATGCATATAGAAGAACCTCAAATGCTTTATTAATGGAAGAAGTAAAGTTCAGGAAGTGATACAACCATAAAAGGCCCAATCCAGCATCACCTCCCAGCAGAAAGAAATCTCCTCTTCACCTCCTTCAAAGCAAATCACCCAATAGTTCTAAACTCAAACCAACAGCACTTCCTTACATTCACAAGATTCCAGCCCCCCTAGACCTCATGAGAGAGCTCTATATATAGGAGTTTTGGAGAAAGGATGAGTCAGCTTGAAGCTGGCATGAAGCTGACTAGTGTCCTCTCCCACTTCAGTTATTCTTCAGTTCTTGAGTCCACTTGGAGGTTCTTGCTTCCACTTGGAGATCTAGACCCTCTTGCTCATCACCAGTCGAATTCCTGGATCCAAGTGTCATTTTGGAAGCTTCCTGGGCATTGACACCTTGAGGAATGACTGTGCCACATGTCCCAACTCACCCAGCGCAGGTAGCCTTCTTTGCAGTTGACATTCAGCGCAGGTAGACAGTGGAGCAGTTGACATTCAGCACAGATGCTCAGTGGAGCAGTTGACATGATCCAGAATTAGCTTGTTTTTGAGTGTTTTCAGGTGGAGAACTGCTATTCCGTGCTGTGGTTTGCTGACCATGTTCCTCTAGGGGTAGGAACAACATGTTTAGGGACTTTGGATCCCTTAGATTATGGACATTTCATGCTTCATGCTGTAAGGCACAAAAATGTCTATAACAGTTGCCCCCTAAAGTATGAGGTCGTTTATCGGGTGAAATGCTTTATCAGGAGGATCCGAAGTTCATTCAATCGCTGAGAGGTGACCTGTAATAAAATACAATACAATACATTATTTTTCATTCTGCTTTCATGATCTAGCTGAGGCGGGCATTCCCATGCTCAGCTTTATAAATTCATTTTGGTACATATAACAGACGATCGTCTGATGGTAGACTGATAATTCTCTGCTGAAATTATCATCCTTTGAGTAGGATGATCATCTGCTGTAATGATGTACATATCAAATGTCTTTATATTTCCTGAATATATATCACAGCCCGGATGGATGAAACTAGATCCGGGGTCTTCAAACTTGTTCGATCTTCACTCTAAGTACAAGTCGATCCATGTGAGAATTGCGCTGAAGTCGAACATGGAAAGACATCGCTTGATTACCGGTCAATGATGCAAACCGTCAACAAGCGCGAGAGGAATCACCGATAATAATAATGACCCTCAAGGTACTGCAGTACAATTCACGTGGTGTGAATAAAGGACTTGACGTCGAACACCACACAAAATCTTCTGGTTGAAGGTCATTGATGTATCCCTGTCGCCGAAAGTGAGAAACTTGCCATTGAGGCATGCAAGCTTCAAAGTATTGAGGGGGGTGTTCCTAGATCAACTTCTTGGATAATGAGCTGAAGTCGACAAGAAGCGATCCGTCAAAGGAGGGCCTTAATGAATCCCACATCAGTGACACGGAACGGAGCTAATGATTTTAGTGGAGGTGAAAACAATCTGTGACATATGATTCAGGGTGGCGGTCATGGATGGATGAAAGATAATGTATGACAATGGATGGGACACGGTTGACTCTTTCTGAACAACATCTCTTGAACATATAACGACACTGATGCGATGGATCGGTAGCATTACCCCAACTGTGGATGGTTTGGCGAGACCATGGTGATGAGACCGGTGAATGAAACAACCCAACCCGATGTGATACGGAGGAAAAGTGTCATGTTCAAGAGCGACTTGCTACCATTAAAGCTTTGAGGTTCTCCCAATTTTTCCCCAGTCATTTCTGACCAGTACCTCTTTATTTTTGTCAAGCTTGAGGAGGATAACATATGCTTGTTCTATAACCTGCCCTTCGAGCAAGCCCATCGCTATGTTTTAACAAGCCTAGCGATAGGGAAACTCGTTCTCGTCTAAAGACAAGTTTGTCGCTATTTAATCATTTTAACGAGTCTAACGACAAGGAAAACTCGGTCCTTTTCATTTTTAGAGAGTCTGAAAAGGTACAGAAAGTTAACTCCAAAATTCCTTTTTCGTCATCTAATCCCTTAAGTCCGAAAAAGTATAAAACAATACAGAAGGGATGAGTTTTCGATAACTTTAACGAGCCGAATAAAACAAGCGCTCGACCTTTTTGTGCAATAATCTCTCAGGTCCAAAAAGATTAAAATCTAGAGGAGGGATAGCTCTTCCGGTCCTTTTAACGAGCTGGAAGGCCAAAACTCAGCAATCTTTTCATATTTTACGAGTCAATTGAAAAGAGCTCAAAGAAGACTCGTCCTTTGAGGAACGAGTGATATACAGGGATAGCAGCAGATTCCAGGTACAGGTTGGAATTTTCCAATCACGGCAGTGTCACGAGGATGGCTAGGTGAAATCACTCTTCGCAGCTGTTCCTCAAAATGGGTAAACAATCATATGGAGGTGAACGATCGGCCAAGATGATGGTGGAGGTGGCGGGTACAAACACGACCAAGGCTTTTTATGGCTGATAAATTTACGATCACAGAGGTTATTTACCGGAATAGGTTCATTTTTTATTTAAAAATGAGCTTAAACTCTGGGGGAAACATTGCTCATTGCTTTTGTTTATTTTTTAACGAGCATGAAGACCGCGTTAAAACTGCTCGGATCTTGCTTTTATTTTTTAACGAGCATGAACTTTATGCTAAAACTGCTCGTTTATACGGTCAAATTTTGATTTTTTACCATTACTAGCTTTTCTCTTTTCAAGGATAGTACTGCATTTTCTATTGCTGCAACAAACTTCGTTAGAAATGAATGATATTTGCATGAAAATGAGATTATAACCCTAATATTTCGCTTTGAACTACGTAAAAAGCCATTAAAAGGTGTTTTTACCTCTCATTTTACCATTTCATTTGCATTTGGTTTGTTGGAGCTCTGGAGGTGCCTCTTTCCCCTTGATTTTCACCAGCTGATTCCGGGAGATTCTGCGGACGATTTTCGGCGCCGTCTGGACCAGGTAGGAGCTAAACCCTAGCTCTTTCTTTTCATGGTTTCCTTTTCCAGTTTTATGCCTGTTTTTCAGTCTTTCTGAGCCTCAGGGGTTTTGCCAGGGCGCCCTAACTTCAGCGCAGGTTCCCCATTCGAAACCTGCGCTGAATGTCAAGCTGCCTTAAGGCAGCCTGACCTTCAGCGCAGGTGGGACACTCTCTGCCTACGTTGGGCTCAGAAAACTGAGTTTCCAGCTCATTTTTTGATGAATTTTCGCCAGTTTTTCATCAAAATCGGGAACTTACTCCTTCTTTTGTTTGTTTTGCAGGGAACTTTAAACAAAATGTCCCTTACATGGCGAGAACGAGAACATGAAGAGGAGGACATGATTGCCCTCCATGACCCTGTCACGGTGAACGCGCTGCGGAACTGTGGCCTGCTGAAGTTTTTCCGTATCTCGCATGAGAGCACAGATCACTTTGCTGCAGTATATGCTTGATGCTTGGGATCCTATTAACCAAGTATTCCAGATTAGGGGAAAGTCCATCCCCTTGACCATAGAGGACATGTACTTCTTGACTGGATTGTCAAGGCGAGGTGCCCCCATTTCTTTGTCAGGTACGGCCCGGGGGACCGATTCCGTGAGAGATTATGTCCGCCAGTATTGCAGGGAAGGTTCTCAGTCGAGCAGAGACAGCAAGATTGTTATCCGTGAGATTACTTACAGGTCTCTCAGGTCCATTCTGTATACCATTGGTAGGATGGCCGATAGCGTAGCTCTACATGTTGCCAACAGATCTTATGTGCAGCACGCCTTGGAGTGTCTCCAACCGAAAGTATTCAACTGGTGTGATGCAGTACTTGTTTAGATGAAAAGTCAGTTGACCAAGGTGAAGGACGGGAAGCTGAAGAACTTTGGATTTGGTTCTATTCTGACTGCCTTCGCCTTGGAGAAAATCCCACTGATGCAGCCTCAGTATATTATACTCGACTTGCCTTCTCCGACCGAGCCACGCAGGCAGAGGTGGGTTGATCACATGTCTAGGCATGCTGGTCAACCTCAGATTACTTTTACTGATGCCTTCTTCAGGTGGTTCGAGCGCCAGGAGATGGTCTTCTCCGAGTATCCATATGTGGGTATGGATTTCCGAGGTGATCCGGATTTGGTGTTACCAGATGGCAAACAATGGGGCGCTATTGGTAAACTCTTTGACCATATCACTGTTTACTGTTCTTATTTATAATGTTGCTGTGCTTTATTCTATCAAGACTTTTAATCATACTCTTGGGTGCATACAGATGTTGGTCCTGTTCGTCCAGCAGTTCGTCCGAGACCGCTAGTTGTTGCCCCAGCAGTGGAGCCTGCTAGGAGAGCTATCCTCCGCGATCTTGACGATACTGAGACCCTTACAGCTGTGCAGGAGCAGGTTGAGAGCCTTACTCTCGGCATTCTGGATGTGAGGATTGATGAGTTACCTTTACAGCTGCAGCGACACACTACTGGTGTGCCCAGACGATGGACTCGTCTCTTGCGCATGATTGCACAGGCCGTGACGTGCTATAATGAGCACCACTAGGCTAGGGTGCCCCCTAGCAATTTTTGAGTTTTGGGTCATATGACCAATTTTGTCTTGGTTACAGAACATTATGTATGAACTATAAACAGCTTATATATATTTTGATTTTCGAGTTTTATTCTGATTGAGTTATATGATCCATATGTACAATATTTGATGATGTGTCCTTTTTATAAATGTTGCAAATGTCTATCTAACACATAGTTCGCTAATGAGTCAGTTAATGTGTTTAAGTTTCTGGGAATATGTTGATATTGAATTGAATCAAATCATCTTTCCAAGATCTTAACCCTTAGGAACATGTGATAAATAGCTGCATTGCGAACAGAATATATACCATTGAGTTGTAGTATTACGAGCTGTGAGTCTCCCCTGACAATTAGTCGGCGTATGCCACGTGTGATGGCATCAGAGAGTAGTTCTATCAACGCGCTATACTCAGTGATGTTATTCATTGATTGCCCAATACACACACCTATGAAACTTACTAACTCGCCGCTTGGATCAAAAATGGTCCAGGCTGCGGAGGATAGGTTCCGCGAACTACGACTCGCTCCGTCGGCATATCCAACACATGTCTCCAGGAGGTTCGACATCTGCAACAAATGGAAAAGGTGGATCACTCGACCAGAACAAAAACTTTAGCAAAAACAAAATACAACAAAAGCATGCAGGTTACTACTTAAGCATAGTAACGCTTGAGGTACAACCCGTTACGGGGTTGCGCCAGTGGAATTCCGTCGTAATCCATTAACTCGTAGGCTCCTTTTGCTAACACCCTTTTAACAATATAGGGGCCCATCCATAAGGATTTGAATTTACCTGCTCCCAATTTATCGGATTCTTGGTCATAAAGCAAGACCAAATCACCTTCTGAGAAGACACGGGGTTTGACACTTTTGTCGAACTGAGCCTTGACTCGTTTCTTATGAGCTTCGTTAGCCAAAGCGTCATCATGACGGGTTTCATCCAATTGGATTAATTCCAAGAAACGAGCCTCTTCTTCTGAAGTTCCGGGGAGAAGATCGATTGCGAGTTTAAGCGACGAAATTTCGCACTGGATTGGCAAGACTGCTTCCAGGCCATACACCAGTTGAAAAGGTGTGAACCCGGTTGCGTTCTTTACCGACGTTCGGTAAACCCACAAGGCTGAGTACAGGATTAGGTGCCACCTTCTTTTATGAACCCTGATCATCCTTTGCAACATACGTTTCAGGACCTTGTTGATTGCTTCAACTTGTCCGTTGGCTTGCGGATAATATGGGGTAGAGCTGTCATGAGATAGCCCTAGCTTGGCAGCTAATTCGACCATCATGTGATTGCGAAAATGCGACCCATGATCTATAACTATAGCCTGTGGTACACCGAACCTGGCGACTACATGATTGAAAAAGAAAAGGGCAGTTGTTTCACCAGTGTTATCCAATGTAGGCATCGCCTCGGCCCATTTGGTAAAATAGTCAACAGCGACTATAATATACCCATGCCCCCCGGTCGAGGTGGGGTTACATTGCATGAAATCGATGCCCCACTTGGCGAAGGGCCCGACAACAACTATCGGCTGTAAAGGTGCGGGTGGTCGTCTAGTTTTGCTTTCAAAAATTTGACAAGCATGGCAACTTCTGACTGCGCTTATGTAATCTTTAAACATGGTTGGCCAGAAGTATCCTGCTCGTAAGATTTTTTGTGCCGTTGCATATCCAGATTGATGCCCCCCACATGCGCCTGAATGACATTCATTCAGGGCTTTTTCGGCCTCCTCATGGGTAAGGAACCTCCTCAGAACTGTATCGATACAGCGACGATAAAGTGTATCACCGACGATCATGTAGTCCTTTGCTTGGTATCGTATACATTTTTGTTCAGAGCGAGAGGTGTTAGGCCTGAACTTTTGGGTTTGGAGATAAACTATGATATCTCCATACCACTCATCGCTTACAAATACCAGAAACAAAATTTCGTCCACGATTGACTCTTCTGATGTTTCATCGTTGGACGATGATGGGAGATCGCACAATAATTCCGCGAAAACTAGAGCTTTCTTTGATTTGGATTTTACAAATTCCAGATCAAACTCTTGAAGGATCGCTATCCATTTTAAATATTTTCCCCCCAGCAACTGTCGCGACAGTATATAAGTCATGGGGTTGCAATCTGACAAGATGGTAGTTTTCCGAAAGAGGACATAATGTCGAAACCTTTGAATCGCTTGAACAGCTGCAAGCGCTAGTTTTTCAACATAAGAATATTTACTTTCTGTATCATTTAAGTTTTTACTTAAATAATATATAGGATGTTCAATTCCATCGACTTCTTGAACTAAAACCATAGCAATGGTCGTATCCGCTGCAGCCAGATACAGGTTAAAATCTCTTTGATAGTCTGGGGCGTACATTAATGATGCTTTTACTAGACAATCTTTCAGAGCATCAAAGGAAGCTTGCGCCACTTGGTCCCAGACGAAAGGTACATCCTTTTTCAAAAGACGAGTATAACCTTTAGCAAGTTCTGCGTAATTTGGAATGAACCTCCTCAGAAAGTTTGCTTTCCCTTGGAGTTTCTGAATCTGAAGCAAATTTGAAGGTGGACGCAAATTAATGATTGCCTGAACCTTGCAGGGGTCGAGACGAATCCCATCCTTAGAGACTACAAAGCCAAGTAAACGACTAGAACTGACGCAAAACACAAATTTGTGTGGATTGAGTCTTATCTTGTAGTGTCGGCAACGTAGAAATATCACTCTTAAATGCTGCGGATGATCAGTCCGCTTTCACGAATGAGCCGGAAGGTCGTCGAGATAAGGTTGAACAATGTTCTTGATGTCATGGAAGGCATAATTCATTGCCCTCTGAAACGTCGCCCCTGCATTCTTTAAACCAAAGGGTAATTTTCGATAAGCGAATGTGCCCCATGGACAAATAAATGCAGTCTTTGACTGGTCCTATGGGCGGATATTTATTTGATTATACCCAGAAAATCCATCCATAAATGAAAAGATTTCACATCCGGCGCATTCATCAATTATCTGGTCGATGAAGGGTGTAGGGTAGTTGTCCTTCAGACAAGCTTGGTTTACATCCCTATAGTCAACAAACACTCTAATCGTCCCTTGTTTCTTCATAACAGGGACAATATTCGATACCCAATCGGTTAGAGGAACCGGGTAGATGAATCCAGCATGGAGAAGTTTTTCAACTTCCGCCTTAATGGCAGCAGCTTTCTTGGGGTGCACCTGCTGAAGCCGTTGTCTTACTGGTTTGACATCAGGATACATTTTAATTTCATGTTCAACGATACTCGAGTCAATGCCTGGCATTTCATCATATGACCAAGAAAAGACATCTCTAAATTCGCGAAAAAGAGCATTATATATTTCCAGTTCTGAAGGGGAACAACCTTTGCCGACATAAATATTCTCTACAACATCTGTTTTAGTCGAGATATTTATGGCTATAGTCTCTTCAATATTGGATAGGTTTCGCTCGGAATCCACCGTGTTTACAGTATTTGTTAGGAATTCAAAAACTGAAGGGTGATAAAGGTCACTTTGAGTATCTTCTTCATATTCCGGAAGAAGGGAACGATGGTGGTGATCATTCCATGGTGCCCCCTCAATCATCATTGATTGTAAGATTCCTTCACCAGTCCCATGTACTTTCGACCAAGGATCTAATGAGGTACCATATTCTCTAGACCTATCTACCCAAACGCTTGACGAGCATTGATTTGGGTCCGCCTCCCATGCTTGAAACATTGATTGCTACAATATTTCTAAAGGGCTTGGGGGCAAAACCATTGCATGATCCATGTTGACCTTCGTGGAAGATATCATGTTGCAGGTTGCTACAAACGGTACATTTCCTATGTAAATAGGAGGTGGTAGCGCGAAAGTTCCCATCAATGTGGGGTCTTTCAATAATCCTACTCCGATATCTTGAAGCGAATGGTTGCTCTCATGGATCATGGGAATGCTTCCTGTAACTTGTGAACCATTAGGGAGGAAATTCTGTTGGTCGACAATCATAATCCCTCCTTCAAATGGGAATGCGATCTTCCTAAAATAAGTCGACACAACAGCTGCCATGGCATAAATCCATGGTCTACCCAGTAGGATGTTATAGTCAAGATCTCCATCAATGACCTCAACGTCAATTTCCACTGTTTTTCCCCCCAGTTCAACTTTCAAGTTATTAAGGATACCGTATGGGGTATAAGTCCTTCCGTCGAAAGCTTTTAATGTCGTCGAAGATCGCGACAAGGTTGGAGACCCTAAAGTTTTCCAGCAACTCATCGACATTATACATGTTGATGCTCCCTCATCAATAATTGTTCTGTGAACAATTTTGTTGAGTGCTTTCACTTGAATAAGGAAAGCTAGTTGAGCTGGTAACTGGGGATCGTATCCTTTGTGATCAAAGGATACAAGATTGGAATCCTTAGGATCAACCCCACCAATAGCCGATAACAACGCCTGCCTTTGGGATGGACAATTTTGTAGTACCTCAAGAGTCGACATAGCGGATGGCAATTGTGCCAAATCTTCCACTATGTTATAATGCTGTGCCGCTCTGGCGCGAGGATTAAATGTCGACTTGTGTACTACACCCTTTGGCGGTTTTATTGTTAGCTCAGGAATGATGGGTGGTACAACTTCTATTGAAGTTGTTGTCGAACTACTTGGTTGATCTTTACCTTTTTCGTTCGACAGCTGAGGATTCCCGTAATCTTTGTTCCTTGTCGAAATCAAAGCATCATTCTGCTGTTTTGAAACCGACAACATAAGTACTTGCGACGGGGAAGCATTTCCACTATCAACCATATTTTGACCTGGGTTGGGAAATGGATCAGTTAACACAGCTGAGGTTTTGGAACTTTTAAAGAACCTCTTTAACTCAGCTTTGAATGGGTAATTCTTTGTGTAATGATCCTCATCATCACATATTTGACATGGATAATTTTGTTTCCCTTTCCCAGGAGGGTTGGAAGAATTTTTCCGAGGAGATGATTCACCTTGTTTCTTATTCTTCCCTTTGTTTTGTTTCTTCTTGCTTCCTGGTTGATTGGTTTCTTTGCCTTTATCTGCTGATACGGCATTTACTTTCGAAGCAAGAATTTCTTCTTTTGCATTTTGATCCGAATTCTTACGGGCTTTCTTTGATGAAGCCTTTATCGATTTCGCGTTTGCCGTGCCAATCACGCCATCACCGGCATGAGAGTCACTATTTGATTTAGGAGGAGGAGGAATTGAGAATTCTGGTCTGGGGGCGTCGGGTATTTTGTCGTAGAGCGTGCCGGACTGAGTATAAACTAAGTCCAAATACTGTGCACGAGCGATAACTTGCTCCTCTGTTACGACTCCCCCCTTGACCACATCTTCCGTTATAGTAGGAAGTAACGACTTTATAAACCATTCAGCTAACAGCTGATCGGGAACGTACGTTTTCACCATCCTACGACGACAACGCCACTCATGTATATGATCAGATATATGGGTGGCAGTTGTCTGCTTGAAGTTGGTTAATATTTCTGTTCCCGTTTCATACCTTATCGGCAATTGAAAATGGGTTAAGAAAGTCGTGGCTAGGGAACTAAAATTGTCGAACGAGGCTCTAGGTAATTCAATATACCATTTAGCCGCCGGACCTGTCAATGTCCTCTGAAAAAGGTGAAGCCTTATCGAATCGTCGTTTAGGGTGTTCGACGAACACCACAGATGAAAAGTCATCATGTGATTCGATGGGTCTTCACCTGGATTTCCATTGAATTTAGGAATGTCAGATGGAAGTTTATGAGGAATCGCTGGCAACCAAGGGGCATAAGCAATCGGATCGTTGGTTAACCGGTGTAAATCAGGTAACTCTAAAGTCGCCACGAATGGTAACTGTTGATTCAGGTTAGGTGAAGTATAACCAGGGTACGATGGAATCGCTTGAGCAGTGGGCCTTTGCATACCAGCATAATGTAATTGATGTTGGTATGACTGATATGGTTGGTGGACTTGACCACTGTAAAGTGGTTGGTTTTGGCCGTTTTGGATATACGGTTGTCCACTGTTCGCAAAGATCTGCTGCTCAGAACCTTGATATACCTGCTGGAATTGCGGTTGTTGGTATTGCACAAGCCATGGTTGTGAAGCCATGTTTTGTTGTGCTATGCTAATCGTTGGACCAAGCTGTGGGGTAATTGTACCTGTTTGGACCTGTGTCGCCCCACCAGTTGGCGATTGTGGTTGTGACCCATGTTCAAGGGGTTGTTGCACTACAACCTGAGAAATCTGAGGTTGACATGCAACAGGCATCGCTTGAACTTGTGACACTGTTACAATAGCCGGTGTGGTTGGGATGTTCGTCATAGGTACACACTGTTGCATAGAATATACAACCCTTGGTTATTGAGATAGCATAGGTACCCAACTACTTGATGCAATTCCAGTATAACCTGAATACTGTTGTGAACTCACGTATGGGTACCCTCCCGGAGGGGGTAATGAAAGGGCATACTGCCCCCCATACGGTATCAATCCGGAACTCAAGGGGATTGATTGCCCAGATTGACCTCCAAATGGATCAATTTGGCGAGTTTCAACATAAGAGTTGCCGGATATTACTCCGGATGAACAAACTGGAACAGACCATACTGTCGAAATAGTCCCTTGGTGGACTCCTTCTAGCTGTTGTTAGCTAGTCGGGACAGCTGGTATGCCGGCAAACATTTTCGGAGTGACGGCAGGGGCTTCTGCTGTCGCTGTGTCGTTCGACACAGTCCTAGATGATGACGGTTGTTCAGACATTTTAAGTCTATCCAATAGATTGCCTAGCGATTCTACAGGAACCTCCACTTGTGGTGGATTAACTTCTGATGAAGGAAATAGAGTGACCCCGACTCCAAAATGAGTTGGAGTACTTGCTTGTGGATCCTCTGCAATTTCCTCTATCGCAATCAAACCCGGTGGAAGAGGAAGACCGTCAGGTCCGTAAAATATTTCTGGTGCCGAAGAAGTGGTTATTTCGACAGTGACAGTTGTTTGAGGAACAAAACTCTCTGGACCGGTTACAGATGGAACTGGTTCAGTTATACAAGTATTTGCCCCCTGACTAGGATCAGTATTACTGTCCTTCTGTGGCTGTTGAACTTCTTCTATAGAGGCAGGGTTTCCAAAAATGTTTGGAGTAACCGGAACCTCAGATGTAGTTGGAACACTTGTTCTAACTTTTATAGGAGATTTTGAACCGGTTAAACGAGTTCGCTTTGTCCGTACTGTTTTCGATTCCGGAGACAAAGATGGTTGACTCGTAAGCCTCCGTGAACGACGGGGTTTCAATTGACTTTCTTCCACGATTGCGGATTACTTGATAAACCAAAATATTAAAAGGGGAAATTTGTGTTTCCGAATTGAATGAATTTTATTAGACGCTTTTAGACACAACTTGCTTTTTCACTTTTTAAGAGTCGAGAAAAAGCTAAAGATGACTCTAGTCTCCTTCGATGTTTTAACGAGCCCGAAGTGACAAATGCTTGGGTGGACTTTTTCAGTTATAGAGTTTGAAAAAGGCCAAAAGAAACTGCTCTGGAGATCTAGGCAGAGGGTGTGCCAAACCTTTCGCAAAACCACAGAATATGTTTTATGGTACGGGTGGTCGATCTTCGTGAATGCTGTGTTCACTGCATTGCGATCAGTAGGGTGGCCGACATGGCTTCCTAAGGATAAAAGATATATGCCTATAGGGGTCTCCCAATATATACGCGACGGTACGTGGGAGCACAAGTCCGTATTGATACTTATCGCTTCACCGTGGAGGAATCACCCAACCACTCAATGCTAAGATATCACGTTTAACGACACCGGGACACGTCTCTAGCTTAGACCTCTATGTGTTTGTGTTATGTTTCAAAGCGTTGTTATGTTCATTCAATATATTTTAAGTTGATATTTTTAAAGTTTGCCTTTCAAGGTTCACCACGAGATGTTTGATACAAATTCCTAAATGCAGTCTAAGATGAGAAGCAAGCTTTTCAAATCTTTTAACTTTGAAAATCCTAACTACTGAGGGAAAAGAAAGACATCATCTTTTCACACAGATCAAAGAGCACACACTAATGCACTTTTTCCCTAAATCAACATGCAAACTTATCAAATGCAAAATGCATAATGCAGGTATCTCTTTTCTCTTTCTTAATGTCGATGTACTACAAAAAGAAAGCTGTTGTATAATTTCGAATTCAATTTCAAGTGAAAGCAAACAAGATTTGTCCAAAATCAAAAGACACCTTAAGATTTACTTGTTTCGACACTAGAAATATATAAATTCAAACCGTATGACGAAAGCAAAAGCTCAATCAGCTATGAACAGCAAACAAACTAACTCTTAAGATCAAAACGACACTTATCACAGGTCTAGATCTAAGAGGCCACAACAAGACTAGTTCACTTTCGTTATGGGAAACTGCAAATGATATAAGAAATACACAAAGAACAAATACAGTTTCTTTATACAACCGAGGCGGAATAGTGGCAAGGAAAGTTGGTTTCAGATAGGCACATTGACTGATAACAGGCTGCAAAAACAAGGATGAAAACAGGGCAACAAACAGCAGGGAACCCCAGTTGCACAAGGCAAAACTGGTTCAGCGCAGGTAGTACACTGTCAGTTTGACATTCAGTGCAGGTAGCCCCTTCGGGACCTACGATGAAATGTAGACTACCTTCACAGTGCCTGCAATGAAGAGATAAACTTTCGTTTTTCTCAGTTTCCGGGTTACAGATTGCTCAAAAATTCACAGTTTTTGGCCAAATCAGAAGCTATCAATCAAGTACAAACTAAAGGGTAATTAGGAGGATGAAAAGCTATCACTAAGAGCTGTTCAGAGTCCTTGTGGATCAGCTCTTCAATTCATAAACATGCCCATAAACTGAGCTAGAGTAGCTGCCCTCTACTTTGCATTTGAAAGATCCAAATGCAGTTCGATTCGGTACTCCCTGTGTTTATGAAATGAATAGCAAAAAACACAAACAACCAACAAGATACGATCCCCAGTAGAGTCGCCAATTTGTTGTTGGGAAAAGTATCCAATACGGAATGACCCTTTCCCACTCTAAGGGTGATAGTACCTCAGCAACAATCGAAGCAAAGCTATCTAAGATTTCTTCTTTATGAAAGTAAAATAGGGGAGAAAGAGATCCACTAACCAATGTCTTCCGCTAATGGTTGATCCAATCTTCTCTCCTTGCTGCTTGCTCCCAGGTCCTTGCTCTTTCACTGGCCCAGCTACACCAAGATCCTGCAAAATGGCAAGAGAGGGAAACTACAAGAAGCATACATTCATAATTGATTCAAGGATTAGAATAAATCAAATACACAAGTATAACAATACACCATTGAGACACATGCATATAGAAGAACCTCAAATGCTTTATTAATGGAAGAAGTAAAGTTCAGGAAGTGATACAACCATAAAAGGCCCAATCCAGCATCACCTCCCAGCAGAAAGAAATCTCCTCTTCACCTCCTTCAAAGCAAATCACCCAATAGTTCTAAACTCAAACCAACAGCACTTCCTTACATTCACAAGATTCCAGCCCCCCTAGACCTCATGAGAGAGCTCTATATATAGGAGTTTTGGAGAAAGGATGAGTCAGCTTGAAGCTGGCATGAAGCTGACTAGTGTCCTCTCCCACTTCAGTTATTCTTCAGTTCTTGAGTCCAGTTGGAGGTTCTTGCTTCCACTTTGAGATCTAGACCCTCTTGCTCATCACCAGTCGAATTCCTGGATCCAAGTGTCATTTTGAAGCTTCCTGGGCATTGACACCTTGAGGAATGACTGTGCCACATGTCCCAACTCGCCCAGCGCAGGTAGCCTTCTTTGTAGTTGACATTCAGCGCAGGTAGAAAGTGGAGCAGTTGACATTCAGCGCAGATGCTCAGTGGAGCAATTGACATGATCCAGAATTAGCTTGTTTTTGAGTGTTTTCAAGTGGAGAACTGCTATTCAGTGCTGTGGTTTGCTGACCTTGTTCCTCTAGGGGTAGGAACAACATGTTTAGGGACTTTGGATCCCTTAGATTATGGAAATTTCATGCTTCATGCTGTAAGGCACAAAAATGTCTATAACAGGTATATTAGAAGTACAGATCTCACACTTCATGCATATACAGATGTAGATTGGGCAGGAAGTGTGGATGACAGAAAAAGCACTAGTGGTGGTGCATTCTTCATGGGTCCTAGGTTAGTATCTTGGTTTAGCAAGAAACAGAGTTCAATTGCATTATCTACAGATGAAGCAGAATATGTAGCTGCTGCATCTTGTTGCACACAACTCCTTGGATGATGCAAACATTACAAGACATGCAAATCACTTGTACTCCACCTATCCCCATTCTATGTGATAATACAAGTGTAGTCAACATTTCAAAAAATCCAGTCATGCATTCAAAGACCAAGCACATACCTATCAAATTTCATTTTCTCCGAGAAAAAGTGCTTGAACAAAAGGTCAAGTTGGAGTATGTTCCCTCTAAGGAAGAGGTTGTTGATATACTCACCAAACCACTGCCCAAGGAGACATTTGAATACCTCAAACAGAGGCTGGGAGTAGTTGATACATCATCTTGCTGTTGAAACTTGTCTATTCTAGAGAAAAGTGGTTGTACGCACGTTTAATGAGGAGGATCCACGTACATACAACGGTTTATGTGAATACAGTCAC
The DNA here is from genome assembly GCA_031772625.1 of Pinus tabuliformis. Classification (NCBI taxonomy): domain Eukaryota; kingdom Viridiplantae; phylum Streptophyta; class Pinopsida; order Pinales; family Pinaceae; genus Pinus; species Pinus tabuliformis. Next base: position 1,354,187,307 of record CM062804.1, read on the forward strand.
GTATATTATTGTTTGAAGGAAAGCAGTGTGGTCAGACTCAGGTTGGAAAGAGTTTGATATAGGTCTGGCAGAGACTATCTGGCACAGGTTCAGGGGGAGCATATATTCTTCTAATAATGCATTGTTGGCATTATCTCAGAAGATCTTGGTTTACATTCACAGCTGTTTTGGTTTCAAGTGGAGAGGGAGATTATTCTTGCTGATCTGAATGATGATTGACAAATGTTGTTGATGACTTTCATAGAATTGTCATAAATATTTCGTCTCTATGTCATGTATATATTTTATTATCAAGGTCATGTAACGGCCTATTTTGGTTTCCCCACTATGCCTGGGATGAATGGTGTAATGTACTTATTTTTTATGTGTAAACTTCTGGTGTAACCCCACTTGGTTGGGTGCTCAATTCTGGTATATCCCCACTTGGTTGGGAGATGGATGTATGTATGAGTCTTTGGTGATAGGAAGGTCTCTTATAATGTATAAAGTCACATTTCTTGTGTAGATCATCTTCTTGCAGACCTTGCATACAGTCAGGGGGAGCTTAGACAACACATCAGAGCAGAGGATTCAACATGTATTCAAGGGGAGCATAACCCTTTGCCCTTGATGTCAAAGGGGGAGAATGTTTTTAAGTGTCTTGGGGATGCCATCAAGTCCAAAGGGGGAGATTGTTGGCATTATGGTACAGGTTTGGCACTATGGCACAGGTGTTGTCCTTGATGGCAACTCACTCAAAGGGCAGATCATAGTTCAGGCTCTTGGAATGAAATAAAATGAGGTATACATAGGTTCATCTTAACAAAATCACACATACCCATGGGAGTACCGATCAAAAGGCAGTATACGTATGCACGCACTTTCATGCAAAGAAAAGCGCATACATGTGGAAAAACTTATGTTTGGTCCATGGTATTTAGTCCGTCATATTTGAACCTATGGTTTTGGTCCTTGGTATTGCATCCAAAGTGTTGAACCGAGGTATTGAGTCCCTAGTATTGGATCTCTATGGTTTTGGACCATGGTGTGAGTAAGGCCTAAGTCTATAAAAGGGAAGGAGATCATTTGGCAAGGGTTGAACAAAACCATTGAATATCTTATGAAGAGAAAGATCGAGAATACTGTCATTGTGTTATGGTGCATAACTAGATCTGAATCAAGGAGGAACCTGAGTGCAAGGAGAAGGATAAGTTCTATTAATGGGTCAAGATATTAAGGTAATTTGAAGAGAAGTATCTTTGTGAAATATTTGATCTGTTTGACGCATGACATGATCTATAATAAGATAATCTGGATATAACTAATAAGTAAAAAGATAAATTATCTTTTATAGATCTGTATGGAGGTTCAGCGCAGCAGAGGTGCATGTACATGCTGGTTCGCTAACGTAAAACAGCGTATATGCTGGATGGCCTTGATACAGAAACGTATGCATGCAAGTTCCATATATTTAAGTAGCGTATATCTCATGAAATATGTTTTAGCTGCTTCTATTTATTGCTGCAGTATTCTGAGTTCGGGACTGGTGTTTGGTTACTGGCACTATTCTCTGGTTACAACATTTTGAGAAGTTATTGGTTGATTTAGTATTTGTTTGTACAAGGAGGTTTGTTAATGCAGATATACTTGATGTTTGATTGATATACATGGATCCAATGTGAAAATTTATGAAATGAGGTCCCTAGAAGAAAAGAGAAGGTTGTAGCCTTCTGTAGGTAGCAGCCTTCGTACTGGTATAAGATTGCACCAGTACAAAAACATTGTAAAAGGAAGTTCCTAATTGAAAGAAGAGAGAGATGAATTGCAGCAGGTGGTTTCCCCACATTGGGTTTGCACCTTATCTCTTGTGTTCTTATGTGTGATTGCCTATTCTGTTTTACTATTCCTGGTTACTGTTCATATGGTTTGATGCATGGATTAATGATCAAAATCTGAAGAATAATTTAAATTACAAATCTGCTCATATACGCTTGTTTCCTTAACTGAAGTTGCGTACATACGCGGTATTTACTAACTGAAGTAGCGTATACAAATCTGATTGTGAAATGAAAAATAATTGACCTGATAATACTGATTCACCCCCCTCTCAGTATTATTTCCAACCGCATGTATCAAGAAACTACTCCTACAACATATAAGAGATGGGGATGAGAGTTAGTGAGATAAAGAATACTCCCCACAAGATGATGGTACAATATGCAATCAATCAATGGTGTGTATTTACCATCTTCAAACTTTATCCCTGACATCAAAGGTGTGACCTCTCACTTGCAATCCCTCATGTGAAATCATGCAGAAATATCTCTAGCATAATTTGGCTGAGAAACGATAATCCCATAACCATTTTGACTGATCTCTAGTCCAAGGAAGAGATTGAGAGAACCCATGTCTATCATAGTAAACATCTTATGTAATGCATTTTTTATCTCAACAATGGCAAAAATTGAACTACTTGTTATCAAAAGATCATGTACATAGAGTACTATGATTAACAAGGAGTCAATTTTCTTAAGAAAATAACCGTTGGATTCAAACTTGCAACATACAAAATTTTGAGACAACAAATAGGAATCCATCTTTTCATACCAAACTCTACATGCTTGCTTGAGGCCATAGATAGATTTCTTTTAGTTTCCACACTAGAGATGAATTTTGCATGTATCTTTGTGGCTAGTCCTTGTATATTTCCTCCTAGAGATCAGTGTGGAAGAAAAACATTATTCACATCCATATGATGCACCTCTGAATGTCTTGTTGCTACAATGAAGAGAGCTAGCCAAATATAATCCATTTTTTCCACTGGATCAAATGTCTCATCATAGTCAAGACCATGTGCTTGTTGAAAACCTTTGGCCGCCAACTGTGCTTTCTTTGAGTAACTTGACCATCTACTTCTTGCTTGCTTTAGTAAACCCACTTGAACCTAACAAGTTTATGATTGGAAGGTAGTGAAACCAAATCCCAAGTCTGGTTCTAAATGAGAGAGTTGTATTCCTCATACATAGTTGCTTCCCATATAAGATGTGTTGAAAATGCGGCAAGAAAATCCTAATTTAATTCTGTCCTTGAATTAAATTAGGAAATAAATTGTAATTTCAATTCTCATAGCAACTTGTAATAGTTAACTAAGTTAATTTCACTTAGTTGACTCAATTAACTTGAGTTGGAGGTATAACTAGAACCATGTAGAATGTCTCCTACTTCTTAGGAGCCATGGTTGAGTTTATTTTGAGTTGTAATTATTTAATTCAATTTAACTGAGTAAAATTTAGTTAAACTAGTTCCAATTGATGGAGGAATTATTGGGAGATCCAATAGTGGTGTGTAACCTGCAGTAATGGGGTGTAACTAGCATTGAGCAACGGGTAAGCTGAAGATTCACTCATAATTAACTCATGCATGTCCGATTAGAGAAATATTGAGTTGAGATTGGAGTTTAGGGACAATGTACTATCAGTTTTATAATCATCCCAATTGTACAGGTGGTGCATGCAAACAGAGGAAGGCCTATGAGGATTTCACAATTCGTAATTGAGGAATTTCTCAATTAAATATGGGTTAATTCCCTAGGAAATTAAGCAAGAAAATAAGAGCTTGGTAGGCATCAACTTTGACTAAGTATTGGCTGGAGCTTGTTTGTGAAGCAATGAGATAGATTGAGATAGTGCAGAGGTTGCTCAAGTTTGAGCAAAGCATTTCAATCTTCTCATATTTTCTGATTAATTCAATATAAATATAGTAGGGGATTTTAGCTATGGCTTTCCCCAGGAAATTATTGTGTTATGTGTGATTGAATTCTTTCTCTTTTATGCTTTGTGATTGCATTGATCATTTATTATTTCCGTTGATGAGTAGAGTCAATTCAAGTAAATTGTTTTAGCATATTACAATATGTAGTTTGAATCTACAATAAATTTCTACAAGATGCCCAACTATTTGTGCATAAGTCTATGGATCAGATGCATGCATCATATAAGCATGCATCGATCCATATATGAGAGTACTTTTGGAACTTCCTTGAACTGAGGTCTAGTGGCACGATTAACTAAGAGATCACTCATTTGTGTCACTTTTATGTTGAAGGTGGTTGAGAATATTCTGAACTACAAGAGAAAGTATTATCTTGATGTTTAACAACTAGTGGTCCAACATGTGTCACAAGAAAAGGCTCATATAGATTAGAAATATGATCTAAAGTATCATCTACATACTCATCAATTGGTGGTGAGGGTAACTTTGTAACATGTTCATTTGGTGGTGCATGCAAAGGATCATCTTCAAACTTTACACTCATTTTGATAAAGAGCCCTTCAGTGTTGATATTAAGCAACTTGTACCCTTTGAATTCATTAAAATATCCAATGAACATGCATTCCTTTATATGAGGGTCCAAATCCTTTCTCTTCTATGTAGGATTGCAAGCCCATGCTTGAGATCCAAAAATGTGAAAATGACTGAATTTACGTTGCACACAAGTCCAAACATTAAAATGCGTTTTTCTAGTAAAATATTTATGAGGATATATATTCTAGATGTATGAAGCACAATTGATAGCTTCAACCAACAATTTTTATGGAAGAGATCTTGCATGCAACATGCAAATGACCATCTCCTTCAAAGATATGTTCTTCCTCTCGGCCACCACATTTTGTTATAGAGTGTGTTATGCAACCAACTCACAAAAAGATAGACTAACGACTTAAAAATTATCCTCTTCAAGATGGAAACCTCCTTTACATTACATAAATGAATAATTCTTGAATGATCCAAATGAAAATACCTCTTTTGTATATATGGGAGTTTAAGGGGTCACAATATAATCAGAGCCTACATAACAATAATAATGTAAGGGCATAACAATAACAATAGTGGGCTTCTTCAGGGAAGAAAAATAAAAATATGGGGGCTACATGGGCACAACAATAAAAATAAAGGGGGATATGCTAGTATTATAGCCACCTAACATGCCCCTCTCCTTCAAAAAAGAGATTTCCTCAACACTTGAGTAGTTTTGGATGCTTTTGTATAAAATTCTCATCCTCCCATGTGGAATCCTCAGTAGGTAAGTTCTTCCTCTTAATGATATACTTTGAAATTGATTGATTCCATAGATGTCGAGTTCTTCTTTTTGTGACTACTTCAAGCTCAAATGTGATTTTTTTCTTCATCGTCAAGTTCTGGAAACACTGTTTGAAATGGAAGCTTGTCACTGATAACCTTCTTTAAGCATGAAACATGGAAAACTAGGTGTACCTAGGAAGATGCAGGCAACTCCAATTTGTATGCCATAGTACAATCTTTTCAAATACCTTGTTAGGAAACCAACTGGAAAAATGATAGAAAAGATAGATCAACACCTTAGAAATAAGCCTCTTCGAGGGGTAAACCTCCTTTACATTACACAAATGAACAATTCTTGGATGATACAAATGACAAGACCTCCTTTCTATATATAGGAGTCTAAGGGGTCATAATATAATAAGAGCCGCCATAACAATAATAATGTAACGGCACAATAATAATAATAGTGGGCTTCTATGGGGCATAATAATAACAATATGGGGACTAAATTGGCACAACAATATAATAAGGGGTTGTACTAATAACAATAAGGGGTTACACTAGTGGTATAGGGACCTAACATGCCCCTCTCCTTCAAAGAGTGTTGTCCTCAACGCTTGAGTAGTTCTTGATGCTTCTGTATATATTCTTGTCCTCCCATGTGGAATATTCAGTAGGTAAGTTCTTCCACTTAATGAGATACTCTGAAATTGATCTATTTCATAGCTATCAATTTCTCGGTTATATGATTGCTTCAGTTTCCAATATGATTTTTCCTTCCTTGTCAAGTTCTCGCAATACTGTTTAAATTGGGATCTTCTACAACTTTTGAATGATTTCCCACTCCTTTGGGCATATGGATATTTTTAAGGCCTGATGTCTGGAGGAAAACTTCCTGGAATCAAATGAATAGAATTATCATGATCATAAAGAGGTGGGAGGCATTTGGGAGTCTCAAATACCTTGGAATGATTGTCCAAAACGTTTTGGAGATCTGGAGAAATACATGATTTCGATGTGGAATCCTTTAGTGAAAATAATTGTGCAATTGCGCCCCATTGTTCTCTATTTAGAAGCTTTTTTATGCTATTAGAGTTGATAATCTTTCCTGGTTTCCCTTCGATACCCCTCAATTAAACTTCCTTTCCTTCCCAAAAAAATTTCAAGAAAAGTTCTTGAAAATTAAAAGCTATCGTATCCAAAGATTGTAGCCATTAGATTCCTAGTAAAACATCAACACCACCCATTGTAATGGAAAGCATAGGGCTATTCAATACATATTCTCCCATGGATAGCTTGATATTATGGCACTTTCCATAGAAATTTATGGTTCCTCCACTTGCAACCATCACTTGACACTCTGGTGCTGGATATAGGAACAATTCAATTCCTTGGCTATCTTACAATGAATAAAATTATGGGTACTACCCAAATCACTTAACACTATTACCTTTTTCTTCTTGATATGTCATTTTATCTTGATAGTTTGAGGAGTGGTAATTTCTTCCAATGCATTAGAAGATATGGTCAGATTCATTTCTTGATGTTGGATGTGATCTTTCACTTCTTGAACATTTTTCTTCTTAATATGTCCTTCTATATTAATAGTTTGAGGAGTGGTAATTCTAGCCAATTTATTACAAGATATGGCCGGATTCACTTCTTCTTTCTCGATGTGATCTTTCACTTCTTGAACCTTTTTCTTCTTGATATGTCCTTCTACCTTGAGAGTTTCAGGAGTGGTAATTCTTTTCAATGCTTTACAAGATATGGTCGGATTCATTTCTTATTTCTCTGGGGTGGGTTCCTGGTGTATATCCTCTTCTTTTGACGTTTCTTGATCCTTTTCTTCCTTCTCTTCATAATCTATGTAAAATAATTTCTTCTCAGCACACTTATGACCTTTAGTGTATTTGCTATCACAATGGTAAGAAAGCCCCTTTTCTCTTTTTTATTCCAATTGTTGTGGTGTAAACCTTGTAGGCTCTGGAAGGCTAGGAGAAAAAACACTCCCATAATTATAGTCGTGAGTGGTGGGATTCCTTGTTTCCATAATTTTGCTTTTAATTTTTCTTAGCAACCTGAATGCCTTCTTCAATGAATCAGGTTCCGAAAGATGAACCTCGTGTTGAATGTTATCCTTTAAAGTCCCTATGAAGACATCAACCATTTTCTTCTTTGGAATATCACTTACCCTTATATTCAATTTTTGGAAGTCCTCAATGTGCTCTGCCATTGAACTCTTTTGTTTGAGATTTATCAATTGGCTAAAGAAGGTGTTTCTCTTTGTATCCTCATAATGTGCTATCATTTCCTTCATGAAAATTGACCACATGACAAGTGGTTTATGATAAAAAAATCCCTTTATACCATAAAAATTGATTCGGTTATAAATAATTAAATGCAATATGTACCTTTTTTAATAGTGGTACACCATGTAAATCAAAATATTTCTCCATCTGTAGTATCCAATTTACCGGATCCTTGCCATCAAACTCCCTCATCTCGTTTTTTCTTGATTTTAGGAGCTCAAACTTGAAACGACTATAACTCTGCACTTTTGGATATTTAAGTTCTAAAATTATGGTCTATAATAGCCCTATGAGTCCTCTTTCTAACTATGCAAGTCTGATCGCAATTGGATTCTTGAAGAAATATTTATTCCCAATCTCCCACAATGACCTAATTATAGACTAGTTCAGTAGAGTAAACTTGTACGACGTGCCACATGTCATTGTTTCAATCTTAAGTTCTGTAAATTCTACCAAAATAAAATACTGTCTATCCTATTTCTGTAACTTCTTACGAAATTTCAATCTGATACATAGAGAGAAAGTTATGACGATTTTCCCAAGGTCACTTGTTTAGGATGTAATTCAGGAGTATCCAAAAGCCTTAAATTCCTCAGATCATATATCCAAAAATATAGTGAGAGAATATCTGAACATCAGACCCGTGGTTCAGGCTGATTTCTTCTTAAATGGGTTTTTGTTTTAGGTTCTGAAACTTTGTAAAGAACAAGTTCCAGCGAAAATTCCATGATGACCATTTTAGATGAAATTTTGGAGCTTGCAAAAACCATAACTTCCTCAGATCACATATCCTAAAATATAGAAATATAAGATCTGAAATTCAGATGCATGGTTCAACATGATTTCTTCTCAAATGGGTGTTTTTTTTACTTTTGAAACGTAGCAGAAAAAAAGTTTTAGCGAAAATTCCATGATGACCTGTTTGGAGCAGTGGAACCCTAAAATCCAAAGCTCTCATACCAAATGTTAGGAAACCAGCTCACAAAAAGATAGAAAAGATAGATCAACACATTAGAAATAAGCCTCTTCAAGGGAGCAAACTCCTTTACATTACACAAACGAGCAATTCTTGGATGATACAAATGACAAGACCTCCTTTCTATATATAGGAGTCTAAGGAGTCATAATATAATCAGAGCCGACATAACAATAATAATGTAAGGGCACAATAATAAAAATAGTGGGCTTATGTGGGGCACAATCATAGCAATATGGGGACTACATGGGCACAAAAATATAGTAAGGGGGTTGGACTAATAACAATAAAGGGTTACACTAGTAGTATAGGGACCTAACATACCTTGTAAGGGGTGTAGTACTTGGGTGATAATTTATTATCCTTCTTATATTTCTTGAGAGACATATGTTTGTATGGTTGTAGCCGTAAAAATATCCAGTCACCTACGTCAAAACTTCTTTCGAAGCAATGTTGATCTACCTGTTGTTTCATTCTATTCTACGTCATAGTGAGGTTATCCTTTAAGAGTTGGAGAACTTTCTGTTCATGCTTGATGTGATCTTCCACTACTTGAATCGTAGAATTTTAGCTCAAAGATGATGTGATTTATGGTGGATGATATTCATAAAGTTCCATAAATGGGGTCATTTTTGCTGTAGTATGGAAGGAAGTGTTATACCACCATTCAAATAGAGGTAACCACTTGACCCATTGTATTTGTTTATTAGATACAAAGAAATGAATACATCCTTCCAAAAATGTGTTCACTATCTTAGTTTGTCCATCAAATTGAAGATGATAAGACGAGCTATGAGCTAATTGAGTACCAAGACAAGACAATAACTTTGTCCTAAATTTCTAGTAAAAATGGGATCTCTGTCACGTACTATAATATTTGGATTTCCATGAAGGTTTTGAATTTTTTCCATAAATGCAGTAGCAATTGTACTAGCTTTAAAAGGATGCGATAATGCACAAAAGTGTGCATACTTGGTAATTCTATCAACTACCACCATGATGACACTCTTTCCTTCAGACTTGGGTAAACCTGTGATAAAATCCATTGAGACCTCCTCGCAATGCTGACTTGGAATGGATAAAGGTTCTAACAGACTTGGGGTCTTGATTGTATCAACTTTATTTTGTTGGCAAACAAAACATTCTGTCACAAACATCTGAATATCAATTTTAAGGTCATCCCAAAAAAAATATTTCCTGACCCTATGGTAAGTTTTTAAAATTTTTAAATGCTATCTTGAGGGATAGGTTCACAATCTAAGAGAATATTTTATTTGAGTTGGGAATTCTCACAAAGATATAAGCATTCTTTGTACCATAATGAATCATTTTTCCAGCTAAATATATCAGATGTACTGGGATCTTGCTGCAACTTTTGAATGAGTGACCACACCTCTTCAAAATTCTTTCGTTCATCATTTGCTTCATTTATCCACTGAGGTTGGATAATAGAGATGGCACAAAGCAATGCTTCCACATCCTCATCCTTTTTTTATAGTGCATCTGCAACAACATTTTTCTTCCCTTTTTGTAGATGATTTCAAGGTCATAACCCAACATATTTGTCACCCATTTTTGTTGCTCTTCTGAAGATAATCTTTGTTCCAAAAAGTATTTAAGACTATCATGATCTGTTTTTACCTTGAAGTGTCTTCCCATTAGGTAAGACCGCCATTGCTTTAGTTCATGTAGTATTGCCAACATTTCCTTCTCATAAATAGGCTTTTGTAAATAATTTCCTTTGATTGGATGACTTTCAAAATTAATGGGTTTTCCTTCTTGCATTAAAACATCACCAATTCATTTTCTAAAGCATGAAATTCCACAATAAAAGTTTTTGTGAAGTCTAGCGTAGCTAAGATTAGTGCTTGGCACATTGCCTCTATAAGATGTTCAAAGGCCTTCCGTTGCTTTTGGAGTCCAAGAAAATGCATATTTCTTTAGTAATGATCTTAGAGGTGTCGCTATTCTCCCATAATTCTTAACAAACTTATGATAATACCCTATCAACTTGAGAAATTCTCAAAGATGCTTTATGGTTGTGGGGATTTTCCATTCCTTAATGGATTTAATTTTGTTAGAGTCTATCTTAACACCCTCATGAGATACATCAGACCCAAATATTCCACCTCTTGTACTCCAAATAAGAATCATTTTTCATATAATTGTTTCTCCTCCAATAGTTTGAGCACCCTGCCAACATGTTGAACATGATTCTTCCAAGACTTGTTGTAGATTAGTATATCATAAAAAAATACTAAGACAAATTTTCAAAGAAGGGTTTGAGAATGGAATTCATCAAACATTGAAATGTGGAATGTGCATTAGTAAGGCCAAAAGGCATGACCAGAAATTCATAATGACCCTCATGAGTTTTGAATGTTGTTTTCATAATGTCTTCAATCCTCATTCTAATTTGATGATATCCTAAACGAAAATCCAACTTGGTGAAGTAAATTTATCCATTTAATTCATCCATCAATTCATCAATAACAGGAATGGGAAATTTATCTTTAATAGTGAGCTTGTTGATCTCCCTATAATCTAGACATATACGCCATGATCCATAATTCTTATGCACAAATACTACTGGAGTAGAGAAAGAACTTTGACTAAGTTGAATTATACTAACCTCTAGCATTTTGCAACCATACATTTAATTGCACTCTTTTGGGCATAAGGATATCTGTAAGGCATGATGTTTGGAGGAACACTTCCTGGAATCAAGTGAATCACATGATCATGATTACGAATAAGTGGGAGACCTTTGGGAGAATCAAACACCTTGGAATTATTGTCCAAGACTTTTTGGAGATATGGATAAATAGATTACTTTGATGTTTTAACCCCTAGTGAGCATAATTGTGCAGCCACACCTCGTTGTTATTTATTCAGAATATTTTTCATGCATTCGAGTTGATTATCTTTCCTAGTTTCCCTATGATACCCCTTAATTCAAATTCCCATCCTTCCCAAATAAAATTCAAGAAAAGTTCTTGAAAATCGAAAGCTATCGTCCCCAAAGATTGTAACCATTGGACTCCTAGTACAACATCAACAACATCCATTGGAATGAAAAGCATTAGACTATTCAATACATATTCCCCATGGTTAGCTTGATATTACGACACTTTCCAGAGTAGTTTATAGTTCCTCCATTTGAAACCATCACTTGACACTCTGGCATTGGATATAGAAATTAATTCAATTCCTTGGTTATCTTACAATGAACAAAATTTTTGGTACTACCCGAATCAATCAGTACTATTACCTTTTTCTTCTTGATATATCCTTCTATATTAAGAGTTTAAGGAGTGGTAATTCCTACTAATGCATTACAAGATATAGTCAGATTCATTTCTTCTTTTTTTGGGGTTGGTTCTTGGTGTATATCCTCCTCTTTTGATGTTTCTTGTTCCTTTTATTCCTCCTCTTCACAATCTCTGTAGAATAATTTCTTCTCAGCACACTTATGGCCTTTATTGTATTTGTTATCACAACTATAACAAATCCCTTTTGCTATTTTTTCCTCCCACTATTGTGGTGTCAACCTTGTAGGTTGTGGAAGACTAACACTTCCATATTTATAGTTGTGAGTGGTAGACTTCCTTGTTTCCATAATTTTTCTTTCATCTGTTCTTACCACCCTGAATGCCTTATCCAATGAATCAGGTTCCTAAAGGCAAACCCCATGTTGGATGTTATATTTTATTGTCCCTATGAAGACATCAATCCTATGCTCCTCTGGAATATCGGTTACTATAATATTAAAGTTTTGGAAGTCTTCAATGTGCTCCACCATTGAACCCTTTTGTTTGAGATTTATCAATTGGCTAAAGAAGGTGTTGCTCTTTGTATCTTCATAATGTGCTATCATTTCCTCTATAAAAACTGACCACGTGAAAAGTGGTTTACGAGAAGAAATCGACATATACCATACAAACTGATTGGGTTCTAAATATAAAGATGCAATATGTACCTTTTCTGAGGGTTGTACATCTTGTAGATCAAAATATTGCTCCATTTGTAGTATCCATGTTACTAGATCCTTGCCACCAACTTCCTCATATCTATCTTTAGAATGTGATGGTTCTTAAACCTCACATTGGAGTCTCTAAAATTTCAATTCATATTCCTTTCTTCCTCATCATGGTTTTGATGGATCACCTTGTCACCATCGGGAAGTCTTTCTTGTAACAATTTTAACAAAGCTTCCTTCAAACCTTCCTTGTCTGATTTTAAAACATTCATTTCTCCTTTTAAACCATCAATGTCACCTTTTAAACCACCCATTTCGCATTTTAAACCATCCATGCCAATTTTTAGTTCATATTTGGTTTCTCTTTCTGAGAGCAAAATTTGTTGCACTTGGTCCTGTAATTTTGATATATCATGCTGCAATTCTTCCTCTTCATGCATCATAGTATAACTTTCCGGGGGATTAATGGGTGTATAATTATTTATCTTAGGAGGGATTTTAGTACCCAATACTGATATATATGGTTCAATATTCCCTTGGAATCACTTCAAACTCAATTTTCAAAGAAAATTTATGCAATTAACAAAAACAATACACACCTTTTTCTTGCTTTTAGGAGCTCGATATTGAAATGGTTGTAACTATGTAATTTAGGATCTCCAAGTTATCAAATTTATTGTTGTGGTATCTCTATGAGTCTTCTTTCAAACCCCATAATTTCGATCATGATTGGATTCTTCAAGAAAGAGTTATGTCAAATATCCCATGATGACATGATTATGGATTGGTTCAGTAGAGTGAAGTTGTAAGATATTCCACATGTCTCTGTTTCAGCCTTCAGCTATGAAATTACTACAAAGTTCTTGCACTTTCATACTTTTTTTACAGAATTCAAGTCCAATGCCTGAAACGAAAGTTATGACGATTTTCCCTAGGTCATCTATTTGAGACAGAATTATGAAGCCTCCAAAAACCTAACTTACTCACATCATATCTTCGAAAATATAGCGTACCAAGCTCTAATTTTTTTACACAAAGTTCAATAAGATTATGATTCCACATGGTAAACATTTCATCTTTTGAAGCCTCGTGGACAAAAATTTATAGCAAAAATTCCAACATGACCTATTTAAAGAAGAAAAACCCTAGAATCCAAAGCTTTGATACCAAATGTTATTCAATCAACTCACAAAAAGATAGATCAATGACTTAAAAATTATCCTCTTCGAGGGGGCAACCTATTTTACATTACATAAATGAATAATTCTTGTATGATCCAAATTACAAGACCTCCTTTGTATATATAGGAGGCTAAGGGGTCACAATATAATCAGAGCCTACATAATATTAATAATGTAAGGGAAAAACAATAACAATAGTGGGCTTCTTTGGGGCACAAAAATAACAATATGGGGGATACATGGGAAAAATAATAACAATAATTGGGGATAAACTAGTATTGTAGGCACCTAATTGAGTGTAAGTAACCATGCGGTGCAACTGTATTCTTGCTTCATTACAAAGGTTTTGGATATGTTTGTTGAAATATTCCTTCCCATTATATGTGTGTAGGACCTTGACGTGTTTTCCAGACTGATTTTCCACATGCGCTTTGAAAATATTTATATGATGAAAAAATCCACACTTGAGTTTTAGGAGGTAAAACCAAGTAAATCACATGTAATCATTTATAAATGACAACATATATCTTTCTTTCCTCATTTAAGGTTCTAGAAATGGGCCCATGATATCCCTTTGTATAAGCTCCAAAGGTGAAGAGGCTTTCCATGCATTACCCTTCTCAAACTTGTGTTGTGGATGCTTTCCAAGAGAAAATCCATTGCAAACACCCTTTAAAAATTCAATGGTGAGTAGTCCTTAAACCATACCTTGTGTTGTCACAAAGAATGTCTAGGCACCGTGACAATGCTCAGATTGGGGGCTGTCACCCTGATCCCCAATCTCTCTGTTTAAGCTGTCTCCCTACAACAAGCTAAGGGGGGGAGACCCTATGGATAAACAGGATGAAGAAGAACCAGCTGGGAATCAACCGACTCGGGAGACACAGTGAGGCAATTGAATACTTGATTAAGGCTTAGCAAGATTTAGAATTTGATTAAATTTTAAATGATTAATACCAATGCCTTATGGAGTCAATGATCCAAGTAGTTCATTATCAACTGCTACTTAGGAAACATAGATATGAAATTTGTTTGTAATTCCACAGTAAAAATCTTTAACAATTGCTTGAAAATATTTGCAAAATGTCTAGCATGTAATGACCATTAAATGATTCAAGCAATGATGATCAATTTCACTAGATGCACAATGCCTTAGCAATTAAATTTCAAGAGATATAGATACCTTAATCAACCACGAAATTTAAAATCTAACCAGTTCCAATCCTAGAATTAAAATGATTATGCTTAATGTCCCAAATCTAGGAAGTTAATCACCTTCAAATAGTTAATCTTCAGATAAAAATTTAAGCACATTTAACTATATAGAAATGAAAAATACCACAAAAATTCTCTTTATATCTTGTCCTTAGCACAAAAGACACCAAGAATAAATTTTAGATTGATAACTTAATTATTCTTCAGGTGAATTTCTCGATATTAAAAGAAAGACTAAATGTGACCGAAATAAATCGAAAAAGATTTAATAATTTTTTAAGTTTTTCAATGGGCCAGAGGCCACATAAAAAATTTAAAACCCTTAGTTATGAAACTTATTTCGATTAAAGTGACAGAATGTGAAGTCCCTTTTACCCTTTCCTCTTTTTTTTTGGAAATTTTTTACCATTTTTCTAATTTTTTTGGATTAAATTTTTAATTTTTTTTATATGAGGAAAGGATGGAAAAAGTTAAATGTCAAAAATTTAAAAGTTTTATTAATTTTTTAGAATTTTTTATTTTTATGAAAATAAATCGAAATAAAAAAAATTATCAAATAGAAAATAAAAATGAAATCAAAAGTCAAAATCCAAAAGTCATAAAAAAGAAAGCAAATGAAAACACATAATCTAGCCTAAGCCTAAGATCGAATGAATTAAAAAATATACAAACCCTAACCTAACTCACCCAAAACTAAACCAACGTGTATATCACAATGAAAATAAATACAAATATAACCCTAACCCGTATAAAAAAAATTGAATTTGTTTTGTTGTTGTTCTGCAGGTATGCAGGCATATGGAAAGGAGTGATGAGGGACTACGTGACAGCAACTACAGGATAGCACGTAGGTTGAGAAGGCTACGGAGTGAGGGGAGGCTGCGTGGAGAGGAGGGAATGGCAATGGACTAGACGGATTTGAACAATGGGGCTACGGGTAAGAAAATAAGGCTGCAGTGTAAGGATGAAGGAGGCTACATAGACAGGCAGCGTGGAGGGGGCTGCAGGGTGGCAGAGGAATCGATACGTGGGTGAAAGAAATGGTTGTGTGAGGGGATGAGGAGCCGGATGGAGCAGGGAGATGGAGAATACAACAGTGAGAGCATGGATCAGTGAAGGGTTTAGCTGCATGAGGAGCTATGGGAAACTACGAATAGGGCTGAAATGGAAGCTACGTACAGGCAGAGAGGAGAAACAATGTAGCTAAAGGTGCGTGAGGGTTTTGAATGACTGTGTGAATGGATTTTAGAGCAACAGGAAGTAACCCAAAAATTTTCCAGATCCCCTAAAAAGAAAATTTAAAATCCAAACCCGGACCATAAAAAAAAAAATTCGAAGCTTTTCAGAAAAAAAAAAAAAACGATGAACACAAAATCAAAATTTGCTTGCTCAGAAAAAAAATAGGCAGCCAATCTACAGAGCTTCCACCAGAACCTCTAAATATTTTCCAGAAATCTTAATAAAATCTTAACTTGCTATGCTTCAGATTTCTTTGAAACCCTTAAAAAATTCCATATCTTAAAAATTTAAAACTCTTAGATTGCAAAATCTCTGGACCCTGCTAAAAATGATGTTGATGGACTTCCAGGGATCTAGATCTTACCCTCTAGGGCGTAGATCTAGATTCTACACAACCTTCAGCTTCAGATCTGGAGCTGCAATACAACCAGAAATAGCCAAATGATATACACAATGACCCAAAAAAACACTAAAACCCTGAAAAGCAAAATCAGAAAACTAACTAAAAAAATTACAGATCTATGCACATAAATAGCAGATCTATCAGATCTAGGGAGTGTGAGTATGTTGTTGTGCAAATTTTCTAGGCACCACAACAACGCTCAGATCAGGGGTTGTCACCCTGATCCCCAATCTCTCCATTTAAGTTGTCTCCCTTAATCAAGCTAAGGGGGGTGTACCCTATGGATAAACGAGATGAATGAGAACCAACTGGGAATCAACCGGCTCAGGAGACATAGCGAGGCAATCGAATACTTGATTAAGGCCAAGCAAGATTTAGAATTTGATTAAATTTTAAATGATTAATACCAGTGCCTTATGGAGTCAATGATCCAAGTAATTGATTATCAAGTACTGCTTAGAAAACAAAGATATGAAATTCGTTTGTAATTCCATAGTAAAAGTCTTTAACAATCGCTTGAAAATATTTGCAAAATGTCTAGCATGTCATGAGCATTAAATGATTCAAGAAATGACGACCAATTTCACTAGATGCACAATGCCTCAGAGATCAAATGGTCTCAACTGACAACTAACCTCCTATTTAAAGATAAATCTCCCAACTTCTAGTTCGAGTGATCCTTGTCAAAGTGATCTCAACCATTGATGAGGATCAAAATTTCTTTTAATCTCATCCATCAAAACTTTAAATATTGAGGAAATTTCAAAAATTTCAATTAAATGCATTTTAATAAATTCAAAAATTAAAATTTTGCATTTATTTCCTCAAAAATTTGACTTTGACTTAACCCCTGGGACCCAATGCATAAAATTTAGCAAAATAATCGACTAACCTTAATCCCTGGATCTGTTAAGATTTGATTTTTTAAAGGATCCACGAATTTTACCTCTGGAAAATTTAAATTTACCTAGGACCTTGGACCTATGAGGGGATAAATTATTTTTTTAACACTCAAGACGTTTCACATCATGATTTTTTACATTTTTTACATCTCAAGCGGGAAAACCCATTCGAAAAATACCCTCACAGACTACCGATTTCTGCGACACAAATATAATCCAACAGACTAAGCAACTTGTAATAAAATAACCTAACCCAATAGTTAGGATTACTCCCAAGATACTTTTACAGAGACTCGATCTATAACACTAGGACTCGCCTAAGATCCCGGTGACAAAATTCATTTCAGCTTTGGGGTAAGGCTAAAGGAAAACTCTGTCGACCATCCGAGAATGGATTGGTGAGACAAAAAACCTCCCGGAATGTAGATCATTACCAAAAAAATAGGTTTATCGAAGCAATTACATACATGACATAGATCTGTTGAGATTATTTACATCACATATATGCAAAATGGGTTTACATTATAACATGATAATCAGGCTGATGATGATAGCTGGATGACATAGACACATCGATCAGGTGCTATGTTATAGCTCTGATACCACTTGTTATAGATCTAATATGAAAATATAAAACAATGCAAATAAACCCAGAAATAATATGAAATGATTCTTTATTGATCAAACCCTTAAGGTAGGGCAACACCATACATTCATTCCTTAAGGAAGGAGAACACTCCACAAGCCATATGCATGTTCATACAATAATCCTTGACACTTTTCCTTGACATCGAGTCTCTAGCCTCTATATAGGCCTCATACATACAATACCATGGGTCATTACCATGGTTCCCTCATACCATCAAACTAATACCATGGGCCCATTACATTATTACTAACTACTTGTGGTCCCTTACATGATATGGGTTAACCACCTTATTTATTACTATGGCCCATCCCATTGTTACATTATTACCTTGGGTACCTCCCTTGGTACCCCATATTATCCCCCCTAGGTATATAACATTCAACACCCTTAGCATGTTTCGTCCCCGAAACATGGGAAGAACACAAATAATAAGATCTACTCAAAAGAGTAGTCCATTGGTACCATGCACATGCATCTAGCCATCCAAGAGAAAAGTGAACCCTCGATCTTGCTGGTGCCTCGCTCGCTTGAGATGGAAGTTGACTGTGGCAGCTCTTCTGTGCTGATGTGTAGTAGGTGGATCTTCGCTCCTCGCTATCTGTCATACGGGGGTTGTTGTCCTTGTGGCTAATTGGTTGCCATCTTGTTGGTTGTTTTCTTGCGGGGTGATGTGGGTGATGATATGTTTAAGTTTTAACCCACGGTGTCTTTTTTTTTAATTCACCCTACTATGGTGCCTATTGTGGTGTCTTCTTTTCCAATATGACTTCAATCACTGAGCCCTCATCTGATGTACCTGTAACCTTTTCTGCTTCAACCTCTGTTTGTGTCTGATTGTCGATCAGCAAAGGCTCATTATCTGATATGTCAGTCCCTGGGACATAAACTGCTTCAACGTTCGTGGACTCTACCTGTTTATTGATGGAAATATCTTGTAATGTAATTTTCTTCTTTTTATACCAGAGCTTCAGGAATTTCTTCTACACATTAATATTGATAGTACCCACTAATTCCATCCAAGGGTATCCCAAAACAACATCCATGTTATCCATATTTGAAGCATAAAAATCACCATGCAATACATACTTATCCATAGAAATCTTCAAGTCCTTATACAATTGAACATCCTTATCATCCACCTGTGTGTTTTCAATGTGTTTTTCTGGAACTTGCAATTTTTTTACCAAATTAAAATTGATAAAATTATGCTTGCAACTAGGATTTATAGAAACAATGATCTTCTCTTTCTGAATCAATCCACGAACCTGCAATAAGGATATACCAGTAGGAAATAGCCCCACATGTTTCTCCTTATCTTGTTTTCTGGCATGAGACCATCTATCTAAAAGTAATTTTTCAAATTCTTCATCGTGCAGGTTGGAACACTTCTTTTGGTTAAGTAATCCCCACCATGTGGTTGCCTCGTCTTCAAAATTACACACTACAAAAGTTCTCCAATGATGTTTCCATAATAACTTGTGTTTTTGTATCTATTCTTCAATAGTAGGACCATTATCTTTTCCTGTAAATAATAGAACCTTGCTAGAAGCCATGAAGAGGGTTTTGAAAAAAAATGGTGAAAATTTGAATTTGTCACAATTCCATCAATATTGCTCAGAATCCCTATTATGACCTTTTCTCAGAAATGGAACAATCATTCTACATCTTCCCATGTGATAGAAATCTTGATACAAGCACTAGAATTTCAGATCTGCGCTGCAACTCTCCCGCCGTCACCAAAATTTCTACAAAAAAGAGTTGATTTTAAATCAGCGATATCTCCCTCATCCGGACTCCGATTCGACTGATTTTTTTTGAAATTGAGTGTTTTTCACACAGAATCCAGATCTACAATTAGATTTTGCAGATCTTGCACCAAGACGTCTAGATATGTGCTCCAAATTCGCTGCCCCGAAAAATTGTCTGCAACCCCACTGATTTTTAAATCAGCGATATCTCCTTCATCCGGACTCCGATTCAGCCGATTTTTTTTTTGAAATCGGGTATTATTTCACATAGAATCTATATCTGCAATTAGATTTTTCAGATCTTGCACCAAAACATACATATCTAATCTACAAACTCGCCGCCCCCGAAATCTTGCAAAAAATTTAAAAAAAATTCCACTTTTTTTCCCAAGAAAGTGCTCTGATACCACTTGTTATAGCTCCGATACCACTTTTTATAGATCTAATATGAAAATATAAAACAATGCAAATAAACCCAGAAATAATATGAAATTATTCTTTATTGATCAAACCCTTAAGGTAGGGCAACACCATACATTCACTCCTTAAGGAAGGAGAACACTCCACAAGCCATATGCTTGTTCATACAATAATCCTTGACACTATTCCTTGACACGGAGTCTCTAGCCTCTATATAGGCCTCATACATACAATATCATGGATCATTACCATGGTTCCCTCATACCATCAAACTAATACCATGGGCCCATTACATTATTACTAACTACTTGTGGTCCCTTACATGATATGGGTTAACCACCTTATTTATTACTATGGCCCATCCCATTATTACATTATTACCTTGGGTACCTCCCTTGGTACCCCATATTATCCCCCCTAGGTATATAATATGCTATCCCTTTTGTGAAAAAAGGTGTGTACCGCTATGGGTCGTTGACACGTAATGGTCAACATCTGCATCTACTTGGGGACACGTTGCCGCACTGTAGGAATGTGAGAATCCAGAATCTGCATCCACGCAAAACACAACAAAACATAAGTAGCGTCTATCCAAAAATCATCATATAACATTATGCACAGGAAAGATATAAGCTCTTCATTTATTAACTATCTAGTAACATGAAAAGTAAATCTAATACTAAAACATAAATGAAATGATGAAATG
Source organism: Pinus tabuliformis (assembly GCA_031772625.1). Taxonomy (NCBI): domain Eukaryota; kingdom Viridiplantae; phylum Streptophyta; class Pinopsida; order Pinales; family Pinaceae; genus Pinus; species Pinus tabuliformis. The sequence goes on from CM062804.1 coordinate 1,354,208,098, forward strand.
ACAAGGTGTAGGGTTAGAAATATAATACAAAGGATGCCCAATGGCATCAGCTGTTATCTTTGAAGAATAGCTTGAGCATTTGGCCATTCACAGGTAATTCAAGTGGTTCGCCATCCAATCTGCTCAAGTGGAATGAATTTGGCCCAGCAATGTCTCGAATAATGTATGGTCCCAACCACAAACTGTCAAATTTCTTATGTTTTCCTGGTTTTTCATTATTACAATCCCAAAGGAATACGATATCTCCAACTTACAAAGATCTACATCGATATGATTTATCAAATCTTTTCTTAATGTTAGATTGACTTTTACATATATTATCAAAAGTTTTCCTATGAGTTTCATCCAACTCCACAGTCTAATCAATTCTATGTTGAACAACATCTTTATTAGTGGAAAAATGCTAAAGGACTTGATAAGCTGGAAAGGGACTTTTACCAGTAGCTTTCTTTTTAGTAATCCTATCTACCCATAAAGCATACTTGATTTTGCTATCCCAAGCTCTTTTATTATCCTCTACTATATTTTTGATAATGGTTATGAGATTTTATTACTTGATTCAGCAAGGCCATTACCCTAAGGATAATAATTTGATGAATGAGATAAAATAATTCCATACTTGAAACAAAAAGATGAAAATTCTAAAGAATTAAAAGCCTTGGCATTATCAGTAGTGATCTTAGCAGGGACACCAAATCCAGCAATGATATTATTTTTAATGAAATCCATAATGACCTTTTCAGTGGCATTCTTAGCAAGGATGGCTTCAACCCATTTAGTGAAATAATCAGTAGTCGTCAAAATCCTTGAGTAGCCATTGTTAGAATTTTCATGAAACTTCCCGATGGTCTAGACCCCAATGCTGAAAAGGTGCCTCCACAACAACAGGTTGTAAGGGTAGGGTAGCAAGCTTCCTTTTCCCAGTGAATAGTTGGCAGGCTTGACAACTTCTAACAAACTTATGCACATCAGAAAAAAATGAAGGCCAATAATAACCAACTCTCAGAATTTATGGGCAATAGTTCTAGTAGCATAATGACCACCACAAAACCCCTAATGAAACTCAGAAACTAACTTCTTAGACTCAATTTCATCAACACACCTAAGTATTATGCCCTTAGGATTTCTCCATCCAAGACCATACTTCATGAGGCAATACTTAATGGCTTTTAATCTAAGAGCCTTTCTCTTATGAGTGACTAAATGGTTAGGACATGTAAGATTTACCAAGTAATAAATAATGTCCTTGTACCACTCATGCTCTCCTATCTTTGCAACTTAGGTGAAGATAGATCGTTAAGAAAAATCAAACCAAGAGCTTTTTCATTACCTTCGGTCATCATTTGAGCCAAGCCTTGGCCTTTGACTAACTTGGTGGGTCTAATCTCTAAACAATATTCTTGTATTTTAGTAACCCACCTAGCATGAGTCCCCAAGCAATCAGTTTGAGTTAATATATCTTTAACCGCAGAATGTGGGACAAAAGCAATGATTTTGGAATAACCCACATAAGTCTTGAAATGCTTAAGAGATTTGACTAAGGCATAGGCTTGCTTTTCCATGGTATTGTATTTTAATTCAGAATTTCGAAGCACTCTACTCATGAAAGCAATAGGATGCTCGTGACCATCCTTATTTTTCTGTAATAAGACACCAGCAATGGTATCTTCAAAAGCGAAAGAGAAAAATCATGAAATCCTTAGAGTAATCAAGACTAACTAAAATAGGGGCTTTTGCACTAGCACCTTTGATTTCCTAAAAAGCCTTGTTGCCATCTTCTTGCCAAACAAATTTTACATCTTTCTTCAGAAGACTTTGAATAGGCTTAGCTACTTCAACGTAATTTGGAATAAATCTTCTAATAAAATTTGTTTTTCCAAGAAAAGACTGAAGGGACTTAAGATTATGGGGAAGAGGAATCTTTTGGATTGCCTCAACTCTTTCAGGATCAATCTTGATTCCATCCTTAGAAATGATGTGACCAAGTAATTTCCCTTCAGTTACTCCAAAAACAGACTTAGTCGGATTTAAATAAATCCCGTATTCTCTACATTTATCAAAAACTTGCCTAAGATGACTTATATGACTAATACCATCCTTAGAAAAACAGTAAGATCATCTTGATAAATTTCGATAAACTTCCCAATTAAACCCTTGAAGGCATAATCCATAGCCCTCTGAAACGTAGCCCTAATATTGGTTAATCCAAACAGAATTCTAATATATTCGAAAGTACCCCATGGTGTGGTGAATGTAGTTTTGTGATGATCCTCCTTCTTAACCCATACTTGATTATATCTAGAAAAACCATCTAGCAATGAGATCATTCCAAAACCAGTTACTCTTTGCAACATAGTCTCCATTTTAGGCAAAGGGTAATTATCTTTCTTACATGCTAGATTAAGGTTTCGAAAATTGACACAAAGTCTTATTGTACCATTATTTTTTCTAACAATCACCAGGGTGGAACACCATGTTGAATGCCTCGTTTGAGCAATAATTCCTGCTGCAAGCATCTTTGAAAGCTCCTTTTGAACCAAAGGGGCTAACCTAGGATTTATTTGGCTAAGATTTTGATGAAAGGGTTTAGCATTTTCATCTTTCAAAGGGATAGTATGCTCCATGACATCTTTCCTATAACCTTTTAGTTCATCATAAAAAAATGCTAAAACATCCCGATATTCACGAAGTAAATTGGTTGAATTTTTTCTTTCTTAAACCTTAGTACCCTTGCCAATTTTGATAATCTTTGGATCTCTAGAAGTATCAATGTTTACCTCGATGTATTTGCCTAGATCCATTTTATTTTCCTCTTTCATCTTTGTGGCATCATGCCGATCAAAGTGATGTTCTAAAGAAACCTCATTCCTAGGAGTAGGATTTATGATATCTTCATGATCATCAGATCCATCCTCCTTAGAATCTATTCGAAAATTTTCAAACTCATCCAAATTATCAAGAAAACGAATAATTTCTTTCTCGTCATAAAAAACTTGCCAATTATCTGAGTTATTTGGAAAAGAAGTCCTAAATATAACTTCCATTTTTATCTTATCCTTAATCAGATCATCAGATAACAACAAAGTAGAAGCAGCTACAACAAGCTCATCTGTTGAACTATTCTACTCCCTTGGGATACCCTCAAAGTCAAGGGCATTAAAGTACTCCATAGTATCCCATACAACATTTCGATAACTCTTTAACCTTTGATTTTTACATGTAAATTTATTTTTAATTTGCATGATAATTAAGTCAGAATCCCCCTTGATGCTAAGCAACTTAACTGTTAAAGCCTTTGCCAACTCAAGGCCCAAAAACAAAGCTTCATATTCAGCAACGTTATTGGTTGCTTTAAACTCCAGTCAATAGGAAAATTTGAAAATATGACCAATGGGAGATTTTAATACTATTCCTGCACCTTTACCATGCCTAGAAGATGCCCCATCAAAATACATGTACCAAAATTTATCCTTGAGACCCCCAATGTTTTTATCAACCTTATCATTGAGAGGAACTATGGAATTAGATGGGATAACATAATTTCCAATGTCAGATTGTTCTTTAATTATTTCATTATGAGGTCTCCTAGGATCTTCAACATGGAATCTTCTCTCAGGCTCTCTATTAAGTCTCACAAACCCATCCCCTCTAGGAGGTGGACTCATAGCATATGACCAATTCATTTAAATACTCCCTCCTAGATCAGAGGCCCATTTTCTTGATAAAATCATACCCCAAGCATCAGGCACATCAACAATGATAATGTCCCTAACAATCATAATGTTAGGGTAAACTGATAAATGAACTTGTAAATCCTTGATTAGACCATGAACTTCAATCTTCTTAGAATCCATGGCACATATATTGTAGTAAGGCTAAGAAACTCTTAAATTAAGTTGTTCCATGAACCTCTTGGTCATGACACAAGCTGACACACCAAAATCCAACATGAAATTGTTCAACTTGTATCCACTAACCATCAAAGTAATAAAGAATGGATGATGATCCTTGTTATCTGAATCTAGACTTTGAAAATATATAGGAGCATCCTTATAATCAACTTCCGGTGCCTTTTGTTGAGAAACATTCACTTGAGGAGCTTCAATAGCTTTAGTAACTTAGCCCTTTGGGAAGGAATCTTCACAATCTCAGAGATAGGGACCCAGATTTTTGCATTATTAAACCAAATTCCCAGATTGACATCTAATCCAGAGTTTGAACCTGGGTTAAAAACTCGAGGGGGAATTTGATTCCTAGTCTGATCTTTATCCCTTATTTGATAAGTTAAACCCTTAGCTTTAGCAATTTCCATGATTCACTCTAGAGAAGGCTTCTCACCATATAATTTAACCATCATATCATCTTCATTCTCAAAATTATTTATACTAAAAGCTGACGTGGGAGTCATAACATCTCGACTATTTTCCTTAACTTCCATCCAGTCTTTCAAAGACAAAGAAAACTCTTTACCCACACAATTTATTTGATTACCTACCCCAAACATTCCATTATCCAAAATCCTTCTAACTATGGGGCAAGTTGCCTCCTCATGAAGAGCATCACAAGCCCAACAATAAGGCGGAGCATCATCAACCAAATTAGTATGTTCAAGCGGATTAGGTGGTCTTTGCTCACTATATTGACCTTTCTTCTACCAATTATTATTTCGATTGTTATTATTATTATTTTTATGCTGGAAATTTTGTGTTTGAGCTCTTTCCATTTGGACCTACCTATTCTGCAAAGTAGCTATTTCCTTAGCATGGTTAGAGGTTAATTTCGCTTCGTTAATCTCCATGCTTTCAATTTTTTGTAGTAATTTTTGAACAAGATCATTATTAGGTTCCTGAACCTATTTTCCTTTAGGTTCTTTCAATTTTGTTGAAGCCCTATCAAAACCTGGGATTTCAAACTTCCTAGATGTTACCTTATGTTTTTCGAGCTCTACTGCTAAAGCTCGACAATCCCCATAATCAGGAAGTTTAACACGTCTTAACTCATATGAAGGTTTAGGGCTAAAGGCATCAATATAAAAGTCCCAAAGAGATTTATCACTTGGCTTATAATCTTGAGGTAATTCATTAATGATATCATCGAACCTCTTGTTAAATTCTTCTGTGGTCTCATTTTCTCTCTTTTTAATGATACTGATAGCTTTTACGAGATGCCTTCCTTCTCTCTTATCTCCATAATTTTCCTTAAATACATTAACAATCGATTGCAAAGAGTCAAATGAATTTTGAGGCTTTTCCGTAAACCAATCTAAAGCATCCCCCTCCAAGGTAAGAACAAAAAGGGTCATTTTTACATCTTCATGATTAAAATTAGCAGCCCTTGCATACTTACCCAGCCATGAACTAAAATATTTTAAATGAGAGTTAGCACTAACTACATTATTGCTCTGAAAGATAGGCAATTTATCCATCCCATGCTTTGGAATATCATTGGGATAACCTTGAATGTTAGTAAAGTCACAAGGGGCGAATATGTCCATGATGTCATGCTTGACTGGGCTACTAAAAAGCAAATGAATATCAGAGAGGGCTTCTTGTCTATGATTAAAAAGAAGGGTATGAGAAGAGAGTTTGTGTAATCGTACTCTGAGAGCCCTTTCACAATCAGGAGCGATTAACCAAACTACTTGGATGTCTTCTAGTATACACTTTTACAGAAGATAGATGAAGTGAAGTCGCCACTGGACAAAAAGTCTAACACGGAATAACCTGAAAGCAAGGGGCCAAGGACAAGGAACTTATCTTGGTGAGAGGCGAAAGGGATGAGAGGAAGGAAATGAGATGAATGTCGAAGAAACAAAGGACATAAAAACTCAGATCAAGGGCTGTCACCCTGATCCCCAATATCTTCATTTAATTTGTCTCCCTACAACAAGCTAAGGGGGGTTGACCCTATGGATAAATAGGATGAAGGGGAACCAACTGGGAATCAATTGTCTCGGGAGACACAATGAGGAAATCGAATACTTGATTAAGGCCTAGCAAGATTTAGAATTTGATTAAATTTTAAATGATTAATACCAGTGCCTTATGGAGTCAATGATCCAAGTAATTGGTTATCAACTGTTGCTTAGGAAATAGAGATATGAAATTTGTTTGTAATTCCACAGTAAAAATCTTTAACAATCGCTTGAAAATATTTGCAAAATGTCTAGCATGTAATGAGCATTATATGGTTCAAGCAATGATGATCAATTCAACTAGATGCACAATGCTTCAAAGATCGAATGATCTCAACTGACAACTAACCTCCTATTTAAAGATAAATCTCCCAACTTCTAGTTCAAGTGATCCTTGTCAAAGTGATCTCGACCATTGATGAGGATCAAAATTTCTTTTAATCTCATCCGTCGAAACTTTAAATATTGAGGAAATTTCGAATTTTTCAATTAAATGTGTTTTAATAAATTCAAAAATTAAAATGTTGGATTTATTTCCTCAAAAATTTGACTTTGACTTAACCCCAGGGACCCAAGGCATAAAATTTAGCAAAATAATCAACTAACCTTAGTCCCTGGACCTGTTAAGATTTATTTTTTTAAAGGATCCACGAATTTTACGTCTGGAAAATTTAAACTTACCTAGGACCCAGGACCTATGAGGGGATAAATTATTTTTTTAACCCTCAAGACATTTTGCATCATGATTTTTTACATTTTTTACATCTCAAGGGGGGAAACCCATTTGAAAAAGACCCTCACAGACTACCCATTTCTGCGACACAAATATAATCCAGCAGACTAAGAAAATTGTAATAAAATAACCTAACCCAATAGTTAGGATTAATCCCAAGTCACTTTTACAGAGACTCGATCTATAACACTAGGACTCGCCTAAGATCCCGGTGACAAAATTCATTCTGGCTTTGGGATAAGGCTGAAGGAAAACTCTGCTGACCATCCGAGAATGGATCGACAAGAGAAAAACCTCCCTGAATGTAGATCATTACCAGAAAAATAGGTTTACCTAGGAAATTACATACATGACATGGATCTGCTAAGATTATTTACATCACATATATGCAGAATCAGTTTACATTATAACATAATAATCAGGCCGATGATGATAGCTAGACAACATGAACACATTGATCAGATGATATCCCTTTTGTGAAAAATGGGGTGTACTGCTATGGTTCGTTGACACGTAGTTGTCAACACCTTGCTTGCTAAGTTGTTGTAAATATATGAAATTCAAATGTACAAATCTCTCATGCCAAATCCTATTTTCTTTATTTGCATGGATTAATAGAGAAATAGAATTTGAGTGAGGAACAAAATAAAAAATGTATCACACGGGCTTCGCTCAATGAACCTCTAACATAGCACGTGCATTCATGGAATATTAAAAAATACCCCTAATTTGGCTACATATTGGAAAATACCTCTAAAAATCACTTTATTTAAGGGCCCCTACCAATACAAATGATCCAGATTTAAATAGGAACACAACAAATTATAGAGATAACCATAAACACAAATATGTAGTGGAAATAATACTTCATTTTATTAATGTAAAATACTGAAATATTCTTACAAACAGAAATGGAAATAAACTAGCTAGGGCGATGGTAGCTTATCTCTGAGAAGATATGTGGTGGCTACATGCCTCTGAACTACCTTACAATGAGGCTCAAGGGCCTTTTTATTATTGAACAATAAGAGCAAACCCTAAACAACCAAAACCCTAACCCGAGGAGATGTAACACCAAGAGTTTATGGGCCCCATTGGGGTGAGTTAGAAAACCAACTTCCCTGGGTCGCGACTTGGTCATATTATCTCCATTTGACGCGGATGATAACCAGTTGGAATGATCTCTCCAAGGACTATGACAAAAAATACTGTTAGTTGTGCTACATATTGGGACACTTTGAAGGTCAAATGCAGGCCTAGCTGGGTTTTTATGGCTAAAAAGGGACTTGCATCAGTCACCCTCCCAATTCTCCTTCACTCCACTCTGCTCTAATAACCCCTGCTACCCCCACATTGCCTCTAAAACCTTGTATAAACCCATTTTCCTTCAGGACCCGGGCGCGGAGTTTAAACCATCATATGACTGTAACCGCATGACCGCGAGCCTTCAGAGATTCTTTCCCTGTCACATTCGACATAAACTCTCGCGATCGAACCCGCACCGTCCGATCATCTCCACTATGATCGGATGGCAGTCGTTCCTCCCGCGCCTTCGAACTGCCTGCGCGTTAACTCGCGATCAAGCAGTTTTCATCACGTCCCGTCTGCCACGCATCGCCCGATGATAGGTATCACTTGGCTGTGTACGATTACTGCCCGACCCCCGATAGCGGTGTGATAAATACTGCTCACTGCCAAAACCATCCTCCTCGCTCGTTAAACTCCGCACATCTTCTCCGCCTGATGACCGTCGGATCTGCCGCGTCCAGATCCAATGGCTCACGATTTCCCGCTCCCACTTCTGCCCGATACCTCCCACCGAGAGATCTCCACCATTCATGCATTTGATCCAACGGTTGATACCTATTCTCTGCCCTGCTCGTACATCCGCCATGCAGTCCACTCATCCTGATCACGCCGTGCACCTGAAGGACAAAGGCGATCACCTACCAGTACCCAGCACATTTCATCTTCAACAACTGCATTCAAGAAATAGTATGATCGAGGAAACAAGGATGGAACACGAGCAAGTGAACGCATTTAACAGTTATGGAATTCTACCCTCTATGACAGTTCACCTTCCCGAGAAGTACAATAAAGAATCCGAGAAGATCAAATTCACAGGCAAATTTCACCAGAGAATCTAGAAGACAGTTAAAGCGGTTGGTGGTCCATTATGACCCCTCCACACATAGAATAACACAACATTTTTGTAATCAAACTCTATATATACCCAAAAAAAAGATGTAATCAGGGTTGATGGTTGTTTTTTTGATGTAAGGTTCAACTTCTGGAGATTGTAACTGCTTTGATACTTGCAGCGTCTCGTCTTCATTTTTAGCTAATACAAGCTTCTTTTGTTTTTAATTGCTCACCTTCCTTCTCTTTTCTGTTCTAGGTTGTGCTTGATATGCATTCTTCCTGAACTCTTGATGTTTAGCATTAGAGGGGCTGTCATCCCACCTCTATGTTTGGATCTTGCATGTATCAGTGAATGTATTGATCAGGGAATTATATTTGCAGACCTTTTTACTAGTTGCAGCTGGCCATCACAGGGTCCTGTGCATCTGCTGGTGTGGTCAGTATTCTCCATATTCACCCAATCCTAAAACTGTGAGTAATTGGTGGTCTAAATCCTTGTAGTCTGGGGGTGTTCATGCATGTCTGGGGTCAAGCAAAGTAGGAGTGGTTATCTGGCTTGAATATGCATCATCTCTTCCATTCATCCATTTCCAACATTAAGTTGAGTTTGTGATGTCCCGAGCATCTCCGAGCTACAACCTAGGAGAGTTTCTTGGGGTGATAACATTGATTGGCGCCGTTGCTGGGGAGAAGAGATTGAAGCTCAACTTCCCTGGGAGAATGACACAGTTCCATGCTTTGATGATAGACAAAGTCTGGACACATTTTTGGTTGTAATCATCTATCTGGCGACTCTACTAAAGAACCTACCTGGTGGCAACTCCACATTTTAGTTCTGGTTCAGTTTGTGAGGCACACCTAGAGAAATCCTCAGAAATTACCAGCTGACCTAGTGCATGACCCTGAGAAGATTGCTAAGCAGAAGAAAACATCACAGAAAGGAGCATCAGGATCAGGTAAGCCCAAGAAATCTTATGTATCTTTGAAGGATAAGGTTATAGCTGAGGATATACAGTTTGAAGATTTAGAGCCTAGCATTATTCGGAGAGAAATACCTTCAGAGACTCATACACCTCCTTGTTCACTCAGTTCCCCTTTGGATCTCAGTCCAAAGAACGCCTCTCATATAGTCCATCAATTTCCCTCATTTCCGTCATCTATTTCATTACTTCCTACCATTCAATCTACCAGTATCCTCCCACCTAGCCCAGTCATGGCAGGTCAGCAAGCTCCCACGAAGATGGAAAGAATCATAGCTGCTCGGTATGGACCCCTAGTCTTGCATGTTCCTTTGAATGCCATGCCTTCAGGAGAATATCAATAATATATGCCCAAGTTTACTGGTACAGAGGGAGTAACAGCCGAAGAACACCTTGAATCTTTTTATAGTTATGCTGATAACTTAGATATCAGTGAAGATGATGTGTGGATGAGAGTGTTTGTTCAGAGCCTTGATGGAGAGGCTAGAAAGTGATTCAGAGAATTACCCCATAGGTCCATAACAGACATTGAAGCATTGGATGATGCATTCTTGAAACAATGGGGAGATAGAAAATAAGTGCTCTACTACCATACAGAGTTTGGAAACCTAAAGATGGAGAATGGAGAATCTTTGTCTGATTTTAATAAAAGATTCAATTGTTTGTATAGTAAGATACCAGCTGAAATAAAGCCTACCCCCACCTCTACCAAACTCACTTATGCCAATGATTTTGACTTAGATTTCTGCCTTCTTTTGAGAGAAAGAAGATGTGCCACTCTGGCTGATATGCAAGATGCAACACTAGAGGTGGAATCAAATATCATGGCTGTAGAAAAGCTTAAAAGTCATGTTGATAGAAGAAGGCAGAGAGGTGAGGCTTCTTCTTCCTCTGCTTCATCTTTAGAACCTAAATTATATAAAATGACTAAAATGATAGAGTCATTGGCTGCTGAGATATCTAAGCTGAAAGTTGAGAAGAGTTCTGGGAAAACAAGGTTTCAAAACACATTTAATCCAAGAAATCCAAATCCATTCAGAACATCAAATGAGCAGTTGCAAATCATTCAAAAGGGTAAAGAAGCAAATGAAGAACAAAAAGTTAAGGCTCCTTTGCAGAATGTAGTCATGGAGGAGGATTAGTTTGAAGAGGAGGATGAGATTCATTGCATGGAAGACAAAGGCAGTGCTTCCCTTTTGACATTGACTACATACGAATAATCATTACTACAGGGCCAAACCAATCAAGAATGGGACAAAAAGGTTGTTCTGTAGACTAGTGAACAACAAAGATATAATCTGAGGTCAAAAGCAAAAACAATGTCAAGGAGAGTCCTGCCCAAAAGGTTGCTGTCCAAACAGAGCAATAGAATATCAGACAAAAAAGACCAGCAGCTGATCAAGTCATCCTCAAAGTACCAGCCCAAGAGGTAAGAGGTCCTGATAAGTCCCTTCCCCTTTCAGTTTTGAGTTGGAAGTCCAAAAGTTAAAAATATCTATGCTTCTGCTAGAACTCGTAAGGAGTGAAGTTTTTAGAAAGCCTATCCTTGAGGCTCTTGAGCTGAAAGCCACACAAACCTCCACTGAATATGTCAATATGCAAGATGATAAACCTGCAGTTGTGCTTAGCCCTATGATTGAACCTGCTGATAATAATTCTCCATCATTTTATGTCTCCTTGACCATTCATGACAAAATCCTCCACAATTGCCAGCTAGACACAGGGGCCAACCACAATCTGATGCCTAAAGCTATCATGGAAGATTTAGGCCTTGATATCACTAGACCATATCATGATTTATTCTCTTTTGATTCAGGGAAAGTGAAATGCCTAGGATTAATCAAAGATCTGGCCATTACCCTAACTCAACTGCCCATGAAGAGTATGATGATGGATATTGTGGTAGCAGATGTCCCTCCAAAGTTTGGCATGTTGTTCTCTAGAGGGTGGATTAAGAGACTATGTGGGACATTACAGAATGACTTATCTTATGCCATTGTCCCAGTCTTTGGAGGGGAAAGCAAGAGATTGTACAGAGAAGCACAACTGGCCTGCATCATTAGTGATGAGAAGAATCCTTCTGATCATCCCATATATGCTATGGACACTGACTTTGGAGCATGTGTCCTCCAAATAGAAGAATCCCATAAGGCCTCAACGTAGCTCAGGAAACTAATAGTTCAGGCTGAGGGAGAGCAAGGAAGTCAAGTTTGGGAGATGTTCTTTGATGGAGCATGTTCCAGGGAGACTGCAGGAGCAGGGGTGGTGTTGATATCTCCAGAACAAGAAAGTACACATCTGTCCTTTAAGCTGGCATTCCAAGTCACAAAAAATATAGTAGAGTATGAGGCTCTGCTATTGGGCCTTAATGCAGCTAAGGACAAAGGACTTAGAAAAATAAAGGTGTTTAGAGATGCCGATCTTATCATTCAACAAGTGAATAAAGAATTCCAAGCAAAGCACCCAAGGCTGAAAGCATACAAAGATGAGGTATGGAGACTCAAAGATTCTTTTGACAATTTTTGTGTCTGATATATCCCTAGAATAAAAAATTAGCTTGTCGATTCCCTTGCTGTGTTTGCTAACATGTTTATCCCTTCCATTCCTCCTAGGCTAGTTTATCAAGTTCAAATGAAATACAGACCTTCCTTGCCTGATAATGTCCAGCATTGGAAAGTTTTTGAGGATGATGGTGAAGTAAATAGGTTTTTGCAAGTCATTGATGAATTTTCTGAAATGAAAGTTGACCAAGAAAATGAAGCCCTGGAAGAAAGTCCCCAATCCTAGCTTAGAAACAAAATTGGCAAAGATAGCATTGTCCAACTGCCAAACAATCATATAGCTAAGGGTCTAGTTCCATTAGAAAATCCGTTTGACCAGAATGATGTGCCTTATAAGACTGCCCAAAAAGAAGACCAATCTGCAGTCTGTAAGCACGATATAGGGAGTCCAGGGCTGCCAAAATACATAAATCTGTCCACTCGTTTATCTACTGGCCAAAGTGCTGAATACTGCAATTTAATGAAGCAATTGGCTGATGTCTTTGACTGGGAGTATAGTGACCTGAAAACATATGAAAAAAAGATCATACAACACAAAATCCATCTAGAAAAAGACACCATCCCTTTCAAGCAGAAGCTGAGACCAATAAATCCTTTGCTCCTTCCTCTGATTGTAAAAGAAAAAAATAAGTTACTGGCTGCCAAAATCATAATCCCTCTCGATATTCCAAATCGGTAGCCAACTTAGTGTTAGTGAGGAAGAAAAGTGGAGAAATCAAACTCTGTGTTGATTTTAGAAACTTGAACAAGTGCTCTAAAAAGGACAACTATCCTCTGCCCAAGATGCAGCATCTGTTGTAGAAGGTCTCAGGAGCCAAAGCAATGTCCTTCCTGGATGGATTTTTAGGGTATAATCAGGTTGCTGTACATCCATATGACCAAGAGAAGACTGCATTCACCACTCCTTGGGGCACTTTTATGTATTCTAAGATGCCTTTTGGGTTGATGAATGTTGGAGCCACCTTTCAGAGGGCTATGGATATAGCATTTGTGGGGGAGAAGGATAAGTTTGTACTTATCTACCTTGATGATATAATAGTATACTCCAGTAGCCATCATGACCATTTGCAGCATTTGAAGAAAGTGTTTCTGAAGTGCAGGAGGTTTGGGATTTCATTCAATCCTAAAAAGTCACAATTTTATTTAGAGGGAAAGCTGTTAGGACATGTTGTTTCTACTGAAGGTGTCCGAATTGACCCAGAAAGAGTAAGAGAAATACAGACCTTGTCTGTCCCGAGATCAAAGAAGGACATCCAGTCCTTTCTGCGCAAAAAAAAATTTATCAGGAGGTTCATCCCAAATTTTGCAGAACTTTGTTGTTGGGAAAAGTATCCAATTCGGAATGCCCCTATCCCACTCTAAGAGGTGATAGTGCCTTAGCAACAAACGAAGTAAACTAATTAAGTATTCTTCTTTATGAAATGTAAATGAGGAAGAAGGATCTAACTAACCTGTGTCTTCCGCTAGTTTGTCGATCCAAATCACTCCTCTCTTCAGTAGCTCCCAGCTTCTTGCTCCTTCACCAGCCCAGCTTCACCGAATTCCTGCAAGATCACAAGAGAGAGAAACTACACAAAGATACAGATATACATTCATAAAAAGCTCAAGATCAGATTAAGCTAAACATGTAAGCATAACTAAACATCATTGGTACACAGCATGTAGGAGAAACTCAAATAGTTTATTGATATGATAATAAAGTCCAAGAGGAGATACAACCAAGTGAGTTCTGATCTAGCATCTACCTCCCAGCAAAGGAATCCCTTCCTCTCCTCCAACAAAGCATAAATCACCCAATGTACTAATCTGAATCTCAAACCAACAGCAATTCTCTACACAGTACAAAATTCCAGCCTCCTGAATCTCTGGGTGAGAGATCCATATATAGATGTAAGCAGAGAGGATGAGTCAGCTTATGTTTTGACTTGTGGCTTCTCTCTGTCAGTTCTTGCTTCCACTTGGAGGTTGAGAACCTCTTACTCATCACTAGTCGAATTCATTGAGGCAAGTGTCATTGGAGAAGATTCTGGAAGCTTCCAGGGTCTTTCCACCTCGTTGAATGAGCTTGCCATTTGTCATTTCCCGCTCAGCGCACCCTGGCAGTGCTTCCACCTGCGTTGCAGTGCACCTAGCCAGTGCAAACTCTACATTTCAACGCAAGCAGCTAGTGGAGCCTCTGAATTGATCCTGAATTGACTGTTTTTGAGTGGTTTTTGGTGGAGAACTTCTGGGAGAAGCTGTCATTGGTTGACCTTGTTCCTTTAGGAGCTGTAACAACATCTTTAGGGACTTTGGATCCCTTGAATTATGGACATTTCATGCTTATAGTTGTAAGGCACAAAAATGTCTATAACAGTTGCCCCCTAAAGTATGAGGCCGTTTATCGGGTGAAATTCTTTATTAGGAGGATCCGAAGTTCATCCAATACTGGGAGGAGACCTATAATAAGATACAATACAATACATTATTTTTCATACTGTTTTCATGATCTAGCTGAGGTGGGAATTCCCATGCTCAGCCTTATAAATTCATCTTTATGTACATAGGACAGACAATTGTCTGATGATAGACTAATGATCTTGCTGAAATCATCATCCTTTGGTAGGATGATTGTCTGTGCTGCAATGCTGTACATGTCAATGTCTTTATCTTTCCTGAATATATATCGCAGCCCGGATCGATGAAACTAGATCCGGGGTCTTCAAACTCGTTCGATCTTCACTCTAAGTACAAGTCGATCCATGTGAGAAATGTTCTGAAGTCGAACATGGAAAGACATCGCTTGATTACCAGTCAATGAGGTAAACCGTTAACAAGCGCGAGAGGAATCACCGATAATGATAATGACCCTCAAGGTACTACTGTACAATTCACGAGGTGTGAATAAAGGACTTGGCGTCGAACACCACGCAAAATCTTTCGGTCGAAGGTCATTGATGTATACCTGTCGCCGGAAGTGAGAATCTTGCCATTGAAGCATGCAAGCTTCAAAGTACTGAAGGGGGTGTCCCTAGATCAACTTCTTGGATAATGAGATGATGTCGAAAAGAAGCGATCCGTCAAAGGAGGGCCTTAATGTATCCCACATCAGTGACACGGAATGGAGGAAATGACTTTGATGGAGGTGAAAACGATCTGATGATATATAGTTCAGGGTGGCGGTCATGAAAGAATGAAGGATAATGTATGGTAGTGGATGGGACACGGTTGACTTCTCTGGATGACTTCTCTTGAACATATCGGTGACACTTGTGTGATGGATTGGTAGAATTTACCCCAAAGGTGGATGGTATGGCGAGACCATGGCGATGTGACCGATGAATGAAACAACCCAACCCAACTCAGGCACGGAGTGGAAGTGTCATGTTCAAGAGCGACTTGCTACCAATAAAGTTCTTTGAGTTTCTTCCCAATTTTCCCCAGTCATTGCTGACAAGTACCTCTTTATTTTTGTCAAGCTTGAGGAGGATAACATATGATTGTTCTATAATTTTCCCTTCGGGCAAACCCATCGCTATGTTTTAACGAGCCTAGTGATAGTGAAACTCGTTCTCGTCTAAAGACAAGTTTGTCGCTATTAATGTTTTTTAACGAGTTTAACGACAAAGATAACTCGGTCCCTTTTCATTTTTAGAGAGTCTAAAAAGGTACGTAAAGATAACTCCAAAGTTCCTTTTTCGTCATCTAATCCCTTAAGTCCGAAAAAGTATAAAACAATACAGAAGAGATGAGTTTTCGATAGTTTTAACGAGCCGAACAAAACAAGCACTCGATCTTTTTGTGCAATAATCCCTCAGGTCCAAAAAAGATTAAAATCTAGAGGAGGGATAGCACTTCCAGTCGCTTTAACGAGCTGGAAGGCCAAAACTCGACAATCTTTTCATATTTTACGAGTCAGATGAAAAGAGCTTAAAGAAGACTCGTCTTTTGAGGAAAGAGTGATAAAACGGGTTAGTAGCTGATTCCAGGTAAGGGTTGGAATTTTCCAATCACGGCAGTGTCACAAGGATGGCTAGTGAAATCACTCTTCGCAACTGTTCCTCAAAATGGGTAAACAATCATATGGAAGTGAATGATCGGCCAATGGAAAAGTGGAGGTGACGGTGCAAACACGACCAAGGCTTTAATGGCTGATAATGTTACATTCACGGTGGTTATTTACCGGAGGATAGTTCATTTTTTAATGAGCTTAAACGCGGGAAAAACACTGCTCAGTCTTATGTTTATTTTTTAATGAGCATGAACTATGTGCTAAAACGGCTCGATCTTATGTTTATTTTTTAACGAGCATGAACTATGTGCTAAAACTGCTCGATTAATCCAGTCATATGATAAGAATGTCTCATGTAAGATCCCATTTTTTATGGAGCTTGCGCCTTACAAAGCTTTGCTCCTGGAATCCTTTCTTTATGCAAGTTCAGAAACGACTAATCCTATGAGTTTAAAGGGTTAGACCTACAGGTTTAAAGGGAGGACCTAAAAATTTAAAAAATAAATAGTCGCCCCTTGCTTGCATTCAAAAAGGTTTGCATGCCCCCAGGTATAAAACAGAGTTTCAAGGTTACCCCTACTTTAGTCTGATAAAACATTTGTTTCAGCGAGAGAGGCATACCTCTTACAGGTCACCCAAAGATTGTTCTATTAATCTTTCAAACAAAACACTTCTTCGGCAATGTCTACCGAGATAGACAAAGGTGATTGACTCAGTTCTGTCAACTCACATAACTTTGACAAGAGAATCTTATTCTAGAATAACCCCACTTCCAAGACGGACGGGGTACAGACTAGTCATATTCTCCTGCGGAAACCTATCCTATACCCAAAGTTTTCCTGCTGAAGTAGACCAGGACGCATGCCCCCTGGGTTCCAGTCATATCCTTCCGAATTACTCGCGCTCATCGGGAGGACGGACCGTGGGTTGAGACATTTCTTGCGTGAAAAGACCATTTAGGGATGGTATATGACTATTTGCGATGCGTGATCCAGGAAATAAAAGTTGGTCCACGAGCTTGACCACTCTTCCTTCGTGCGGAAAACACATTACTCTAAAGAGTGAGGAGACGATGGCTCCCATGCAATATATATAGTCTCGTCCAAGGAGTAGGTTATAATCCAAGGGTCCTTGAACGACCATCACGTTCATTTGAACGGTCTTCCCTTTCAATGTGATAGGCACATTGGGGAGGATCCCTAAAGGTCGACTGGTTCCTTTATCAAAGCCTGTCAGATTTCTCATTTCAGGCAAAAGCTCTGGCGAACCAAGCGCTTTCCAAGAAGTAGAGGAAAGGATACTCACAGATGCCCCCTCATCAATGATGGTGCCAGCCATGACCATTCTGTATATTTGGATGATAATTCTGAATGGTATGCTTGCTGGCAAACGGGGTCTGCCTAGTTGGTTCCAGTCGAAGGAGACAACTAGGTTGCTTGGTGGTGGGACCGAGTAGACGGCTGGGTATCGCTCTGACGAACTTCCTTCCTGCGATAAGGGAATGGGGGGATTGCCCCCGTGCTCGTCGGAGTCTGTGTTGATGAAGAGAATTTGGATGGTGTCATCTTTATCCTCTTCAGTGACTGTATCATTCAAAGATAAATCCTCTGAAGGCAAGACCGGGTCAACTGCCGCCTCAACCTTTTGACTTTCGTCAGGTATGGATTCAACTGGTTCATTTTCAATGACCGGCGCTTCAGCTGACCACTTGAGCGGGCCAGTTGGATTTTCAACTAACGAAGGACTCGGCAAGAGTTTTTTATATCCAGGAGGAAGTCGTAACGGTGAAACCGGACGATCATCCAAAACTCTTTTCGCTTCGTCTAAGAAGGGACAACGGTGGATGGCATGGTCACCTTCGCACAGTCTACAGGGAGATATAGCTCTCCCTTTTTGTCCAAGGACTTCACTTTCGCTAGTTGACGGTATGAATTCAACATGGCTATCAGAGGTTGATGCCACCGGATTGTGCAAACGGGGAGACCAGTCCCTTAGTATCCGAGGGATGCAGGGACAATCTCTGTGGAAGTGGTCTCCCTTACATATGACACATGGCAATTTAGGCCTAGTCAGTGCTGTGTGTGGATTTTTGTCAGATGACACTTGTTTGCCCCCAGTCGCTTTTGGCTCCTTCTTCTTCTTCTCTTTCTTCTTCTTTTCCTTCTTCTCCTTAGGAACTTGGTTTTTTGTTTTACCAGTTCCGTCAAGCGAAGAGGAAGGAGGAGAGGAAGAATTAGAGGAAGTAGAAGGCTGGTGGGCAACTTTAGACTAGTCTAACTTTTGATTTGACTGTTCAGGAATAGTGGTGTTCTGAACGACATTGGTTGAGAAGAGCTAGACCGGCAAGCCAATTGTCAGTCCTGGAAGCGACAATGTGGCCATATGGGGCGCACCAACATCTCCCCAAGAGGAGAAGGGACTAGGATTTCCTCTGAGGGGAATTCCTTGGTTGGTGGGTTCCATTTTCTCAACCCAAAGATCAACACAGGAAAAAGGGGTGATTGTTCCGTTTAAAATAAATTTTTAACGACACTTAGACACAACTTGCTTTTTCAGTTTTAAAGAGTCGAGAAAAAGCTAAATATGACTCTAGTCTCCTTCGATGTTTTAACGAGCCCGAAGTGACAAATGCTCGGATGGACTTTTTCCGTTATAGAGTCTGAAAAAGGCCAAAAGGAACTGCTCTGGAGTTCTAGGTAGAGGGTGTGCCAAACTTTTCGCAAAACCACAGAATACTTTTTAAGGTACGGGCGGTCAATCTTCCTGAATGTTGTGTTCAATGCATTGCGATCAGTAGGGCGGCCGACACGGCTTCCTAAGGATAAAGGATTTATGCCTATAGGGGTCTCCCAATATATACTCGATGGTACGTGGGAGCACAATCCGTACTGGCGCTATCGTCTCTCAGGAGGAATCACCCAACCATCAGCGAGATCGACAGTCACCAGATTTTACGACGCTGGAACACGTCTCTAGCCTAGACCTCTATGTTGTGCGTTAAGTTACAAAGCGTTGTTAAGTTCATTCAATTTATTTTAGGTTAATCTTTCTTAGAAGTTTTCCTTTTTGGATCACCACGAGATGTATGATACAATTCCTAAATGCAGTCTAAAGATGATAAGCAAGCTTTTATATCTTTTCAACAATGAAAATCCTAGCTACAAGGGGAAAAGAAAGACACAATCTTTTCTCAAAGAGCATAGAGCACACTGTAAATGCACTTTTCCTAAATCAAAGCATGCAAAATATCAAAATTCAAATGCACAAATGCATGTATTTGTTTTCACTTCCTTAATATTGATGCCTAAAAAGAAAGCTGTTGTACAAATTTGAATTCGATTTCAAGTGAAAACATAAACAAGTTCCTTTTTCAAACTGAAAAAGACGATTACGACACTTTATGATTTACTTGTTTCGACACTAGAAATGCATAAATTCAAACCAAACGACAAAAGTAAAAGCTCAATCAACTGTGAACAGCAAACAAACTCACTCCTAAGATCAAAACGACACTTATGACAGGTCTAGATCTAAGGGCGACAGTATGACTAGTTTACTTTTGTAATGGGAAACTGCAAATGATGTAACAAATACACAAAGAACAAATACAGTTTATTTATACAACTGAGGTGGAATTGAGGAAAAGAAAAGGGGTTTCAGATAGGTACACTGATTGATAACAGGCTACAAAAATCAGAGATGAAACTGAGCAAAAGGAAGCAGGGAACCACAGCTGCACAAGGCAAAGGGCTGATCAGCGCACCCTCAGCACAGAGAAACTGAAATTCAGCGCAGGTAACCTTCACGGGACCTGCGTTGAAATGCAGAACCTCTTCACAGAGTCCGCGCTGAAGCAGAAACGAGAGTTGTTTCTGGGTTCTGGGTCACGGTTTGCAGTTAAATCTACAATTTTTGGCCGGATCAAAGCTATCAATTAGGTACAATTAGGAGGATGATTTAAAGGAGGACTAAGATCTATCACAAAGGGCTGTTAGAGCACTTGTGGATCAGTTTGTTCAGATCATAAAAACAGGCCCAGTGAGTGGACTAGAGTGGCAGATCTCTACTTTGCATTTGAAAATGGCAAATGCATTTCGATTCAACACTCCTGAGTTTATGAGAAGAACAACAATAGAAACACAAATAAATTAACAAGATACTCTCCCCAGCAGAGTCGCCAATTTGTTGTTGGGAAAAGTATCCAATTCGGAATGCCCCTATCCCACTCTAAGAGGTGATAGTGCCTTAGCAACAAACGAAGTAAACTAATTAAGTATTCTTCTTTATGAAATGTAAATGAGGAAGAAGGATCTAACTAACCTGTGTCTTCCGCTAGTTTGTCGATCCAAATCACTCCTCTCTTCAGTAGCTCCCAGCTTCTTGCTCCTTCACCGGCCCAGCTTCACCGAATTCTTGCAAGATCACAAGAGAGAGAAACTACACAAAGATACAGATATACATTCATAAAAAGCTCAAGATCAGATTAAGCTAAACATGTAAGCATAACAAAACATCATTGGTACACAGCATGTAGGAGAAACTCAAATAGTTTATTGATATGATAATAAAGTCCAAGAGGAGATACAACCAAGTGAGTTCCGATCCAGCATCTACCTCCCAGCAAAGGAATCCCTTCCTCTCCTCCAACAAAGCATAAATCACCCAATGTACTAATCTCAATCTCAAACCAACATCAATTCTCTGCAAAGTACAAAATTCTAGCCTCCTGAATCTCTGGGTGAGAGATCCATATATAGATGTAAGCAGAGAGGATGAGTCAACTTATGTTTTGACTTGTGGCTTCTCTTTGTCAGTTCTTGCTTCCACTTGGAGGTTGAGAACCTCTTACTCATCACTAGTTGAATTCATTGAGGCAAGTGTCATTGGAGAAGATTCTGGAAGCTTCCAAGGTCTTTCCACCTCGTTGAATGAGCTTGCCATTTGTCATTTCCCGCTCAGCGCACCCTGGTAGTGCTTCCACCTACGTTGCAGTGCACCTATCCAGTGCAGACTCTGCATTTCAACGCAAGCAACTAGTGGAGCCTCTGAATTGATCCTGAATTGACTGTTTCTGAGTGGTTTTTGGTGGAGAACTTCTGGGAGAGGCTGTCATTGGTTGACCTTGTTCCTTTAGGAGCTGTAACAACATCTTTAGGGACTTTGGATCCCTTGAATTATGGACATTTCATGCTTATAGCTGTAAGGCACACAAATTTCTATAACAAACTTGTAAAGCACATTACCTCCATGATGAAAAAGGGGTCAGAAGTAAAATGGACTGATGTAGCAAGAAGATCCTTTGAGTCTATTAAGAAAGCTATTATGGAAGCTCCCACTTTAAGAAGTCCAGATTAGAGCAAGGAGTTCCACATATTTTCTTTTGCTGCTAATGACACCCTTGTAGTAGTTTTATTGCAATCAGATGAAGAAGGCTCAGAGATTCCAGTGGCATTCTTCAGAAAAATATTAAGGGATGTTGAGCTGAGGTATGATATTATGGAGAAACAAGCATATGCTCTTATAAAGTCTTTGAAAGCTTTCAAAGTTTATTTTCTCCATTCCAAGATAATTGCATATGTACCCTCTGCTTCAATAAAATATGTCTTAACACAGCCTGATGTTGATGGAAGAAGGGCTAAATGGATTACAAATTTGATTGAATTTAGTATAGAATTGAAGCCCACCAAGCTTGTTAGAGGTCAGGACCTTGACAAGTTATTAGTTGAAGAAAATTGCAGATCGTTGGACATGGATTTCATGGGCACAGTTGCAGAAAATGGTCAAACAGAAGAAGAGGAAGCAATTGAACCAGGGAAAGAACAATCATTGGTAGAAAACCTAGCTTCTTGTGATTGGTACTCTGCAATAGCTAAATTCTTGCTGAAGCTAGAGATCCCTCTAGGCTTTACTCAAAGCCAAGCCATAACTATTAAGCTCAGGGCAGCAAAATATTGCATTCATGAAAATCTGCTCTATTGGAGGGACCCATATGGAATGCTTTTGAGGTGTTTGGACAAAGAGCAATCCATTGAGGTCATGTAGCAGTTTCATTCCAGCATGTGTGGGGGACATCATTATTGGAAAACTATAGCCCACAAAATTCTCAGAGCTGGTTATTATTGGCCCACCTTGTTTTCTAATGTCTTCTCATTTGTTAAATCATGTGACAGGTGCCAAAGATTTTAAGGGAAGTAGCAATTGAAGTCCCTGCCCCTAAAACCAATACATGCTAATGGGCCTTTTTAGCAGTGGGGCTTGGATTTCATTGGAGAGATCAATCCACATTCCAGTGGCCAGCATAGATGGATCTTAGTTGCTACTGATTACTTCACTAAGTGGATTGAAGCAATCCCTACCAGGAAGGCTGATCATAATGTGGTCATCAAGCTTTTAACAGTAAATATCTTCACCAGGTTTGGCTGCCCACATAAATTAGTTACAGACAATGCAGCCAGGGAAAATTTTAACCCCCCCTAAATTTACATGTATAATAAATGGGCGAATCTCCATGGTATATAGGAAAAATGGAAGGCAATTTTATCAATAATATGATATGTATATATAAATTTTTGGCGAATCTCTCACCAGGCATGGCGAATATTTTATTCAACTATAAAATATTGTGTTTATTGAATACACAAATGAAATCATTGCATTTCTTTAAAATATCTTTTGAAATCAAAATTACCAAGATTACATATCGATAACATAGTGGGTGTAGGATAAAATTCACCCATGTCATTCACAGAAAGCATGAGGAAAAACCTAATACTATATATAAAACCAAGAAAAATTCAAATTCATCACTCCTAGGGACCTTGTAACCACCCTGCCAATACACAAGTATGTTCCTGTTTGCAATTAGAAAAATTACCCAAATTACGATCTGTTTACTCCAGCCCCTGCCAATACTCAAGTATGTTCCTGTTTGTAATTAGAAAAATTACCCAAATTACGATCTGTTTACTCCAGCATATGTTGGAAAGTTATAGAAGGATGACTAGTGCAATCAATCCATTCCTTTTAGCCCTGGATTTGTTTCAGTTTAAACAGAAGTATACAAATATACTTGTCCAATGTCTATGCTTTAACCATTCATCTTAAGATGTTTTTACAATATAATTTCCTAAGACTATTTAATATCTTCATTATCATAAAAACCAACCTATATCCATCTTAACTCCACATCTACCACTCTTAGGGGGATGAAATATATTTATCCCTATGAGCACTTGGTAGACCCAGAATTAAGATGGATCTAAGATGATATAATTTCCCCTTTAAATAGTCTATGCTCACATGAATACCATGGTATTACCATGGGTCAATACCATGGGTTATCATAAACCTGGAGCTTAAAAATTACTATTAGTAATTTATAAAAATTAATAAAATTAATAGTTGATTTTTATTTTATTTTTTATTTTAACCAAGCTAAAATGTTTAACATACATTAAATTACAACATCCATTTTTACTCTTGATCGGATCAAATATTTTTTCACTCTATGCTAGTTTTCATATCACAATATAGATCCAGAGTAAAGATGGATCTATGCTGGTTTAATTCCCCCATTTAAATAAGCTACATTCCAGGTGAATACCATGGGTCAATACCATGTGCCATTTTGGTGAATACCATGGGTCAATACCATGTGCCATTTTTATTTTTATTAATACTAATATTAGAGTTAATAATGTTTTTTTGCATGGTATTAATAACAATCTAGTCCATGGTATTTGTCCCATAGTATTTTGCCCATAGGTTTCACCTAAATATAACACATTTTTTTAGTGTCCTTAAATATAAGGTGACTTATGGAGTAAATATATAAAAATGTTTTATTTGTTTACCATACCTCTCATTTATTTATATTTTTATTAATTTACCATACCTCTTTTACAAATATGGTATTTGGCCCATAGGATTCACTTAAATAAAACCTCTTTCTTGAGCGTTCATAAATAGAACGAGGGTTATGGACTAAATATAAAAAGAGGTTTTATTTATTTACCATGCGGTCTATTTTATTTATATTTTTATTTATTTACCATTTCTTTTGAGTAAGTATAAAAAGATGTTTTATTTATTTACCATACCTCCACTTTACTTATATTTTTATTTGTTTACGCCCTTGCATGTATATAAGGTGACTTATGGAGTAAATATAAAAAATGTTTTATTTATTTACCATACCTCTCATTTATTTATATTTTTATTAATTTACCATACCTCTTTTATAAATATGGTATTTGGGCCTTTGGCCCATAGGATTCACTTAAATAAAACCTATTCTTGAAAATGGGTGAATGGATTCACTTAAATAAAACCTATTCTTGAAAATGGGCGAATGGAAGGTTGTAACTCCTAATTTCAAGGGTTGAATTTACCTTTTTTACCCTCTCCCTTAAAATAAGGTGTGCTATTTGAGGTGATTTGTAAAAATGTACTATGATACAAAATATTCGCCCACTAAAAATTTAAAACCCCTTAATTTCGCCAAAGGGCGAACATTCACCCCTAAAATTTTCTACGAATGCAGTAGCCTTCACGGTAAAACAATTGGTGGATATGTGTGATTCAATGGGCATTAAAATGGTTCATTCCACCTCATACTACCCTCAAGGAAATGGCTTAGCAGAATCTTCCAACAAAAGCCTGATAAGTATAATTAAAAAGATGCTGGAAGATAATAAAAAGAATTGGGATTCTAAGCTCAAATATGCATTGTGGGTTGATAGAGTAACAACTAAGAGATCACAGGGAATTCTCCATTTAGGCTGGTATATGGCACTGAAGCTGTATTCCCCATTCAGTTAAATCTCCCTGTGGAAAAATTCATGCAGGAAGGACAGAATGAGGATGAAGACATGGCTAAAAGGATCACAGATTTAGTAGAGGTACATCAAATCAGAGAACAACTGGTTGAAAAGTCTACAACACATCAGAAGAAGATCAAGGAAGCTTTTGCTAGAAAGAAAAAATCAGATAATTTTCAGGTTGGAGACTTGGTTCTGGAGTGGGATGCACTGAAAGAGAAGAAAGGCAACAATGGGAAGTTTGATGCTTTCTGGATAGGGCCTTTTATAATTTCTCAGATTCAAGGGAACAATACCTTCATGCTAAAAAGTATGAGAGGAGAAGAAGTTTTTGATGGCCCAGTCAATGGGTGTTTTCTGAAAATTTATGTGATTTAAGGTCTTTTGGCCTTAATGTTGTAAATATGTTGCTTTATCAGTTTTAGTATAGGCTCAATTAGACTCCATGCCCAATGGAACACTAGGAAATTTTGCTAATTTTTTTCACCGCAAAGGCATTGGTCTACAAGTTCTTGAGACCTCACAGGGAGGATCTCATCCCCAGAAGGAGCCAGTGTTAGCTCTACTACATATTGGGACACTTTGAAGGTCAAATGCAGGCCTGGCCGGGTTGTTATGGCTAAAAAGGGGCTTGCATCAGTCACCCTCCCCATTCTCCTTCACTTTGTTATGCTCTCATAACCCCTGCTACCCCTGCATTGCCTCTAAAACCCTATATAAACCCATTTTCCCTCAGGACCCCCGATAGCGGTGTGATAAATATTGCTCACTGCCAAAACCGTCCTCCCCACTCGTTAAACTCTCCACATCTCCTCCGCCTGATGACTGTTGAATCCACCACATCCAGATCCAATGGCTCACAATTGCCCACTCCCGCTTACGCCCAGTACCTCCCACTAAGAGATATCCACTGTTCACGCATTTGATCCAACGACTGATACTTATTTTCCGCCTTGCTCGTACATCCTCCATGCAGTCCACTCATCTTGATCAGGCCATGCACCCGAAGGACAAAGGCGATCACCTACCAGTACTCGGCACATTTCATCTTCAAGAACTGCGTTCAAGAAACAGTACAGTCGAGGAAACGAGGATGGAACCCGAGCAGGTGAACACATTTAACAATTATGGAATTCTACCCTCTACGATAGTTCACCTGCCTAAGAAGTACAACAGAGCATTCGAGAAGATCAAATTCACACGCAAATTTCACTAGAGACTCTAGAAGAGAGTTAAAGTGGTTCGTTGTCCATTATGACCCCTCCGCGAATAGAATAGCAGAACATTTTTGTAATCAAACTCTATATATACCCAAAAAACAGATGTAATCAGGGTTGATGGTTGTTGTTTTTATGTAAGGTTCAACTTCTGGAGACTGTAACTTCTTTGATACTTGCAGCATCTCATCTTCATTTTCAGCTAATACAAGCTTCTTTTGATGTTAATTACTCACCTTCCATATCTTTTCTGTTCTAGGCTGTGCTTGATATGCATTCTTCCTGAACTCTTGATGTTTAGCATTAGAGGGGCTGTCAAACCACCTATGTGTTTGGACCTTGCATGTATCAGTGAATGTATTGATCAGGTTTCTTTTCACTTAGTGACAGAGAGATGTTATCGTGTCTGTGCACTAGGGAATTAGATTTGCAGACCTTTTTAATGGTTGCAGCCGACCATCACAAGGTCCTGTGCATCTGCTGGTGTGGTCAGTATTCTCCATATTCACCCAATCCTAAGACTGTGAGTAATTGGTGGTCTAAAGCCTTGTAGTCTGGGGGTTTTCATGCATGTCTAGGGTCAAGAAAAGTAGAAGTGGTTATTTGGCTTGAATATGCATCATCTCTTCCATTCATCCATTTCCGACATTAAGTTGAGTTTTTGATGTCCCGAGCATCTCCGAGCTACAATCTAGGAGAGTTTCTTGGGGTGATAATAAAGACAATTTTAGACAAAAAATCATTGGTGGTAGATTTTCAAAAAAAAACATCATTTAGGGCCTCAAAATGGCTCCGGAAGTTTAGGACCCGAAAAACTGCTAAAAATAGTAAATTGTGCTACAATTAAGGAAACTGAAAAACTGAAACAAGAAATGGTGGGGATCCAAGTGGAATTGGCGGGTCGCCACCAATATCCACCTAGAATATTCCTCCCCTCTTAGGAAGCGATGGTCCCCATTGTTTTGAG
Source organism: Pinus tabuliformis (assembly GCA_031772625.1). Taxonomy (NCBI): domain Eukaryota; kingdom Viridiplantae; phylum Streptophyta; class Pinopsida; order Pinales; family Pinaceae; genus Pinus; species Pinus tabuliformis. The sequence goes on from CM062804.1 coordinate 1,354,235,422, forward strand.
TTCCTCCATGAGATGAGGAAACTTCTGCTGAACTTGGTCCCTGGTGAGCCACTTGCCCTAGTGAAGGAGTTTGCCTGCTTTGACAACTCGATACAGTTGGATATTCTTCTAGCAAGTGTGCTTTATCTGTGTGTCCATGATCTGATCAATTGCAACTTGTTCCATGAAATCTAGATTTAACTCTGTGGGTGTGAGTTGTTTAGCAATGTCGGATGTGTCTAGTAATGGTGGAAAGTATGGCTGAAGGCGGTCCACATTGAACACTGGGTGCAACCCAAGGAATGGGGGAATGTTGAGCTAAAATGCATTGTCTCCCACAGCCTTGGTAATGGTGTAAGGACCATATCAGAGTGGTCTGAGTTTTCGATAGGCTCTGGTAAGGTGTTCCTTTTTCAAATGCAACCAGACTTTGTCGCGCATCTGAAATTTGTGTGGCACCCGATGTTGATATGTCGTTGCTTTTACTTGGCATTTGATTTCTCCAGAATGTGATGGACTTGCTGGTGAATATGTTGGATGTGATCAATGAAGTTGTTTGCCTTATCTATTTCAGACTGGACATGAGCTGAATCTGCGTGAGTAGCTACAAATGGCATGGCCACATCAATGGGACATAGTGGCTAGAATCGCCAGCCCACCTAAAAAGGGTTGTGGCCAGTCGAGTTGTGGAGAGCCCGGTGTAGCTATGCTGAACATAGGGGAGGCTCTCATCCATGTGCATGGATTCTTTGAGTTGTACATGCACATAATGTGTATGATCATCTTGTTGACAACCTCTATCTGGCCATCAGTTTGAGGATGTAAGGTTATCGACTTAATGAGTTTGGTGTCTAGCATCGACCAGAGACTAGACCAAAATGTACTGGGGAACCTGCTCTCCCAATTCAAGATGATAGATTGTGGGATCCCAAAGTGTACCCACACTCATTCAAAGAAGAGTTTAGCAGCGACTTCTACTGTGATATTCTTCTTGCAGGCCACCATAATGGCCATCTTTGAGAACCTGTCGACGACCACAAAAACACAGTCGTTTCCATGCTTAGTGGAAGGAAGGCCTGACATGTAATCCGTGGATATGGATTTCCAAGGTTGACTAGTGGTAGGAAGTGGGGTATAGAGGCCTTGAGTACTACCACCATTTTCTTGACCTCCAAATTCCCAACAGCTCCATTGCAGTGTGCTTCCCAAATAATGTTGGCACGCTCGCTTGAAGGAACATAAAGGTGACCCAGGTGGCATAACAAGGAATCCTTGAGGTGAAAATATGGAACATGCTGACCCTCCAAGAGTGTCTGGTATGTGTGGCTGAATTCTAGGTCGCTTTTGTAGAGAAGTGGCCAATCAAAAGTGTTGTGCCGACAAGAGTTGAGCACAGTGGTTAACGCCATGATCGGTGGTCAACTGAGGCAATCTGAAACATTATTGGTGCTACCCTTCTTATACTTGATATTCAAATGGAACTATTGCAGGTATGTGGCCCACATCTGATGGCGATCATTATGCAATTTCCCTTGGTTCTGTATGAACTACAGGGATCAGTGGTCTATGTGGATTACCATTTCCTTCCCCAAAATGTAATGATTCCATTGTCGGCAGGCCTACACAATGGAATACATCTTTTTGTCATAAGTGAGATACTTCCGGATTGTGTCTGAAAGTGTCTCACTGTGATATGCCACTGGATTCCTGTGTTGAGTAAGGACTACCCCAATAACATAGTCAGAGGCATCTGTCTCGACCTCAAATGGTTGTTGCAAGTCTAGTAATGTGAGCACTAGTGCCGACCAGAGGCTATCTTTTCAACTCTGTCAATGCCTTCTGTTGAGATTCAGACCAAAAGAATTTTTCTTTCACTCCTCCCTTAGTGACCTGGCTCAAGGGCCAAGTGATATGAGAAAATCCCAACACAAACCTGTGGTAGAATTTGGCAATACTTAGAAAGCTGCAAAGCACTGTCAGAGTGGTTGGAGATGGCCAGTCCTGAATGACTTGGATCTTCGCTGGGTCCACATGCACCCCCTATTCATCAATAATGTATCCCAAACACTGAACCTGGGTTATGCCGAAAGTGCATTTCTCCAAATTGGCACATAACTTGTGTTGCCGCAGTGTTTGGAGAACCTGTCAGTTGTTGTGGAGCTGCTCTTCCCAACTCCAGTTGAAGATCAGGATGTCATCCAAGTATACCGCTACAAATGAGTTGGTGAATGGCCGTAAGATGTCATCCATTAGCCTCATGAAGGTTGCAGGAGCATTCGTCAATCCAAAAGGCATAACCAACCATTCAAAAAGTCCCTCCTTGGTTTTGAAGGTAGTCTTCCACACATTGGAGGGTTCGATTGGTACCTGTTGATACCCTGATTTCAAATCAATCTTGCTGAAATATTTTTCTCCCTTCAGTTGGTCCAAGAGATCATCAATCTGTGGGATCGAGTACCTATTACAAACAATGATCTCGTTTAGCGCTCGATAGTTAATATAGAGTCTCCAAATCCCATCCTTCTTCAGTACCAACACGATCGGGCTCCCACAGGGCGACGAACTCAGACGGATGTGACCATTCTACAACATCTCTTCAATCTGCCTCTTGATTTCTTCGCTCTCCAGAATGGAGCACTGATAGATTGGTCCATTGGGCAGTGATGCACTTGCGGTTAGATTGATGGATTGATTGACTTGAAAGTGTATAAGAACCCCTGCAGGGGAGGTGAAGATGTCCTCTTACTCCTCCACGACCTTGTCCATCTGTAGATGTCATGTGGAGGGGCCCTGTTTGGAGGTCATGGCCACTGTCTTCTTCTTTACTTGAGGGTGTATCATCAGGAAAATAATTTTCTTGGTTTAGGAAATGAGCTTACTGCATTGTTTTGCAGTCACCAAAGAGATGGTGGTAGGCGGTGCTACCTCCGGTATCCTATACAACTTATTTTCCAAAGTAAAAATAATAGCATGAGGCCTTGATTCATACACATCATGTCTCTTCCACAGGTATGGTTGTCCTAATAATACATCACAAACTCAAGGGGAGCAATGTCACTCATCCGTGAAGGGCTTGATGTTGTATGGAAAGCGACACTATTGGCTCAAGCAAAGATCCCATCCTTGGCAAAGCCACCAGATGGTGTACAGTTGTGGATGTGTTGTGGTTGGTAAGCCCAGTCGCTTCATGACCTCTATTGGAATGAAGTTCTTTTGGCTCCTGTTGTCGATAATGAACTATAGCAGGGAGCCCTTTACCCGCATCTGGGAGTGGAAGAGATGCTCCTCCTCCTCTGGATCTTCGGGTTCCTCCTTCTGGATCTTCATGGTGGCAATGGTGGCGTTGGGCTCTACATCAATAATCTGCTTCCATTTATCATTCCCCTTGTCAGGTTCTGACTCAGAGTCAGAACATTCATCTGGTTCTGAAACCTTTAGCTTGGCCACCAGTGACTACTTGGCCCGATACTCACTTGTGTTGTGAGTGGAGCTCTTATGGAACTCACACCACTTTCCCTTCTCCTTTTTCGGCTTCGCAACGTTGTTCTTTGCTTGCAGCTTTGGCGAGTTGTCTTGGGCCACCCTACCTTGGCTTTGTCCTTTGTTCTGCAATCTGGGAGCATCTTTCCCTTGCTTCAGATTCACAAATCCAAAGTCTCTCTTCTTTTGTTTAAACCTTTGCTCGACCTTGACGACATATCTGTTTGTTGTGCCGAGCGAGGAGATGTTTAGGAATTCTATTTCTTCCTGGATGTACTTGTGCAGGTAGCCACGGTATTTGAGTACCAAATGTTGCTCCAGATCTTTGATACCCAACTTTGTGCGAAGCGTATGGAAAATATTGGTAAACTCAGTCACATCTTGGTCCCTTCCCTGCCGCAGCATGGTCCACTTTATGTATTGATCCTCATAGCTTCCGACAAGGTAGTATTGCTCCTTGATGGCATCCCAGAATGAATTCCAAATGGGTGCATCTGAAAATAGTGAGCCTATACTTTCATCCTTCTGCTCGCAGTAGGCTTCCCACTAGTCCTTGACATGGGGGGCTACTTTAAGAAGAGCGAAAATAATCTTTTCCTGACTAGAAAAATCATGAATAGAAAAATAACCCTCTAGTAGATTTAACCATTTATCGACGGCATCTGCGTCTATCTGACCCTCGAATATGGGGATTTCAAAATTAACGTGTACCTTAAACGGTGTAGCGTTTCCAGAGTAGCTATTGGAAGCCGATGCGTCACTCTTGGGTAGCCACTAAAGGATCTAGGCAAAGTTGTCCATCATCACGTTCCTTTGTCACTCGAGGACTTCTTTGAGCAAGATTTTGATAGGATCTCCTCCCCCTAATATTTCTTTTCATCCACCATGGGAGGCTGTTGGGATTTGCAAGGCTGATCTTGCAAAGTTTTGACCAGTTCAATCCCTAACTCCTTATATCTCAACCTAGTTGGCGACATGTAAAGAAAAACAAAGAAAAACGTAGACCGTTGTGATACCACTGATCCAGATTTAAATAGGAATGCAACAAATTACAGAGATAACCATAAAGAGAGAGATGCAGTGGAAATAATACTTCATTTCATTAATGTAAAATACTAAAATATGCTTACAAACAGAAATGGAAATAAACTAGCTAGGGTGATGGTAGCTTATCTCTGAGAATAGATGCAGTAGCTACATGCCTCTAAAATGCCTTACAATGAGGCTCAAGGGCCTTTTTATTATTGAACAATAAAAGTAAACCCTAAACAACCAAAACCCTAACCCGAGGATATGTAACATCAAGAGTTTATGGGCCCCGTTGGGGTGAGTTGGATAACCAACTTACCGGGGTCGCGACTTGGTCATATTATCTCCATTTGACGTGCATGATAACCTATTGGAAAGATCTCTCCAAGGACTATGACAAAAAAGACGATTTTAGATAGAAAATAATAGGCGGTAGATTTCCAAAAAACATCGTTTAGGGCCTCAAAACGGCTCTGGAAGTTTAGGACCCGAAAAATTGCTAAAAATAGTAAATTGTGCTACAATTAAGGAAACTGAAAAACTAAAAGAAGAAATGGTAGGGGGTCCAAATGGAATTGGCCAGTGGCCACCAATATCCACCTGGATCAATGAATCCAATACATCTTCCCAGTTTAAAAAACCCCTACTTTCACTAGAAACTATAGGTATCCCTTTTTTTATTAACGTTTTTTATACCCCTTTATATTTATATCTTTTTATTTTCTTTAACAATGGTAAGAAGATTTTGCACTTAGAAATAATAACCTAAATAATAGGTAGCTAAAAACTTGAAATTTTTAATAAAAAAAGGTAGATATAAGTTTGTTGATTTACAAATACATATTTTGAAAAAATTGAATGGAAATTAAAAGGATTTGAACTCTCAATTGCATCTATCTTCTATTGAATAAAGAAAAAGATACATTATAACAATTCAAAACAAACCCTCAATAACCAACACAATAACACACCTTTCATTTTGATTATAGAATAGGGAGAGGAGATAAAGTATAATGAATATGGACACATGCAAAATCCTATCTAATTGGATTTTGTAAAATTGTAGCCCTAACCTGATCACCTAGTGCACCATAGTTGCATGGTAAGAGTTCCAAGTAAGTGTGTCTCCATTAGAAGATGAACTAGAGCATGAAAGCATGCATCCCTTCCTTGAGATATGTGTCCTCTACCTAAGATGGCAATTTATCATGCATAAGTATTCTAATTAAATAGGGATCTATACCCTTCTAGTAAGAATAGATCATGCATATTAAAAATAACAAAAGTAAACCTCTAATTATAGAAAAACCCTATCAAAAATTGAGATTTCTAAATCTGAGACAACATCTAAACTGGAATTAATTGAAGGTGGCACGTGCATGCCCCCAACATGCATGCACACTCTTCTGAACAATAGTCTATTTCATTTTCCCTCTATTAATTAATCCAATGCATGTTCCCTCTACTAAGCAATAATCTGTATCACTATCTCTTGTACTTTCATTCAACGTATTCATCACTTATGTGAGGAAAGGGTGAAGGTGCCATATTTGTTATCCTCACTGTTGCCCCATCATTGGGAGGATCACTAGTTGAGAAATAAGTAAAAACTCTTAGCAAATACATTAGAAATATATCATATAGTTATTAGTAATGTGATGCGTGGTTGTCCCGAAGAAAGGTTGCTTCGGAGCGGAAGAAAGGTTTCTTTGGAGTGGAAGCGAGAGCAGGCAGTGACATTTTCAAAAATCTCCTGGGTCAGGAGCAATTTTGGGAGAAACTTTTATATAATATATATTTTTATATCTTTTGATGCATGTATGTCAAAAAAATAATGTATAATGAAGAATTAATGATAAGAAACATAAAAACATGTATTAAACCATATCGCATTATTCATCTAGTAGTTAGAATCTTCATCAACCAGATGTCCAAAAATTACAAGTTCTCATTTATATAGCATGTAAGGGTGTATATAACCAAAGTAAAGTCGAGTGTAATCCATCGCTCAATAAAAAATACTTCAAAAAATAATCTCTAGATGGCCTCTAGCATCCCAAAAAAATATGTTACATCAAATACCTTGGGATATTTGTCATTAATATCACCCTATAAGAATTAACATAAGAGAGAAAAAATTTAGCATATCAAGGCAAGATTTTGTTTGAGTGATGGGTACATTTTTAGTAGAGTTATGATAGAGGATTTTTACAACCAATATCACTAACATGAAGGTAAATATATGACTTAGTGTTCTTCATTAAATATGAGCTCCATACCCTAGTACATGAGAAAATTCAATGGAAAGATTGGAAACCCCCCAATCCTAAAATCTTGAAAAAATGATAAGTTTGATGGATTTTTATTGATATCTGAAATTGAACTTTCACCATATGAAATCCAATGAGGTTAGAACCATTCTCAGACATCATGAGTCATTTCATGGAAATGTTAAAAATTTAAGTAAAAGGATGAAAATTAAAGATAAAGGAGAATGTCACTATTACTTTAATAATTTAACACTACCATGAATTGCATATCAATACTAGGGACATATGCTTCAATATCATGCTACTCTAGACCTCCTTCTCTCAATACTCCCATGATACTCATGAACCTCTATTTCTCCATTCCACCTGTTTTTTGCCTTCGTGTGGCCAATGTTTTGTATAAACAATACCTTATAATACAACATATAAAAACCCTTTGCCCTGTCATTATACACTCGATATATTATTTCATTGTTTTATCACTTTTAATGCCCCAATATCAACACACATGGTATGGTATTATTTTCTCAGTGAAGCCCCCATGAAAGGTATAAAAGAGAGACTGATCATTTACCTTGTGAAATGCAATCTTCGAGGAGGTTTGCATATCATACATGCTCATAGAATATTAGGTAAATTCCACTTTCCTTATGGTGTTAGTGTGTTTAATATAATCCAATGAAAGGGGATTCACATAAAGACTCAGAATATGCAAGACATTCTCAAAAATTATATCTTCAAACTGCACTCTTCCTTGTCCAATTTCTTCAATTGCAAAATTGTCTCACATGAGAATAGGTCTTGAGTATGGTTGTAGAGAAGAAAGAGATTCTCTTGAACAATCCATATGATGTGAAGTTCTTGAATCGATGATCCATTATTGTTATGTACAATGAAGGAAATAAAATCGTGACCATTACCCCTTGTTTTTTATGGTTTTTCTTCCATCTTCTTCTTAACACTTCTAAGAATGTGTTGACCAGGATTATTTTGCTAAAGATTCTTTTCATTCATATCAATTTTCTTCTACATGTAAGAGGACTCAGGATGATAGCCTATATTAAAATAAAAACACTTGGTGTTTCCTTTCTTTCCCTTCTTCCCCTTGGAGCTGGAAGAGGCATATAGAGATTTTGGATTTCCTACCTTTCTTGGATCAAGATATTTTGCCTTCCCTTTTCCTTTGGATTTTTGATCTCGTTTTGAGTTGGATTTTATTTTTTCATGCATGGAAAGAGCATACACTTTTTAATACTTTAGTGAACCCATGTTGATAAAATTATCTTTCTCATGAATGAGAGGCTCAATAAATGCATCAAGTTTGTGCATTTTCCATTTATATATAGTTGCAAGTTTTACTATATGAAACGTAGAAACAGTAACATCATATTCAAGACCTAGTTTAGACAAAATAGAAAGGATCAATTTATTTTCCCGTTTGGATTGATGAATCCCATAATCCTATAATTGAATAAGAAATTATTTGAATTTCATAAAGAAATATTGAATGTTCTCAAAGTTTCAAGTATCTAAGCAATTTAGCTAATTTTTTAAAATATGAGTGTGCATCTCATCCTACTTTCCAAATAAATTCTCCAAGGTTGTCTAGAATTGATTTAAATTGGTGCATGTGTCTACATGGAAACACAATGTTAGAGATATTGTCAACAATAAAAGACTGAACGACTTGTCCATCCCATTGAAGTATTTGGATTTTTCAATGGTGGAATTAGGTTCAACTTTTGTATCCATAACTATTTGATACATGCCTTTTCCTTTTAGGTGAAGAAAAATATTTGTCTTCCATTGAAAGTAGTTATATAGAGCGAGAATAATTGAAGACGAGAACTCCATTATTTCACCTTCTAGTTGTTGTGGGAATACTCAAATATTCTTATCTACAAGTCAAATGTTCATGCACCTTCTCCAAGCCCCTCTCAACTTTGATACCATGTAAAATTGTTAGAGCACAAGTAAGAACCTAGCTATAGAATAATTGTATAAACTTGCAAGAATTTAAAAATAAAATTTAAAGAGACAATGATTTGTATATCTCAATACTGATTAGAAAATAAATACATAGATCAACTGAATTAATCGTAACTACATGCAAGCAATAAGGATAACTAAAGATAACTAAAGCTAAGCATGCTTTATACTATGTTAATGTGCATGTACACCACATGCCAACACTAAAGCTAACTAAAACTACCTAATGCACATGGCACTACATACAAGCTCTAAAGCTAACTAAAGCTAAATAATGTGCATGTACACCAACAAAACCAATGTACAGATACATAAAAATCCATATAAGACCATAGAAGGGCTCTTCCCACAATATAGCATTTTGCAATAATATGTTTAGTAATTATGAGTTTTATATATCAAGCATAGTGTACAACAATTACAAATATTATGTTAGATTTTTATCGATTTACGTTCATTAGCTAGATTGGATGTTCTTAAAATTTTTACTGATTCACGATGGGAATGAAAAAATTGATTGAAAGAGATCTTTTCGAATCCTCTGAATAATGGGAACCAATTTAGACTGACCACCAAAAATTCTAGTGCTACAAAAAAAATTTAACATACATTTTCATTAAACTAAATATAGTTATGTTGGTAAGGCAAAGGATTGAATTAAACATGTAGATGCAACCCATTGGTTACAATAGTCAACAATAATAGAAATTGTGAACACAATGTTTTCATGTTTGGCAGAAGAATACTTGGTACATTTCTGCTAGAATAAAGATAAGTGAAAAGAGTAAATAACTGAGGAATTTAGAAATTGGATGAGCAGAAAGAATAGGGGAAGTGTATATGTTACAAATATGATGTATTTGAGGTTTCAAAATTTCATAAGTGATTATTGGAAAAAAAATTCTTGAAGGTCTCTCTATCAATGTGTTTTCCGAGGCCATATATCTTTAGGTATTCAGTATCAACATTTCTAGTTAAAATTTGTGCGACCACCTGATCCCACACCACGTTGGCATCTCGTGACATTCTCAATAAAAATATAGAGCTCTCTTGTCTCGACCATTGGATCTGTTTTCCATAAAACTCATCAGAGCTCCTACCATCATATTCAGAGAAAATACATGATAGAAAAGTGGGGCAAGATGGTTTGAGTGCTTCGAGACCCTTGTGTAGTGGCTAATAGCTATTGATCATTCCTAATTCAGAATAGGGAGTTGGAATATTTCACTCATTGCAATACTTAACCTAGTTACTTATCGAGTGGATGGATAAGAAATAAGAGTTATTATAATAGTTAATAAGTGTGTCAATGGTGCTTATAAGTGCAAGTGGAAGCTAGGAAACCATTCATTGGAAACAGTTGTTTTCTGTAAGTGTATAATATAACATAATATAATATAATATTGTATTCAACATATCATATTTCTCATAGGGTAACTATTAAGCACCATGCAATAAATTAATTATTGGTTTATTTCTTTTCATTTCGTTTATTGAATATTAATTTATTTTCATCGAAATCACAAGAGAAAAAGGGAATGAACCAATTATTGGATCAGCACATGGTGGTTAATATTTGTAAACTTAAATACAATGGAATAATAAAAAACATGAAATGTTATAGTGCATGTGTCAAGAAGAAAAGAGTGGAATAATATATTTCTAAGTGTGATGGTAGTACAATGATCCAAATATGAAGTAAAGATGCTATTAGTTTTTAGTTACTGACACCATTAAATGTAGTAACAACAAATTCTTAAATTTCATTCAAAGTTTTTTTATTTTTTTTTTCAAATCAAAATATTAGTTTAATTATATAAATTAGATTATTGATAAAATTTGATGAACATCAATATATTTAATAATCTATTTTATATTATAAAAAATAAGTCATAAAAATTAACTAAATTATAACTTTATTTTAAATTATTATTATTGTTATTAATTACAAAAAAATAATATATGAGTTAAAGATATATGTATTTTAAAAAAACATGTAGCAAGATTTTTGATCATAGAAATACTTCTCTACTTTATTATGAATATTTTTAACATGTAAATAGACTTTGTTACAATATCATGGGTCAATATCATGGCTTACTAATATAGAAGGCACAAAAATTATAAATCATGATCATATGACACATTTCATATGACATTTTTTAATTAATCCATTTAATTAATATAATAAAAGGCTATAACTACTTTTCAAATAAATCACAACCTTTGATATATTATTATTACTAAGAATATTTTAAATTATAATTATGAAAACCCTATTCCAAAATAGATATACGTGATGTGAAAATATACTATTTACTTTAAAAAATGAAAATAAAAATATTGTATATTTTAAATTTAAATCTAAAAATTGATCATTAATAAATATATATCATTAATGTCTTTTTTGTCAAACATTTATTGATAGTTATAATTGAAGAAAAATATGAGTAAATGAATCATAATTAAACTTTTCATCAATTTTAAATTTTGATTTTATTTGCTATTATGTCTCGTATCAAACTTATATCCTATATTAGCTATTATATCTTTTGTTTTACATATTTAATTTCTTTATTGTTCCATTTAATATTTTTTCATTTTTTTTAACAAAAACTAGAAGTTTTGGAGAATTGGTAACTTGGAAAGGTCCATTGCCACTATTTCACCATATACAAGTATTTCATAAATTCTATTGGGGAAACAAATTGTTGGCAAAACCACTCATATATTTTCACTTTCACTTCATATCACCAATGTTTAATTCTATATATTAACATACTATAGAGCAGGGAGAAAGGAAAGCCTAAGTCAATTAGAATGATACATTGTTTAAAATAGTAGAAGTTTATTGGATGGTGTTGATGGTGATGGACCCACCAACATGTCAAGGGGATCTTCTCAGTAAGAAGTCCCAAGTAGGCCTCAGTCTGTTTGGTGTAGGAGTCCCAACAACGGGTCGTAAGGTAATGCCTTGACTGCGATGTCACACAGAAGCAACTAAGATAACTCTGTCAGTAGCAAGGGTGTGGCTGATGCAGAGAGTCAAGGAATGTGTACGAGACGTTCCAACACTTTGAAGGGAGAGGAGGTGAATGTGAGTTCTAGGTTGAAAGGGATCAGTCCCAACTTGACTAGGAACACACCAAACAAAGGACATGGACAACTTCCAGCGGAGCAGTCCACTAGGATGCGACAGTCACAACATACAAGGTAGGATAACACGAACAACACTCATGGATTAGTCCAAGACGAGTGTGATGGTTGATATAGCAAGGTTCATGAGAAAGGTCTGTCTGATGTCTAGTAGAGCAGTTGACACTGACAGTGACAACATTAACAACATATGCAACACATTAACAACAATATTCATATAACTGCATACAAATCAGTTCATATACAAGTACGTAAGTTAAACAACATATATCATTAAGGCACCCGAAACAGTCCAACTAAAATAACAGCATATGCATGAAAATTTGTTGGCTCTTATTATTAAATTAGTGTAAATCAAAATCATACAATACACCATGTAAAACTACTAGCCCCAACTGTGGAATGTTACAACCACATCCGCTTGCTCGTCCAAAGAGATGTACTAGCTCTGTGTAGTGGAGAAGCCAAGGCACGTTAAAATATTGTCCAAGCCTTCTTCAAGGTACTCTTGGTAGAAGCTTGGCTAACCAAAATCTTATACAATGAATTATGAGGGACTATTTATAGAAAAAGGTGGGGTGACCCTTGACATTGCCCTTTGTGACCATTCAACTACCCTCATGACTCTTCACCTACTCTATGAGTGTTACATCCACTATTGACACTTGCATTACACTTGACATGACTCAACATTACAGTGCACATGTACTTATGTGAGACAACATGGCTTGAGCAATCCTTGAAAGCCATCACTAACACTTGGTTCACTGTGGTGAGACCAACTCTTTGACATGCTTATGATGGTGAAGGTGGTGAGTTGATGACAATCTTGGTCGTCCATGATGGTGTGCATGCACCTCATGGTGACATCTTGCTGAAGCAAACTCTTGCTTCTGTTACAACCAATGCATTCATTTGGCCCGTTCGTTCAACTCGTCTGCTATCATGTGCATGGCCTTCTTGGGTACGGTTGAACCGACAACACAATGATGCATAGTGTCCATGCTGATCTTCAAGGGTGTTCTGGTGGTCATGAGTATCAACTTGCCGAAGTACATGTTCAGCTCTAGTTGGACTTGCTTCTTGTATTCGCCTTGATGAGTGTGCTAAATGGGTTGGGTTGCATGCTTGCAACGACATGCATGTTGTTGAATCCCCTGCATGCGATCAACAACATTGCTCACCATGTCTACTATGTGTTAGCTGCTGGGATGGATCTTTAACTTGTACGGGCACAGTTTCATCCATGAGTGCATGTTGCACCCACTTCTATTCCTAATCCTACTGCAACTCATTCGTCTATCTGTGGAGCTTCATGTTCTTCCTTGAGTTGTTGCTTCGACACATGAAACTCCTTCTTCATTCTATTCTCTATTAGCCTGAGTCTCCAAAGTTGCCTTCATTATCAGTGGATCTTCTTGATCTTGCAGCTTTGTTCCACCTCTGTGTTTTTCAACAACCTTCCTCTTGCATTCGTTGCATTTGCTGTGTTCGCTGCATTTGCTACATTCGCTGCATTTGTTGCTTTCCATGCATTTCGTATGCTACCTTCAACTATTGTTCATGATGCTGCTTGTTGTGATGCTACCAGTTGATGTCCTTATCTATGAAAAACTTGATGTCTTCGTGAGTAGGCGAGCTCATAGAAACTTGATCGACTGCACCCCCAAGCATGCTCTAAATGGTGTCTTCATCTCTGCTCTCCTGCAAACCATTGTACCTGTACTGCTGAGAGGCAGATGAACACTTGCGATACCTTGAGACATGGCAACACTCATAACAAGAAATATGTCATTCAAAAACCAAAATGAACATGAGAAATGACTTGCAACATACCTGGGTAAATGATCATAAAGGTTGTGCAATTTCGGCTAGGAGGCCGGGAGACTGACTACCAAGACTGCTCAAGGCACAGTCAGGGCTGCTGGGAGACTGGATGACTGCTGGAACTGTGCAATGCACAATTCAATCTAGCTATTGACTACTGGGATTACACAATGCACAATTCCAATTGGAAAGCATTGTTGGCCCAGTGACAGATTTGCGCAATTTCTTGGGCCAAACGACCATTTTCCTCCAGAAATACAAAAAACAATCCTAGAGGCCAATTTTGGGTAAGAATATGCATTTCTAGAGAGGAAGGTGAGCCTTACTCTCCCAGATTGTGCAATGCAGTCTTGGTGAAGGCAGAGCTCGTGCCAAGGTTAGCCCGATGTGCCAACATGCAACTGAAAGAAAGTAATTCAGTGAATGCATGGCGACATTAAGTGATATTAGAAGTGATTAGCAGTGCATGAAAAACATGAATGAAAGATTCAAAAAACAAATCAACATGCATGTGGGTGAGGTAGTTTGCTGGTTGGGCGAAAGTCCGTGCAAAACAGTTTCATGCATGCAACAGTAGTGAGATAGAAACGAAAACTGAAATAGAGCTAGGACAAGCTATTATATATGTAAACAACAGAAACAGTTCAAAGAAATCAAGCAAACATTACTCCTACGGAATTTCTACTTGCATGCAACCTCCAAATGTTAAACATAGATCCATGAAAGAAGGGATGCCTTTGCATGCTACCTTAGGAGAAGTAATCCATGAATGCAAGTTTGTTTTTCTCAGTCCTAGAGGTAACCAGTCAACTCAGCTGCACATGGAAGAGACTGCTCAACTACTAGAGAAAATGCACATTTTTGGCTGGGAGTTGGGCTAGCTCCCTAGGATATTTGCGCAATTCTGGCCAGAGCAGCTGACTACTGCCCATATTTTCACAATTCTTGGGCTAAACAACCTGTTTCTAGGAAATTGCGAAAATCTTGCTGGGAGGGTTGGCTGGAAGGATTGAGCAATCCTGGAGCCCAACAGGCTGTCAGAGAGGATTGTGCAATTCCTGGAGGGAAGAATGGATGCCTTACAGAAATGCACAATTTTCAAGGGGAATTTGCTCATCCTGCAGTCGGACCAAGTCTGGGTGAGCAGCTTATGAGGGGAATGGATCAACTTAGATCGACAGGCTGCCTTTGTGCGAGGAAAATATTGAAGCTTGAGTACTTGATGAAGCAAGACAAGGTGTTGTGTAAGGTTGGTAGGGAGGCTACAAAATAGGTTAAGGCAAAATTTTCGAGGGTGGTTGTGGTTGCTACGACAGATGGTTAATAAATAATTGATAAAATATCTATTGAATGAGATCCATAATATTGTATTAAATGATATTTCAACTGATTAAGCATCGATGAAAAATCATTCATTTGGTACCATTAATGATCTATAATTAAAGGAGGTAATTGCACTAGTCACAAAGAAAAAATTACATTCCAAAATAGATGTGAATGATGAAGAAAAATTTAAATTGCAAAGCAAATAGGGATTTCGAAAAAAACAAACTTTGTTTGATAAGGAAGACATTACTAGACAATTATGAATGTCACCATAGTAAATGGTTTGAGAATAATAAAAATAAAAGAATGAGAGGATTTGATTTTAGGGATTGACTATGTCAGTAGGTTAAGGTTACAACATCTTAAATTAAACATACTATGGAATGAGTTTGGGTTAAATGGTGATTTATATCTAAATATCGGAAATGGGTTTATGGGGAATAATAGTTTTTCTCAATCCATGTATGATATATTAAGGATTATTGATGTTCTTGTTGTTAAAAGAAAGCGAAAAATGAGAATGTATTATATAGGGATTTAGTCAAATGTGCAATTGCTACTCACTCCACTATGTGATAAGAGGTTAAAATTTTGCTAGTTTGATGGGAAAATTACTTTCACTTTTATTGATTCTCTTTGAATTCAACGTATTTAATTTTTTTGTATAGCATTTTGGTCGCAATTGTGGAGATGGCCATAACAACTTCTATTCAATCCAATGAATATAAGAGGTTAATTTTTTGTTGATTTGATGGGAAAATTACTTTCACTTTTGTCTATTCTCTTTAAATTCCACATCTTGTCTCAATTGAGGAGTTGGTCATAGCCTAGGACAAGTGAAATGTTGTATTCCAAGGTTTCACCCATATTTGACAAAGCCTCCTGATTTGTGTTTTTGATGGTGATAGCTTAGGTGATGGTTGTGTGTCTATAGACATTATAGACATCACTTTGTTAGTAATCAATTTGAATCTTCCCCACCAAATTGACCTAGTTGGTAATGAGATTCATATGTTTAACATATTTGAAATTTGAAAGGAGTGAAAGAAGAATTTATGACTATATTGTGACCTTATAAATAGCTAATGAAAACATATTTCTTAACTTTTTCCATGCCAATAACATTAGTAATATTGTCAGGTCCCTATACTACTAGTGTAGCCCCTTACTATTATTAGTGAAACCCCCTTATTGTGTTGTGGTGCCCATGTACTCCCCATATTGTTATTATTGGGCCCTATAGAAGCCCACTATTGTTATTGTTGTTCCCTTAATTTATTAATGTTATGTCGGCTCTGATTATATTGTGACCCCTTAGACTCCTATATATAAAAAGGAGGTATTTTCATTTGTATCGTCAAAGAATTGTTGATTTGTGTAATGTAAAGGAGCTTTCCCCTTGAAGAGGATTATTTTGAAGTCATTGATCTATATATTCTTCTATTTTTTGAGCTGGTTTCATAACATTTGGTATTGGAGATATGGATTCTAGGGTTTCGCTGCTTCAAACAAGTCATCGTGGAATTTTCACTACAACGGTTTTTTTACGAAGTTTCATAAGCCTTAATTAAAATCCATTTGAGATGAAATATAGATGAACCTCATGTCCAAATTTCAGATCTTGTCTCGCTATAGTTGTGGAGATATGATCTGAGGACATTATAGTTTTTGCAGGCTCCCGAATTCCATCTCAAATAGGCGACCTTGGGAAAATTGTCATAAGTTTCTCTCTCAGCATTATATTCAAATTTCATAAAAAGCAACAGAAAAAGGATAAAATGTAGTTTGGTGGGTATCATTTTTAGGGCCAAAGGTCGAAACACTGACACGTGGAACTTCGTACAAGTTCTCTCTATCGAATGAGTCTATAATTGGGTCATTGTGGAAGATTGAGCATAATGTTTTCTTGAAGAATCCAATCTTGATCAGACCTATGTGGTTAGAAATAGGTCTCAGAGGGCCACTATTAGACAAAATTTCATAACTTAGAGTTTCAAAAGTATAGAGTTATAATCGTTTCAAGATCGAGCTCCTAAAAGGAAGAAAACAAGATATGAGGAAGTTTGATGGAAAGGATCTAATAACTTGGATACTACAAATGGAGAAATATTTTGATCTACTTGATGTAAAACTATTACAAAAGGTATGCATTACATCTTTATATTTAGAACCAAATCAATTTGTATGGTATAGAAGGATTTGTTCTTGTAAACCACTTGTCATCTTATCAATTTTCACGGAGGAAATGATA
Organism: Pinus tabuliformis; assembly: GCA_031772625.1. Lineage (NCBI taxonomy): Eukaryota > Viridiplantae > Streptophyta > Pinopsida > Pinales > Pinaceae > Pinus > Pinus tabuliformis. The sequence continues at coordinate 1,354,252,729 of CM062804.1, forward strand.
GCACATTATGAGGGTACAAAGAGCAACACCTTCTTTAGCCAATTGATAAATCTCAATCAAAAGGGTTCAATGGAAGAGCACATTTAGGACTTCCAAAAATTGAATATAAGGGTAAATGATATTCTAGAGAAGAAAATGATTGATTCCTTCATAGGGACTCTAAAGGAACCTGATTCATTGGAGAAGGCATTTAGGTTGGCAAGAAAAATTGAAAGAAAAATTATGGAAACAAGGAATGCTACCACTCAGAAATATAAATATGGAAGTTTTGTTGCTCCTAGCCTTCCACAACCTACAAGGTTAACACCACAACAATTGGAAGAAAAAAGAGAAAACATGCTTTGTTATAGTTGTGATAGCAAATACACTAATGGTCATAAGTGTAATGAGAAGAAATTATTTTACATAGATTGTGAAGAGGAGGAAGAAAATGATCAAGAAATGTCAAAAGAAGAGGATATACACCAAGAACCAACCCTAGATAAAAAAAAAAATGAATCCGACCATATATTGTAGTGAATTGGGAGGAATTACCACTCCTAAAACTCTCAAGATAGCTGGACAAACAAACATAGTGAACAAAATTTTGGAAGGATATCTTCGTTTCTTTGTATCTGATAAAAAAACAAAATGGGTCAAGTGGTTACCTTTGGTTGAATGGTGGTATAATTGTTTAATAAAAATGACCCCATTTATGGCACTATAAGGATATCATACACCATCCATAACATCATGTTTAAGAGAAAATTCTAAGGTTCAAGCAATGGAAGATCACATCAAGCATCAACAACAAGTTTTCCAACTCTTAAAGGATAACCTCACTTTGGCACAGATCAAATGAAACAACAGGCAAGTCAACATCATAGCCAAATAAGTTTTGGTGTAGGTGATTGGGTATTTTTTTGGCTATAACCATACAAACAAATGTCCCTCAAGCAAGCTAAGAAGGATAATAAATTACCACCAAAGTACTATGGTCCTTACAAGGTGTTGAAAAATATTGGTACTATTGCATACAAATTGGAGCTTGTTGCATCTTCCCAAATGCTCCCAATTTTCCATGTTTCATGCTTAAGAAGGTTATAGGTGACAAGCTCGCAGTTCAAACAACATTATCGAAACTTGACGAGGAAAGAAAAATCATAATGTAACATGAAGAAGTTATGGAAATAAGAACTCGGCAGCTACAAAATCATTCAATTTCAGAGTATTTCATTAAGTGGAAGAACTTAACCGCTCAAGATTCCGCATGGGAGGATGAAAATTTTATAGAAAAACATCCAAAACTACTCAAGCATTGAGGACAACGCTTTCTTAAAGGAGAGAGGCATGTTAGGTCCTAATAGTACTAATATAGTGCCTTATTGTTATTAGTGCAACCCCCTTACTGTATTGTTGTGCCCATGTGGTCCCCATATTGTTATTATTTTGCCCCATAGAATCCCACTATTGTTATTGTTGGGTTATTACATTATTATTGTTATGTCGACTCTGATTATATTGTGACCCCTTAGACTCCTCTATATAGAAAGGAGGTCTTGTCATTTGTGTTATATGGAATTTATACCTACGGATAATTACATCTTCCCTAAGTGGGTAGTTACACTTATAACAACTGAAGTAAAGATGTTTAACCTTTTCCTACAATAAACAAATAAGACAAAGGAACCTACTTATGATCCTTCTCTTCCTTTGATCTCCTTTGAGTTGCTCTTGCTCAAATTGAATTCTCTCAATTGGTACCTGCCAACATAAACAAAAGAAAATAACAATCAAAACATATGATCTATTTATTGTAAAAAAATGGAATCGATAACATTCGAACATACATTCATCATAGATATAGACAAAAGTATTGGAAAAGGAACAAACAACTTTATTTATTGATAGAAGGAGAAGTTACACCCAATGTGGTTCAACCTTGTGTCACTCATACAGCTTAGTCCAAACCCTGATCACATGAATAGCAACATCAATCTAGTAGCATAACATTACTTGACAATGATTTCAAGTCTCTAAACCAACATGATTTCTCTATAATATCCAAGCTCTAGCCTCTTTGGCTCACGGGGGCTTCACTAGGGAAGAAATACCATACCACGTGCATTGATATTGGGGGATTTATATTGCGGAAAAATGACATATTATATTGGGGGATATATAGGGGATAAAGGGTTTTCTTATTGGTAGTTATAGAAAATGGAGCTCAAAGTCAATGCAAAAATATAAAGGGGTATAAAAAATGTTAACTAAAACATTGATACCTACGATATAGGGATTTTTTAAATTGGGAAGCTGTATTGGGTTTATATTGGTAGGCGGTTAAATAATGTTAGTTTTAGAGATATCTTCCAATACATAGTCAAATTAAGGGTATTGTTTAATATGCCACAAACACACGTGATATGTCAGAGGTTCATTAGGTGAAGCCCCCGTGCTTTGGCTCTATGATGGGAGGCGAATTTATAGATGAATGCAAGTGGTTTTGTTATTAATATGGAATTGAATCATTTTCCATAATTAGATGATTAGTTTCCATGTTCAAAGGGATGAAAGGATAGAGGATTAGATGATCCAAGGCTATCTTAAGTTGCACTCATCATGATAGGATAAGAGATGGGTTCCTTCTAGAAAGCGCTGGAATCAAGGAATATTCCCAGAATCCTATGCCAGTTTCTCTCATCCTCACCCAGCATAGGCTTAAGTGGGCATAAGCGCTATGTAACATAGGTTTGAATGAGCCTACCTACTACGCAGATAAGTTTCCGCTGACCAAGGCTGCATTGTTGTCCCAAGGAGGCATTTCAACAAGGTTTCAAACTAGGAAACTTTTATGGATGCAAGCACTCAATAAAGTGGCATGTTTAGGGCATGTAGCAACTGAATTAGGGTTTGATAGAATCTGTTTACATTGATCTGATTGTTGGGAGTGATGTGCCCAAATAGACCTATAATAGCTACCCCCTAAAGCATCAATTGAAAAAATATAATGTTGAGTGATATGCTTTCTGATGTGATGAGGAGGATCTGAAGCAGACAGTGAACTGCATCAATTATAATACATAATATCATGATATCTTTGAATTTTTCATGAATTGCTGAGGGAAGTCATACCCATACTCAACATATAAACTTTTCATTACATGTACATAATTAGATAGTCGTTTACATATATAAACCCATGACTATCTGTGTAAAGCCACCATATAGATGATTTAGTACTCTCCAGAGATTGTAGCCCGGATGGATGAAACTAGATCTGGGATCTTCTATCTCATCTAGCCGTTTTCTCACCTATGAGTCTAACCATGTGAATATGTGATCTGAATTCGAACATGGGAAGACACCTTCTGATTACCAGCCAATGATGTAAGTTGTTAACAACTACGAGAGAAATCACCAATACTGATAATGATTCTCAAGGTACTATAGTACATTCTGCATGGTGTGAATAGATATTTTTATGTCGAACACCATACAAAGTCTTTCAGTGGAAGGCTAGTGGTGTCAACCTGTTGCCAGAAGCGAGAAACTCGCCATTGATGTATGCAAGCCTCAAGGTACTGGAAGGGTGTTTCTAAGTCAAATTTCTGGATAATGTGCTGACGTCGATAAGAAGCGACTCATCGCAGGAGGGCCTTGATGTATCCCCCATCAATGACATGAAATGAGTGTAATGATTTTGAAGACAAAATTTGACTGACAACACCACATTCAAGAATTGAAATCATGAAATGGAAGGTTTATGAGTATTGCAAGGGATGAAGTTTACTGTGTGACTTCTCTTGAACATGTCATGACACTGAATGAATTGGCAACATTAACCAAAAATCAAAGTGATGGATGGTGTGATAGACCATAGGTATGATAACCATCAAGCAAATAACCCAACCCAAATAGTCACAAAGATGAAGTGAAAGTGTCATGTTCAAGAGCGAATTACTACCATAAAGTGATTTATCCCTTTTCCCATTTTCCCCAGTCATTGCTGACCAGTACCTCTTTATTTTTTAACAAGCTTGAGCAGGCTAACATAGGCTTGAAGTATAATTCCACCCTTTGGGTGAATCCATCACTATGTGATGTTTTAATGAGTTTAGCGAAGGTTAAAGTTGGTCTTGTCATGATGGACAAGTTTGTCACTATTTGATGTTTTAACGAGTTTAACAACAATGAGAACTCAGTCCTTTTCATGTTTAGAGAGTTTGAAAAGGGAAAAAAAGAAAAATCCACAAGTTTTTTTTCGTAAATTTGTCTCTCAAGTCCGAAAAAGTGTAAAATAATACAAGAGAGAACCTATTGACCATGTTCGATCAACGTATTCCTTTTTCGTAAATGATCTATCATAGTTCGGAAAAGGGTTAAACTTATACTGAGTAGATGTCATTTCCAATCCATTTATGAGCTGAAAAGGACAAGAGCCCAAAAATATTTTCATGTTTAAAGAGTCGGAAAAGAGCTTGAAAGCAAACCCCCTATTTTTATTTTCTTTTAACGGGTCAAAAAGGAAAATACTCAGTGATCTTTTCATGTTTCAAGAGTCTGAAAAGAGCTTAAAGACGGCTCCACTTAGAAGAATGAGTGGCGTCTAGGATAACAACTGGCTTTGGTGATGTTGGAACTTCTCAAAACATGTTGATTTATGTGAATAGGTTGGCTAATAAGACCACTCTATGCAATTGTTCCTCAAAAAGGGTAAAACAACCAAGTGAAAGCGTATGATCGGACAAACAGATAGTGACGATGGAAGGAGAAAAACCAAGGCTCTTCTAATGGAAGAGGCTAATAGAATGACAATCACGAGGGTTAAAATGGAAATGGGTTCATTTTTACACAAGCTTGAACCATAAGGAGCTATGATTGGATTTAGTTTCATGTTTACACAAGCTTGAAATGAAAAACTATGCTTAGATCTAGTTTCATTTTTACATAAGCTCAGTTCATTTTTACACAAGCTTGAACCATGAAAAAACTATGCTTGAGATTGTTTTACATGCCCTCGGCATGATGACTCGATTCTAGGTGCATTCTCCCCAAGCTTCATTACATTCACCAAAGTTGGCTACTTGTGGCTATCAGGTGGATGGAATGAAGGTTCATTTATGAGATCAAGGGAAAGACTCAACTAGGATTTTATGAGATCTAATCAAAGACTCGAATTGGAACTTTTTCTCCAAGGGACCTTGTTTCATTTTTTAATGAGCTTAACACCAGACAAGGAACTCTGCTAAGATTCCTTGTTTCATTTTTTAACAAGCTTGATATAAGACAAGGAACTATGCCATGGGACCATTTTCATTTTTTTCATTGAGGTTGACATAGTAAAAAAACTATCCTCATATTCCTCGTTTCATTTCTTAATGACCTTGACAGAAGACAAGGAGTATGCTCATGATTCCTTGATCATGACCCATAAGAGGTCATGACTTCCAAGAGGTTCTCATCATATGGGAGAACCATACTATGGAAGGGATACATAGCAAGGAATCCATTAGAGAGATCTGGTTCCAATGCCCCCACTACATAATGCACAACATCACGGAATTGATCGTTAGTTGATGTTGGCATGTAATAGGTTGCCACATAATTGATCCGTGGTTGGGAAGATACCATTGGGACAAAAGGAGGGAAGATGGTTGACCGGAAGTGATATTTGGGTCAGGAAATGGAAGCTGGTCAATGATGACGATTCTGTCTTCATGTGGAAAACACATCACTCAAAAGAGTGTTGAAACAATAGCTCCCATCTCATAAACATAGTCATGCCAAATAAGTAAATTGTAATCTAAAGGGCATGGGACTACCATCACATTGAGATAAACAATTTTTCCTCCCAAATTAATAGGCAACTGAGGAAGGATCCCTAATGGTTGACTGGTTCTTATGTTAAAAAACATTGATCTTTTAGCAACAAAAATCAGAAGAAACTTTGCAAAAGTCAAACAAAATGAATTTTTGGCTTGATAGGGACCAGTGCAGCCCTGAGTGGGAGATACTGCATTGTATAGCACTGTATCTAAGTCAAGGGTTCTCTACAGAGCACTGTCCCCTGACCAAGAGTGCTCTGGTAACAAAACATTCATAGAGTAGGAATTCTAGTCCAAAACTTTGACCAAAAAAGCTTCAAAATGTCTAAAAAGAGATCAATGAAGTCAAGTAAAGTCTAATAGTGCCTCTAAGGAAAGGGATAACTACCAGGAATGATGATCGTTCCCTAGTATGGTCACCAATTTGTTATACGAAATTTATACCTACGGATAAGTACATCTTCCCTAAGTGGGTAGTTACACTCAGAACAACTGAAGTAAAGGCGTTTAACCTTTTCCTACAATAAACAAATAAGATAAAGTAACCTACTTGTGATCCTTCACTTCCTTTGATCTCCTTTGAGTCGCTCCCGCTCAAATTGAATTCGCTCAATTGGTACCTGCCAACATCGAAAGAAGACGACAACAATAAAAGCATATGATCTATTTATTGTAAAAAAATGGAATCAACAACATTCGAACATACATTCATCATAGATATAGAAAAAAGTATTGGAAAATGACCAAAAAACTTTATTGATTGATAGAAGGAGAAGTTACTCCCAATGTGGTTCGATCTCATGTCACTCATCCAGCTTAGTCCAAACCCTCATCACACCAATAGTAACATCAATGAAACAACATAACATTACTTGACAATTATTTCAAGTCTCTAAACCAACAATATTTCTCTATAATATCCAAGCTCTAGCCCCTTTGGCTCTATGATGGGAGGCCAATTTATAGATGAATACAATTGGTTTTGTCATTAATATGGCATTGAATTATTTTCCATAATTGGATGATTAGTTTCCATTTTCAAAGGGATGAAGGGATAAAGGATTAGATGTTCCAAGGCTATCCTAAGTCGAGCTCATCTTGATAGGATAGGCACTGGGTTCCTTCTAGAATGTTCTAGAATCAAGAAATATTCCTAGAATCCTATGCCAATTTCGCTCATCCTCACCAAACACAGGCTTAAGTGGGCCTAAGTGCTATGCAACGTAGGTCTGAATGGGCCTACCTGTTATGCAGAGTAGTTTCCCCTTACCAAGGGTGCGTTGGTGTCCCAAGGAGGCATTTCAACAGGGTTTTAAACTAGGAAAATTTTATGGATGAAAGCACTCAATGAAGTGGCATGTCTAGGGCATGTAGCAACTGAATTAGGGTTTTATAGACCCCGTTTACATTGATATCATTGTCAATAGACCTGTAACAATTTGTATCAGTGAAGAATTGTTCATTTTTGTAATGTATAGGAGGATGCCCCCTCGAAGAAGCTTATTTTGAAGTTGTTGATCTATCTCTTCTTCTATTTTGTGAGCTGGTTTCATAACAAATATATTCTATTATTTTAAAACCAAATTAAGATATTAAATAGTAATTCATATTCTCTTTAATGACAATCTCCATGTTGATAGTCATATTTTTTTTTTTTTACCAAAAAAATGTAGAAACTAATAGTCATTAGATTTTCCTTCAACTAATATTATCCACTCATTAATCAATTGGTATATTGTTTGAAAATTTCTTATCTCATTATATTTTCTCAAATTAATAAAAATATTAAAATTAAATAAAATGTCACATTATTTTTAAAATTATAATATATTTTTAAAAACTTATTATTATTACTATGTGAAATAAAATATATAATATTGTTTCAAATTTAATTGTAATGATATATTTTTATGTTTTTAGAAGATTAACGTACTATTATAATATATTTTCAAAAAAATAATTATTATTATTATTTTAAATAATAAAAATTGTCTCAATATTGACAAAGATTGTCTCAATATGAAAGTCAACCATGGTCAACCATGGTCCAACATCACATTCTAACAAAGATTGTCTCAACACGAAATATTATTCATAAGGTTTATAATATTAATCCTATAGTTTAATATAAATCCCTTTGGTTTATAATCATGGTCAACCATGTCCCAATGTCATATTGTGACAAAGATTGTTTGAATATGAAAATCAAGCATTGTCAACCATGGTCCAACATTGCATTGTGACAAATATTGTTTCAATATAAAAATAAACCATGCTCAACCATGGTCCAACGTCACATTGTGACAAAGACTATCTCAATATGAAAATCAATCATTGTAAACCATGGTCAACCATGTTTATTTTAGAGTTGATAATATTTATATTAGGGTTTATATACCTTGGGTTTATAGTATTTATCCCTTCAGTTTAATATTATTCCCTTAGTTTTATAATCCCTTGGATTTTTAGTATTAATCCCTTTGGTTTACTATTCCCCTGGGTTTATAATATGAATCCCTTGGGTTTATTAATCTAAGGGTTCTTATTCCTAGGGTTTAATATTATTCATAGGGATTATAAAATTAACACTTGGGTCTAATATAAATCACCTTGGTTTATAATTATGGTCAACCATGGTCCAACGTCACAAATTGACAAATATTTCCTCAATATGAAAATCAACCATGGTCCAACATCGCATTATGAAAAAGATTGTTTCCATAAGAAAATCAACCATGGTAAACCATGGCTCAACATCACACTATGATAAATATTGTCTCAATATGAAAATCAACCATTATCCAATGTCGCATTCTCACAAAGATTGTCTCAACACAAAATATTATTCATAAGGCTTATTCCCTCGGGTTTATAGTCCATTGGGTTTTTAGTATTAATCCCTTGGGTTTATTATTAATACACTGCATTTTGACAAATATTGTCTCAACACGAAATATTATTCATAAGGCTTATAATATTAATCCTATGATTTCATATAAATCCCCTGGGTTTATAATCATGGTCAACCATGTTCCAATGTCACATTGTGACAAATATTGTCTCAAATATGAAAATCAAGCATTGTCAACCATGGTCCAATGTCGTATTGTGACAAAGATTGTTTCAATATAAAAATCAACCATGGTCCAACATCACATTGTGAAAATGAATGTCTCAATATCAAAATCAATCATGGTAAACCATGGTCAACCATGTTTATTTTAGGGTTTATAATATTTATCTTAAGGTTTATATACCTTGGGTTTATAATATTTATCCCTTGGTTTTATAATCCCTTGGGTTTTTAGTATTAATCCCATTGGTTTATTATTCCCTTGGGCTGATAATATGAATCTCTTGGGTTTATTAATCTAAGGGTTCTTATTCCTAGTGTTTAATATTATTCATAGGGTTTATAATATTAATCCTTGGGTCTAATATAAATCCCCTTGGTTTATAATCATGGTCAACCATGGTCTAACATCACATTGTGACAAATATTTTCTCAATATGAAAATCAACCATGGTCTAATGTTGCATCACGAAAAAGATTTTCTGCATATGAAAATCAATCGTGGTCAACCATGGCACAACGTCGTATTGTTACAAAATTGTCTCAATATGAAAATCAACCATGATTATTCTATAGTTTACAATATTTATCTTGGGGATTATATACCTTGGGTTTATAATATTAATCCCTTTGGTGTAATATTATTCCGTTGGGTTTTTAGTATTAATACCTTGGGTTTATAATATGAATTCTTTGGGGTTTGTAATATCAATCCATTGGGTTTATAATATTAATCCCTTAAGTGTAATATTACTCCCCCGAGCTTATAATCCCTTGGGTTTATTATTCCCATGGGTTTATAATATCAATTTCATGGGTTTATATTATCAATCCCACAGGTTTATAATATTAATCCCTTCGATGTAATACTATTCCCTTGGGTTTATAATTCCTTGTGTTTTTAGTATTAATCCCTTGGGTTTATTATTCCCATGGATTTATAATATGAATCCCATGGGTTTATAATATCAAACCCTTGGGTTTATAATATTAATCCCTTCAGTATAATATTATTCCCTTGGGTTTTTAGTATTAATCCCTTGGGTTTATAATATTTATCTTAGGGTTTATATACCTCAACTTTATAATATTTATCCCTTCGGTTTAATATTATTCCCTTGGGTTTATAATCCCTTTGGTTTTTAGTGTTAATCCATTTGGTTTATAATATGAATCCCTTGGATTTATTAATATGAGGGTTCTTATTCCTAGGTTTAATATTATTCATAGGTTTTATAATATTAATCCTTTGGTCTAACATAAATCCCCTTGGTTTATAATCATGGTCAACCATGGTCCAATGTCACATTGTGACAAATATTTTCTCAATATGAAAATCAATCATGGTCGAATGTCGTATTGTGACAAATATTGTCTCCATAAGAAAATCAATCATGGTTAACCAGGGTCAACCATGGTGCAACATCACATTGTGACAAAGAATGTCTCAATATGAAAATCAACCATGGTCAACCATGCTCCAACGTCGCATTCTGACAAATATTTTCTCAACACAAAATATTATTTATAGGGTTTATAATATTAATCCTATGGTTTAATATAAATCCCTTTGGTTTATAATTATGGTCAACCATGGTAAACCATGTTCCAATTTGACATTGTGACAAATATTGTCTCAATATGAAAATCAAGCATTGTCAACCATGGTCAACCATGGTCCAATGTCACATTATGACGAAGATTATTTCAATATAAAAATCAACCATGGTCAACCATGGTCCAACGTCGCATTGTGACAAAGACTGTCTCAATATGAAAATCAACCATGGTAAACCATGGTCAACCATGTTTATTTTAGGGTTTATAATATTTATCCCTTTGGTTTCATATTATTCCCTTGTGTTTATAATCCCTTGGGTTTTTAGTATTAATCCCTTTGGTTTATTATTCCCTTGGGTTTATAATATGAATCCCTTGGGTTTATTAATATAAGGGTTCTTATTCCTAGTGTTTAATATTATTCATAGGGTTTATAATATTAATCACTGGGTCTAATATAAATCCCCTTGGTTTATAATCATAGTCAACCATGGTCCAACATCACATTGTGACAAATATTTTCTCAATATGAAAATCAACAATGGTCCAACATTGCATTGTGACAAAGATTTTCTGCATATGAAAATCAATCATGGTCAACCATGGTGCAACATCGCATTGTCACAAATATTGTCTCAATATGAAAATCAATCATGGTCAACCATGAAAATTCTAAGGTGTACAATATTTATTTTGGGGTTTATAATATTAATCCCTTCGGTGTATTATTATTCCCTTGGGTTTATTATTCTCATGGGTTTATAATATCAATCTCTTGGGTTTATTAATCTAAAGTTTCATATTTCTAGAGTGTAATATTATTCATATGGTTTATAATATTAATCATTGGGTGTAATATAAATCCCTTAGGTTTAATTAATTAACAATAATTAGTATAAATTAAAAAACCAATATTTTATATTTTTTAATAAATAATAATAATTAAAAACCCTAATATATATAATTGATAAATAAAAAATAAATAATAAACCCTAATAAATTAAAATTATATCTATATATATATATATATATATATATATATATATATATATATATATATATTCCCAGTAATAATATAGTATATTTTAGTTTAATATATGGTTTATAATAAATATTATTAAGATACTCTAATTAAATATATAAAATATATTGCAAATTATATTAGTAAATATATAATAATTATTAACAATAACATAATAGTAGCGATAAATACATATTATTAATAATAACTAAATGTTATTATTATGTTATATGTGAATTATATTATAGTTTTAAATATAACTATTAATATATTAGCAAAATTTTATGTAATAACTAATATTATATTAATATACCAAATAATGTTAATATAATAAGTATAATTATATAAATAAAAAATAATATGGCTATTATTATTTATATAGTTATTAATAATGAGAAATAGTTAGCCTTTTAAAAAATACACCTAACATTTATTAATGTGGTGGGTGGTGGATATATGTCTATCGGCATATATCAACCACATTGGTAAATGTGGTTGTATATATGTTTCATATACGCCTATCAACGTATATCAGCCGCGTAGGTAAATGTGGTTGTGCTAGTTTTATATTTTTAGAAATTCAACACATTATTATAATATATTTAAAAAAAACTTATTATATATATATATATTCTTTCGAATTTAATTGTAATAATATATTTTTATATGTTTTGAAGTTGAACTTATTAAAACAATATTTTTTTCAATCATTTAAAATATATTTAATTAATTTTCTTATTTTCATTTTAATATATCTTTTTTAAAGAAAATAATTAAAAGATATTCCAGGTTATTATTCAAATTTATTATAATAAAAATTATTTTAATAATATTATAATTTAACATAAAATTTATGACACATTTTTATTAATTTATTTACACATTTTAATGTAATCTAAAAAGCAAAGGCATTATTAATAAAAATAAAGACACCCACCTTATTATGGAAGATTAACACATTTTGTTATTCTATTTTAATAATGAAAAGTTAAAAGTATAATTATTAGTAACAAATGTAATAGGTGTAATATAATCTAGTTTTGCTTCTACTACTAATTAATTGAATAAGGTAATGGGGTTTGTGTTTAACTAAACACACTTCATTTCTTATTACTAATAGATTATGTGGAGTGTGGAGGTCTTTACAATGAAAGCTTGAAAGCTTCTTCCATAGTCCCCCACAAGACCAATGGTTTTCTTATTATTAATAGATTGTGGGGAGTGTGGAGGCTGCTCGCCCAATAAAAGCTAGAAAACTTGCTTAACACAATGGACTTCCTCTACAATCCCATGCATATACATTTGTGTTAATTTATAAAATATACATTAATATTAATATTTTAATGCTTTGAAAATCTTACTTTGTTGTTAAAGGAGTTCAACTTGTTATTATTATTATTATTATTATTATGGAATATGTGGACTTATTGATATATTAACAAAGTTGAAAGAAAGTATATGATATAATGATATAGCATTATCAATTTTACAATAAATTTTAAAAAATATAATTATTATTAAATTTAAAAACAAATTAATTTTTTAATAAAATGATTGTTTATAAATTATATAATAAAATTATAATTGAAGAATATTATTGTATAATGAAATGAAGACAACTCCTTCCCCACAAATAAGGTTTGCACAACTATGAATTGCCACGTCTTATCAAACTTGTCCAATTACCATCTATTAAAAGTATCATCCATGTTGGGCAAATGAATTGTCTTAATAAACAATTCAATTCGCTCAAACATAAATTATCAACCAAGGCAAATCTTCTTATTTCAAGGGTTAGCATTGAGTAATTGCTATTGCTATGTTTTCTTCTATACGAACTCGAACATAATCAAGTCAAATTTCTCACTCTTCACACTTGCAAGAATGAAAATAATCCACGAAAACCACACTTTCAAACCCTTGCTTGGATAAAATTAATGCTCTACACATAATGTTGGAAATGAAATCACACGTGCATAATAAAATAATATTCATTCATCAAGGCCACTCTAATAATAATATCAATTGAACAATGATACAAACAATTACTTAGTGAGGATCAATCCCAAAATAAACTATGTTGATATACGAGTGATTATATAATACATTTTTCAAGTTAATCTAATCCAAGAGTGACATCAATCTACTAGCAAGAATCTGTAATAGTGGTAATTGGAAGTATCACATGAACTAAATTAATATAAACTATAAATAAAATAACTATTCTATCTATACTGACACGAAAATCCCTGCTAAAGAGTAGGGCCCTTCCTCCCTAGCAGGGGGTTGATGAATCATAGTTCTCACAAACTAGAAATACAGAGATAAGTCATTAACTTGAAGAGAATGCATTAGCTTTGGAAATGCAGTTGCCAGAAGCATATCCTAAGAATAAGGATTCCTCCCCCTTCTAACCTAACTATAACAATAGCTTCTTTCCAACCTACTCGTTGTCCATACATGTATACATGAGAAGTGAGGTGGAAAATTAGAACTAATTCCCCCAAATTTAGACTATCAAAGTCATGGACATATTTACAAGATAATATGATTGCTTGTTTTTGGAAGATTCTAGTTGAAAACCAACTTGAGATCTAATTACATAGGATTAATATATCTTAGAATCATCTTAAAATAGGATTGAACTGTTTTAAATGATATCTAGTTACTCTGTTTAGGACATAGTCTGTCAACAACCACAACAAGAGGGATCTTCATAAAAGAACCACAAATAGTGCACAATACAAGGACTTTTTGGAGAAATCACTCATGGCTCAGCTAATTGGGAATGTGATGAGAAAATCCCATGTCGCGGATTTCTAAGATTCATCTTAGATTGTCAGAAAATCACCTTTGAAGTTTTTCACCCGATTATGCCTGACGTGAGTTGCTTGAGCTATATATAATGGGATGGAGCCTAATGGAGTTGGCCTGGGTATGGTTTACGTAGCAGAAATCAATTTTTTATAATTCATCCTAACTTTATGTAGATACTCCAACCATGGAGGTTGGTTACTGCTACTGTATGGGAATCACTAGAACAACATTAGGAAAACCATCATCAACACAACCAACAATAGTCCTTTATAGTTTGTAAAAAAAAGGAAAATAAGGATAATTAACTACTTTAATATTCTTAAGTTTAATGTGGAACACTCAGAGAAAAAGATAGCAAGGTGGGTAATAGGTGAGCAATGAAGTGTGGTAAAATGACTGAAAATGGTTGTTAATGATGGTGAAAATGGGAGAATTTGGTGGCTCAACATATCCCCCATCACTAAATTTTTGCTTGTCCTCATGCAAACATGGTAGAATACATAGCAAAAAGTCACCTAAATTTTAAATGCACCTAACCTTGTCTGTACCAAGGATCTCTTTGACAACACTGCATTGGAATGTAATTTTCCATCCTCACCATATTTTGCTCAATTTCACGAATAACATCTCCCATGGAATGCTGACCATTATCAATTAATGTCATGCTCTAGTTTCATTAATGGTTCATTTATGACATGGTTTTACCAAAGGGGAAGCAACTTAAATTTATTTTGTTCTGCAAAATTGCATGCCATATAAGTGATGCAACACATGAATTTAAACCTGATTTTCTTTCTCTAGTCATGAGGTCAGTGTTCACTATAAATAGATTATATTTCTTCACATGTTGATTGGCCACAGGATCACATCCTGTCTTCTCCCCTTTTGGAATTAACTTTATCATAACAAAAGTGGTTTAAGAGCATGGTATTGTAATAATGATCACCCAACACAATTGGTATTGGATGTGTATTATGTATTTGAGGTCTCGGGTTCAAACATGATCACTCATGAGGTTAGGAATTAATTTATTATTATTATAATTTTTATTTTTCCATAAAAAGTACATTTTTTACACTGTAAGTAGCCAAAAAGGACCCTTTTGTACAATGAATTCTTGAAAGGGGCTAATTTGTAGAACGATCCCTAAAATGGCATTTTTGTAAAATCATTTATATTTTATTTGGTTTTCTATGGTTTTTGGGATCATTTTGAAACCAAATTAAATTTCGGAAAAGGGAGATGATAAGATTTCTGTCGTGATCAATCCAGGGGTTACGAAAAGTCATGAAGATGCATTTTTGTTGTCAGGAAGCTACATTATTTATTTGAATGCTTCAAGGGTTTGTGAAAAAGTGCATGCTTATGAGTAGGTGGTGTATACATGATTGAAATAGGTTCTGGGAAGGATTAAATAGGTTATGTGACTAGATTGATGCATAGGTTGATGTAGGTTGATGTACAAATAATGAAAGTGTTGATATGAGAAGATTTATGACAATACAATGGTTTTAATGATTGTGGATTTAGTCTAAAAATGATGAAATGTGGTCCATTGGTTTATGGCAGGTGGGTGACTCCATCAAAGGTTGATTCCTCAATCAGGGTTTTTCTACATCATCATAGGTTGGTACCTCAATCAAGTTGTGTCCTACATAATTAGATGTTGGTTCCTCAAACATGTTATTTCATGTAGCAAGTCGATGCTTGCATCATTCCAAAGTTAGTGCCTCAATCAAGTTGTAGCATAAAGAAAGTAGGTGCTTGCACTTTCAGCGGATGTATGTCTCCTCGTAGTTGGTGCTAGTAAACATTATAAATTGAAGATTGAAGATAAGAAGATTTTTGGTTTTCTCTCACAAGAATTTCCATGTAAAATCTTTTGTTGTCATGTCTTGATGTGATGATGGCTTCTTGATGCATGGTTTTATTCATTTTTATGATGCAAATTGATACGATACACTTCTACATGGTTAATTTATGATGAAATGTATTAAAATGATAAGTTTTCCATTATATTGATTCATTGCTCCAACCCCCCCGCCCAGTATGATCTTGGGTCTAACAAGCGGTATCAAGGTAGGATCCTTAGGGAATAGTTAACTACTAGAAGGTATATCAATATGATTATATGAGAAATACATCAAATCCCAAATAAGATATCTTCTTCATGGTCATGAATGTTGAAAATAGTGAGAAAGAGGAATTAGATATTGCATTTTGTTTCAATTGTGGTAATCAAGGTCAATATAATTCTATGTGTCAATGTCCTATTATAGATAATGAATATTATATTCCTCATCTAATTGAGGTTAACTGAATAGCCTAAAGTAGAAGAGGAAATTGATATGGAAGTGGATTATGAAGGAGAACTCAAAAGTTGCTTAAAGGAATTAAAAGCTTCAAGAAGGAAGGTTAGTCGATTAGAAAAGTAGCTCAAAATTTATAAAGGTAAATTAAACTCTAGAAGGAGAAGGGCCATTATGTTGATACTTTGAAGGCCTGAATAGAAGAAGACCTTTTTGGATAAAGTGAGGTATACAACTAGAATAAACAAAAAATAATTGTGAGGCGCTAGAAGCTAAACTTATTTAATTAAAGAATGCACTATAAAAAGATAATAATGAATATGATTAAGGATAAAAGGATGTAATAGAAATGAAGATTATTGATTTTGAATATGAACTTGTCATCCCCCTGTATGTGATAGAAGAAGAACCTATTATTATTTTGAGGGCTCAATCAGTTGAAGATGCATCAAGGGTCAACCACAAGATTTGAAATTAGTTCAAGATGAGCTCACTATTTCTCTACATGAGCTAAGGAATCTCACTTATCTTAACAAATAACAAAGGGGGATATTGGAAATCATGCAATATGGTGCTACGTTTCTAAAATCACAATTGGAAGAATCTAGAAGGAATGATGATGCCTTGGTGAATCAACTGAAAGATTCAGTTGAAAAGAGATAAGAGATATTTAAAAGTCATATTAAGGAAGGGTCCAAAGACATGAACAAACTTGAAGAAAAATTTGGTCAACAAGAAATAAAATTTGAAGAAGGAATCCTCTCTTTAAAATCCCAACTTGAAGAAGAAAGAAGAATCGATGAACTAATGAAGATCAAGATGATGAAGAGAGAAAATGATCGCCATGTGACAAAATAACCCTTGGTTATACCGATAAATCTCCATTCTAAGAATACTCAAGCTCCATGTCTTTGAAAGGTTACATTTCAAGAAAAGTTTGAAGACAAATTTGGAATTCTTCAAAAACTAAATCATAGTGAAAATCAGAAAGGGATTGGAAGTGTTGCTATTCCAAGAAGTTATGTCGATGTTCTCAAGAATCTCCATAGGAAAGAAGATATCAATGTAATGAAGGACAAGAATAAGAAAATAATTAAACCTCCTCCAAGGCAAAATGTGTTCAAAATATCTTCAAGGTAACCTTTCTCATCCAGGTATCAAATTATATTTCTTGGTTATTTCTTTTCATGTACAAAATTTGGTCATAAGGCTAGGGATTGAAAATTCTATGACAAGATTGATTATAAAAGTCATTATCAAACCTCTAGAAGCAAGTTTGTAGGTAGACAACATCCCTAGTAGAATGTAGAAAGTATGTTTCATATTATCATTTATTCAATTGGAATACAGAATGCTTTAAATGCCACAATCTTGGTCACATTGCATGAGAATGAAACATGAAGAGATTTCTTAAGCAATTCAGGGAAGAAAAGGTTTCTTCTAGGAAACTTGAGAAAAGTGCATCGATGTTTGGAGAAGAAAATAGGTTGAGTGATAAATTGAACATCATGAATTTGCCTTAAGTGTTCAAGGAATCGATATGAGTTTCTGATTGGCTATGTGCTCCAAGGTATAATCCATTATTCTACTATTTTAATTTTTTCCTAACGGAGAAGTTCTATGTTCAAAGATTATTCAATCGAAGGTAAAATATGATTTGGAGGAAGATTACAAATGTTGCAACCATGAATTAATTGTCCTTATTAAGAATAGGATTTGAATGCTCCCTCACATAGTGAGAGCATATATAATAAGCATGATGAGGATAGTGGAAGGAAGAGAATGAACTCCAAGCATGAAAAACAAGATGAACCAAGCTAGGATGATCATTTGTAGGAAAGTAGTTATTGGTATAAAGGAAACAACATGACAAAAAAAGGAATGTGTATATACGGAAGTCTTTGCACCAAAAGGGAAACACATTGAAAGGGGGAGACTCCATTTACGACTTGATCAGGTCCATAAGAAAAGTTGAGGAATAGCTATAGAGCATTGACAAACATTTATAGGTGAAGAAATCATGCATAGGTGGAGCAAGTCCGCCATCAGAAAAGGTATTCTAACAAAAATATAGCAATGTAGGGACATGTGTTAGAAGAATTGTTAAAGAATTAAAATTAACATACCTAGAAATATTTTCAAGGAAAGATGATTTCAATAAGGGAATATTCACATAGTAGGAAGCATTGTATCAAGGGGAGATTCCATTAATAATAAGGTTAGGTTCTTAGGAAAATTAATGATCAATCATGAAGAATTGGTAATAAACTATGTCCCTTTTCCATAGAGGTCAAAGGGGGAGAGATTACATACATTGAAAAGAAGACAAGATAGGGAAAGGAGATAAAGTATGATCAAGCAGGAAGAATCTTCATAGTTAATTAGGGGGAGTCTGTAACAACAGGTTATGGGGATTTCAGTCCATTGCCATCAATAACCATTAATTTCTGGTGGTGTTGCCATCAATGTCAAAGGGGGATATTTTTTCATATATTATTTTCAGTGATGACAACTAGTGTCATTGATGGCAAAGGGGATGACTAAGAATGTATAAGTATGATTAAGGAATCAAAGAAAGTAATATAATACCCTGATCTCTTGCATGCACTCATCAAGTGCAGTCAAAGAGGTTTAAATTTTACTAAGTTTTGGTCAAATATATGTTGCTCTAATGAGTCTATGGATGGTATGGTTGGATAGTCGTCTTTGAGATCTTTCCAATAGTATATCACACTTTGAAAAAATCCTCCCATATGAGAAGTTATAGCCATTTGAAGACCAAATTTAGGAAAAAGAGTAGAACTATGGGGGAAAACCTAAAAACCTCGAATTTGTTAAATATCACACATGTCTCAGAGTAATTTTTTTTTCTTGGATAGGTTAATGGTGGAAACCATCCCAGCTTGCATGAATTTTAATGGTTCTAAAGTCTCAGCAGGTTCACTCAAATTCAACATGTCCAATGGCCGAATGAAGAACTGAATGATAGATGACATGTCAACATGACCAAGGTTTGACGAGGGTCACTCAACCATGTTTGCCTAGTTCCATAGTGACACTTGGAACCTATATTAAGATGCCACGTGGACCTCCCTACACAGTGATAACATGGAAGGCGACAGTGATGGCATGGATGTTGATAGTGACATGGCGAGTTGTGGTTGGCATCAAAGAATGACATTGAAAGTATCAATGATGTGGCACACCACATCATCATCATGGCATCAATAATGTGACATGGAAAGTATCAATGATGTGGCACACCACATCATCATCATGACATCAATAAGGTGACATGGAAAGTAACAATAATGTGGCACACCACATCATCATCATAACATCAATAAGGTGAGATGGCAATACAGATGATTGAAAAGTGGAATGTACAAATCACATTTTTTGACTAGTCAAATGCCCAAAAATATGTGACACATGGCACCTTTCACGGGCCACCACATATCACGTTGACATTAGCATGACGATGACCATTGGCCCCTAAGTATCAATTCTAAGGGAATGGTCTCATTTAGAAAAGGGCTAACCGTTAGTGTTCTTGGTCATGATAAAGGTCATGTTGGTTAATAAAGTATGGCAATATATATAAAAGCTTCAAGATAGTCGACCTCTGTGATGTCTTAAGGGCGACCATCATGATCCCTAATACCACATGATTATGTATATATACATATGTCCTTGGGATCCAAATGAAGCATAGTGAATAATCATGAAGAGAAACTTGTTCTATGCTCTATGGTTGGTATGATGAGTTTTGGTTATTTGGAGGGGGTTGGTTTCAGTTTTAAATCTTCAAGATAAGTTTTGATTTTGTTTTTGCACATCAACAATGGGCATCCATGCAACATTCAGGTTACAACAAAGTTCTATAGTGAAGGAATATTTTTTTAATATGAATCAAAATAATGCTTATGTGATAATATGTATCCATGTAATCTCATGGCAATAACAGTTTGTTAGCAAGTAAAGTCGATGATTGGTTTCATTACTGGTTCATTGGTGATATTGGTATTTTAATGAGAAACACACACAAATTTAATTTAGTCCATGGAATAACACACCATATAAGTGATGCAACACATGAATTTAGTTTTAGTTTGCATTGTTCGGTCATGAGGTCAATGTTCGCTATGCCAAAATTAGATGTATTCACATGTTGATTGGCCACAAGATTGAATCTCATCCTCTCCCATTTTGGAACTAAGTCTATCCCAATAAAATTGGTTTGAGAGAATTGTATTGTAAGCATCATCACACAACACAATTGGTATTGGATGGTCTTGGGTTCGAACCTAGTTGTTTATGAGGTTAGAAATTATTTTTTTATTATTATTTTCATTTTCTTGCAAAAGTACACTTTATCAAACCCTTAGTAAACTGGAAAGGAGCCTTTTGCAAAATGGTTTCCAAAAAGGGGCTAGTTTGTAAAATGCACATTGAAAGGGCCTTTTTGTCGAATAGTTAATATTTTATATGGTTTTCTATGGTTTTTGGGGTCATTTTGAAGCCAATTTGAATTCCAAAAAGGGGGAGATCTCTAGATTTCTATTGTGACCAATCCAAAGGTTATGAAGGGTCATGAAGATGCCTGTTTGATGTCAGGAAACCACATTATGTGTTTTAGAATGCTTCAAGGGTTTGTGAACAAGTTGCAGGTTTATGAGCAGGTGTTGTACACATGACAAAACAAGTTCCAAGAAGGATGATATGTGACCATACTTATCAACAGGTTCTCAAATTTTATGTAAAGGTCATGACAATGTTGACGAGCATATTTATGATAGGACAATGGTTTTGATGATTGTGGATCCAGTATGAAAATTGTGAAATGTGATCCACTAGTTTTAAGGAGATAGGTGCCTCCATCAGAGGTTGATGCGTCAATCAGTTTGTTCCCTACATCATCAGAGGTTGGTGCCTCAATCAAGTTGTTTTCTACAACAAGGAAGTGCTTGCATCATTCCAAGCTTAGCGCCTCAATCATGTTGTGGCCTAAAGAAAGTTCATGCTTGCATTTTCAGGGGATGAATGTATCCTTCTAGTTGGTGCTAGTAAAGATTATAAATTGAATATTGAATGTTGAAGATAAGAAGAATTATCGTTTTCTCCCACAAGGGTTTCCATGTAAAAGCTTGTGTTCTCTTGTGTTGATGTAGTGATGGCTTCTTGATGCATGGGTTTATCCTCTTTTATGATGATATTTTTTATGATACACTACTCCATGGATAATTGTTAATGAAATGTTTTAAAATGATAAATTTTCCATTACATTGGTTCATCTCCCCTTAGTGTCATCTTTGGTCTAATCGTAATATGAACCAAATGTTCACCACTATCGTGCCTCAATGTAATATAAGTTTCATTGCCTATATTTTCCTTTGTAGACAGTTTCTGGATTGGAAATTGTGTCAAAGCACCAGCATATGTAGTTTTTTGAAATAATGTTGCTATGGGTTAAGCTCATTATATTAAATATAAAGAATAATACCTCTAGATGTTTAACAAAAATCACATACATAAATAAGATGATGGAGATAAAGGAAGAATAGAAAAATATAATAAATAAAATTTACATTTACTTGAACATATCAATTATATAGTTTAGCAAGAAAGTGCATAGAATATCATTGCAATGGCTCAACAAAAGAATGGGTCTCAATCCCATAAAATTGGAAACAATAAATGGCTGCAGAGATACAATACATGAAACTTGTCCATATGATAATTATCAACTTTAAATATCAATTTTCTAGAAGAATTAAGGGAATTGGATCTTGATATTAACCTCTCTAGTGTTCCATATGATTGAAATAAGTTTGGATGTTCAATAGATTGTGAAAACTACGTGAAATAACACTCGCGCAGAAAAAATATAAATTCTCTTAGATATGTTAAGGACCTTGTAGACCCTAAAGGCATGAAAGGGGACTACTCGATCCCTTGTTTTTATGGGGTTCCCTACATTGGATAAAATGGTCGCTTAATTAGCAATAGAATCCAAGAGCATGCATCATGCATTAGGCATGATCGTTCTGGCTCATGAGCTCTAGATGAACATGCAGAGAAATCCAAGAACCATGTTTGCATTGAGGATTCTAGAGTCATTGCTAGGGTTTATCACTTCCACCATAGGAAGCTTAGAGAGGCTATTGAGATTGAGAAGCATGAAATCAATCTCAACAAGGATGATGTTTGGAAATTAAGTAAGATTTGGATTCCGACGCTCTCTTCTTGATTTCACCCCCTTTTTTTTAATATTATGAATTAAAAATTACATTATTTTCTTTATATAATTTCAATTAATTATTTATTTTAATTCAATTTTAATAAGAATACTATGCATATTTTAATGAATTTTATTATACTTAGATTCTTAATATAATTTAAAAATTTAATTAATTAATCAATTTTAATATCAATAAAAATATTAAACTTATTATAATAAATATTCTAATACTTTCTATAAAAAATTTAGCCCTTGTAATATTATTAATTTTATTTAATTATTTTTTATAATATTATTATAAATTAATTAATTTAATTAATATAGATATATATAATTAAAATAAATAATAGCTAATTCCTAACTACTAGTTTATAACTAAATAATATTTTAATTAATTTAATAACTAATTCCTAATGGCTAAATCTAGACCCTGATGCTTCGTTGCTATTTATTCTTTAAGATTGATTGCTTTTTTAACCTTTGTCCTGAGGATGCACCACATTAGTTGGTTCGAAATGTTGAACAAATCCTAATGATGTGATTAATTTGAAATACATTCTCATTTACAATCTACATATTCTGAAATAAGAATCCCTTAATTAAATCTTCTAAAATCAATGTCTTCAAATACAAATTACAAGTCTTTTTGTCCCAAAATCCAAACCTTCATCCAATTTTCTTTTCAACTTTATACAAAAAATTACAAAACAACTTATTTTTATGAAAACAAACTACAGGATCTACAAATAAAATAAATAATGATTTCTTGGTCCAATCCTGAATCTCCACTTGTGCTCCTTTTCTAGATTCCATTGCAGCAGTTAAGAGATTTATGGAACTAATTTAGCCAACCGGTCCCATTTATATATGGTTGGATAATTGTATGATATCAATTTTCTATAAGCTACATCCAAATCGATATAATTTTGATATGTTGGTTTGATGAGAAAGGGCATTCTAACCTAGCCGCAAATATAAAATTATTCCATAAGTTTATTAATAATTTCTTCTCTTTTAAACACTCATTTTATATCAGAAAAGTTACCATCATTTGACAAAAAAAAATTATACACATCAAGAGGTAACAATCTTCCACTTGCATCCCAACATGAAGGCATCCCATTCCTTTCAAAATATTAAATCTAGTATTAAATGATTCTACCTTCTTTTGGACTAATCTACATTTATCCTATAGTTGTTTCATGAAATCCCTCTTGGTAATCACTCTTTTTCTTTCCATTATCAATTTGGTTTTGTCGCTTAACTCCAATTTTTTGAGTTGTTCTTTTCCTCTGGAATTAAGAAATTTAATTACTTTAGTTGCAACTAATGGTCCGTTTCCTAATTCCTATTGAATTTGATCTACAACTTCTTTAGCATTTATCAACAATTCTACTTCTCCAATTACTACAATAGATTCCCA
Organism: Pinus tabuliformis; assembly: GCA_031772625.1. NCBI lineage: Eukaryota > Viridiplantae > Streptophyta > Pinopsida > Pinales > Pinaceae > Pinus > Pinus tabuliformis. The sequence continues at coordinate 1,354,276,980 of CM062804.1, forward strand.
AAAATCTAAAACATAAGTAATGATGTCCTCCCATAAGATCCCTCTAGTTTCAATTAATGGTTGAGTGTCAATTAGTTGTTTTTTTGTGCCATTCTATTTCAATTTGTAGAGTACCTTTTCTCTTTTGTTTGGTGCTAAGAGTGGTATATTTCTTTCCCAATTCCTCCTCTTCTTTGCTTAATGCATTATTCATCAACTGCAATATCATTTTGATATTTTAAATATCATGATATTCAGGTTAAGTGTTTACCTTTTCTCAGTTAATTTTCCTAAAAGATATACTTTTGTCAATGTTGTCTCAGATGTGGTTGCTACACATGTGTGCTCACCTTTTTCTTTCAATAAACGGTCCATTCGTAATTCTAGTTTTTCAATTTGTTTATTATGTTGTATGCTCAATTAAAGCAATTGTTATTTCTCCTTCTGCATTGTTTCTAACTATGGAGTTTGGACATGATCTAGTGTCAACATCTTGAGATTTCTTCTGAGCACCTGGATGTTTGTGTCTCTTGATTTTATTAAATCTTGTATCAAGGAAGACTAATTTTGACCTACACCAAACTATAATATAATGTTCTCTAGATTGTTAATATTCATTTTCTTTGTCCTATGAGAAATATTTTCCTGCTTCAGTTGATTAGTCACTTTATTTGACAAATTCTCCAATTTATCAACATTAGTTATTGAGTGTGAAAATATTATGCACAACATCTCCCATATTTATCTATGGAGATCCATTTGATTAACTACATGGATTTGTTTTAAGTCAATGATGAACTTGGTTTCTTTATAGTCCTCTGCAGTTTTAATAACTCAAGACTTAGGTTCTAAAGCTACCATTTAAAGTTAGATTCTTTCATAATATAGGCCTGTAAGGAATATTGTTGGAAATTTTGTTCCCTGCTTCCAAATTTTATTGTACTCCTCCTACCTTAGTTCATATTTCTATTCTTGATATCCATAAATTGTGAAAATATGTTGTCATGCTCAGAAGATGTAGAGGTGACACACTAGAAGATGATGTTTCTAGTACAAAAGTAGTTGATGGTAATAGATCTACATTAAAATAGGCTTATTTGTATTTTCCAACCTTTACCTCTTTTGTACCTTATATTATGTATTTTCTAATCTTGAGGTTGATTGTTTTGTTTGTAAAAAGACCCTTGTTATCTCTATTTCCCTGTACTGTGGAGTTTCCACAATAACTTACTTTGAAGACTCACCCTATCGACTATGCACATATTCAAATATCATGGGATCTTGCTCATAGATCTCTTTGTCCGAAAATTACTCCACCTTAGGCCTTGGCATATGTCTATAGGGAGCTAAACCTTGGTCAACTATTATGATGGATATATTTCCATGAGGATCATAATTCATAAATTCTCCCTATATAAATTTCATATCCTACAACATAACTTAAATCTACTAAGGTGCTTCTCTTATGTTGACCAAAAATTGTCCAACTTTTGTTTTTAATTTGAAGAGGGCAGGGTGCTTTCTGGATACAAAAGGATTTTGATCCACACTGATGATTTGTCGAATGAAATCCAATGCAAAAATCCTCATAGGAAAGACAAATAGAAGCCCATGACGAGGCAATTCCAATCCATGTACTCTGATTTCAGTGAAGTCTCTATATAGATACTAGTCTCCCACTTTTATTCCCTCAGTGAGTTGCAAAATAATTTTTATTTCAAGGAATACCTTTGGGGGTGATATATCATAAAAAAGCTTGAAAGAGACTGATAGGAATTAATTAACAACATATGAAAGTGAAAAAATCCGCTAAATGTTTTCTCACAATTAAAGTCCAATAAATTATAGAGAGCACATTTTCACTTGAATATTTATTCTGTCATTGTATATTAGAAGGTATTTCCACTTGAAAGTGAAGAAATAGATAAACCAAAAAAGTTTAATACCTAATTATTTGATAAGAGAAAAATTTGTCAACTAGTCATTAATATCATCAACTAGGTATTGTTGAAGTGAAAGCTAATGAATAATTTTTAATTGGTGATATAGATGTTAGAAACCATAACATGGTATCATCTACTAATAGTTTATTGCAATACCCTAATAAACAATAAACCATAGAGATGGTTTGTTTAGACATTTCTAGAAAAAATGTTCAAGAATAGGGTGGGTTATTTTTAGGTACTTAAAGTTAATGGGTTAAATGGATTCAAGGATGGTGAATTTTTCATCAAAGGTTAGGTAATGTTATAATTTAATTAATACTTGTTAATTTAATGGTTGGACCTAGTTGGGTATTATGATATTTAACATATATATAATTGACTTTGCGTTGATATAAAATAGTATTGTTCCACTTTTTTATACAAATGCTTTCTTTCCTTGGATGCACTGTTCAAATCACCATGAGACAAATTTTGGGTATGGGTGAGTTTGTTAATAATAAACTATACCAAATAAGCCTTCCCAAACCAATGATACATAATGGAGGTAGTAGAAGTATTGGTGTGTCCAATTTCGAAGCTCAAAAAGATCAAGCTCACACTGAGCTTCATGGATATTGGGTTCACTATAGATTAATGGTAATTCATCAAAATTTACCAAAGTTTCTTTAGAGGGTTTCATCACTTTGAATTTCATTTTTAAAATTCAAAGTATGAATTCAGTAGAAGCAGGAATAATGTTACCTAGATTGTTTGGAGGATGAAATTCAATATTGTTGTCTGCAACAAGCCTTCCAAGAATTTACTTTGAGCTTTAGCGCTGCATGAAAATGAAAAACAAGTTTCTTTCCGCATTTTTATTTCCCTTAAACCATTTAAATACACTTGTCACGATTTTATTGGTTGACTTCTTATAATTACCCAACTATGAATGTTGACATAGCGTGGTTCCAAGCTAATGTCAGAAAAATGGTATTTTGTAGTCTTGAAAGAAGAATTGGGCTGCTGGGGGGATATGGTTCTTTTCTACCACGTTGTAAAAGTGGGTTAACTAGGTGATAAAAATTAAACTCGCCCCTTTTGTTAAAGCTTGAGAGGATGTAGGGGGCACGATGCCTTGTCCATTTTTGATTTCCATTGAGAGGCTTGAATCTCTTTGAAAGATGCACACCATTTATAATAGAACCAATGCTTTATTACAAAATACAATTAAACCTTATAAAATATATAAGGGTGAATGCATGAATATGGGTCCCACTTGTGGGCCAAATGTTGCAATAGAATTTAAAAATTTTACTCTTTTATTGAATTGAAGCCCTCAAAATTCATATAAGCTTGTGAATTTTGATTCAAAGTAAAAAGACAAATTGTGGAGAATTATTTTGTTGTCCTCATGGAATTTTTTGTAGAAAGTTTAGTGTCGTATTATATGTTAATTTTCTATTAAATTAAATGCTTGTCCTTGCAAGGGAGAAGTGCCTTATTGAAATGTGGTAGAAACGAGGGGGAGCACGGACAGGGAAGTGCGAACAGAGTTCAGTGCATGCAGGGGCAGTCAAAGAACCCTATGAAGGGTGGTAGACGAGGGAGCTCCACTCCCTCCTACAAGGAGGCCATGGCCAGCAGGAGAAAGAAGCCCCTAAAAAATGTTAGGGAAACAGGGGTGGAAGGAAAAAAAATCACTGAAGAGGGAACAAAAGAACCCATAGAAAAGGATCAAAATGGCACAAAAGACAAGGAGGTAGAAGACAAAAAATAGGAAACTAAAGACAAGAAACACAAGGGACCCTGCAAACCCAAAACAGATATAACTCCCAGGGTGATTTTAAATAATCCAGAGCTGCATGCATACAAGGAACACATGGGGACATATGCCATCATCTGTAAGTTCATGGGACTATGGCCCACTGAAAAAGCCCTACAGTCGTGGATCAAATACCACTGGAAACCTAAAGGAAGCATAGATCTTCATCTTGGGTCTAAGGGTTTCTTTACGGTGGTGTTCACAAATATTGAAGACAAGGACATAATATTTGAAGGAGGGCCCTACTTCTATGCTGCTGCAGGGCTCTACATGAGACCATGGATAATGAACTTTGTCCTAGAAGAGGAGACTTTTACTTCAGTTCCGGTCTAGGTAAGCCTCTACTCTCTACCTCTTGATTATTGGCAAAATGAATCGTTAGTGGCCATAGGCAATAAATTAGGTTGCTATGTTAAAGCCTCTAAAGCCACTAGGAGAGGAAAATACACTTCCTTTGCTAGAATATGTGTGGAAATGGATCTATCAGGAGCTCTAATGGAGGAGATAATATGGGAAGCTTTTGATGAAGAATGGGTGCAAACCGTAGATTATGAGAACATTCCATTCAGATGTCACAAATGCCATGAACATGGAAATCTCTTCAGAGACTGTCCGCTCAACAAAGAAATAAACGAAAGTAGAAGCAACATAGTGAAAGAATCAGATAGATTTCAAAAAGTGGTTAACCGAAGTAAAGGAAGTAAAAGAGGACCGGAAAATTAGCAGCACGAAGGACAACAGTTTAAGTAGAATAATTTTCAGGTTCTTCAGGAAGAGGAAGAGATCACTAAAGAAGATCAAGCAATGGAAGGGAGTTCTGCAGAAAAGGAGGAAGGGAAAAAACTAGAACAAACACAAAATGATGAGTACCAGAAAGAAGCCACTATGAGCGAAGTTGAACAGGAAATGGATTAGGAAATGACCCGGAATGATATGGACCTGGAGGACCATGAACTACTAGAAATTCTTGATAAAGAAAACTTAGACCTAGAAGGCTTCTTGAGGAAGGGTACCACATGGGGAGTGGATTCGCTACCTCAAGAGGAACTAAACAAAATAGAACAACTGTTTCTATGGAGATCGCAAACTAGGAAGCCAGAGCGATGTAACAACATAGACAAGCAAGACAACAGAGGAGTGAAAACGATGGAAACTACATTGGGACTAGTTAATAGAAACCCAAGCAAGAAAAGAGGCAAGAAAAAGGAAAATGAACTCCTGATGAAGTGTGGAAAGCTAATGATTGATTCAGGTAAGATGAAAGATCTAGCCAACTACTCCTTTACAAATCTTTTATAATGAAGTTGACATCTTGGAATATTAGAGGTCTAGGGAGTAAGAGAAAGCAGAGAATGCTTAGCAATAGAATGAAACAAGAAATGCAAGATATAATGTTTATCTAAGAAACGAAATGTTCCATTCAAAAGGTAAGACAAATCCACAGTAAATGGCTCAACAACTATGAGTTTCTTGAAGTAAAAGAAGAGAATACAGCAGGGGGTTTACTCACTCTATGGAATCCCCACAAAATTGGCATTCTAGATGCTGAGGCATCCAGAAATTACTTATCGATTGTCATTCAACTAGTAGGAGAAAGGGATACCTTTCTGGTCACAAACGTTTATGGTCCTCAAAGAATAGATGACAAACTTAAGTTTCTGGATACCCTGGTGGATCTTAGGAGTAGACATGCAGATATACCCTGGATCATGGGAGGGGATTTTAACATGATTAAATCTATTTCAGAGAAGAAAGGAGGAACAAGATATCTAAGTAAAGACTCCATGGCTTTCCAAACTTTTTATGACAACATAAATCTTGTTGATACTAATTGGAATACTGGCCTATTTACTTGGAACAACAGGAGAGGAGGAGATGCCCTAGTCACCTCAAAGCTAGACAGATTCTTCATCTCTGATAATCTTATGATAGATGGGAAAGAGGTAACAACACGAGTTCTTCCCTTTGGAGGCTCAGACCATTGGCCAATCCAACCGGAAATCAAGGGTATAGGTACTCCTAGAAATAAACCCTTCAGATTTGAAAATATCTGGCTTCCACACCCAGACTTCACAAGCAACATTGAGAAATGGTGGTCAGAGGACTTGCAGATTCAGGGAACCAGAATGTATCTTCTTCACAAGAGACTAAAGCACATAAAATGTCGGCTTAAGGAATGGAATAAGAAGGATTTTGGTAATATTTTTGAAGAAAAGAGAGTAGTTGAAAACAAAATGCAGGTTCTCAACCAAGCTCTAATCAAGGAAGGCTTTGATAAAGATATCAGTGAACAAGCGGATAAACATTATAAAAAATGGGAGGATCTATGTAAACAAGAGGAAATATTTTGGAGACAAAAATCCAGAGTTCAATGATTAAAAGAAGGAGAGAACAACACTAAGTTCTTTCATAGAACAACCATGGCCAATAGAGTTCACAATAATATCTCTTCAATCAAGAATGAAGCAGGGAAACTTCAGATATCCCACAAAGCTATCGAAGATGTGTTAATCCACCGCTTCCAAGGTATAACATAGGAGAACATTTCATATAGAGAGAAAGCCATCAAGGAAATTACTAGAAACATACCGAAACTGGTATCCAGGGAGGACAACTTCAACCTTAATAGACTAGTAATGGAAGGGTAGCTAAGAGATGTAATCAAAGACATGTAGAATGGCAAAGCACCGGGCCCATATGGTTTCAATGTGGACCTTTTCAAAGCTTGTTGGAATATTGTTAATCAGGACATATTGAATGTTGTGGAGGATTCCAGGTCAAATAAAACCATTTTGAAAGCCCTCAATACTTCCTTCATAGCCCTGATCCCCAAACTGGAGATTTCTCTTACACCGGATAAATATAGACCCATGGCCCTATGCAACATTATCTACAAGATTATATCCAAGGTTGTGGCCAACAGACTCAAATCTTTGTTTCCAGTCCTGGTTTCTAGGGAGCAATCAGGTTATGTGGAAAGCAGACAAATTCTCGCTAATATCATTCAAGCACAAGAAGTGGTGCACTCTTTAACTAGAAAGAAGCAGGCGGGTATGATCATGCAATTAGATATTGCCAAGGCTTATGACAAGGTAAACTAGGTCTACCTTAAGAAAATGATGATTTCATTTGGATTTGATCATATCTCGGTTAGATGGGTAATGGCACTAGTGGCCTCTTCCAATTTTCCTATTTTGGTCAATGGCTCCCCCTCAGAGATTTTCAATTCTTCTAGAGACCTCAGACAGGGGGATTCGCTCTCCCCCTTCCTTTTTATTATCATGATCGAAGGGCTGGGGAGAGCTATAAAGCAGGTGCAATCTTCAAGAAAGATTAAAGGCCTGCAGCTTACTGATAATGGGCAAGCTCTAACTCACCAACAATTTGTAGATGATACCATGCTTCAGGGACTCCGCACAATCCAAGAAGCTTCAAACTACAAAATAATTCTGAATCCTTTTGCATTGGCTTCAGGTATCGAAGTTAATATCTCGAAATCAAAAATCTTTTTCTTCAATACTAATATTTCTATTAAAAAAAACATCTCCAGAATTCTTGGCTTCCAAAGGGATTCCCTTCCTTCAAAATATTTAGGAGTCCCTCTAATGGCAAAACCAATGCACAAAAGTATATGGGAACCTTTAATCAACAAGTTACAAGATAAAGTCAGGAAATGGACCATCAGATCTTTAAACCTTGCTAGCAGACTAATTGTTACAAAAGTAGTTCTTCAAGCAATCCCCATCTTCATGTTATCAACCCTCCCAGCTCCAAAAAGGGTCCTTCAACAATTTAGAGATATTCAAAGAAAATTCCTTTGGGATAGGGAGGAAACTAAGAGAAAATGGCCCTTAGTGTCTTGGGATAAAAATTTTAAGCCCAAGAACCATGGAGGGCTAGGATTGGATGATCAGGAGATTCTCAGTAAGGCTCTAGGGGCCAAACTTTGGTGGCGCTGGGTCCAGCAACCAGATACTCAATGGGCAAAGATCTAGAAAGAAAAATATGCTAATTCCTGTTAGATTTTAGACTTCTGTGGGTGTTTTTTGATTCATGATCCGGATTAACCACAGTTCTTAGTTCATTTTGCCAACGTTTCAAACCCCAAAGGGGGTCCATCATCAGGACAAATAGAAAGAATAATGATATTATAAGAATGTTAGGAAATATAAAAGGTTCTTATATTTGGAACAAAACTTGGGAAAATATAAGACTAGTAGAAGAGAATAGCTTCTGGGAAATCACAGACGGGGATCTTGCTCTTTTCTGGGTAGATAAATGGTAGCAAGAATCATTTTTGGTGAAAGAAGACTTCCTAGATCTTAAACAGGAGTTGGATTGCCAAGGTTTAATAAAGGTTAAAGATTTCTGGATACATTCTCATCTTATGGAAAAGAGGAGAATCTGGAGAAACATAGATTGAAGAAATAACAATCTCCTGAAAACTAAAGCAGAGGAGCTCAGAAAAATAATATAACAAAGGAAAATCTTAATGGCAGAGGGACAAGACCAACTGAGATGGGGAGATAACAAAGAGGTAACCTTTAATCTTAAGGAAGAAAAAAACGTTCTCCTTGAGCTAGATCAGCTGGTTCCAGATAAAATCTGGCAAAACCTTTGGAAACATCCAGGGTGGATGAAAATCAAACACTTCATGTGGGTTGTTTATCACGAGAAAATTCTGACTTGGGACAACATAAGGAAGAGAGGTGTACAAGGGCCTTCAAGATGCCTGCTATGTGAAGCTCAAGAAGAAACCTTGGAAGATTTACTCAACAATTGCATTTTCACATCCTAGTTATGGGATTTATTTGCTGCAATCTTTCAACAATCTGATAGTGACATAAGGAGCATCCTTAGTACCCTCATCAATTGGAAGAAATTTTTTTCGGATAATGAAATTCTTAACTCAGCATGGGCTCTTATACCAAGCTTCATCATATGGAACATGTGGAAGGAGAGGAACAAAAGAATTTTTAAGGGAGAAAAAAAGCCCCCTCAACACCTACTGGAGTTAATCCTGAAACAGCTCGAGGAGACTGTGAGAACCACTATGCGCAACTTCCCCCAAAACCCCTCCTCAAATGCAGATTTAAAAATTCTCGGGCAGCTAGGGTTGCAGACGCTCACCCTCCTAGGCATTGATAAGGGGATCATTTCGTCGGATACGAAAAAGGAATTTTGGCATCCTCGTTCGGAAGGCTATTTAAAATACAACATTGATGGGGCTTCAAAGGGGAACCCAGGAACAACAAGGTATGGAGGTGTACTCAGAAATTCAAAGGGAAGTATCATTAGCATCTTTCATTACCACCTAGGTACAACCACCAACAACAGGGCTGAGCTAATGGCTATGGAACAATGCATGGATTTTCTGAAGCAGGACAATTGTCAAAATGTCATGATAGAGGCAGATGCAGAGTTAATTATCAACTCAGTGCAAAAAATTCACAATGGAACTACACCGGATAAAGTCTCTAGACATTGGAAACTAATTCGAGTTTTCCAAAGAATCCAAAGCCATCTTCAGGGCCTGCGCACTATTAGTTTCCACCACGTTCATAGAAAGGAAAACAAGTTGGCAGATCTTCTGGCCAATTGGGGGTCAGCTGCACAAGGAAAAATGGGTTGACAAAGTGGCAAGAGTTGAGGCCTAGTAGATTGAGAGCTCTATGCTGCGAACAGGAGGAAGATGATAGGGAGGTGTTTAGACTCAATACAATGGGGAATAGCTCGATTTAATTTTCCTGTCGATGAAACTTCTTTTTGGGTAATGTTTGCGGAAGAAAAAGAACCTTGTCTGGTAGCCCTGACTCAAGATGTAAGAGTGATGCAGATCTCAGATGTATCTCTTAAGTCTTGGCTCGATGGAACACTTTCACCCTGGCTTTTTCCCAATCCAAGGCGAGGTAGTTCTACATTTGCTAGAGGAACCAGGTCTTTCGGCAACTGGGGGTTTCAGTCTACGGGGTCCAGTTTGCAAAACCACCTCCCTGGTGGTTTCGGACTGATCGCGCAACCCTCAGAGTGGGAATGGTTTTCGCGTTTCCACAGCGATCCCATTCATCCTGTGACACGTGGCAGGGTGAGGGGGCGAAAAACCGCCCTCCATCGCGGACTAACTTTCCTCCTTTTTATCCGTCGCGAAATCCTTCTCATCCGTTGGATTCGGGTGCTGCAAATCAACGGTGGTCTGACAAAGTGCAACTTAGTGGGGCCGGGCTGGTAAAATTCGGGCTCTTTTGAGATGCGTATTTTTCTCGGTCGTCGATCTTCTTGTTTTGATGGGTCGGTTTGTTGGGTAGGGGTTTTCTGGAGGGAGGCCATGCGATAGCTCACGGGATTTCCATAGGTTGGTCTGGGGTCTTGTCAGTAATGTCTTAGGCTTAAATTTTTTTACGTAATGCTGCACGGGGTAGCCCTTGGAGGCTTTTGCTTTTATTTCCTTTCTGTCTCTTCGACGTCGAGTGGATGGTGGTATATACTGTACAATATTTTTTGACTCAATGATATAGAAGGATCCATACTTGCTTAAGAAAAAAACAAAAATGCTTGTCGTTACAAATTTTCACACATCTTAAGAGGTATGCGTGTGTTCACATAGAATAACCTAGTTTAATATATATATATATATATATATATATATGAGAATGATCTACACAGAGAGAGATAATTTTTTCATATTAAAAAAATAAATTTTTTATGTAAAAATATACTTTTTATTATTTTTTCAAGTTGGCGAACTAGTATTTCAATTGCATTTGCAGACACATGTGTTCGCATAAGGTTTTTTTCAGCTATTTAAATAAAGTTAAAAACCAAGAGTACCCTTTTGAAGAGGACTCATAAAAAAAGGTAGTGGTTTTCTTTTGAAATTTTTTTCTTGTGTCTACTTTATGATATTGTTTTTTTATTCAACCTCTTTAAAAATGTTCAAAAAAAGTTCAAGCATTCTTTTTAAAATAAATTAGATGAAAAATATCATATGAATTCAAAAATGTAAAACTATTATGCCATTGGATAGAGGATTCCTTCATGAATCCAACATGATCAACCCAGCCACCTAAGGACAATTTTTCCCTAAGTCCACTAAGGTACAAATTGGTGTTGTAGGAAATTTTGTAGAAGGAGGCATAAATTTATGGATTTTAGGACTTCAAAGGCTTGATCAAGTGCTTAAAATACTCAATAAAGTGCTTAAATTTCAAATTCAAATAGCTCGATCAATGGTTTCATAAAATCTTGATTCGTGGTTTCATAAACCCTCAATGGATGTTTTCATAAACCCTTAATCGAGCCATTTACATGGTTAACATAGGCTCGATCGAGCTATATGGCTCAATTGAGCCTATTATAAAAAATTTGTGAATCCCATAATTTATATTTTAGAATCAATAAAGATCTAAAATTTAATCCATAAATAATTTAACCAAGTTAATATGATATTATTTTACGAAAAATGAAAATTCAACTAGATCTAACCTTATGAACAACATTAGAATTTTTTTATGGTATTGCACTGAGATACACCTTGTATAACCTAGTATGGGGCAATGCGTAAGTATGTTTGTCCATGCTCAAAATATAACTTATCATATACCTTGAGGTTAAATAGATAATAAATTCACCTCCCACAAAAATTTTTACCACAATTTAAAATTCAAAATTTAATTATAATTTTTGTTATCATGTCATGTACAAACCTTATTAAATTTAATATTATTATTATTGTTATTGTTATTATTATTATTATTATTATTATTATTATTATTAAATTAAATTATGAAATATAATAGTTATATAAAAAAATTCAATATTAACATAATTTAATTTAAAATTTGAATTTATTAATTTTTTATTCATATAATATTAACTTTAATATAATATACAATTTGTTATATTATAATATATACTAGCAAAACCACATTAATAAATGTGGTTGATATAATTTATAGGTGTTAGCAAAAGAGTAATTAACACAAAAAGATTCATACAAGCTAACTCAATATTTAATTTTATTTAGCCTAATTCTTTTATAAATGTAAAATAATAAAATGTATGATATTTTTAAAATCCTTAAGTAATCATAACCTAAATCTACCTAAACAAATAAAACCTAAACAGTTTCAATTGGAAGACATGAAGTGCTCTATGTATCTCTGATGGAGGTACCTGGAACATTAATATTTTAGAAAATTTTAGATAAGATTTCCATGGAAAAATATCATTTTCCCTCCAGGTGAGTGTACAACACACAATTGAAATCTTGCATTTCAAATATGTATTGTATAAAAAAAAACATTTGTTGTACGACATCAAAATAAATAAATTAATTAACTAAACATAATATTTTAATTATCAAAGTATTTTTTTGAAATATAGAGGAGAGAGTGGGAGAGAGAGGGGGACACGAAGATGGAAAGAGGGAGAGGAGGAGAGAGTGGAGGAGAAAGAGAGGGAGCTCAAGAGATGGAGTTGGAGGAAACATTAGGGAGGTAAAAAGTTCAAGACATATAGAGAGAGATAAGTGGAGAGAGAGAGGGAGTGACAAGGGAGAGATGGAGAGAGAGAGTGTATGTTTTGGGGTGAGATAAACATACAAAGAAGGAGACATAGAGAGAAGGGGGATAGAGAATTTGAGAGGGATGGAGATAGTTAAAAATGTTGTAGGATGAAGCTCGAGAGAGAGAGAGAGAGAGAGAGAGAGAGAGAGAGAGAGAGAAGGAATATGGAGAGAGGGAGAGAGAGGAGAGTAGGAGGGAAGAGAGGTAGATGAGGAGATAGAGGGAGAGAAGGGGAAGAGATTGATGGGGGGAGGGAGAGGGAAGCATATATAGATAGATATGGAGAAACAATGTGTATGTTTGTGGGGTGATACAAAGAGACAAATAAGGAGAGATAGAGGGAGATAGAGATATAGATGGAAGGGGAGAGAGCGAAGAAGAGAGAGATATAGATAGATATTAATAGAGAGAGTGTGAGTTTCTTTGGAGGTGAGGTAGAGAGAAAAAGGAGGGATGGAGGGAGATATCAATATAGACGGAGGCAAGAGAGAAAGGCAAGAAAATTATTTGCACTAGATGCATTGATTTCAGTGTACAAATGTTGATTTCTAATCCTATTTGATTTCTTGCATTAGATGCATTGATTTCTATGTACATGTTGATTTATAATTCTATTTCACCGCTTGTGTTAGATGCAATAATTTCATTAAAGATGTTAATTTATAATCTTTTTTTATTGAGCTTGCATTAGATGCATTTATTTTAGTGGAGATGTTGATTCCTAATCCTATTTCATTGCTAGCACTAGATGCATTGATTTTAGTGTATATGTTTATTTCTAATCCTATTTGATTACTTGCAACATTAGATGCATTGATTTCATTGTAGATGTTAATTTCTAATAATATTTGATTGTTTTCATTAGATGCATTGATTTCTCATCCTATTTGATCTCTTGTATTAGATGCAATGATTTCAGTATAAGCACAAAATATTTATTTATGGTGTGAATTATGACTAGGCTTTTGTAGATATCCTAAAACAAAAAAAAAAAATCAAATAAAACTTTTATTTGTAACTTTTACATCTCCACATCTTTTAGAATTAAATAGAAGTTATTTCAATCATATTTTAGTTTTTAAAAATTGAATTAACTATTTCAATCGCAAGGAATTGATTGAAATACTTGGATAACTACTTGTAAATTTAGGAAGGTGATAACATTATATAAAAATATAGAAATGTTGTCATATATTACTTTTTAACCAGAATGACTTATATGAACATGTTATCACTAAGTTCTTGGATATAATGTCAAAAGAAATAATATTGAACAAAACCTATTTGTTGTTTACATGACATCCTTTAAAATTGAATAAATCTTATTTCAATCCTATTTTTGTTTTATAATTGAACCTTGAGATAAGAAATTGATTGAAATACTAAGGAACTTTATCCATGCAATGCTATATGGGTGGGGCACACATATATATATATATATATATATATATATATATATATATATATATATATATATATATATATATATATATATATATATATATATGGATGACTTTATAATTCAAATATTTTTTTTTAAAATTGAATTATAATAACATAATGATTGCACTAAAAGACATTTTCTACAAGCCAATATGAAGCATGCTTGTAATTATTTCCATGCTCAATATTACATTAATACGTGATATATTTTAGTTCATTTTAAGTATCAAATTGACTTGCATCATAACATAAGATTGTACTTATTTTGTTAGTCTATGAAACTGGAAATCAAAATTGTTATATTTTGTAATAAAAGTATTAGTATATATAAAAATGTTTAAATTAGCGAAATAATTTTAACAGATCGTTAGACTTCAAAAATTAATCAACATTCTTAAAAATTATTAATACAAATCCATAAGCTGTAATAGTGAATGTAGTAATAAACTATCCATATGAAAATTTATACAAATTACAAATATCACATGAGCATCCATAAACTAAAATAATGTTCATGTACATCCATAAACTATCCATGTACGAAAATCTACAAAGTATGTATCACATATGAATGTGCCTTATGAAATGAGCCTAAAAATATACAAACTATCCACTCTAAGTACCAACAGAACTCCTGTGTGAGTTATGTCATGCCAAGTAAGTTTCCATAATCTAGAATTGCAAAATACAACATTCAAATTCAAACTAATTAGATCATTATTTTTACAAAATAAACAATATGGATATAAATGATTTTGAACCACATTTTTAATTACATATACATGAATCTACTATCCTCATTCGATTCCTATTGATGGTGCTGGACTCGCCAACATGTCAAGGGGATCTCCTTGGTGAGAAGTCCAAATTAGACCTCAGATTGTTTGGTGTAAGGTAATTCCTTGACTGTGATGTCACACAGAGTCGAGTAAGATAACTCTATCAGTAGCAAGGATATGACTAATGCAGTGAGTCAAAGAGGGTGTATGAGAGGTTCTAACACATAAAGGGGAGATGAGGGTGAAGGTGAGTTCCAGGTTGAAAGGGATCAATCCCAACTCGGCTAGGAACACATAACACAAAAGGACATGCATAGCTTCCAGCGGAGCAGCCCACTCGGATGCAGCAGTCACAACATACAAGGTAAGATAACACGTACAACACTCACAGATCAGTCCAAGATGAGTGCAATGGTTGTTACAAAAAGGTTCATGTGAAAGATCTGTCTCATGTCTGATAAAGCATTCGACATGGATGGGACAACATTAACAACATATACAACACATTAACTCCAAGATTCATATAATTTCATACAAATCAGTTCATACACAAATACGTAAGTTAAACAACATATATCATTAAGGAAACTGGAGCAATCCAATTACAGTAACAACATATGCATGAAAATGTACTAGCTCTTATTATATAAAGAAGTGTAAGTCACAATCATACAATACATCCATGTAAACCTGGTAGCCCCAATAGTGGAACATTACAACCACATCCACTTGCTCCTCCAAAAATATGAACTAGCCCCGTGTAGTGGAGAAGCCAAGGCGCATTACAATACTGTCCAAGCTGTATCCAAGATAGTCTTATCAGAAGCTTGGTTGACCAAATGCCTCTACAATGAGTTATGAGGGACTATTTATAGCAAAAGGTGGGGTTACCCTTCACATTCCCATTTGTTATAGTTCAACTACCCTCATGACTCTTCACCTACTCTATGAATGTTGCATCCAACTATTGAAACTTGACTTACACTTGATGTGAATCAACATGAAAATGCACATGTATGCATGTGAGACTATATGGCTTGAGCAAGCCATGCAAGACATCACTGACACTCGGTCCATTGTGATGAGACCAACTCTTTGACATGCTTGTGATGGTGAAGGTGGTGAGATGATGCCAAGTTTGGTCATCTGTGACAGTGTGCATGGACCTCATGGTGACATCTTGTTGAAGCAAACACTTACCTCTGTTGCAATTGGTGCATTGGTTTGGCTCCTTCATCCAACTCATCTACTGACATGCCCATGGTCTTCTTCAATGCAGCTGAACTGAAAACACATTGATGCATAGTGTCTCTGTTGATCTTCAAGTGTGTGTTGGTGGTCATGCACATCAACACGCTAAAGTACATGTTCAGCTCCAGTTAGACTTGCTTCTTGTCTTCACCTTGGTGAGTGTGATGAATGGGTTTGATTGCATGCGTGCATGTTGTTGAATCCCTTGCATGCGATCAACAACACTTCTCACCATGTATACTCTGTGTTAGCTGCTAGGATGGATCTTTAAATTTTACGGGCACAGTTTCATCCATGAGTGCACGTTGCACCCACTGTTGTTCTTGATCCCGCTACAACTCATTCGTCTATCTGTGCAGCTTCATGTTCTTCCTTGAGTTGTTGCTTCAGCACATGCAACTCCTTCTTTGTTCCATTCCCTATCTTCTCGTGATCTTCATGTCGCGCTATCACCTCATAGCATGAGTCTCCAGAGTTGTTTTTGTTATCTATGGATTTACCTGATCTTGCAACTTCGTCCCACCTCTGTGTTGTCAATAACCTTTCTCTTGCATTCACTGCATTAGCTGCGTTCACTACATTCAGTATGCTACCTTTAGCTACTATTCATGATGTTGCTTGCTGTGATGTTGTTACTGTCATATCTTGATATCTTTGTCTACGAATAACTTGATGTATTCGTGAGTAGGCAAGATCATAGACACTTAATCAAGTGGGTCTCTAGGTCTACTCTGAATGGTGTGTTCAACTCTGCTCTCTTGAAAACCATTTTACCTGTGTTCTTGAGAGGCAGATGAGCACCTGTAATACCCGGGGACATGGAAACACTCATGGTGAGCAATATGTCAATCAAAAACGAAAATGAACTTTAGAAATGACTTGCAACATACCTGTGTGACTGATCAAAAGGTTGCACAATTTCGGTCAGGAGGTCGGGAGACTGAATATTGAAGACTGAACAAGGCATAGTTTGGGTTGCTAGGAGACTGAATGACTATAGGAAATGCGCAATGCATAGTCCAGTCTAGCTGTTGACTGCTGAAATTGTGCAATGCGCAATCTCAGTTGGCAATGGCTGCAGGCTCAATGACTGCATTGCGCAATTTTCTTGGCTAGTAGTCACTATCCCTCGGGATTATGCAAAGTAGGCCTGAAAAAAGCTGCTGGGTAGAAATGTGCATTTTTGGAGAGGAAGGCAGAGGCTTCCCTCTCGAGATTGTGCAATGTTGTCTTGGTGAGGCTCTTGGTGAGGTAGAGTCCGGACCAAGGTTGGCCAGACTCGCCGACGTGCAACTGAAAGTGAACGTGAGTGCCAATGCATGTTAATACTGAGTGTAAGCATAAGTGAATGATCATGCATGAAAATGGTGAATGACAGATTCAAAAAATGGAACAACATGCATGTAGGTGAGCCGAGTCGCTGAATTGACGACCGTTCGCGAAAAATAGTTTCATGCATGTGACAGCCATGAGATGTTGATGAAAACTAAAATGATCATAGGACAAGATAATATACATGTAAATAGAAAAAAGAGTTCAAAGAAGTCAAGAAAACAGTATTCACACAAGAGAAAACACAAAAACCGACAGAAATGTAGCACAAGGCAAGGGAAGCGAGCTTACCCCAAAAAAACTAAGTTGAATGTGCCAACTGCTCCTAGATGTGATGTGGGATGTCAGAGATGCAAGGTTGTTGTGAGGAATGAGCTCTACATCATCCGGCTCATGAGTTTTGATAACATCGAGGTTGCGACACGCGTGCCACAAATCTAGGGGAAGCAACACTTAGTGGGAGGTTTCTAAATTTCTTGTTGCATGTAACCTCCAATTGCTAAACATAGATCCCTGAGATAACGAATTCCTTTCCATGTTGTCGTAGGAGAAGTAGCTTATGCATACAAGTCCATTTTTCTCATTCCTAGAGGGAACCAATCAACTCAACTGCACATGCAAGAGGTTTTTCGACTGCTTGAAGGAAATGCACACTTTTGGCTGGGAGTTGGGCTGACTACCTAGGAGATTTGAGCAATTTATGGGCAGAGAAACTGACTACTGCCCAGATTTGTGAAAATTTTGGGCTAAGCAGCCTTGCCTGGGAAACTTGCGCAAATCTTGTTGGGAGTGTTGGCAGGTAGGATTGTGCAATCCTGGAGCCTAGTAGGCTGTGAGAGAGGATTGCACAATTTCTGGAGGGAAGGTTGGTTTCCCTCCATAAATGCATAATTTTCAAGGGGAAGTTACTCAACCTGCAGCTGGACCAAGTCCGGTTGAATAACCTATGAGGGGAATGGATCAAATTATGACCAATAGGCTGCCTTTGTATAAGAAAGACACTGAATCTTGCGAACTTGATGAAGCAAGGCAAGATGTTGTGAAGGTTGGAAGGGAGGCTCCAAAAAGATGCTAAGGAAAAAATTTTGAGGGTGGTTGTAGCCACTACAACACTTTCCGACACATTGGTAGAACTCCAACTCTCTGAATGGAACTTGTTCGTGAAAAGCAAGTTTAAGACCTCTAGAAGTATTGTTTAGTTTTCAGCTCATCTTGGTTTCACACTAACTTGATTCTAAGAAACAACTGTGTTGATTGACACACATTGTAGCATCTGCCAAAGCCTTGGTTGATTGACACACATTCCAAGACAAGGCAACACAACTGTTTCTATTGGGGTTAAGGGGTATATAGGTGCATAAGCAGTATAGCCATCAGAGTCTTAGTTTTATCTCAGGTGTTGCTCCACTATGAGCAGGCCTAGACAGTACCCTGGTGGAGTCACATAGGAACACAAGCATGGCTCCACTACCAGCGAGCTTGGTCAATACCCGGTGGAGTTACTTTCATCAACTCCCTGCGTAGGAAGCCTTTCTCTTCTTTCACCTTATTCATTTCTCATTTTGAATTTTTGACTTTTCATTTTTTCATTTTTCACTGTGCATAGCACTTATTCATTTCAGAGGCAGAAGAGGGATCCCAACTTATTGAGAGTAGAAGAGGTTGTTCCAATAGAGAAGTAGTTTATTGTATCTTTGACGTGCCTATTAAGGTTTTCCTACTTACATTACTCTACTTGACCGAGCTGACAGGGGTTAACCCAAAAACAATCAACTAGAGAAGGTGACACTAGTTAGTGCACAAGTGTTGCGTTTACACCAAGGTTCACTTCAAACAGTATGTATTTTCATTCGACGTATCATGGACTAAAAGTAACAAGCTCATCATACATAGGCAAGATGACATATAAGCATGTAGGGATAGTTGTACAAGCCCTCTTGTACTTTACCCATATTGCTTCAAGAGTCATACATGGTTTCATGCAAACCTAACCTATGAATGAAGCAAGTGAACAAACTAACAATCAACAAAGCAAAGAAAAAACATAAGCAAAAATGAAAGCGAAGCAAGTAAACAAACAAACAAGCAAACAAACAAGAAAACAAAGCACGTAAGCAAACAAGCATGCAAGCAAACAACTGAAAGCAAACACTACTCCTACTCCTATACTAATGGTACATGGGCCTGATCACATGAAGTGATACTTTCGATGCAGCCATCGATGCATTGCTAGACCCATGTCGATGAAGGCTTGGTCTGCAAGTAACCTGGTTGTGCGAACCAACAAGCAAGAAAAATATAACAATGAAGACAACCACACTTCGTGTTTCAAAGTGCCCATGGGACATAAGTGAATGCATGTGTATGACGAGCATTCTGTGGACTTATCATGGTGTTGTGTGACACTATGTGCAACTTTGAAGCATAAGCACACCCTTGACTATGACATGCAAGCAAAGGAAAGAAACAAATCTAACTTGCGTCATGCACGAGTGCTTGCAATATAAGACTCCTATAATGCATGAGAAATGGGATCGTGCAACTCGAGTGGAGGAAGTGTGATCTGAACTGTGTTAGATTGATCTTGAGTGCATACAGATGAGTGATGAGGAGCCTTGAGTGTTTGAACAATTTCCTGATCGAAAACAAAACCAACCTTAGGGTAGTGAGGGATTGACATAACCATCATCTCGGGCTGAAGTTCCTCGATAGTCTGTGGGGTTTGAACTTCATTGACAGATGGATCTTCGTAGACTATTTTCTTAGATGGATTAACAATGAGGGAATAAAAATCATGATCAAATGATGAGGTGAAGGGATCACGACATCCAAGATTAGAAAATTCAGGATGTTGGTCAGCATCCTCATGATTTTATGAATCACACAGAGGGGTATATGAGAAGGAAGGATGTTCACTCTCTGCATTTCCAGAAATAGAAGATGAAAGATCAAGTGGATTTTCAATGAATGATTTGTCCTCTTTGTTGTTGGATGATGGGCTAACATACAGTGTGTCCTGTGAAACATCAACAATGGGTGCATCTGTGGATGAAGACACACATGAAAATCGTGGATGGCAGGTTCACCAACGATGTTAGGAAGGAACGGAGGGGGCTCAAATGAAAGGGAGTCATCCTTCACTGAGTGTTTATGCTCAAGCTCTCACTCATACTCTTCATCAATGACAATGCATGTTGGTTGTGCAACACCAAATCCGTGAGTGGGTTGTTCCTTGTTCACAATAAGTGAAGAGTGCAGAATGGATGAGCACAAGACAACATGATCAGGAGTAACACCCAGGTGCGAAGACGGAGGTCGTAGAAAAGAAATATTATGAGAACTCCAAGGTATCACAACCAAATCTGCGCAAAAATTGAGTGGAGTGATGTTGGGAGAGTGTGAAGGATGAACATGTGTGTGAGCATGATCCTCAACATCACTGGGAAGTGGTGGAGATATTGAATAAGAGGAAGGTGGACAATCCGTTGAGACAGTGCCTACTTCCACATGAGATTGCACAACTCCATCAACAAAGAATGTTGAGCGAGGCTTGATCTCAAACTTTCTCATGGGATGGGCAGATTTCTTAAGGCAATACTCGAACCGGTCCCAAAGGTAAGCAAATTTCATCTGGCTCCTCAGAGCTTGAAACTGCAAGTCACGTAAGTGCTGCGAAAATCAATTTCAGATTCATGGGGAGCCCTCCCTTGCTGTAAAAGTATTCAGTCAAGATGGTCTGGATCAAAATGATAGAACATGTCTTCAATAAGATCACATAAGTGTTCAAATGAGTGCACGGTGTCAGTCGATAGGCTAAGCACCCAACGAAATGGAGATTCGCAAAGTGTGTATGCAAGCAACAATTCGGCCTGTTCATCAGAAAACTCATCTTCCTCATGAATCATGGAAAGAAAGTTATGTAAGTGCTCAGGCCAGGCCACTTCACCTTCACCATGAGACGTGTGAGTGGACAAGAGATCGACAAACGTCCCTGATATGGAGACATCCTCACGATCCAAAAATCACCTCGGGGGAAGAAGAGTGCAAGACTCTATGAAAGATATGCAAAGGTTCAAAACTAGATGAGAGGACACAACTTGTCATCATGCCCTCCTTCTAGCGCCAGAAATTTTGACAGTGCTGGATCTGCTAACATGTCAAGGGGATCTCCGTGTTAAGAAGTCCCAATCAGACCTCAGACCATTTGGTGTAGGAGTCCCAGCAGTGGGTCATAAGGTAATGCCTTCACCGTAATGTCGTACAAAGGAGAGTAAGATAACTCTGTCAGTAGCAAGGGTGTGACTAATGTAGTGAGTCAAAGAAGGTGTATAAGAGGTTCTAACAAATAAATGGGAGATGAGAGTGAAGGTGAGTTCCAGGTTGAAAGGGATCAGTCCCAACTCAGTTAGGAACACACAACACAAAAGGACATGCATAACTTTTGGAAAAGCAGTCCACTCGAATCCGGTAGCCACAACATACAAGGTAAAATAACACATACAACACTCACAAATCAGTTCATGGCGAGTGTAACGATTTTTACAGCAAGGTTCATGTGAAAGATATGTCTAGTTTCTGGTAGATCAATCGACATGGGCGGGACAACATTAACTACATATACAACTCATTAACAACAAGATTCATATAATTTCATATAAATTAGTTCATACACAAATATGTAAGTTAAAAAAAATATATCATTAAGGCAACTGGTGCACTCCAACTACAATAACAACATATACATGAAAATGTGTTGGCTCTTGTTATATAAAGAAGTGTAAGTCACAATCATACAATATATCCATGTAAGCCTGCTAGCCCCAACAGTGGAACGTTACAGCCACATCCGCCTACTCCTCCAAAGAGATGAACTAGCTCAGTGCAGTGGAGAAGCCAAGGCGTGTTACAATACTCTCCAAGCTTTATCCAAGATAGTCTTATTAGAAGCTTGGCTGACCAAAAGCCTCCACAATGAGTTATGAGGGACTATTTATAGCAAAGGGTGGGGTGACCCTTGAAATTCCCCTTTGTGACAATTCAACTACCCTCATGACTTTTCACCTACTCTATGACTATTACATCCAACTATTAACACATGGCTTACACTTGATGTGACTCAACATTACAATGCGCATGTACTCATGTGAGACAACATGGCTTGAGCAAGCCATATAAGACATCACTAACACTTGGTCCACTGTGATGAGACCAACTCTTTGACATGGTTGTGATGGTGAAGGTGGTGAGCTGATGCCAAACTTGCTCATCGATGATGTGTGCATGAACCTCATGGTGACATCTTGCTGAAGCGAGCTCTTGCCTCCATTGCAACCGGTGCATTGGATTGGCTACTTCATCCAAATCGTCTGCTAACATTCACATGGTCTTCTTGGGTGTGACTGAACCAGAAACACACTAATGCATAGTGTCCGTGCTGATCTTCAAGTGTGTGCTGGTGGTCATGCACATCAACTTGCCAAAGTACATGTTCAGCTTCAGTTTGACGTGCTTGTTGTCTTTGCCTTGGTGAGTGTGTTGAATGGGTTTGATTGCATGCGTGCGCACAATGACATGCATTTTTTTGAATCCCTTGCATGAAATCAACAACACCACTCACCATTGCTACTCTATGTTAACTGCTGGGATGGATCTTTAACTTGTACAAGTTCAGTTTCCTCTGTGAGTGCACATTGTGCCCACTGTTGTTCTTGATCCTGCTGCAACTCATTCGTTTATCTATGCAGCTTCATGTTTGTCCTTGAGTTGCTTCTTCAGAATATGCAACTCCTTCTTTGTTCCATTCCTTGTCTTCGCACGATCTTCATATCGCACCATCACCTCATAGCGTGAGTCTCCAAAGTTTCTTTTGTTATTAGTGGAACCACTTGATCTTGCAACTTTGTCCCACCTCTGTGTTTTCAACAACCTTGCTCTTATATTTTCTGCGTTCATTGCATTCACTATATTCGTTGAATTCTGTATGTTGCCTTTAGCTATTATTCATGATGCTGCTCGCTATGATGCTGCTGCTATCATATCTCAATGTCCTTGTCTACGAACAACTTGATGTCCTCGTGAGTAGGAAAGCTCATTGAAACTTAATCGACTGCATCTCGAGGTATGCTCTGAACATTGTCTTTGACTCTGATCTCTTGGAAACCATTGTACCTACACTATGGAGAGGTAGATGAGCACTCGTAATACCTGAAGACATGGCAACACCCATGGCGAGCAATCTATCATTCGAAAACCCAAATGGACTTGAGAACTGACTTGCAACATATCTGTGTGGCTGATTGTGAAGGTTGCACAATTTCGACCAGGAGGTCAGGAGATTGATTGCCAAGATTGCACAAGGCATAGTCTAGGCTACTGGGAGACTGACTGACTGTTTGAACTAGGTAATGCACAGTGTAGTCTAGCTACTGACTACTGGAATTGCGTAATGTGCAATCTTGGCTGGCAATGGCTGCAGGGTCAGTGACTGCATTGCACAGTTTTCATAGCTAGTAGTCACAGTCCCTCAAGATTGCACAAAGCAAGTCTGGGGAACAGCTTCTAGGAAGAAATGCCCATTTCTGGAGAGGAAATCAGAGCCTTCCCTCTTTGGATTATGCAATTATGTCTTGGTGAGGCAAAGTCCAGACCGAGGTTGGCTAGACTAGCCAACGGGCAACTGAAAGTGAATGTGAGTGCGAATGCATGTTGATACTGAGTTTAAGAATAAGTGAATTATCATGCATTAAAATGGTGAATGAAAGATTCATAAAATGGAATAACATGCATGTGGGTGAGGCGAGTCACCGAATCAGCAACCATTCACGAAAAATAGTTTCATGCATGCGAAAACAATGAGATGTTGTCGAAAACTGAGATGGTGCTAGGAAAAGTTAACATACATGTAAATGACAGCAAGCGTTCAAAGAATGAGTGTGAATGCATGTTGATACTGAGTGTAAGAATAAGTGAATTATCATGCATGAAAATGGTGAATGAAAGATTCAAAAAATGGAATAACATGCATGTGGTGAGGCGAGTCGCCGAATTGGCAACCGTTCACGAAAAACAGTTTCATGCATGGGACAACAGTGAGATGTTCACAAAAATTGAAACAGTGCTAGGGAAAGTTAATATACATGTAAATGACAACAAGCATTCAAAGAAACCAAGCAAATAATTTTCACAAAAGTGAAAACACAAAAGGCGACATAAATGCAGCACAATGCATGGGAAGCAGGCTTACCCCAATACAACTAAGATGAATGCGCCTACTACTTGTAGATGTGATGTGGGATGTCAGAGCTACAAGTTTGATGTGAGAAATGAGCTTTGCAGTATCCGACTGATGAGTTTTGATAACATCGAGGTTGTGACGTGCATGCGACAAATCTAGGGGAAGCGACACTTGGTGGGAGGTTTCTGAATTACTTCTTGCATGTAACCTCTGACTGCTAAACATAGATCCCTGAGACAGGGGATGCCTTTACATGCTACCTTAGGAGAAGTAGCCAATGCATACAATTCTATTGGTCAACTCAATTGCATATGTAAGAGGTTGTTCAAATGCTTGAAGGAAATGTACATTTCTGGCTAGGACTTGGGCAAGCTTCCCAAGAGATTTGTGCAATTTCTAGGTAGAGAAGCTAATGGCTGGCCAGATTTGTGCAATTTCTGGGCTGAGTAGCCTTACTGGGGAAATTTGTGCAAATCCTGCTCGGAGTGTTGGCAGGAAATATTGCGCAATCCTGGAGCCAACCAAGCTACCAGAGAGGATTACGCAATTTCTAGAGGGAAGGCTGGTTGCACTCCAAAAATGTGCAATTTTTAAGGGGAAGCTACTCAACCTGCAGCTAGACCAAGTTTCGGTGAACAAGCTATGAGGGGAATGGATCAAGCTATGACCGATAGGCTACCTTTGTGCAATAAATACACTGAAGCTTGTGAACTTGACGAAACAAGGAAAGCTACTGTGAAGGTTGGAAGGGAGGCTCCAAAACAAGGCTAAGGATAAATTTTGGAGGGTGTTTTTAGCCACTACAATAAGTCTGAATGTAGATTAGATAGGAAGGGGGTCTAATGAATTAGGGTTTTGTGCTGCCCTGGATGTGGCTCAATGATTGGGGTTGTCATCGATGTACCTGCATCATCAATGACTCTAAACCCAACATCCTACTCATCTATCCACATAACAGCAACATCAACAACACTCTCCATATGGGCCTATGTACACAATGGCAAGGATAAGTTATAATTATCCTACAAATTAATTAACATATATGTGTAACTTAAAAAAAATGTTAAAATCTTAGGAATAAAAAAGTTTACCTGAACTGTTGGTCCATGTGGTTGTACATAGTGACTTTCCACATGAGTTTTATGAGGTGGATGTGGAGGTGGAGGAGAATCCATGGAAACATTCTTTGGTGGAGGATGGCCTGGTTGATCAACTGCCCCCTCAAATGACCCCATAAGCTCATCCATGTGGCTAGGAAGTGTCTACATGTTATCATCAACTTATCAATATAAACGAAATCTAATACAAACTAGAAATGAATATAAATAATTATGAATAATGTTAAAATAAGCGTTAAAAGCTGTTTATATATATATATATATATATATATATATATATGTACCTGGTCTATGTCAGATGGGTCGTGCACCCTCCAAGTGTCATGAACAGGATCGAGATATATACATGCATATGTCAAAAGTTGGTCAATGAGTAAACTCATGAGAAACAAATCATCATATAAAGGCGCTGGTAGGGAACCAGCCAATGTTGGTGGTCTCCTAATCTCTCCATCTAATAAAACACATGAAGTGGCCAATAATGTCCTTATGCTATCTACAAGAGTCTCATTTCTCTAAGCATCAAGTTGTGGTGATTCCTCTAGCTTTGTCAGTAACACCAGGCTCCAAGTCAACAATGGCATGAATCTCAGAGAGGGTGGTACATGCCTAGGGTCCCTAGAAGACCCCTCACGATCATATGTACATCGCATGCCAAGTCCATAATAAATAGATCCTGTATCAGTGTAATCCTACCTCGTATGTAATACAAACTCTACATATAAATGTTTGACAAAATAAATGGTGACTTGGTCATGATGGGGGAACTAGCCCCAAGCTCCAATGAATCAATCATACACAAAAGGGGTGCAATCAACATTCTTAAATATTTTATTGGAATCAGGCCTCTATTTCTAGCAGGGCGATACAGAGGGATGTCAAACAACTCCCCACAAGCATCAATGTCCTTGGTGGCCTTTCTCACCATCTCCCAAGTATGTGGGCCTCTAATCCTTGGTATGGACTATAGGAGGTGCCTTTTTGGGCCGTAATTACACTATATCTTGATCAACCTATTGATGTTATCCAACATCAAAGACAAAACTATGACCAATATGTGAACTAGCAGGGATGTTACGTAGCTCTTGTGTGATCTATGTATGTCTGTATGTAACATCCTCTAATGTGATATGAGTTGTAGCATCGTCCCATGGATGGATTCATGATGCACTATGATCCTCAGCTTTGGCTCGCTGAGGGTTTGCAAATCATAAAAATGATTTAACATGAAAAATTAACAAATTGGAAGTATAATAACATATACATTAAATTCAAACACATTAGTTGAAGACAATTTAAAAATTAAAGAAAATTTCAAGACATAAATGCATAAATTTTAAAGAGGATTTAGAAACGTAGGATGTGTATCTAAAATAGGTGAATAAGGTCCACTAGAGGTAGCATGATCATCAATATAGACATAAGCACTACCTCTAACACTCTGACTAGCGTCGAAGGCGAGATCTATGAGTGGAACCTCCATTTTGTGTGGGTTATGTGATCTCTCATGAGCCCGACCACATATAATGAATCCCTTCGCACTGTGACAACCTGTAGTTGGGGAGCGTATATGGGATGCCTATGCATATTACATATAATTCATATAAATTTATCCAAGAGAAAAAAGTTAACAAAACTATTACATATAATACATATAAACTAATCTAAGAAACAAATATTGACTCAAAAAGAATGTTGACAAAAAAACCATTTCTAAACTCAAGAAAAATAATTTAGCGTGAAGTCCTAAACTTTAGAGTCCATTTTTTTATAATTTATCAACCAAAGTATGGAGTTCCATGTAAACACAATAAAAAAAAGTGATTAAATCTACCTTCACACTTTTTCTCGTTTCTAAATAATGCATTTTATTGATATGGCATAAATATGCAAATATATATGTAAAAATTTGAAATAAACCTATTTACAAGACTAACAAAATTTCATGCCAACCAAATACTCCAATAGATTTTAAGTTCTTAATGTTTGACTTTGACTCATGACATGTACTAGGTGCAAGGAGATGAAGACAATGTTTCTTCTATAACACAGTACATAATGAAACAATATGGTACAAATTAGAAAGGAGTCAAAATGTTTTTATTCACTAGGCCAAATGCACTTTTCATGATAGATTTAATGTATCTATCATTGATGCATTGTTGAACATGAACTTCTCTCTCTCTCTCTCTCTCTCTCTATATATATATATATATATATGTTAAGCTTTAAATACTTATGCTTTGTCAATTTTTATAGATATAGTTATATTATATTATATTATAGTTATGCACAATAGGTGTTACACTATGTTATATATATATATATATATATATATGATAATTTTATATTAGTTAAATAATAGTTATATTTAAATAATTGTAGAATTACATAGTTAGGACATGGTTATAGTTAGGTTACATATTATGATATAAACAATATATAGTTATGTAATGTTATAACTTTATAATAGTTAAATATATATAATTATATTTATAATTGTATAGTTATGTTATGAATTATGCTCACGGTCATGTTGTAATATATATATATATATATATATATGTATGTTAAAACTATGTTCCATCATATATTTTATTTATATAGAACTATAATATATAGTCATTGTTGGGATAATTAATTGTTCTTAAAGAAGCAACTAACTACCACATATTAATTTTTCAACATGAGATTTCATCTCGTTATTTCAAAATTGTCTACAAATTATATGCAAGAGTAGTGCCAAAAACTAAATTGAACAACAACTAAAATAATAACAATAAATAAATCAATTCATAACCTGAAGTACACATTTGAAATATATATATCTCAAGCAATCTATAGCTTGCAAAAATCATCTAAAAATATCAAATTCTCAGTACTCTTTACAAAAAACAACAAGGAAATATGTGGAACGCTAAGTTGTTACCTAAGAAACAACAATCTCAGAATTGAAAAAACAATACTAAGAAACTGTATTTGATGTAATAGAAAAGAATAAATAACAGGAAAAGAAACTAGACTAATGCATAAACATCAACGATCTTGAAATAACCTTTGAGGAACAACAATAAAGAAACAATAATTATAAACTAACTTATCTAAAGAGCAACCCCTATAAACCAATGTTATGACTACCTAATAAAGCACTTGAATTTGAAATTAATATGAAAAGCATATGATTAACAAAAAAATAGTAAAATACGAAGCTAGTGATACAGATGAAGAGAACGCCTCTTCCAAAAGCAGGCGCAAACCGCTAGAATCAGGCTGCCTCAAAGAATAAATCAGGACAATATTTAACTCTTAACACCATAAACTTGCATTATATTCTAAAAGAATGATTACAAAATTTTGACGAGTTTATCAAATGTTTACAAAAATATTATATCCAACAAAAAGCACTTGTTTGGGACATAATATCCTATCGTTATACTATAGTAAAAAATGATAAAAACAACAAATCTATTAACAAAGAGAAATCGTCAACATCTAAAGATTCTCAAGATGCTTGGTTTCAGTTACAAAAGGGCCTTAATACTGCCCAAGTGAAAGAATTAGGGGCTTTTCCCCAAACAATCTCGCTCAGATAAGAATCGACTTCACTTTTTTCTATAGTTAGTAAAGACAATATCATGTTATCTCATTATACCACGAACAGATCAAGAAACAACACCAAATTCTAGCTATCACAAAACCCTTGTTTACAATAATGATTCAGTCATAAGAAAACAACACAAAACCATTGTTTTCAGTAATATTTTGTTTCTAAAAACATACTATGTATATTATTAAAAAAATATTTAAAAAAAAATTCTTATTTGATAAATATAAATTCACCATGAGCGACCATATTCATCATGCTAATCTCAAGCTCACTAATTTACTTAGGTTATAGATTGGTTGTTTTTGTGTTTTGAAGTTTTTGGGGTATATTTTTTGTCAGATTTGTTAGAAATTTAACATGCATTTTAAATATCAAAAAAATTAAAATACTTGGAAATTTATTTCACAAAATTCCTAATGAAAAACTTTAAACCTAAAATAATTACAAAATAATGTTTTTACCATTCAAAGTTAAAAAATGCGCACTTAGTAAATAACACATGCTCCCATTGTAACTAATAAAAAATTAAAATCTAAATTATAGTTTTTTTGGTGGTTTCGAAGAATTTTTTATGTTTTTTTTAGGTTTTCTAAGTTGATTTGAAGGGTTTCTTTGATATTTTTTTTGTTTTCATGGTTTTGTATGGTAAGTAATTTTTTTTAAACTAATTTATTTAATTTTGCAAAAAATATTAAATAAAAAAGACAAAAGTGATAGAATACCTACCTTCATTTGAGCTTCTAGGACATTGGTGTGTTTTTTGGCGAGGTTCGTTAGATCGTGCCATGATCCAATTTCTTGATTGAGATCCAATACTCTCGGTTGAGCCGCTAAAAAACACCCAATCAAGCTATTACTTCTCTCAGAGTATGTGCAAAATGATTTGCGCAGACCGCAGACAGACATTTTAATAGAAAAAGAAAGGCTTGATTGAGCTATAATTCTCGATCGAGCCCCAAGGATCAATTGAGGGCGTGTTTTTTACCCTTGATCAAGCTATTATTTTAGCACTCCAAGAGCTCAATCAAGTGTTTAAATTGCTCAATTGAGTCCTCTCTCTTTTTTCCAGCTAAACACACCCTCTCTTGCCGAAACGTTTAACCCAACTCCATGATATCACTCATAATAAATTTTAATCACACTATAGTTTTTTTTGTTCAAATCCATATTTACAAATTTTGAAATTTTCTAAAAAGGTTACAACAGTCTGAAACCTCACAAAAAGGAATTTTTTAGAAAAATGCTCAACTGGCCTATTTAAGACTAATATTAGGACATATAGAAACCTTAACTTCCTTAGAGACTATCTCTGAAAATATCGAGAAACAAGATTTGGAATTTGAACCAAGTATTTCCCAAGATGCCTTCTCAAGATTTTCACTGTGTTACCATATGAAACCTCCCCTACAAAATGATATATCTAAAATTCCATCATAACCTATTTAAAGTAGGAAAACCTTAGGATCATGTACTCTAATACCAAATGTTATGATCCTTTCCCTTAAAAATGATTAAAGAAACTAATAATTGTAGTTCTCTTCAAGGGGGTAACCTTCCTTTCAAATGAATAAAATGCACAAGGCAATATTTGATGATAGTGAGGATCATCAAATATTGTCTTGTACATTGTATTAATTGTAAACAAAAGTCCCCCCTTGAAGAGGATTGTGTGTATATATATATACGAAACAAAGGGTACAATTATAATAAACTGGGACTATAAGGGAATCTAACCTACATAACAATATAATAATAAAAATGTAATCTCTCAATATCTAGGGATTAATAAAGGGTTTTAGGTTAACGTGTGTCTTATATAGGGCTTAATTGTTTATATGTCAACCAAGTAGATGTGAAAAATAAAAGAAATAATGGGAAAAATTTTATGCTAACTTTGTATAAATGGGGAGGTAGAAACAACAATTTTTGCAACATTATGCATCATACTCGTTAATTGGGGAGAGGTTGAATTTGATATTAGATAATGGGAATAATATTTCTAGAATGATTTAGTGAGGGACGTAATGAGGTTTGTTGAGAAAATGTGTAATTAACAAAAAAAATGGTTGAGAGTAGCATCAATGATGCAACTATCTCTTGATGCATATTGCAGAAGAGAAGAATTATTTAAGTAGTCTAAGTCCATAATTTGGAACCTACCAAGATATCCATAGCTCTAGTTATTATAATGTCCCATGGATGATCTGATAAAAAATATAGATATATCTATCTATTATAAAAATAAAAAATAATTTATTTAGGACAAGGAAGAGGAAAAAGAGGGTATTCTAAAGGTTAAAATATTTTTTAAAGGAAGATTATGCACATTCAAGAGTTAATCATAATCGATGTGATTCAATTTGGAAGGAAAGGAGAAACAAAATGTCATATCAGGGTGAAGTCTTAGAATACAACATCATGCTACAAAGTATTAAACCAAATACATCATCTCATCTCAAATTGAGAAAAAATGGGATAAATGATGAAAGTCACTAAAAGAAACCAGACATGCGAGAAGGTCCAAGTTGCAAAATGTGTTGGAGGATTTGCATTGTTGAGACATAACAATAGTATGATAATTAGTAAAATGAAAATATGAAAATTGATAAGTTAAGAATGGAAAATATTAGGGGCTAATATTCACAAGTGGGTTAATTTCAATTTTTTTTAAATAAATAAATAAATAAAAGATTTTCCAATTTCCATTTTTCCAAAAAATAATCACCCGTAATTTATAGCATAAATATATTTTATATAAAAATCGTTAAAATGTTATAGAGACTATATAACATCATTATAATTTTAAATATTTTTATAAAAATGTTTCCAAATATTTTATAGTTTTGATATTAGGATTAGTAAAATTTGCCAAAATTTATAAACTTTAAAACAAGTTTCCTTAAAAATTTCCTTAAACATTAGTAAAGTGAGATAATGTTAAAAATAAAGAATAGAGACCTTGAAGAGTCATCCTTTTTAAACTTGAAGCCATAATGAAGAATTCAGTGCCATCTTATGCCGAAAGTTACTGCTGACACCATCTTCAGTCGTCACCACCACACCCACGCCGAACCTACCACACCGCCCATGGATTTCTTTATTTTCACTGTGTAGTCATTTGAATCACATGTAAAAAATTCTAGATCCTCCTTCCTCATCTATAAATTTGTATTTTTCTCTGCCTGAGTAATCCAAGCCAAGCCAAGGCCCTCCAATAATGAAAAATTGTGTATTGTATGTTCTCGATTCTTACCTTGTGTTATCCATTTGTGCTATGGTTTTTGTTTACATTTTAAATGTCTTCCTGATCAATGATTTTTCACTTTGAACTCTATCAACTGGTATCAGAGCTTGGGTTCTCTCCTTGTTAGGTGCCTGATAAATTATAGATCCTCCTTCCTCATCTATAAATTTGTATTTTCCTCTTCCTCTATAATCCAAGCCAAGCCAAGGCCCTCCAGTAATGAAAAATCTTGTATTATGTGTTCTCCATTTTCATCTTGTGTCCTCCATTTATGCTGTAATCTTTGTTTACATCTTTGTTGTCTTCTTGATCAGTGTTTTTGCACTCTGAACTTTATCAACTGGTATCAGATCTAAGGTTCTCTCCTTTCTAGGCGCCTGCAAAATTACCACTCTGTGTCTCAACCAATGCAATCATCTGTTGTTTCAAGTCCTCTTGTGAAGACCCCTTCGACTCCGTCTCACTCTCCAGCCAAAGATAAGCTCCCCTCCAGCTCCAACCATTTTTGCTCTATTCTGTTTTCAAATAAATATTATATGATTGCAGATGATCCGACGATGACCTGTTGCTAATAGGCGGAGGCGATGACCTGTTGCATTGTGCTTGTCATATATTTGCCACTTACAAATCTTTGAAGTAAGTTGAGCTGCAATGATGATATAAAGGCTTTATTTCTTAAATTTGGGAATGATTTCCATTTAAATAAATGGTTTAAGGTGGAAATGATTATATATAATGGGGTTGAAAGTCATGTATTTTAATTAATTAATTAATTAAGAAGAATAATTTCTCCTTTATTACATGATAAGTCTTTTTTAAGGAGATGGATTTTTATTTAAAAGGGAGGTGACCTTTGTTATCTGATAAATTTTTTATTAAAGGATATGAATTTGGCCTTTATTTAAAGGTGTAGTAACTAAATTTTTATGTCATAAGTGGAGTTTTGATATTTTGGGGCATGATTTTTATTGAGAATGGAGACATCATTAACTAACATGGGGAAGTTGAGTGGGGCTAATTTTTCCCTACGGAAATCATAGATGGAGGATATACTAATTTTAAAGGATCAGTATTTTATGATTGAGGGCACAACAAAGAAAACCTCATCGATGATGAATGAAGAGTTGAATAAGCTAGGTAGAAAGGTGATTGTAACAATCTACTAATATCTAGCAAATACTTTGTATTTCAATGTGTCTAGAGAAAAGACAATAGAAGGATTATGGCAGAAGCTCCGTGATCTATATGAGAAGAACATGGCATCAAACAAAGTGTTCTTGATGAAGAAGCTTTGTAATCTCAAGATGAAGGAGGGTTCTTTAGTTGTTGAGCACTTGAATGAATTCAATATTATTATTAGTAAGCTTGAATCTGTAAAAATCATTCTAGATGATGAAACTAGAGCTATTTTATTAATGTGTTCTATGCCAGACAACTGGGAAAATTTAATTATAGCTATGAACACTTCATCACCTGTAGCAACCCTGAAGTTTGATAATGTTAGCAACAATTTAATGAATGAGGAGCTACAACATAATTCAATTGTGGAATACTAGGGAGGAGAAGCTCTAGCTCTAGCTAATCATTGTAGGAGAATTGATCAAGGTTGACAAGGGCGTTCAAGATCGAGAGGCTAATCGAAATCAAGGAGGGGCAGAATCATCTACTTTCATTGTGGTAAACCCAATCACATGAATAAATAATTTTGAATCTGGAAGAAAGGAAAAAAGGATTAGAGACAGGTCAGTACAAATCATAAGTCATCCAACAAAAATGAAGGTGAGACTACTGTTGTAGTCAGAAATGGTGATGTGTTGTTTACTATTTTAGTGTAGTATGCATGTTTATATACATCTAGCCGTAGATTTGATTGGATCCTTAACACTGGGCATCTCTCCATGTAACCCCATGCAAATATAATTTTGTTGCATATAATCCTAGTGATTATGGTAGAGTGCATTTGGGAAATAATCATTTTTGCAGTATTGTTGGAGTGGGAGATGTCCAGATCAAGATGAAGGATGGAAAATATATATTGTTGAAACATGTCAAACATGTACCAGAAATGTGCATGCGTTTTATCTCCATGGGATGGCTGGATGATGAAGGCTATTCTGCAAGTTTGGGAAAATGATGCTGGAAAATTAACAAAGGAGCATTGGTCGTAGTCTGAGGACCCAATACATGAACATTGTATACATTGAAGGTAATTATAGTAAAATCACATTTGGCTACTATAACAAAAGAAGGAAACTTAGTAGATCTGTGGCATATGCGCTTGGGTCACATGAGTGAGAAGGGCTTAAAAATTCTTGTTGGTAAACGTTTACTACCAAGTTTGAAATCCTATAATCTTGATCTTTGTGAGAATTCTATATATGGTAGACAAAGTAGGGTTTCATTCCTTATAGGTGGCCATGAAGAAAAGAAAAATATGTTAGAATTGATATACTCAGATGTGTTTGGGCTTGTTAACGTCAAGTCATTAGGAGGAGTATCATATTTCGTAACATTTATGTATGATGCATCCAAGAAGGTTTGAGCGTACCCTATGAAAATTAAAAATGAATTCTTTGAAATATTTTAAAAGTTCCATGTTTTTGTTGAAAGAGAGACCAAAAAATTTCTCAAGTGTTTGAGAACAGATAATGGTGGAGAATATTTCTCAAATACATTCAAGGAATATTGTAACCTGGTCACATAACATTTGATATCAGAGCTTTGGATTCTAGGGCTTTGCTGCTCCAAACAAGTCATCCTGGACTTTTCGCTAAAAAAAAAATTCTACAACGTTTTAGAAGCGGAAATTAAAACCCATTTGAGCTGAGATCTCGATGAACCTCAGTTCCAAATTTCATATATTTTCTCACTATATTTTAGGATATATGATCCAAGGGAGTTAGGGTTGTTGTAGGCTCCCGAATTATATCTCAAAAAGGTGACCTAGGGAAAATCACCATAACTTTTTCTCTGAACATCAGATTGAAATTTCGTCAAAAGTTATAGAAATATGACAACATTTAGTTTTGTTTGTATCAGGTTTAGGTCCTAAGGTCGAAAAGGTGACACATAAAACTTTGTACAAGTTCGATGTTCTAAACCTGTCTATAATCAGGTCATCATGGGAGATTTGGTATAACTCTTCCTTGGAGAATCCAATATTGATCAGACTTGTGGGATTGGAAAAAGCACCGAGAGGACTAATGCAGGACACAATTCAGAACTTGAAGATCCGAAATTAGAGAGATACAACAGATTCAATATCGATTTCCTACAAAGTGAAAAAATATGTGTAGTTATTTTAAAATTTTGTATAAGTTTGGTTTGAACAATTAGTTTGAAGGAATTAAAAGGGCATAGTGAAGCATTATTATCATTAATTGATGCCCCAAAGAAAGAAAATGGAAACACCTAGTAAGAAACCTGAAATATCTAGCATTACTCATGAAGAAGAGGAAGAAATGCGACATGATATATCAAAATTACTAGACCAGTGCAACAAAATTCACTCGCACAAAAAGTAAGAGAAGCTCAGATGGATGGGTTACAGAAAGGCGTGGAAGCTAAGATGGATGGTATATAATAAAAAGTTAAAGACAAAATTATTGAAGAAAGATGCATTTTCATGGACTCCAGAAGCAATGAAGGCCTTTGAACATCTTAAAGAGGCAATGTGTCAAGCACCGGTCTTAGCTACACTGAACTTCACAAAAACCTTTATTGTGGAATGTGATTCCTCAAGAAATGGACTTGGTGTTGTTTTAATACAATAAGAAAGACCCATTGCTTTCGAAATTTGTCCAATCAAAGGAAAGTATCTACACAAAATTATTTATGAGAAGGAAATGCTAGAAACACTACATGCACTTAAGAAATGGTGATGCTACTTAATGGGAAGACAGTTCAAGGTAAAAACGGATCATGATAGTATTAAATTATTTTTAGAACAAATATTATCTTCAAAAGAGGAGTAAAAATGGGTCACAAAGATGTTGAGTTATGACTTTGAAATCATCTACAAAAAAGGGAAGCAAAATGTTGTGGCAGATGCACTCTCAAGAAAGGATGAGGATGTCGAAGTATTTCTTTGTGCCATTTCTATTATCCAACTAGATTGGGTAAAAGAAACAAGGGATGAATGGAAGAATGACGAAAAGGTGTGGGCACTCATTCAAAAGTTACAACAAGATCCCGGTACATCTTATACATTTAGCTGGGAAAATGATTCATTATAGTACAAAGATTATTTATACCTATGTAAGAAATCCCAACTCAAACAAAACATTCTTATGGAATTGCTCACCTCTCCCTTAGGAGGGCACTCAGGATTTAAAAAAACTTACCACAGGGTTAAAAAGAATTTTTTTTGGGATGGCCTTAAATTGGATATTCAAAATTTTGTGGCAGAATGTTTATTTTGCGAAAAAAATAAAGTTGAAACAATTAAGATCCCTGATCTATTACAACCTTTATCTATTCCAAGTCAGTGTTGGGAGGATGTTTCAATGGATTTTATCATAGACTTACCCAAGTCCAAAGGAAAGAATGTCATCATGGTGGTAGTTGACAAACTTACCAAGTATGCACACTTTTGAGCATTATTGCATCCATTTAAATCCAATATAGTTTCCACTGCATTTATGGAAACAATTCAAAAGCTACATGAAAACCCAAAGATTATTGTGAGCAACAAAGATCCCATTTTTACTGGAAATTTTTACACATAATTATTTTCGTGTATTGGTACTCAGTTAGCTCATAGCTCATCTTATCATCTTCAATCTGATGGGCAAACTGAGATAGTAAAAAAATATTTGGAACGATATCCTTTTTGTTTTGTATCTGATAAATAGACACAATGGGTCAAATGGTTACCTCTGGCTGAATGGTGGTTTAACACTTCCTTCTGTACTGCAGCAAAAATAACCCCATTTATGGCACTTTTTGGATATCATCCACTGTCCATCACATCATATTTAAGAGAAAATTCTAAGATTCAAGCAGTGGAAGATCACATCGAGCATAAACAACAAGTTCTCCAACTCTTAAAGGATAACCTCACTTTGGCGTAGAATAGAATGGAACAATAGGCAGAGCAACATCGAAGCAAAAGAAGTTTCGATGTAGGTGACTGGGTATTCCTACGGCTACAACCATATAAAAAAATGTCTCTCAAGCAAGTTAAGAAGGATAATAAATTATCACCAAAGTATTATGGTTCGTACAAGGTGTTGCAAAAGATTGGTACTATGGAATACAAATTGGATCTTCTTGCATCTTCCCAAGTGCACTCAATTTTCCATGTTTCATGCTTAAATAAGGTTATAGGTGACAAACTCCCAATTCAAACAATATTTCTAGAACTTGACGAGGAAGGAAAAATCATATTGTAACCTAAAGCAATCACAGAAACAAGAACTCAACAACTACGAAATCAATAAATTTTGGAGTATCTCATGAAGTGGAAGAACTTACCAACTGAAGATTCCACATGGGAGGGTGATAATTTTATACGGAAGCATCCATAATTACTCAAGCGTTGAGGACAACATTTTTTTGAAGGAGAGGGGCATGTTAGGTCCCTGTAATACTAGTGATTCCCCCATTATTATTGTCATTGTATCCCTTATTGTTATTGTTGTGCCCCTATTGTCCCCATACTTTTATTATTTTGCCCCATAGAAGCCCACTATTGTTATTGTTGTGCCCCTATATTATTATTGTTATGTCGGACTCGATTATATTGTGACCCCTTGGACTCCTATATATAGAAAGGAGGTATTTTCATTTGTATCATCCAAAAATTATTCATTTGTGTAATGTAAAGGAGGATGCCCCCTCGAAGAGGCTTATTTTGAAGTCGTTGATCTATATTTTCTTCTATTTTGTGAGCTAGTTACATAACAATGAGTCAGAAATGTTTAACATGATTGTAGGTGAGTTGGAGGTCAAGAAATTTATCGATAGGTTTGAAGAGTAGCATGAAAACATCCCACCAATGCAAGAAAATGGACAACAAATTGAAGAGGAGGAAGGGAAACAAGTGGAAAATGATGAACACCAAGAAGAAGTAATCTTGCGGGAACATTTACAAGAGATTCAACCTGATAATCCACCACCATAGCTGGCTCATAGATCTTCTAGGCCTAATAAGCCTTCACAAAGGTATCCTCCTTCCA
This sequence comes from Pinus tabuliformis, assembly GCA_031772625.1. Lineage (NCBI taxonomy): Eukaryota > Viridiplantae > Streptophyta > Pinopsida > Pinales > Pinaceae > Pinus > Pinus tabuliformis. The sequence continues at coordinate 1,354,315,457 of CM062804.1, forward strand.
AATATATTTTATTGACCAATGAAGGTGAGCCTAATTATTTTCAAGAGGCTTGTAAAGTTGAGCACAATAAATAATGGAAGCAAGCAAAGGAGAAAGAAATGAACTCTTTGCTGGAAAATAAAACTTGGGAATTTGTAAAGCTACCAAAAGGTAGAAAGGCCCTACAAAAAAAATGGGTATATAGGATTAATCATGAAGGCGACAGAAAGAACGAGAGGTATAAAGCAAGGTTGGTGGTGAAAGGATTTGCCCAAAAATAAGGTATTGACTTCACTGAGATTTTCTCACTTATTTTGAAAATGTCATCCATCACAGTCATTCTTGGTCTTGTTGTTGCTTTAGACTTAGAATGTGAATAGTTAGATGTAAAGACTGCTATCCTTCATGGTTAATTAGAAGAAGAAATTTATATGAAGCAGCTAGAAGGCTTCATAGAAAAAGGCAAAGAATACCTAGTTTGCAGGTTGAAGAAGAGCTTGTATGGGTTGAAATAGGCACCTCAACAATGGTATAAGGAATTTGATTCATTCATGTTGGAACATGGTTTTTACAGGTTGGAAGTTTTCCTTTATGTCTATATCAAGAGGTATGATCAAGGAAAATATATCATATTATTATTATGTGTGAATGACATGTTAATTGTGGAACATGATAAGAATATGATCAATAGATTGAAGAAGGATTTGGGTCTAGCACGACAGAGATTTGGCATAAGGAGAATGTGTGATAGGAAAAACAAAAGGTTGTGGTTGTCAGAAGAAAAATACACCAAGAAGGTTCTTGATAAGTTTAATATGAAGGATCCAATCTAGTTGATACACCCATTGCAGCTCATTTCAAGTACAGTACTAAGTTATGTCCTAGTGATGACAAGGAGAAGGAATAAATGAGTAAGATTCCTTATGCTTCAACAGTTGGAATCTTGATGTATTCCATGGTATGCACATGAACAAATATTGCATATTCAATGGGAGTAGTGAGTAGCTTCCTTGCCAATCCAGATAAACAACATTGACAAGCAGTAAAATGAATTTTGAGGTATCTCAAGGGATGTAGTCATTATTATTTATGTTTTGGTCATAATGAGACTATTATTGAATGATTTACATATGCATATATGGCTGGAGATATGGACACCAGAAAAGGTTATTTGTATACATTTGCAGGTGCAGCAGCATCCTAGTTATCAAGGCTACAAATAATAGTATCTCTCTCTACAGTAGAGCCAGAGTACATAGCTGCAACAGAAGCTTGTAAAGATATTTTGTGGATGAAATGATTCCTAGGAGAGATAGGAATAAAGTAGAATAAGTATGTGCTATATTGTGATAGTTAAAGTGCCATTCACTTTTGAAAAACCCAACATTTCACTAAAAAACCAAGCACATTGACTTAAGATATTATTGGATCCGACATGTGTTGGATGAAGGACAATTATCCTTGGAAAATATCCATACATATAAGAACCATGTTGATATTCTCACTAAGATTTTATTAAGAAATAAACATGAGTTATGTAGAGGAATGGTAGAACTTGGTGTGACTTGCTTTATGATTCTTCATTTGACTTCAATGTTGGGTTGTGTTATATTCTTTCCACGACTAGCCCACGTAGTTAACTGGGGGATTAGAGGGGGGCTCCCCCCCCCCCCCCTTCATTGCGTTGATTGTCTAGTGGGGGGGGGGGGGGGGTCATAGGGGGTTTGAGAGGTACCTATAACCCCACTTTATGGGGTCTAGGGCAGTGCCCCGGAAAATTTTGGTTTTGGACCCCATATTAGGTTGGGTAGACCCACCTATGGTTTTGTGCATGATTTTCGCACATGTTTTTGGACGCGATGGTTTTCGGTCCATGGTATTGGACGTGATGATTTTTTGGTCCACGGTATTGGGTGCTTCAGCATGTATAGATATGTATTATAACATTGAAAGGAAAATAATGAAAAATCAAGCTGGTAGTCCCGGTTTTGGGATCCAGGGGAAAATCTCTGTGTATATGTGTTTTATGTGTTATGCTCCTGCATTGTTTATTCTCTGTGTTTTATAATTCATATGCAGGTAATTTATGTATGGGGTTAAAACCTACATTTGGTATCAGAGTTGTTTTGGCTTCAAAGGGACGCCTTTGTTGCTGAGGGTTTTGCTCGGGCCTGTGGTAGACCCTGTTCAATGGGAGATCTACGTGGTGAAAGAATATGGTGAGCAGTGGAAAGATAGAGATCGAGAAATTTAATGGTCAGAGTTTTGAGTTGTGGAAACTCAAGATCAAGGATCTGTTGGTGGATAAAGATCAATGGATCATGGTAGATCTGGGTACTAAACCAACGGGAGTGCCCGATGAAGAATGGAAGAAGTTATATCGGAAGCCAAAGAGCACAATACGATTGTGTGTCTTAGATTCACTATTGCTGAATGTATCAGGGGAAGCTACGAAAAAGGCTTTGTGAGACATGTTAGGGACTTTGTACCAATCTAAGTCTCTGGTGAATAAATTTTTCTTACGGAAAAAGCTGTATAGCCTGAGGATGAAATATGGAGACTCGATGACAGAGCATCTGAATGTATTTAATACTATGGTAAGTCAATTAGCATCTGTTGATATTAAAATTTCAGATGAAGATAAGTGCATCAGTTTGTTGTGTTCTCTACCATATTCGTTGGATAGTCTAGTTATTGCAATAGGTAGCAATGCAACTACCTACCAGTTTGATGAAATAGTCTCATCTTTGCTGACGGAGGAGATGAGATGGAAAAATATGGAGAGCGAAAAATGGTGATGCCTTGTCTATATGAGGATGGTCCCAGAACAGAAACAAAAATAAGTCATCGAGTGGGAGATCTAGATCTCCAGGAAAACCTGTAAAGGTGGTGTGCTGGAAATGCAGAAAGGAAGGACACTAAAAAAGGGACTGTAAATCTAAAGCTCCTGATAAAGGAAAGGGATCTGATGATACTCCTTCTACAGAGGCGAAAACCACCTCAGATGAAGGTGGGGATGTGTACTTGTCTTCTTCAAGTACACATGTAGATCATGAGGCATGGTTGATTGACTCAGGTGCATCCTTTCACTTCACTCCCCATAGAGAGTGGTTCTGCGAGTATGAGAAATATGATGGTGGTGATGTCTTCTTGGGGGATGACAGGAAGGCTAGAATCGTTGGTCACAGAAAGGTAAAGTTGAAGTTGCAAGGTGGAAGGGTTAGAACACTTCCAGGTGTTATGCATATTCTTGCATTGGCCAGAAATCTAATTTTTGTAAGCAAGTTGGATGATGCTGGTGTAAAAACAGTGTTCGAGAAGGATACCTACAAGATGGTTTGGGGAGCACTGGTATTGATGCAGGGAGTTTGGATTGGAACTCTGCACAAGCTGCAAGGTAGCACGGTTGTTGATGGGTGCAAAAGTTCTGTGGTTCCTGAAAGTGGAGCAGAAAATCTAGTGGTCTCTAGAGAGAAGACCATGTTGTGGCATCAAAGGCTTGGAAATATTGGAGAGAAGGGCCTTCGAATACTTCATGGTAAAGGTATGGTAGAAGGTATGAGTAATAGCTCTCTGGATTTTGATTTCTGTGAAAATTGTATATGGGAAGTAGAATTGGGTGAATTTCCCCTCTGGTAGTAAGATGGCAAAAAGGATATTAGAGCTTTTTCATAGTGATGTGTTTGGACCTGTGAAGGTTCCATCACTGGGTAAGTCTATGTACTATGTATCATTTATAGATGACTTCTCAAGGAATACATGGATATATTTCCTTAAGAAGAAATCTGAAGTCTTTGATAGGTTTAAAAAAATCAAGGCTCTAGTGGAAAACCAGAGAGAGAAGAAGATAAAGGTGCTGAGGACAGATCATGGTGGAGAGTTTTGCAGTAAGGAATTTGAAGAGTTCTGTAAGAAGTGTGGTATAGCACGACAGAAGACTACTCCATATACACCTCAGCAAAATGGAGTTGCAGAAAGAATGAATAAGACGTTGATGGAAAGGGCAAGAAGCATGCTTAGTGGTGCTAGGTTAGGACAGGAATTCTAGGCAGAGGTGGTGGATACTGCATGTTACCTGTTCAATAGGTCACCTTCATCTGCATTGGAGGATAAGACTCTACAAGAGGTATGGACTAGTAAGAAACCCTTTCTTTCACATCTAAGGATATTTGGATGTGATGCATATTTACATGTTCCAAAGGAGAAACTAACCAAGTTGGATATAAATCTGAAAAGTGCATCTTTATTGGGTATAAGGATGGTTTAAAGGGTTATAAGCTTTGGAACCCAGTAACAAGGAAGGTTGTGTACAGCCGAAATGTGGTGTTCATAGAGGTGAAAGATGTTATTAAACATGAAGTCCAACCAAAGGAACCTAAGAAGATAGAGTTTGAGCTAAAGGAGGAAGAATCAGATTCTACAGCAGAGGAGGAATCAAAAGATGAAGAGCCACAAACTTCGGCTGTGAGAAGATCAGTTCGAGAAAGAAGGCAGCCAAAAAGGTATAATCCATCTACTTTCTATTCAAATTTTGCTTTGTCTGTTACTGATGATGATCCCAGAACTGTGAAGGAAACAGTGGATTCAAAGGATGGAAAACTCTGGAAAGAGGCCATGGTTGATGAAATGGCATATTTGCACAAAAATGAGGCTTGGTATCTAGTGGAGTTGGCAGCTGGAAGGAAACCCATTGGTAGAAAATGGGTGTTCAAGAAGAAGACAAATGCAAAAGGAAAGGTGAAGAAATACAAAGCTCGGTTGGTAGAAAAGGGTTATTCCCAGGTGCCGGGAATTGATTTTGGTGATATTTTTTCTCCTCTTGCGAAGGTAACTTCTATTAGATTACTTTTATCTATTATTGCTGCTTTTGATTTTTGAGGTAGAACAGATAGATGTGAAGACAAAATTTCTTCACGGGGATCTGGAAGAGGAGATCTACATGAAGCAACCTGAAGGCTTTACGGTGAAGGGTAAGAAAGAACTGGTATGCAAGTTAAAGAAGTCTCTGTATGGGTTAAAACAGTCACCTAGGATATGGTATCACAAATTTGATACATTTATACAGGGACTTGGCTTCACCAGAAGCAAATCAGATCATTGTGTGTATTTTAAATTAATTGGGGACTGTGTTATTTATCTGGTCTTGTACGTGGATGATATGTTGCTGGTTGGAAATGACAAATAAATTATCCAGGATTTGAAGACCCAATTGTCCTCCAAATTCGACATGAAAGATCTTGTTTCTGAAAACTATATTTTGGGCATGGAAATTAAAAGAGATCGGGCAAAGAGGAAGGTCTGGTTAAACTAGAGGAAGTATGTTGAGACAATACTGCAGAGGTTTAATATGCAGGATAGTAAACCGGTGAAGGTTCCTATTCCAGTAGGTGTGAGGTTATCTGTTGAACAGTGTCCCAAGACACAAGAAGAGGAAGAGGACATTTCCTGTGTTCCATATGCAAGTGCAGTCGATAGACTGATGTATGCAATGGTCTGTACTAGAGCAGACATTGCACATGAAGTGGGAATACTGAGCAGGTTTATGTCAAAACCAAGGAAGGAGCACTAGACAGTAGTGAAGCAGGTTTTCAGGTATTTGTGTGGCACTAGTGATTATAGTTTGTGCAACCAAGGAAGACTAAGATTGGACAAAGTTTTGGATATCCATGGATTTGTTTATGCAGACTGGGCTGGAGATCTGGATCAGAGAAGATCTACAAGTGGGTATGTGTTTAACCGCTTTGGAGGTGTAGTCAGTTGGATGAGTAAGAAACAATTTGTAGTGGCACTATCAACTATAGATGCAGAATACATGGTAGCCACTCATGCAAGCAAGGAAGCAGTTTGGTTGCAAAGATTGTGTTCAAGTATGGGGTTAGTACAAGAAGCTATAAGGATAGACTGTGACAGCCAAAGTGAAATTTTCTTGGCAAAGAACCCCACATATCATTCAAGGACAAATCACATTCATGTTCAGTATCACTTTGTGAGGGATATGATAAAAGACAAAAAGGTGTTGTTGGTAAAGGTGGACACTTTGAAGAATATTGCAGATGCATTGACAAAATCTGTGAGCTCTGAGAAGTTCTCTTGGTGTAGAGAAACTATGGGCATTTCAAGGCTAGAAAAATGACTAAGCTCTCTTGTGGCCCCCTGTGAAAAGAAAAAAAACAAGTGGGAGAATGTTGGTTTGTGTTATATTCTTTCCACGACTAGCCCACGTAGTTAACCAGGGGGTTAGAGGGGGGGTCGAAGCCCCCCCCTTTTGTTGCGCCAATTGTGTAGTGGGGGGGATCACAGGGGGTTTGAGAGGTACCTGTAACCCCACTTTATGGGGTTTGGGGTAGTGCCCCGGAAAATTTTGGTTTTGGACCCTATCTTAGGTTGGGCGTACCCACCTATGGTTTGTGCATGATTTTCTCACATGTTTTTGGAAGCGATGGTTTTCGGTCCATGGTATTGGATGCGATGGTTTTTCGGTTCATGGTATTGGATGATTCGGCATGTATAAATATGCATTATAACATTGAAAGGAAAATAATGAAAAATCAAGCTAATAGTCCCAATTTTGGGATCCAGGGGAAAATCTCTGTGTATATGTGTTTTATGTGTTATGCTCTCGCATTGTTTATTTTCCGTGTTTTAGAATTCATATGTAGGTAATTTCTATACGGGGTTAAAACCTACATTCAAGTGGGAGAATGTTAAATGTGAATCCATAACGCAAACATCAACGTCTTCTTATGCTGAAAGTTAATACTAACACCATCTTCAGCCGTCACTGCCACACACACGCTGAACCTACCACACTGCCATACCGACACCAAACCTACCACACCACTCATTGATTTTTAGCTTTTCACTTTGAAATGATCTGAATCACATGCAGAAAATTCTAGATCCTCCTTCCTCATCTATACATTTCTTTTTGCCTCTACCTGAGTAATGTTAAGATATTTTGACACATAGCAAATAGTTAAGTATAACTTGGTCTAGTGTAGAGTTAGGTAAAGTGTGTTTCTCTACTATGTACTTTTGTAACTTACAATCCGACGGTCACGATATGTAGTGATTTGACGGTTCATTCTCTCCTTGGTATTACCGACACTTGATCCATGGCTTAACACCTAATTGGTCCATGATCTCTATTTAAAGAGAATTGAGGGTCATTTGTAGGGTAACCATTCATGAGAGAAGCTTATGTAACTTTTCATTCTTTTATTAATAAATTGCCTGAAGTGGTCATGTTGGCTCAGGCCGTGGACTGTTTCCCTCTTTAAGGGTTTTAACCACGTCAAGAATACTAGTGTATTGATCTATTATTTGTTTATGAGCAGTGTCCTTTGGTGTTCTATCTGAGGAACTTACCCTGTAAATTCCTACATGGTATCAGAGCTATTTGAGGACCACATCCGTTGGTGATCCAAACCTGAAGCCGATATAACTGCATCCGAATGTTGTTTCCTAGATTTACTTTTTCTGACTACTTTCGGGCCGAGAGGACTGCTCTATTGTGTTAGGAGCATCTGTTCCAGTGAGGAACCCCTTTCATTTCATGCGAAAAGGTTTCCGGTAGCCCTAGCTACACCATTTTTAAGATCTGAAGGTATACAGTGTTTATTTGCAGTTTTTAGTTATTTTCTCTCTGTTTATTTCAGTTTATTTATCTCTTTGTTTTTTATTACTGTATCTATACCTTTCATTTTTGCGTATGCTCTTTGCCCCATGACTCTGTGCAATCTGGAAAAATCAAAAACAAAAATGAAGGATTTTTCTCATGCGTATGCTCTTTTCTGCCGTGCCTTAGTGTGATCTCGGAAAATCAAAAACATTAAGGAAAATTTTTAGTTTCTGGGTAGTAAAGCTAACTTCAAACCATAAGGTTTGTTTTTTTTTGTATTTTCATGTTGAGTTTTCTGGTTTTTGTTTTGTAGGCAAAAAAGAGCTTTCTCAAGTAAGCACGCACCCCAAAGCTTCAGTGACTAACAAAAAAAAAAAAACCCTTCCTCTTTTCCAAAAATTACTAACCTTTTAAACTAACTCACTTGGTCCAAAGTTACTTTATGAGAATAAAGGTCGTGGGTTCAAGTCTTTCTTTTTGTTGAGTTATTTTTTAAAAAAGCACATGTAGCTTATGTTTTAAAGTTACTTTATGTAAAAGTGTTCTCACCCATTAGAAAAAGTGAGTCACTTATAATTCTAAAGTCTCTTTATCTTTTATTTAATTTGCAATTTAGTGGGTAGCTCATAAAGTACCATTGTAAAAGTAACTTTCACTTATTTATAAAAGTGAGTCACATTAACTTTTTTTAGAAGTGAGCTAATTAGATTTATGTTTGGAAAGGGGCGGAGGGGGATTTTTTTTTAAATATAACATTATCGTTCATTTCCGCACATTCATACACTTTGTTGGCATCTTAAACAACTTTTCTTCAAAAAGCTATAACTTCTTCATCGAAAATCCGTTTTCAGAGCTGTTTTTCTTAATCAGTCTAATTTTTCGAGATATTTCTATTGGAATACTTAGTTTCAACATCTACAGCGTTAGTTTCTGTTAAAATGGAAAGTCCATGTCAAGTTATTTTTGACGACACCAACTACTTCTAATGGTGGTCCTACATTGTGGATTTAGTTAGAAGTAAAGGTCTTTACAAAATAGCCTCATGCCAAGAAACAAAACCTCCAGATGAAGATAAGGCAGCCAAATGGGAAAATAGGCAAGATCAAGCATGTGTGTTGATAGGGAGTCTATTTCTCCAGACCTTAGATTCCATACCACATAAATTGGTACTCCTAATGAAGAAATGAAACAACTCACTAAAGTTTTTGGAATCAAAAATGAAATTAGAACCCACCAACTCGAAAATGAGTTGCTTACATTGGACCCCAATAATTTTCCTTCTATTGAATATTTTTTTTCAAAGTTCAAGACTCTTAGACTTCTCTTGGAGGGTGTTAAGGTTAAGAAAGAAGATGGTAGCCTTATCTATTCCATTCTTACTAAGTTGGGACCAGCATACTCTTTGTTTGTTTCCACCTTCCATATTACTAAAGAATCTTTTATTTCTCAAGGACAAGACTACAAGTCCCCCTCTTTTGATGCCTTTTGTGATTATTTAATAAGAGAAAAAGAAAAGCTCCTATATCTTGGTCTTCTTAATCTTGGAAACTCCTAAGAAAGCCTTAGCTGCCCAGTAGAAACCAAATTCAAAGAATCCTAAAAAGTAGTATCTTAAAAAGAATGGTCCTAAACCAAGCAAGGGTCCTAAGCAATTTCAACCTCAAAATGAAAAATCATTTCAAGAAAATGATAAGCCAAATAAAAACAAAGGGAAGAAGACTGATAGACATTGCCACTTTTGTAATCGAGATGGCCACTTAGAATCCAAATGCTTTAAAAAGATGGAAGCCTTGGAAGCAGCAATGAAGAAGCATAACATACATTTGGAGCACTCTTGAACTTCAACTTCATCTTCAGGAATAACACTTTCTGCATGTGGTTGTCAAGCATCTCAGTCTGGTTATGCACTAAATGTATCTTATTCTTCTCATTCTCATGAGTGGCTCATTGATTCTGGAGCTTCTTATCATATGGCCAAACACATAGCCATGTTTCTTTCTTTAAATGATTGTAACACCAAAAACATATATGTTGGTGATGATAGATCTCTTAGTGTTGTAGGGACTGAAACTATTCATCTAGACAATGGTCAATTTAATGATGCATTATGTGTTCCAAGATTATCCTACAACCTTCTATCTATATATCAGATAACTCATTTAGGTGAAGGTAAAATCGTTGAATTTTCACCTCACGATGTTGTAATTAAGGACCTAAGAGATCCTAGATAGATTTTAACTATTTGCATTGTTGATGATTCTACAAGTTTGTATAAGTTTAACAACTTTGGGTCATCAAATATTCCTTCGGTATTTGTTGCTCATAATATTAAAAGTGAGGAAAATTTTGGATGAGCGATTTGGTCACTTAAACTATCACTCCCTTCAGAATCTATGTAAAGAAAATATGGTGACAAGTCTTCCAATGGTATCTTGTAGAAATGGTGTTTGTTCCGAATGTGTACTTGGAAAAAATCATCGGGATAGTTTTGAAAAACATGCCTCTTGGCATGCCTTAGCCCCTTTACATCTTCTGCATAGTGATATATGTGGTCCACTTCCAAGTGTTTCATTCTTTGGCTACAAGTATTTCTTAACTTTCATTGATGATTTCTCCAGACACACTTGGGTATACTTCTTAAAACTTAAGAGTGAAGTATTTAACATGTTCTTGGCCTTTAAGGCCTTCGTTGAAAAACAATGTGGACATGAAATTCTTAATCTAAGATCTGATAATGGCAGATAATATTTTAACAACAAATTCATCAACTTTTGCACTGAGAATGGAATTCAAATGCAACTTACTGTTCCATGTACTCCACAACAAAATGGTGTAGCTGAAAGGAAGAATCACACCTTAAAGGAAATGGATAATTTTATGCTTCAATCTAAAGGAATTAGTCTTAATCTTTGGCCAGAAGCAATTAACTGTGAAAATTACATATTAAATCGCACTCCTACTAAGGTTTTAAAGAATATCACTCCAAAAGAAGCATGGAGCTTAAGTAAACATGTAAGTCACATTAGTGTTTTTGGAAGTGAAGCATGGGCCCATATTCCAGATGAGAAACATAAAGCTTTAAAACCTAAGAGTGAAAAATGTATTTTTGATGGATATTCTGAAGATGTCAAAAGATATAGACTTATTCCACTTAAGTCCAAAAGTGTTATCATTATAAGAGATGTAAAGTTTGTTGAAAAGATATCAGCCTACGAGCCTAGTTCGCCGGATGTGCCACCTCTCTGTATCCCTTCTACTTTTGAAAGTATTTCTTCTTCAGACGATGATAGTGAGGATGACAATCCTCCCCCACCTTCTCAAGATCCTGCTTCAACTGCTTAGCTTCCAAAATGGCTCCGCGCTACTCGGGATGCAGCAGGTGCTCTTGCCGGTGATCCTATAGATCAATGACTTACACGTTCTCAGTTTGATAGTGCCTCTTCTTTACTGGCTCAAGCTTCAGCGAATTATGACCTTGACACCTTTGCAGAAGCTTCCATACAGATTGGGACATAGCTATGAATGAAGAATATCGTTCATTATTGGCAAATGATACATGGGATCTTGTTCCTCTTCCAAAGGGATGAAAACTTGTTAGATGCAAATGGGTTTACAGAACCAAGTATGGACCAGATGGAAAAGTTGATAAACATAATGCTCGTCTTGTTGCTAAGGGTTTTCCACAAGTTGAAGGCATCGACTATACTGAAACATTCTCCCTTGTGGCCAAAATGAACTCTATCTGCCTTGTTCTTTCCCTTGCTGCCTCTTTCAAATGGGAAGTCCATCAGATAGATGTTAAATATGTCTTCTTGCATTGGGAATTGCATGAAGAAATCTATATGGAACAACCTACTAGCTTTATACAAACAAACTCCAGTCTTGTATGTCATCTTAAGGAATCCCTTTATTGTCTCAACCAAGCCCCTCAAGCTTGGTATGCCAAAATGGATAGCTTTCTTTTAGAAATTGATTTTTTTATGTGTCATTTTGACAATACTGTCTACACCAAGAAAGTGGTCAGGTCTGTTATCATTCTTGTTCTTTATGTTGATGATCTTATCCTTACTGGTAGTGATCCCAACCATAGAAACCATGTGAAGTCCAGCGTAAAAATAAGTTTGAAATGACAAAATTAGGACACTTGCATTATTCTCTTGGTCTTCAAGTCTTGCAATCCAAGGAAGGTATTTCCCTTTCCCAGTCCAAGTATGCATGTGATCTTCTATGCCATTTTCACATGGAAGACTATAAGCCAGCCCCTTCTCCCTTTCAGTCTGGAGCCAAACTTTCAGTCACTTGTACTTCCCCTGAAGTTGATGCTACCTTATACCATCAACTTGTAGGAAAACTTTTGTATCTGACCCATACTCGTCCTAACCTTTCTTTTGTTGTTGGCCTTACTACTCGATTTATGAAAAACCAACATGAAAGTCATTGGAAAGTAGCTAAAAGAATACTTCATTATGTTTGAGGTACAATTCAGTTTGGAATTCATTACAGTGCAGAAGCATCTCCTCTATTGGTTGGTTTCACTGATTCCAATTAGGCTAGTGACCCTGATGATCGAAATTCTACTGCAGGTTATGTGTTCACTCTTGGTTCAAAACCTATTACATGGGCTTGCAGAAAACAAAGTGCCATTTCTCTTTCTTTAGCAGAAGAAGAGTATTGTGGTGTTGTAGAAGCTAGTAAAGAATCCTTGTGGCTTCGTTAGATCCTCTCAGAGCTTGGCTTTCAACAACAACATCAAACTACACTTTGGTGTGATAATCAAAGTGCCATTCAACTATGCAAAGATCCAGTCCAACATCAGCGTAGCAAACACATTGAACTGCACATGCACTTCATTAGAAAGCTCATTCATGACCATGTTCTTGAAGTGCAATATTGTTCAATAGATGATAAAGTTGCAGACATCTTTACAAAGGCTCTCACAAAGGCGAAGTTTACTAAACTTCGATTTATGGTTGGAATTCAAGAAGTTGTCACTAAGGGGGGATAAGCTCTAATGCCTCCTTCCTTCTCCTATTGTGTCATATTTGTACATCCTTCAATCCTATCCCAAGTTGTTCTTAAAAGGGGATGTTAGGATATTCCAACACATAGGAAATAGTTAAGTATAACTTGGTCTAGTGTAGAGTTAGATAAAGTGTGTTTCTTTATTATGTACTTTTGTAACTTACAATCCGACGGTCACGATATGTAGTGATCCGATGGTTCATTCTCTCCTCATTATTACCAACAATTGATCTGTGGCTTAACACCCAATTGGTCCATGATCTCTATTTGAAGAGCATGGAGGGTAGCTTATGTAAATTTTCATTTTTTTATTAATAAATTGCTTGAAATGACCGCATTAGCTCAGGCCATGGACTGTTTCCCTTTTTGAGGGTTTTAACCACGTCAAAGATACTGGTGTATTGATTTGTGATCTGTTTGTGAGCAGTGTCCTTTGGTGTTCTATCTGAGGAACTTACCCTGTAAATTCCTACAAGTAATCTAAGCTGAGAAAAGGCCCTCCAGTAATGAAAAACTTATATTGTGTGTTTTCCATTCTTATCTTATGTTGTTCTCTTGTATTGTAATCTCTCTTTACATCTTTGTTGTCGTCTTCATCATTGTTTTTGTACTCTTAACTTTATCGATACTTGGAATATAGAATATTTGATTTATATGTAAGCAAGGTAGATACTTTGCGATCCTTTTGGATAATTTTAATTTCAAGGTATTGTTTGTTTCGGAATTTGGAAATGTCAAAGTAGGGAAATACGTACCGTAACTTGAGTTTTGTAAGAACTCTATGTGCAATTTCCAAGTTAATATCAAAGGAACGCCATTTGGTGGTGTTTCTTGTAAATGCTTTACCAATAATATATTTCTCATTCAAACTAAAAGTAAGGAAAAAAATATTTCCATCCTTGCTCACCACTCCATTACTCTTAATTTTCCAATATAAAAGGTCAAATGTATGTCATAATGACCGTTATTTATTTATACTCTGGAAAGAGATAACCTTTGAAGTAGAAATGTAGCTTTAAGTAATCATTTTAATGCTAGGATAGGTCTTGTGCAAAAAATATGTTTATAGAGGGAAATGATGTCACACGGATGGACAATGGAAAAATTAAGAGGAAAGGATTGGTTAAGGTTTTACTACATGAATAAGTCGTTGTTGTTATAAGCAAACATTTGCTATATTTACGTGATTGGTGTACAAGCTTTTAAGTTGTAATAGTATTTCATATTTTACTAGCATAAGAGGAAACGCTTGTTCAAACAAGGGTAGTGTATTTACAAATTGATAATTTTGGGATTGGAATTAAACTTGAAAATTTTCTTCTCGTTAGAATTTGAAATATGGAGATTGAAATGTAAAAATATGTTAAATCATCCATTGGTTTCAAAAAAAGACTCATATTCTATTTAAACTTTTCGTATATGTGCAGGAGGAATGCTTTCAGGATTGTGAGAGAAAACCAACTTTTTAGTTCGTATGATGAAGAATGTGAAAGAAAACCAAGTCTTTAGTGGGTAGGATGAAGAGTGTAAATCAATAGGAAAATATTTAAATGTAATTTTATAAAATTATATACGTATTTAAATATTATTTTATAAAAATATATATGTTAAATGAATGAATATACTTATTTTAAGTGAGAATTTTTAAGATCCATCTTAAATATCTAAAATTAAAATAAATGTATTTTTATTATTTTTGGTAGATCTTAATAATATGTAGTTGATTTTTTCATTGTTTAAATTGTATTTTTTAGTGTCAAATTTTTATTGTGTATCAAGAAAAATTGACAATAAAAAACATTAAAAAGGAGAAAAATGTAAAATAGTGAAACTATTTGAAACGTTTTAACCATGAAAATTTATTTTTTTCATTTGTTTTATATCATATATACATAATTTTTTAAAACAATGTATCTGAGCATATGGCTTGAAAGTGAAGGTAAGCGAGCTAAAGGCCAAGCGGATTTTAGAAAGCAACACTCAACAACATACCACCTTGTTATGCTCAGGATCATTGTGGAGGAATGCCACAATGATAAATCCAATCTCTTTTGTTGCTTTGTGGACTTTAGAAAAGCTTTCAATATGGTTCCTAGAAACAACCTTTGGAACAGATTACAAGAGCTAAATGTTCCTTTTGAGTTGAGAGTTGCTACTATAAGGTTATACGAGAATGTAATTGCCAAGTTAAAGAGCAATGAGGGGTGGTCGAAAGATATTAAGTGTAATATCAGAGTTAAACAAGGTTGCCCCTTCTCCCCTACTCTATTTGGCATTTACATTGACAAGCTAGAAGGTTGTTTAGAGGAAGCAGGATGTGCTGGCACGATCTTAGCTGCGATAGTCATCATCCTTCTTCTCTACGCCGATGATATTGTTCTTCTCGCAAGGTTCCCGTCTGATATTGATAAGAAACTTATACTTCTTAAGGATTTCTGCTCTACCATGGGTATGATTGTTAGCAATGACAAAACAAAAGTTATGATTATCAAATCCAAGAAGAACACTTATGCTAATTTTATGTATGACAATAGTAACTTGGAGGAAGTGTCTTCCTACAAGTACCGAGGAAATGATATTCATCACAAGCTCAATTGGAACCATAGCATTGAGAAAATGATTAATGGGGGATGAAAAGCTTATTTTGGTCTTGAAAATAATTGTAAAACACCAAACCTCATAATGTGGGACAGAAAGAAGTTCCTCTTTGAAACTTTAGTCACTCCTATTATCTTATATGGATGTGAGGTTTGAGGTTGTAGCATCTATAGAGAATCGTGGAGAAAGATTGAGCAAATCCATAAGCATTTTATAACGTATAACCTCAAAATTAAAAGCAACACACCCTATCCTATTCTCCTTATAGAAGGGGTCTTTCCCCTATCGAGATCCTAGCTATGACTATGCCTCAGTTGTACAAGCACAAACTCAATAACATAGGAGACCATAGACTTTGTCAGCTAGCTTTAAATTCTAGCCAAAACCACCTAAGGCTCAAACGAGGCTGGTATAAAGACACCAGGGCTTGGTTAAACCATTAGGAGATCGATGAGAATGTTGCATTGTGAAACATTAATAACAGTAAAAATATTGTTACTTCTATGTTCAAAGAAAAAATGTAGTGTGAGAAAGATTTAGAAGCTAAAAGAAAATTAAGATATTATAAGGAGGTCATCAACCCCACCCTAGAAGATCAAAAGTATCTCTCTGTTTTAACTAGCTCAAAGAAGAAAATTAATATAGCCAAGATTAGAACGAACTCTCATGAGCTCCATAGTGAAACGGGTCGTTGGTCAATTCCTAAAACACCATGGAATATGGAAAGGTTCTATCATCTCTGTGAGTATACGAACATCGAGGATGAAAATCACTTCCCCTTAGAGTGCCCCGCATACAACCACATTAGATCTTAGTTTCAAAATCTTTGTTGCAATACTAACCTTCCTAGCTTTTTACATTGTCAAAATTATAGTGAGCTCAGGAGGCTTCTCTCCAAGTCTTTTGAGCATAGGAACAAAATCCTAAATCAAACTGAATAATTCGTTTCTTTAGGTCCGATAGACCAAAGTTTGGTCTCAGTGGACGTTAACCATCATCATCATCATCGTATACACATTTTACATTAAAATATTTTACTTAACATGTGTACGTTGAGACATTTTATCTATGGACTACATTGTGCACATTAAAATAATTTTTTTAGTTATTAATATAATTTTAAGTATACATCAATATTAGTTAATTTTTCATATTAAAATATTATATCTATGGCATATTAATTTTAAATTAAGAATTGAATGAATTAAAGTTCTCCCTTTTATCATTCTTATTAGGAAAAGAGTTTATATATACGACTTAAGTTTATACCTATCTAACTTTATTTAAAAAAAAAAAACGAAAAACATAATATAATAGACTAGCAATAGACACAATGCTACATATAAAAATATAAAAATGCTCTAAAATAAAATATTTATAAATATTTTTATTTTGAATGTGCTATGATTTTTGACCAAGTGGTGTTGGTCTATGGTGTTGTAACAAAACATATTTACAAGTTAATTATATGCATGGTAAAATGGGGGTGAATATCCATCATTAACAATCATGGTAAGAATTAAGTTTAATTTAAAAACTGTTATAAAAGTATAATTTAATAAATATTTTGATTTTTAAATGAGTTATAATTTTTAGAGACAGTGTGGTATTGATAAGTCATAGTAATGACCATAATACACTCAGCTATATAAATATTTTTTATTTTTTTTTCATTTTTTAGTATAATTTTTATATCTGACAATAAAATTATATTTTAATTTTCAGAATATTTAATTAAATATTTATTTATTTCAAAATTTTAATAAATTTGATCAAATTTGCTTAAAAAATCAAAATTTTCATTACCAAAATAAAAAATAATATAAACTGCTTTACCGAGCTATAAAAATTAACATGCATGATAAATTTAGAAGAATTTTTCACAGCAATATCACCAAAATCCACCTCTGGGTTGAGATGATGAGGAAAAGGATAGAAGCTATCCACCAACAACCACGTGCAATACATACAGCTCTATATTCGGATAATGAAGTGAAGTCGGAGGCCAGAACACTTACAGCTCTGCATTGGGAATTTGGGATGATGAGGCAAAGGATAGAAGCTATCCACCAACAACCACGTGCAATACATACAGCTCCATATTCGGATAATGAAGTGAGGTCAGAGGCCAGAACACTTACAGCTCTGCATTGGGAAGTTGGAATGATGAAGTATGGTCAGATGGGAACACCATATGCTGTAATTGTTTGATCGGATAATCTGTAGGCATATAAACTCGTCTATCAATGTTTATAGATTTTGGTTTAGAAGATAGAAGTTGAGAATATGGGCAAAAACATAGAAAATATAAGACATCTGGAACAAAAGCACATGTGAATCGTTGAATGCACTGAGAAAGATCTATGAATTTTTTATAAGTGGAAAAAAAGAGTTTTTCCTAAAAAAAAATATGGACAGTCGCCACAAGAACAAATTCAAAAAAAAAATGGACAGTTGCCACAAGAACAAATTCATTTTTAGTTACAAGAATAATTTGCTCTGGTGAATCCATTTATATATAAAAAAAATTATTATTTTACTCAACATTCGCTATTTTTCTCTCAGCAGGTATTATATAAAAAAGAGAATAGTGGTTTCGGCAGGTCCGCAGCAATAATATTTTAGGCAACATATAAGAACGTGAAATGTGAGGGTGTGGGTATTATATATAAAAGAGAATACAATGATATTGTCGAGGGATTATATATTTTTTCATAAAGCTCCCATTGACGTACGTAATGTCGACAAGGATCTTATTAGTTGGGAGTGACCATTGTCGGTACCAGTGGTGATAATAAATTTCATTTCACGTTTGGTGTAAAGCTAATCATATGCATTTATATTATTAACATCCCTTCGACGTCTTAGGTTTATTTTAAACTGATGAAATCTGGCCAGTAGCAGTGTTTAGGTGTGCGAGATTGGATTGTCAACTTGTGGGTCCAAACCTCCACATGTATCTGTGTTGCACCACAACTTTTGACTTATTCATCTTCTTACCTGTTAATCATAATTTTGACTTATTCATCTTCTTAGTTGTTAATCATAATTGTAGGTACTACAGTGATAACATATTCTTAAGATTCATTTCATGTTTGGTGTAAATCTAAAAATGTACATTTATATTATTAACATCAATTCACGTTATGTTAGGTATAACAATTATATATGTAAATTCAATATTAAGTATAATAATTAATTAAATTATAAGTTTATTTATATATATTTATTGAAAATTTTAAAAATATAATTAATGTGAAAATAAATTTAGAATTTTTATTATTGGAAATATTTTGTGAATATTTTATAGAAAATAAATTTCTATCATTCTTAACATAATTATTAATAATTAAATTATAAGAATTTAATTTCAAAATAATCGTTAATATCAATATAAACGTAAATGAAAAAAATTAAAAATATTATTTATTTTAAAATATAACCATTAATATTATATATTTTAAAGTAAAATTGAATTATATATAAATACGTATATAATTTTTTATTAATAATTATTTGAAAAAAAGGAATGAAATAAATTTTTTTTTTTTTTGTAATAGATGATTTATAAATCAAATTTCTCATCCATCCATAATTTTGATAGATCATATAAAATAATAATAAATAATATTGATTTTCCCATGCATAAAACATATCAAATTCAGATCATATAAAATAATAATAAAACATATCTAAGTGTTTTATCTAATTCCACGTGTTTAATTGTTTTAGGTAAAGCCTGATGAAATTTAATATTATAAAATGTGATACAACTTGTACCACATGCTTCATTTCACTTTAAGCGTTTAATTTTTCGAACCAGAGTAATAGTTACAAAGTAGTTAGTTATTGCTTTTAAAATATGATGTGTAATCATAGGATTTCAAAATTTGATAGAAGGGTAAGAGAATAAAAAACATTACATTGCACACTTAAAGATTATATAATACAATGAGCTAGTTAGACATTTATTTACAGAGTTTATACCCTTAGAAATATGGAAAAATAAAGATAGCATTTGGATAAAAAGCATGAAGTAATAAACATAAATGTAATTTTATGTATATACTTTCCACATAAACTTTTAATTTCTCAAAAAAAATTCTAATGAAATTAAGTGAAATATGTATATGCATATATAAATGTCTATAGTTATGTGCGATAAGTTTCCCCACTTGAAAAATGTTACTAATTTAAAACTAGTGGAAGTAATGCATGTTTGGAGTCAAAGGTTGTTCGGAAGCAAGGCATATAGTTATGTGCGATAAGTTTCCCCACTTGAAAAATGTTACTAATTTAAAACTAGTGGAAGTAATGCATGTTCGGAGTCAAAGGTTGTTCGAAAGCAAGGCATGTGTGGAGGATAAGTATCATTTCAGTACTTCCATAATATTAAAATGTCAAAATATTTTATGTTTTATTTTACATTCTTTGGTGTCACCTAAAATACTGGAAGAAGTTTTTGGCATATTTGGTTACGTAAAGAGAAATAAAGCTAATTCAATGCATGTAATACAAATATAGAGTCTAAAGTAGTAAGTTTTGTTTAAATTCACAATATCTATTTAATTGGAAGAATATATTAAATCTTATATAGTTCACACAGATTAAAAAAAATAAAAAATAAAATAAAATAAATAATAAATAAATAATAAATAAAAATTAAAGATAAATAAACAAATTAGTGGTATTCATATGAAAATTAAGTGTAAAGTGACTAATAATGCTCTCCCTCATTTGGTGTAAAATTTTCCTTTTACTACTATATTTTTGGTGGGCTAGAGTTATTCCATGTGTGAAAGAAGTTAGTATCTCCAAATATAATCTTCGTGTTTTATACTTTGTAAGAATTGGAGAGGAAATTATACCTATGAGGTAAAATTTTGATTTCTAGTATCAAGATTTATTAAATCCATTAACGGAAATTTGTATGTGTATATACATTAATGTCTATAGGCTTGTGTGATAAGTCTCTCCACTTGAAATGTATGTGCATATATATTAATGTCTATAGGCTTGTGTGATAAGTCCGTCCACTTAAAAAATATTACCAATTATAAACTTGGTGGAAGCAAGGCATGTACGGAGTTAAATACTATGGGGAAGCAAGGAATGTGAAAAGCTAAAATCTATGCAAAAATAAAATATGTGTGGAGGTTAAGCATGTGTGAAGGTAAAAGTATAAGTATCATTTGACTCCTTCCATAATATTATGAATAAGTCAAAATATTTAATGTTTTATTTACATTATTTGGTCTCACATCTAATATATTAGAAGTTAAGGTGTATTATGGATATGCTAAAGAATCAATGAGTATCATGGTTATATGATTTCCCTAGTCATAAAATTCATCTTTTTGGGTAACATTGAGAGAAATGAAGCTACTTCGATAGCATGTGAGAGAAATATAGAGCCTAAAGTAGTGATTTCATTTTAAATTCACATTAATTGTTTAATTATAAGAATTAATTAAAATTGATATAGTCAACGCACAAATATTTCCAATGGTATTTATTTGAAAATTAAGCGTAAAGTGAGTAATGAATCCCCCACATCATTTGGTGTAAATCTTTTCTTTTCCCCTATATTGTTTTTGTGGGATAGAGTTATTCCATGTGTGAAAGAAGATACTATGTCCAAATATATTTTTTGTGTTTTTACTTTGTAAGAATTGGAGAGAAATTTATACATATTGGATAAAATTTTAATTTCTGGAAACAAGATTTATTAATTCCATGGGGGGTTTCATTGAGAAAGAAATACCATATCACATGCATTCATATTGGGGGATATGTATTGAAGAAAAAATGACATAATATATTGAGCATATAATAGGGGGTAAAGGGTTTTTATATTGGCAGGTATAAAAAATAAGCTCATAGATAATGAAAAAATATAAAGAGATATAAAAAATGTTAATGAAAAAATAGATACCTACAATATCTAGTGAAAGTAGGGGTGTTTTAAATCAGGAAGGTTTATTGGGTTAATATTGGTATGCGGTTAAATAATGTTATTTTTAAAGGTATTTTCCAATATGTACTCAAATTAAGGGTATTCTTTAGTATCCCATGAACACACGTGATATGTCAAAGATTTATTTTGTGAAGCTCACTTTGATTAATTCCATGAATGGAAATATATATGTTCATGTATTAATGTCTATAGGCATGTGGGATAAGTCTCCCCACTTTAAAAATCTTACTAAGTTTATAAAACTAGTGAAAGTAAGGCATGAAAAGAGGTAAGACTTGTGCAAAGCTAAAGTCTATGCGGTAGCAAGGCATGTACGAAGATAAAGTCTTTGTGGAAGTAAATTATGTGTGGAGGTAAAAGGGCACCAATAAATAACATGAATTACTTAGTAGCCACGAAATCCCTGTATGAAAATTGAGCATGGGAAAAGGATCTAATTTCATATTATGTTCAACGACCACTCAATGCTCTTAGTTAGCACCAAACAACTTTTTTGTCTAGAACACTCAATAGAAACATGTAAAATAAATTTGTAAATAAACATGTATAGTGATGTATGTTTTTGTTAACCATAATGAAAAACATTTGTGTTAACATTTGAAGGTTAGACAAATTTTCTCAAATAAAAATGCATCTTTTCCCCTCTTGTTTCATTATTATGGTTATATCTTCAATGGTAATGCAAATTTTGTTTTGCATGGTGTTTAACAATGCTACCCCAAGACAACATGTATCATTTATTTCATTATTTTTCTTTCCCAACTACCCAACTAGTGTGTTTTTCTTCCTACTCCATTTTTTTAATCTTGCGAGACATTAAAAAATATCTACAAAGAGAAAAAAATGCACACTTATCTCTCTTGTTGAAAATTTCTTTAGCTATATAGCTAGTTCATTTGGGAATTTGGTACACTTCTTAGCTTTTGGAAATGTTTGGAAACATATTTAAGGTGAAAACGCATCATTTGACTCCCCATGCATTAATCACAATTCTCTTACTCATGCATTTTACCTCATTTTATTTCTCAATCTTCTTTAATATTTAATGGACTCTCCAAAGCTAAAATGCATCACACATCTATCTAGTTAGTAGATTAAATCTATAAGTCTAGCAATTTACTTCCTTATACTTTTTTTAACCTTTACTAGAGTTTGACAATGTATACAAGCATAAAATTCATCACATGGCTTCTAAGGTCATATATCTAACTCTCTAATTCATGCATTTTATGTTTTCATCCATTTTTCATTGTATCAAAGGGTCTTATGGAAACATCAAAGAGAAAACTCAACACTTGACTCTCCATGAAGTGAGTACAACTCTCTTAGTCTTTTTTTTTTTGTCTTCTTTGAGTTCTAAACCTTCAATTTAGTTTAAAGGAGCTACTATCAAATAAATACATAACACATCATCTTAATTCTTGAGTGAAGAAATGCATCAATGTGATCTTTGATTTACCAATACATCCCTTCATCAAGTACATTTTAATTTGCAAGTTCATTTTCAACTCTTTTGAAATGTTTGGCGGCCAAACACATTGTTAGGAAAACTAGTATTGTGCTTTGATGTTTATTGAGGTATAATATTGTGCTTGGAAAGTGTGAGAAGTAATTCCCTACATTAGAAGTGTTATTCAGCAACTAGACTAATACATATATCCATGGGCTATCATGATACGAGTTATATCTTGTGCACATATTCTAAATGTTTGACTATGTTGAACTAATACCTTTTAGAATCTTAGTAACTAAATTAGGAAACCATGATTGCTTGATGATAGTCCATTGATTCAGACATTTCATGCAAAATTCTTAAGCAAAATATAGTTATCAAATTGTTAAATCAACATTATGAATAGCCTATTATCATAAAAGTAGTTCTTCAATAAAAACAACTTTTATATTTAACCATAGAAGTATATTAATTCCCTACTTGAACAAATTTCTTGTACATGCATTAACATGTCTAATAAGAAGAGGTGAGTAAAACAAACAAAATCCTACTTAACATAAATATAGTTTAATGTATTAACATTGTACATGAATAACCTTGAAGTGTTTGTGTCACTTGAACATCAATACAACATTCTAGGTTATCTTGCTTTCTTTAAAAAGGTGAAACGGGTCCTTTTAATTCTCTACCTACTTTTCTCATGTGGATTTTTGTCTTGAAAACCAAAACTGTGATAATGAAGGATGGTAATAATTAGTTGAAACAACTTTGTCACTATGCATATTTAATTCTTTTCTCTCCTTATTTGTAAAATTTTACTTACATGATCTTGTCATTGATGTGTCATTAAGTAACCATATATATTAACAATATATATGGGTGTTGAAAATTATCATTATACTAGTGGAAATTATCCTAGTTAAATGATATGTGTTCCAACTATCATTGATGAAGCACATGTCATTAGTTAGCTTAACAACCACGTACATAACATAGTCGTGAAAAATGATTCATTGCAATGCAACAAGTTTATATTACTTTGGTTACTATGCATTTACAACCACTTACATAACATAGTTGGGAAAAATGATTCAGTGCAATAGAACAAGTTTATATTACTTTGGTTACTATGCATTTAATACACATTTAATTTTTAAGTATGGATACTTTATTACTTTAGGCACAAAATAGATAATCCATCAAAACAGACCACTCAAGAATCATCTATAAATAAGGAAGGAAAGAAAGATAACTTTGTTGAGGTCTTCATGTGAAAAAGGGTTTGGAATTCATCACTCCATTAAGAGGCTAAGCAATATAAGGGGACACAAACATTATCAAACTTGGATAAATCCCTTTTGCATTCATCACTCCATTAAGGCAGAAAGTAATATATGAGGACATAAACATTATCAAACATATATAAATGTCTAGTGATTGGTTCATAAGGATTCAAGCACAATCTGAGTAATTGGGGCAATGAAAAAAAAACAAGGAAATTAAAATAATTTGGAATCCCCATATGCATCAAAATATTCAATCACAAATAATAGAAGGATATGATCAATGAAAAATTTAAATTTTGGAGGTTCGTGAGACTATAGGATTTGGATATTATTGATTCTATTAATAAATCAAAAACCTTAAATTTAGTGAGGTTTCCAATACGAGTTTTATTATAAACATTGACATATTCAATCCATTAAGCATAGGAGACCTCACTTTAATCATTAGCTAGCTGCAATTAAGATAATGTAAATAATAAGTTAATAATATGATTAAATATCCTTGATTTTGAGATCCAAAATGGATTAAAATAGTTATCATAGGCCTTTATTGATACTCATAAGTCATAATATTGAATGCTAGTCCTAGAAAGGATTTTTTAAGTCATATCTTGAGAATTGCACTAGACAAATCAAAACATACAATATTCTAGATCAAGGTCAATGAAGTGGAATTTTAGGTTCTCAAACATGTAGAGACTAGGTCATGGACATTTTTCCTACATTACGAGTGATGATTTCATTTTAATAATACTTCATTTTTCATAAAAGGAATTCTATATATGAAATCTATTTGTACGGTAAGATAATGATCCAATTTTTTCACCATAGGTTGAAGTGGCGAGGTAAGCACATTATAATTTGCACATGTGGAGGTATTAACATATGAGGATCATCTAGAGATTTCTAGAAGAATTGTGAATATTTTAATAATGTTTTGATACTCCATGTCTATAGACCAAGGGAAGAAAAGAATTGGGGGGATAGGACTCCATGAGAGGGAAAGGTGAGGGGGAGAAACCAAAACATGGTTCTTAAGTCAAATAAATATTATTATTGTAATATTCATGAGGTAAGTTTATGGGATACATTAAAATATACTTTAAAATTATAATATATTATTTATCCTAAGCTATAAATAAAAAGTAGAAGGGAATAGATGATCATTCAAACTTTCATTCCTTAAAATTCTACTAGGATGTCTATGGTGTTAAATCTAATGAGAGCAATCAGATCTCTGGCTACTATGCCCGAAGATCTTAGGTGGGTCTACGTATGACTACACTTCTCCTTGGGTTGCCTTAGGGAAGGCTAGATCCTTAGATGGAGAAGTGTAGTGACAAGTGTTCTTGTGTAGGATTGTAAAATGGAATTTAACAACTATACCATACAACTATTTTTCACGCATAAGGGTGATTTTTATTGATTTATTGATTCATTTTCATGAAAAACATTATCCATCATTTGGTAAAACATTCCATCTTAAACTACCCTAATTTCTAGGGGATCGATGACTTATTGGTTCATTTTCCTTGTTGATATATGGAATCTAGGGATTTTTCTATAGTGAGGCAACAATCTTCAAAAATTGAGGAAGGAACTGCACTTGCAACTTCTTTGGTGTTGAAGCAAAGTTCTAAGTATAATATGTAGTGGCCAAGTATTGTGGATGTGTCGGTAAAACTTGTATAGTCAGTCAATGTGATGTTGAAAAGTTTGAGATGCTTAACGCATTTCTCTATCAGACTTTGAATCTCTACTTCATCTATTTTGTTTGTGTAGATACTCAACACAACATTTTGTTTCCATACAAAATGGAATTATAATGTCACATTGCGAAATACAGTCATCCACAACACATCGTCCATTCTATAGTGATACAAACCTGCAGACATAATAATCAATTAAACATTACTTCATACATTACATAATTTTTTTTTCCTAAAAAATCCTTTGTTGCTCATGTAGTACCAACATATTTGTTGACAACAATCTAGTATTCTTGCCCAAATTTCACATCAACAAGTTTAACTAAACCCTCTTGCTCTTTTTGTCAAGTGTTCCAAGGGTCATTGATGATTCAACTGTCAGGATAAGTTCTTGTGAGTGAGTAGGAAGGAACTTAAAATAGGCTATGTTTGGTGTAGAGTGTAAGACACTTCTAAATTATTAGAAAAACGGTTTAGATTGAGTCTAAAGCAGCCTTATAGAGAAGAGTAAATAGTGCATACTAGCGGTAAGCACCCACTGTAGTAATCTAAAGTAGGAATATATCGAGCCATTACACCAGTCACAATAACTTTGATATACTTGATAGTTACGATAATTTGTTTTAAACTAATTTAATTAGTTTATCTTCTAATCATATGGATAGTCTATTGGTCCTTCCTACATTGTAGAATTATATCACTGTTAATTCTTAAGTATATGCTTCCTATGTCATCACTATGGAATGCTTATGTTTAGGGGAAGTTAGCAATTTGTTGGACATTTTTCAAGTTGTCCCTTGATCATTATATCAACAATTTCTGGTTGTTAAGTCAGTCTCATTATATTAAGTATATTTTCCATGTACTCGTGTTAGTATTTAAGGTCCCCAATAACTTCTTCCTAACAGGTCTACATTTATCAAATTCGACAAGTTTCTCTAAGAATCATACCTAGAATAACACCTTGGCTCTATTTCCATCATCTATAGGTGGCCTTATACTCATCATTTATTTTCATCATTGTTCATTAACTAAGTGGTTTCACTTGTGTTCATTGCTAGCTTATATTATCACACATTAGGATTTATATATTACCTTGGGTTCCATTTTCCTTTTTGGTGGAATTCCTCTCCTCCGTCAGCAACATTCATTATCAGTTGTTACTCAAAGGGTCTTCTTCATGTGTTATTCCATCTCATGCATGCAAGATATGTACTTGGTGGTGTTCCTTGCAATATTTCATTTGAGACCTTCCAAATCATTGGCATCTTGGCTACACGTGTGTTATTTAATGGGGGCCTTAACACCCTTCTTCAATCAAATATTTTCCCATCGACTTCAACTCCTTTTCTCTGGTAATAAGGTTTAGGGTCTCATTTAGTACCTTCGGGTTTGCAGTCATCAATGGTAGTTTCAATTATTGTTGATAGTGGAAATACAACAATGCCCCCTATTTGATACATTGTATTGGTTTTCAACTTCAACACATCTATTCACGGTTGTTAGAATGTACTACTTACATTGATGCCTATTATCATCAATGATGGGTTTTATTTCATTTGTTAATGACTTAAATCAATGAGTGGTTGTAATCAAATAATTTATTGCATATTTGACTTCAACATTTGTTTCTATGTTGGTCTCCACTTTAGTACCATATTTCATGTTGACACCCAAGTGGTTGGAAAATAGCACTCCTTTTCACATGTTTATAGTACTTCAAAGGGGGATTATTTTTTCAGTTTATTGCTCCAAAAATCCTCTTGCTTTATATAATAAAACATAGCTAAATTATGCATTATTCATGGCTATGACCTATTATCTTAGATCCATTGTGTAATATGTTAATCGTCATGGTTGTCACCTTTCATATATATATATATATATATATACTTGATTGGTGAACATGTTTTTTGATCTCTAAGCATGGGTTTCCCCACCTTGGTAAATGATTGTATTTAGCTGGTTTTTTTTTTCGTGGTTGTTTTTTGGTCCATTGTCTCGTGAACTACTCCTAAGCCCACTTGATAACATCTTTCCAATTTTATATAATGTCATTTGACCACTAAATACCCTTTTGACCTTATATATTATGGGGACTCTATTATAGTATCATTCCCCACATCTATTGGAAGATGTACATATTGGCTTGATCTTCTCACCCCTATCCCCACTGCAAACATTTTTTTTCCCAAAAGAGATCTTTAAAAGAAATGACTTGGGTTCATATACACCCATTTTGACCTAGCATAACACAAACATGCACGACTCTCATGAAACAAAAGTGTGTATATATGTTAGTTTCCTTAAGGAAACTAATGTATGCCCTCATTCTGAACCAAATTTTTTTTAGTGTTTATATTATTATGCATTTTAGGCTAGGATTTGTGGTTTAATAGGGAGCCATATCCTATATCCCATACCCTAATGACCCTAACCTCTTTCTAAGATATTGATTCATCCCATGGGTGGAGGATAAGATAAGATTTGATCGAGTATCCTTATGTTGGTGATTTCCTCATTGATCATTGTATGTAATTCCCTTGGATTTTAAATCCCTTTTCCAAAAAAGGAAACCTTCATTTCCTAATATAGTTATTTATTTCAATATCTGAGAAGAGCCTTACTCTTTTTCTCATTTAGAAGCATAAGATTCAATGGAAGAGACCTTCAATGACCTAGGGTGGAGGGATCTGGGGGATCAATGTCATCAACAAATATTATTTGATCTCAACACTTTGTATTTTTTTCAAATTTTGTTAATAAAAAACTTTTTCCTCATTTTTCCAATTCAGTATTGTTAAAATATATTTTTCAATTATGTGTTATTATGATAATTTTCTTGATTTAAAGCATTCAAGTTTTGTTGGAATATATTATGAATCTCTTTTTGTTTGTTGTTTGTACATAAACATTCAGAAGCAAAAGGTTTTCTCAATAGAACTTCACTAACCTTCTTTATCCTAGGTAATTAATTTTTCCTTACTTAGGAGTTCTTCAATAATTTTTATTATTTTTCAATTGGATTGAGCCTCTTTAAGTATGCTTTGTTGTGGTATTCAAGCCAAACCATAGGGAAGAAATTTACTCTAATAGCATGCTTTCATAAAAACCTAGAATGTATTCTGCAAGATCATCAAGTTCATTTTGAAGATGCCATCTCAAAGGAACTAGTAACTCGTAAGGTCATGGTGAGCATGAAAATAATATGGAATATGATAATCTTGCTATACAATGTGACATTATTTCAAAATGTGATAGTTCTGCTACAATATGTGATGATGTCACAAATTGTGATAGTTGATGTAGTAGAATATAACATGAAATATGTAGAAATGGTTAAGAGGAAATTTGTATACATGTGGAAATTAGTCTAAAGCACACATTGAAGAAGGAAATTTCTATTGAGTCAAAACTAGAAGGTCACACTGCAAAAGAAGAATCATTGGATAGAGATGGATTCTAAGATGGAAATGAAAAGGAAGAAGTTGAAAATAGAAGGTCATGAGGATTGTTAATCAAAGTAGTATGAGAAGACCATTTTCAAGTGTTGAAGTTAAATAAATACAACATTAAGAAGGAAAGAAGAGTAGCTTGCAGAAAGAATAGAAGTTGGCTTGAGGAGGAAGAAAGGAGATCTCATTAATGATGCAAGATAATGGTTGAGGTTGGTATGGCCTCAGATCTAACATCCCAACAATCTGTATAAACTAATATGAAGTCTTTGAGCCATTGAATTTATATTTCTACAAAAAATGATAGAAAAATTTTAGGTTTCAAAATTATATCCCTATACATATTTGTGTGATTATATTGTTGTGTTGATTTTGTATCTATGGTTGTAGATTACATTTTGTTGTATGGATGATTAATATTGTAAATATGTCAAGGATGGACAATATATTCTCTTATGGAGAACAATGTCCTCATCAATCTATAACACTATGTGTATCTGTATGTGTGCATGCATGTGTGTGGAAATATTCACTAATTATGGCATTATTCTTGAGTTTCAGAATTATGTAGGGAAGTATTTTAGTGTGTTGAAGCATGATTCAATTCTATTGTGTATAATGCCCATGAGGATGAGAGTTCCTATTGAATATACGTAAGAATATAAATATTTCCCATATCACGTATATGTGTCTTCATACACAAGATATGATAAGTTTCCGTACAAGAGAGGACAATTTCTTTGTTTTATGAACTAACCATTGATTAAATGAAGTGGCATAACTTATAGGCAATGCTACTATAAAGAGAGCATAGAAATGTTGTATAATATATAATTGTTGTCGAAGGCTCTATATAGGTGGCCAACCTTATGCTACAACTTGAGTTATATGGAGTATATGTGATCGTGCATACTTGTGTTATGTGGTGTCCATTTACCAATTCTATTAAAGGGTAGACAGTGAGGATGCGTAATTCCAATGGTTATAGCATTCTTTGTGATGCAGGAGCATCCTGCTTCAGAAAATCATGGTATCTTTGGTTCACTTAAGGGGTGAGATGTTTTAATTTATTTGTATATTTTTAATAAATTGAGTGGAAAATATGTGTGTGAGGTTTTAATTGTAAATATTCTCAATTATGAGAGAATATGAGTGATGATAGACTTGTAAATATCTCATAGAGATCTTAGAGATTAGGGGATCCTAGAATAGAGGGTTGGTTGAGTTAAAAGTGGAATTAGAGGATTTTTAGGATTTAGATTAGAGATTAAGGGATCTAGAACCTACCTTGGGTTCTCATCCATTTGTATAAATTAAGAGGAGCCCATGAGGCATAGGGGAGAGGGAGAAGTGTGTGAGTGAGAGTGAGGAATGGGAATAATTCTCATGTAAATATTTTATGAATGAATTATTTCTGAGTTTTAATGTATATACATATTGTGTTGGATTTAATCTTATGTGTTGATTTAATTTTGAGCACCTTAGATTTGCTACGTAATGGATTAAACCACAGGCCCAAGATCGTTTCAAAGTTGCAATTTCGCTACATCACTTTGTTCGAGAATATTGTGTGCTTTTATTTTGTTGTAGAAGATTTAAAGTTCCTATATTCCCTAATTATCTAGATGAAAAATTCCACTATGAATTTACTCTAATAAATTAGGGGAGGTGTATCCTCTTAAATCATTAAAGGAGGTGTATCCTCTTAAATCATTGATGAACTATTAGCTATTAAAAACTTTGCAAAAAAAAATAATAAAAAGATTATAGTGGAAGAAATCAAATATTCTATAAAGATAAAATCAACTTAAGCATTACTTACATAAAGCTAACATACAATAAAAATGAAATTATATATCACTTACTAATCATAAAAATATATTAATAAAGAATTTTGTATTTACTTTGCAAATTAGGGAAAACGTGATTTTTTTTCCCAAAAAAATATAAACATGCTCTAATATGAAAATTTAAATCACCTACCGCATTTCTTATTGTTACTAAAAAAACATTTATATCAAACATGCTTTAAAACACCATTAACCTATATATTTACTCCTTAATTTTAAATTTTTTTTATAATCAAGTTCTTTCGTCTAATTTGTTTATAACAAAAAATTATTAATTCCCAAATAACCCTTAGTAATTCACAGGTTCTATAATCTTCCACAACTTTAAATGAAAACCATCTCTCCTGATGTATTTATAATAAAGAATTATCTATCAACCCAGTCACTTAATTATTCATAAAGTGAAACAATTTCATTTAAAAGCAACGTCATATGGAGCAAGCAACGGCCGATCTCAAACTAGAATATGGCTGGTGATCATATCAAAAGGCACAGCCTGATACTTCAAAACAGTTTTAAACATATTTATTGACCAGAAAGAACACTGAACTCTTCTCGCACTCACTGAACTTATTAAAAAAACAGGTCAAAGATATCCTTCACAGGGAGTAGCACGTTGACTGTTGAACATACTGTCACAATTCTTTTGAGATAAAACTACCCACCTACAACTTTCTGCAACGCTGTGCAACACTTACAGCTCTGCATTGGTACGATGAATTGAAGTCAGAGGACAGCAGCCACAAGAACCATGTGCAACAATTTATTATTAGTGATCTGATTCACAACCATAACGAACACAATAATTTCGATTCACATAAATTTATGTTACGCCCATTTCTTGATTAATCATGAACCCACTAATTGGGACACCGCACTTCCGGGAGCCCACATGGGCGACCGCGGGCTGAAGTAGGAATGGGTGACTCTGGAATTTAGTAGCTCCACCATACAACTACTTTTCACGCATCGGGGTGCTTTGTATTGATTGATTGATGCCTTTTCGCGGACAGCATGATCCATCAATTCTTCAAACGTTCCCTCTTCAACTATTCTAATTTCTAGGGGGCCGATGGACTTCTCGGCCCCTCTTCCTTGCCGATAGACAGAATTCAGGGATTCCTCTATAGTGAGACAGCAATCTTCAAAAACTGAGGAAGGAACTGCACCTGCAACTTCTTTGGTGTTGTAGCGAAGTTCCCAGTATAGCACGTAGTGACCAGGTGATGTGGATGTGTCGGCAAAACTTGTATAGTCCATCAGTGTGATGTTGAAAGGCTGGAGATGCTTAACACATTTCTCTACCGAAGTTTGAAGCTCTGCTTCATCAGTTTTTTCTGTGTGGATACTCAGCACAACATTCTGTCTGCAAACAAAATGGAATTGAGGTGCGGCGTTGTGAAAGCCGGTCACCCGCAACACGTCCCCCATTCTATAGCGATACAAACCTGCACGCAGATTTATCAATTAAAACATTATTTCACACATTAGAGAAACAACTTTAGCTAAAAATCCTGTGCTACTCATGTAGTACCTGCATATGTGGTGACCACAAGCTCGTATTCTTGCCCAATTTTCACGTCAACAAGTTTAACTAAACCCTCTTGCTCTTTTTCGTCAAGTGTTTTAGGGTTCGTTGGTGATTCGACTGTGGGGCCAAATTCTTGTCGGTGAACTGGAAGGAACTCAAAGTAGGCCATGTTTGGCATTAGAGTGTAAGACACTTCTGAAGGGTTGCAAAGAGGGTTCAGATTGAGTCCAAAGGAGCCTTCTGAGGAAGAGTACATAGTGCATACGAGGGGTAGGCCCCCGCTGTAGTAATCCAAAGTAGGAATATATTGAGCCATTGCACCAGTCACGATAACTTTGATATACTTGGTGTTAGGCCAAAGGCGAGTTATAATTCCTTGCCATGAAGGAGCTGAGCATTCCATTTCAATAAGTTGCGCCAATTCTGGATTTGGGTTTAGCAGCAGCTTCTCGACGGCTTCTCTGACGGATGGATCCGTTACCTCTTTGTTGAGAATGCCAGTTTTTATGTCCAGACATAGTTGTCTCCAGTGCTCTTCCAGGAAGCGTATGGTTCTAATGAACCCAGAAGCAAAGATGGTTCCCATCCGCAGTACTTCATAGTTTTGAAGGAGGCCGCATAGCAGTTGGCAATACATGCTCTGATAGGCATTTGAACAGAGGATTGTTTCTAAGGGACTGGTATACACTCTGTGGGGATCATAAGGCCTCTCCTTCAAGAAGCGACTCTTATACCACCTTGTGGAGGAGCAACGTGCGAGCAATCCACCGCGAGTCCTGGACTCAGAATTAATGAAATGGAAATACATGCCTTTTCCCTTGTCCAGTCCTTGCATATATCTGCACCTCCACGAGTTAAAAGTGATAGTAATCAATGACACAGACATCAAAGGGGCTATCAGATTTGGGGAATATTTTATAATTTAACATAAGCAAAGTAAATCACTAGCTAGATTTGGGTGTTCTTAAAAATTGCCATTGACTAGCTAGATTGAGTGTTGTTAAGAATCTTACTGATTCATGATGGGCATGACAAGACTGATCAAAAGAGCTCTCCTCTCCAGATCCTCTTCGATAGTGGGCACCAATTTAGATTGACCACCGGAAGTTCCCGTGCTACACAAAATGTTACAATCAAATTTCGTCAAACTAAATATATTTGTACAAAGGACTAAATTCAGCACTCGCAGATGCAACCTATTGATAGGAACGGTCAACAAGCTGACGTTGGCGGAACAGTACCTGGTACTTTTCTACCCAAATAAAGATAGCTGAAAACAGTTAGTACCTGAGGAGGAATTCCGAAATTGGATGAGCAGAAAGGATAGGGGAAGTGTCTCCGTTAGCAATACGATTTATTTCAGGCTTGATGTCATCGTAAGTTATTAGTGGCAAGCAATTCTTGAAGGTGTCTCTATCAGTGCGTCCGCCGAGACCGTATCTCTTCAGGTATTCGGTATCAGCATTTCTTGTTAGAATTTCTGCTAGCACCTGAGCCTGCACCTCGTCGGCGTTTCTGGTGACATTCTCGATGAATTCCAGAGCTCTCTTGTCTCGACCATTGGCCCTGTTTTCTACAGAAATCATTGGAGCTCCTACCATCGTTTGTAGTTGAGATCCTTGCCGAAATGTTGCAAACCCAAAAATGTTCAAATCCAACAGTTTATTTTTGTGCAGGTTGCTGACAAATCCCTTATATCGCCGTTTGAAGATGGGCAGATTGTACATTGGCAATGTTGACATTGCAGCTGCATTATTCACAGAAAACACGTGGGGCGAGATGGGAGCTATCGATCGGTGCTAATTCGTAATTGTGTGTTGGAATATGTGACTTATCGGGTGGGCAGCTAAGAAGGGTTAGTTATGAGAATAGTTAAGAACCACGTCAATGGTGCCTGCAAGTGGATGCTCAGACAAGGATAAGGTGCTTCGACAAGATAATATAATAGTGTAGTCAAGATATTATATAGTGAAACGTAAGGGGTGAGGGTGAGGTAGGATGGAATAACAAGCACGTGAAATGCGAGGGTGTAGGTGTCAAAGGCAAAAGATAATAGAATAATATTGTAGTCGTCTTTCTTAATGTGAGGGTAGTACAATGATCCAAATATGGAAAGTAAAGATGCGTTAGTTGGTAGTGGCCGTCGTCGGTAGCGGTAGTGATCGTACTTCATAAAGTTGACAGGCAACAAAAACAGTTCATAATTATATATTAATTAATTTAATATATGTTATATATATATAAAATATGAAAAGGCTTATTAAACGATATCTTAAATAATTAAATATTAATCAAAAACTATTTATCTGATAGTATTAATGATTGGAACTATATTGTTGTGTACAGATCTCACATAAAAACCTAAATTTGAATGTAAATGTGAATAGCCTCGTATCTAATCCATGTTAGTTTGTAGTTTTATCTAGGCCTTTGAAAGCACTACATATCATATTCATACACCCATGAGTTAGTACCTTTTTTTCTCTTTAGCCTACCTATATGTGTGTTTTATTTTGCTATACAAGGTTTGGTTTATTATATCTCACTTGGATTTACTATGTGTCTATTTGGCTCCACCTCCATGATCTCTCTAACACTTTCTATAGTGATGTCTATGTATCATCTTACCTACTAGCTATTAGACCATCACCTCTATCGACATAACTTTTACATCTACAACCGAGATTGGTAGCACTAGTACGATAGGCGCATCATAAATAATAGACAGAGCCGATTCCGCTAAGAATTATCTCTTCACACACCAGAACAAACCGCTTGGCTTGGTATTTCAACCAATTTCAACCGCCATTGATGCATTTTTGCAATTGGAACTACCTACTCTATATTTAGGAGATCCACACAGAGATGAGGAAGGAAGCAGTTCACTACTAGACTACTTTCTATTCGAGTGAAACCATCTATCCATATATAACATTATGGAAGAAGAGAATGACACCAGACACTGAGACTGAGGCAACGGACACTCACCACATGTCCCACATGCACGCCCCTCATGCACCCAGCGCACATCTTACTTATCGACCCAGCCCATCTACCCAACCGCCGACATTTGACTAATTCATTTGACCAACATAACTTGCTATGTGCGCACAATAAGGCTCGCTCTTGAAAACGGTCATATCCTTTCGATAATAGAGTCAAGAGGTTTACGGTCCGAAGTTCATAATGTGCTCAATTGGATTTCCATCTGTGGGGAAGGGGGGGGGATGCACTTGAAAGCGTTTACTTACCTGCCTCTTCCACAGAAGGAAGGAAGGAGGGGGTGTGTAGCTCAGGTAGGGAAGGGACTTCCCGGTATTTGAAGGGTTGCACCAGAAGTAGCCACCACATAGGTTGGATGCTTTATATATGACTTAGCCTTGCATGCTCGTAAGTTAAGGCGTGACGCTTAGGTGGTATTCCTGGCGATTGAATTTCATGCTTGGTTGGAATACTGAGTGAAAATGAGAAGGGAAAGGAAGGGTACAATACCTTGCATTGGAATGACATTGATTTCACCCCAAAAGAATCACAAATATGGTATGGCATAATCTCATAAGTAATGCGAAATATAAAATCCTCAGAGATACGGCACTTGGTCGGCAAGCAAGTAAGGCCTAGAGAAAGAGATTACTTGGCCGGCAAGCAAGGCCAAGTTACTTTTCTCTGTATGATACCGCTGCAAAGGAAGGTGGGCTTTGCTCTGCGTGTTGGATTGTGAAACCGTGCATGGCGAAAGCGAGACAAAAACAAGCTGCCCCGCCACAAAGAAATGATTCTCCTGGCTCGGTTGGGTCGTGCAAAAAAGAAGGTGCGAAGCCGCCAGAGAAGAAATAGGAGGGGCAAGGTCCCGGAGGGGCTTGCGCTTCCTAGTGCAAGGAAGTCAGTAGCGACAGATAAGGTAGGAGCTCCCACCAGTTCAAGAAGGGCTATTAAGGCAGGCGTAGCTATTGGAGGAATCAGGCTATCATACTTCAGAAGGAAAGATGAAGACTTAAGGCGTATCATATTGAAAGCAAGGGGAATAAATATAAGGCGTGTTATTTCAAGAGGAAGGTAAGAGCTCCATAACCCCTATCTACGAGTTACTTAGCTTCAGGTCCTTTCTTTTCCTTCTCAGGACCGCGAACAGGACCTTTCCTTCTCTCACTTCCCCTTCCTTCTGAGCGAGCCAGCCCCTTATTTCGTTCTTTTTCCTCAGGTCCTTTCTCCTTCTCAGGACCTGAAAGAAACAAGCACACTTTCTCAATCAAAAAAAAGCAAGTAGCCGCCTCTGATAGAACATGTGCAGAGAGGGTGTGCTTCGCTTCCTGCCAGTGATCGCCTTCTTACTTAATTAAGCTGAAAAGGATTGTTCCGTTGGGCGGGTTGGCCGGCCCATCCTCTTTCTCCGTCCCAAGGAGGGGGTGATTTATGTTGTTCCTCCAGTTCCCCCTTGGTAATGCATGATTCCGAGCAGAAACGGAGATTTCCCAGGCTCCAGCCAAGCCTTCCTTATTACATTCATTCCTTGCACTAGGAAGCGCAAGCCCCTCCGGGACCTTCATTTTAGACCATTCTCCATCCAATCCTCTATGCCCGCCCTTCACGCCACTCGCCCTTCTTGACGTCCAAAGAAAGCCAATCATGGGCAAGAAAAGAGAATAGAGAGCCCGCTATATCTATATAAGGAAGCACCTTTACGTAGTATTTATCCACGTGAACATAAAAATGTAGAAGAATGGCACGAATAACATGAATATAGTATAGTAGAGCCTGGAGAAAAAAGCAAAAAAGAAAATCATATATAATGTGAAATGCTGAGTGATTTGATTGATTCTTAAACCCACTGGGGTAGTGAGTTCTTCAGGTATGGAAGGGGAAGAGCCATGCCCGGGGGTGGGAAACTCACTTTAGGAACTAACCATAGAATGCCTTCCCAGCCAGCAAGAATGCCTTCCGAGCAAGCCAGCAGTTCAATGATATCTGATCAAAGTCAACCCTCCCTCTCGGCTAATGTACCATCCCGCAATCGGGGGAGCATGGGTAGCATTTCAAGCATCGGAGTGAGCTAGAAATAGGCAGATGCAGATGCAGAGGTAGTTAGAGCGAAGGCATCACTAGCACCCCCACTAGTGTCAGAGTAAGGCACATGGGTTACAGAGGCTAAGGCATAGGTAGCATCTCGTACAGATAGATACATATCACTAGCACCAGTTGTTTACCCATGAGCATGAGCAGGAGTAGCAACACTAGTATCTCGTCCAGGTACATACCTATAGCCATGGGCAGAAGAAGCAAAGGCAAAGGCACCAGCCTACAGAGCCCTAGTGTACAGTAGCAGAACCATACCCATACCTAGTCGGGGTAGGTGCATAAGCAAGGGTAGGTGGTGCATCATGGGTAAGCGCAGATACGGATCAATACCTAGCAGCACACCTTCTAGTTCATTCCGTTGATTCAGTAGATTATTCCGTTGGTTCAGCAGTGGGTTCTACAGTTAGTGAGGGTGATGATCCAGATACATACCCAGTCCCAGGCGCATCTACTGCAGCTTAGCCCGTTGACCCAGTTGGTTATGCGGTTGGTCAGGTTGGTTCATCGGTTGACTGAGTCGATCCAGTTGCACGAGCAGATCCATACTCAGTTGCAGTAGAGCATGGAGTAGTTTAGATAGTAGCAGGAGTAGTTATATACCTATATCCAGTTTACGCTGTTCGTGATCGAGACCCAGACCCAGAGAGAGTAGGCTTATCAATATCCAGAACCTATGAATCTAGACCCATAGCCTACAGCAGCATAGGTAGCAGCACTAGTACCAGTAGTCTCATAGGCATCATCTTAGCCAGATCGATAGGCAGATTCGTACCTTCGTGATCTAGAGCCATACCCTTTTGCATCCCTTGTCCCAGTTCCATACGTAGATTCACTAGTGACATCCGGTTCCACAAGTTCAGGTGCAGATCCTCTAGTGGCAGAAGCAAGCGCAGCATCTTAACCAGGTCGAGAGCTTGAAGCAGATCCAGAAGCATATCCAGAGTCATAGCCTACAGTAGCAGTCGTTGCTTCAGTCGTTTCTGATCTTTCTCTTTTTACTTCAGTAGCAGAGCCTAAAGCAGTAGTTTAAGCCGTTTCAACATTTGTTGATCCAGCGCCAGCCAATAGATTCGGTTGACTCAGCAGCAGCTACGCCAGGAGCCACCATGACAGCAGAAGCAGAGACGGGGACAGTGAAAGAAAAAAGATAGAGTAGGTGTGCTGGGCTTAGGCATCGCTCTCGAGACTATGGTTCATTGGGGTTCATGGTTAAGTGAATCAACCGCGCTTTGCGGCAGGGCAGGGCAGCTAGCGTAGAGGCAGGTAAAGAGAGCTAGCTTAGAGACCCCCCCCACCCTAAGTGAATGCAATACTGGCTGGCCCCACCCTTCTAACTAGCAACTACGGGAAGAAGTTCGTTAAGTGAATGCACTCCATCACATATTGAATCTCTTTCTCGGTATTAAAGCAAGGCAGTAAGCATGCTGGGAATGCACATCCGGCGCTGTATGTCCCCGCCCTTCTAGCAACTACGGGAAGAAGTACGGTAAGTAAATGCACATACGGCTCCACCCTTCAAACTAGCACTACAGGCCCCACCCACCCTTATAGCAATGTAGGTCAGATAGCTTAGAGGTGGTGAAGATGTCCACAAGGTGTCCTGCGGAGCCCGAAATCAGAAAAGAAAGAGTTCACAGGCCGATCGGGCTTTTATTGCCTTAATTCTATAGCCCCGAACTCCCCATTAAGCGTTTAGTTGGGATTTATAAAACCATCCGAGCTACCCATTCACGTAAGACCCTGTAGGGAGAGAGAGGTATCGGGAACCGCAGCCCTGTTTGTGGGTTGAACCAACCGGTTGGGGATATTTAGTTAGGGTTTTGGGTCGAACAAACAACTGGCATAGATAGGTGGTAGGCCTCAGCGATTAAGCTTTCGTTTCTTCTTTATGTATTTGGGGCGGTCCCAGTCACTAGCTATTTTGTTTATGCGTGGTTGGGTGGGTCTCATTAACCCCATTCATCTTTGAGCGGATTTCAGGTTAGACCAGGGGGATAGAGCTTAGAGGGAGGGAGGGCAACACCAGAAAGAGATTTCAATCCATGAATCAACGCTCTCAAATACTACCCCGTCA
Organism: Pinus tabuliformis; assembly: GCA_031772625.1. Lineage (NCBI taxonomy): Eukaryota > Viridiplantae > Streptophyta > Pinopsida > Pinales > Pinaceae > Pinus > Pinus tabuliformis. The sequence continues at coordinate 1,354,355,088 of CM062804.1, forward strand.
GCTGGATTATCTTACATCCAGAAACTGAGCCAAGCTATGGTCTTGCTTCCTTTGGTACTGGGACTTTCCTATTAGTTACACGGACGGGACACATAGGATTTGATTTCAACCTTCTCTTTGGCTGGTTGTCCGAAATGGAATCGAACGACCCGGCTAATTCGAGATGTGGGATCGTTCCTATGTCCTCCTATATCATGTTGACTAAGCCTATAATGAATGTATCAATCCAGCGTCTGTTCGACAGACATCACCCCGCCCAGATCCTTATATAGAACCACCTGCAGTGATGGAGACGGAAGTAGACCCATCCGCAGAGAAGAGGTCCCGTACAGACAGACACAGAGAAAGACTGAATATCGGGGGAAAGAGGAATCCCGCCCGCCATCCATAAATTTCTCTAGGATTCGATCACTGGGGGAGGGATCTCAACGGGTTCCGCCGAGGAATTCCCACCTGATCCAAATCAGGTAAGCCAGCCAAATGTAATGTGCCCAGCCAGAGCTTTAGTGACCTTCCAGCTCCATCAAATGGAGTCCGGTTTTCTCCAGTCTTCTGTAGATATAGATATAGATACAGATATATAAGGGTATCCCAGATCCGATTTTGACACTTATTAGCATTGATACGCTTGTTCAAATTCATGCATGATGGTTTCAATCAAAAACTGTAGTTCTATTTCTTATTGTTTTTTTTTTCCGGCAGGCAAGGGCCCTTACTTCTTAGGGGTCACTCACTATTCATATGGTGAGGGTGCGTAAGCACACTCGACTGCCCTTAGTTACTTATTTGAGGAGGGCCGCCATCGATTTATCGCTCTATTTTCCCAAAATAGAGGGACAGAGTCACTCACTATTCATATGGTGAGGGTGCGTAAGCACACTCGACTGCCCTTAGTTACTTATTTGAGGAGGGCCGCCATCGATTTATCGCTCTATTTTCCCAAAATAGAGGGCCCTATATTTATTACTTAGGGGTCACTCACTATTCATATGGTGAGGGTTCGTGGATAAACACCTCAGTCATTCTATTATAATATAACTGCGTACTTATTCTCTCTCCCACCCAGAGAGAAACATAACTCCCCTAAGTAAGCACCTCCCTCCCAAACATCAACATTCCAACCAAGCCAAGGCTGGCTAAAGCGCTTATATCATTTCGTACTTGACTTAAGGAACGAATATAATAGGGAGAAATCCGCTTGACTTATAAAATAGAATGAAATAGAACAGCTGTGCCCCTATGGATGGGGCTGGCGCTTTTTCACTGTTGGTTGGGTTGGCGGAAGCCAATGTAATGGGAACTTTGGAATATGCACTTGTGTCGGAGGAGTATACTTCTTCATATTTGTTCGTCGGTCGGAGGAAGCGAAAGCTGGCTCGACCAAAGGGACGAAGTCACTCACTATTCATATGGTGAGGGTTTTAACACTCACTCATCATATGGGTGAGGGATGGAGTCACTCACTATTCATATGGTGAGGGTGAGGTAATGAACACTCGACCCCTGAGCCACCATTGTTTTAAGGCTCACTCATCATATGGGTGAGGGATGGAGTAACTCACTATTCATATGGAGAGGGTGCATAAGCACGCTCGAATGTCTAGGCCGCCATCGTTTTAACGCTCACTCATCATATGGGTGAGGGCCCTTACTTCTTCATAGGGGTCGCTCATCCATCATATGCCCCCCACCCAATAAGCATCAAGGAAGCAGGCTCGACTATAAAGGCCGCCATCGATTTATCGCTCATCCATCATATGGTGAGGGTGCGTTAGCACGCTCGACTAAAAGGAGAGGATGCGTAAGCATGGCTCGACCAACGGGAGAGGAACGTAGTCGCTCACCCATCCTGTGGGTGAGGACCGGCAGGATGCGTAAGCATGCTCGACTGTTAAGGCTGCCATCGGCTCGACTGCTAAGGTCACCATCGTTTTAACGCTCACTCATCATATGGGTGAGGGAGAGAAAGCGGGGAACAAGCAACTTTTTCTTCCTAACTAATAATATAATAATTAGTGCTGCTCGACCCTTCATGCGATTGATAGATTCTACTGCAATGGTCCTTCGAATTCGGAAAGTAATAACCGGAATGGCCGACCCAATAGCAGATTCCGCAGCTGCCACCGTTAACACCAATAAAGCAAATAATTGACCCATCATATCATCCGGATAAACGGGAAATACCGAAAGGTTCGAATTGACAGCTAGTAACATTGATTCAATTGGCATTGACATAATAGTAATATTTCGTCTATTTAGGAAGATTCCCCGAATACCTGAGAGAGAAATGATCATAGGAAATGTTGAATATTTGACAAGATCCATTTCGGTCGGGAACGTAGAACGGAGGGGAAGGAAATTCCGGAGGGGACTTGATTCTAAATTCTCTTTTGTTTGGGTGGGATCGGCGGAGTCGTCTTCGAAATGATTGGGATGGGTGGGATGGATCATAAGTAAGAGAGAAAATAAGAGAAGTGGGGGTCGGTCTGCTTTTCATTTCATGATTCTCCCCCTGGGTGAGGTGGAATACGTCTCCATAGTGATTGATTGGGAACGGAGATAGATAAGGTCCTGAAATGAAAGGTAAACCCTCTCCTTAGCAGTCGAGCCGATGGCGGCCGTAAGAGTCGAGCATGCTTACGCATCCTGCCGGTTCAATTTACTTATTGGGTGGGGGGGCATCGGAATGAGTGAGTGACTCCGTCCCTGAGTGAGCGTGCTCTATATTCTTGATTCTATATCTAGCCAGGGAGACCAAGAAGATAAGTACCCCCAAAAAAGCCAAGGAGATAAGTACACAACTCTCTGAAAGTCTATACTATTTTAGCCCAACTACTTCATGTCAGGCACCTTAATTGAAAGCCAGGCCAATAGTTAGTTCGGAAAGCCTATACATACTATTATCTATCTTCCCTCAAACAAATTAGATACAGTGGACTTCTTTCCTTGGCCGGTATTCGCCAAATGATCTTTGGAGTTATGCACTTATCTCCTTGGCTTTATGCTATCCCCCTATTACCCGAGATATGTAAATACGTTATATATGAGTTAGCGTGCCGGGGAAATAAGTGCACATAGGACATATATCTTTCTTTGTCTATACTATTTTAGCCCAACTACTTCATGTCAGGCCCCTTAATTGAAAGCTAGGTGAAGGAGAGGAAGCGAAAGCTGGCTCGACCAACGGGAGAGGTCTTTATTGCTCGACCACCGGGAGAGGACCTTATGAGCTGCTTCAGCTGAACACATAGTCTCTTGAATAGAATGGATGGCCTTTTTGAGTCAGCCTATTCATGGATCGTGGTTTGGAGGCCATCCCTATGCCCCTCATATTATGGGATAGCACAATCATCTACCCCTGAGGGGGATGCTAAAGGCCCCAAGTAGAATTTGCTGCCTACCTGCTTTCTCTTTCCGCATAAATGGCATGGTCTAGGTGTGATTTCTTGCCTCTTGTAGTCATAGGAGTGGTACTGTGAGTCTAACTTCTCCCTCTTGACTGTCTAGGGAGACTTGGTAATCTTGTGTGGTACGTCCTGGTGAAGGAGGGGCTGGAGTAAGAACTGTTTGTCGACCTCTCCCTGGAAGAAGGATAGGTGGTGCCTGCACCTTAGATGCTGCTGCTTTTTCAACTACTACCATAGAGACCTTGACACACTTTGCTATTGGTCCATCAACTGCTGAGGGCTCACTTCCTATCCGATCGTGAAACCGGAAGGTCAAAAGCACTATTACTATGCGCCTAAGCTCAAATCTAACCTTATAGTACCGCCTCCCTCCTTGGATGTGCCTCTGCTCTTTTCGGATCCAAAAGCAAAAGCTAGTTCCCCTAGAGTAGCTACATAAATGAAAGTAACCCATCCATTACCAAAGTAATCACCTAGCAAGCCGTTATCCATTGACATTGTGCCACAACTTACATATACTACAAGTCAATCATCCATTAGCGTCGCATCGTAACCTAATTATGCAAGTGGTCCACCACTTGCTAGTGTTGCTCCCTAATCTAGATCCATAGCTACTCCATCCACTTCTAGTGGTGTTCCTCAACCAGAGTCGATTGCCAATTCATCATCTACAAACTAATCTAGCCCTATTACTCACTTTGTGGCAAACCTATCTGAGACTCCTTTGAATATTGTAACCATGCAAGAGAAGGGCAAAGCTAAAATTGAGGGACCTTATGTAACGTATGATCTATTACCCTTTCCTAATGGCTTGAAGTACCAGGCACATGGTCCTCTAATAGTAGATGAGCTTGTCGTGAATCTTACCTTTGAGCTTGTTGGCCCTGGTGAATACCGGGTTGTCCACCCTAAAAACATGCAGCCAAACATTGCCATGTCTGAGTATACATGAGCTTTTTTTAGAGGCCTCACTCTTCCAAACATTGGTAGTTGCATTTTCACCATTGATGTAGTGTCTCTTGGGTCAGAGAGTAGCACATCACTCTACTCCCCACATACCTTGGGACCATCACTTGAGTCCTTATCTTTTTATGTTCCACATGCTTACAGTTTCTATTTTGTCAATTTTGGTTCTTCTTTTGATTGCCTTCATATAGAGGAGAGCACCCTTCCTCAAGTGTGTGAATGGTCTTCTCTTTTTTAGATTGTGTTGTGCACTAAGAAAAAGATGTAGACCCTTTGGCTCTAATAGAGTCATTGCCGTACCCACCTCTTCCTCCTTCGCTACAACATCCTATCACACTTGAGCCCAATCCTTGCATAAATAGTTGATATGCTCTAAGAGAGTGATTATGACATCCTTTAAATACTAGGTGCAGACAAATCCCTATTAGATGACTATCATCCTACTCCCCCTGCACCTTTACATCTTGATCCTGATGCTTATTTTGGGGGTATTCCTACACCTGATTATCTAGTTGAATACACCGTGCCTAAAATTTGCCTCCAGCTAGTGCTTTTTCAACATTTTCAGAAGGTATAAGTTCCGATCTGTAATCTCCACTGAAGGGTACTACTTTGTTTTTACCTCTACAAGCTTTTTCACCATTAATGTGTTATCATTACCTTTCTCATTATTTGAAACGGAGAGCAGGTAAGCCCCCGATGCATCCACCTTTGACCTCACCTATGGTGTCTCGGATTGGATATAGCACACCTGAAGACCATCGATGCATGCAGGAAAAATGACCGCTAGCAGCTTACCCACCACCACTCGCAACGGATCAAAAGTAAGCAGTTCCAGCACCGGTTGATTGAGTTGGCCAAGTAACAGTTTCATTTTCACCCGTAGCAGGAGCAAAGGCATATAGAGTGGAAAGAGAGGCTGCTATTGACTCAGTGGCAACATTAGTGGCAGAGCTAACCAGCAGAGGGGAAGGCAGCTCTAAAGCTAATGGTAGAGGCAACAACAGAACCAAATCCAATTGCATATCCAAATCCACAAAATTCAACTACCAAGCACAAGACAAGCACATAGGTAAGCCCAATGCGAGATTCAAAGCCAACAGGAGTAATATATATATATATATATATATATATATATATATATATATATATATATATATATATATATATATATATATATATATATATATATATATATATATATTCTCTGGCTTAATTATTCTAAATAATAGCGGACTCAATAGAGGATACTTAAGGGTGACTATGGTTTCATCTATCTACGTAGATAGATGGAGATCTATTAGGACTATAGGCTTGGGCCCAAGATAAGGATCAGGATAAGGAAAAGCGCTAGTTTCAGATCTTCTCCCAAAGGGTGTATAAGTCGGAAACAAGGTGGAAGGATATAGGTAGTAGTCAGCACCATAATTTGCTCCTTATGGGACCACGCAAAGGGCAACTGGGACTGGAAGAGATCCTAAATGAGGTGATGGTTTAGCAATAGGTGGGGTTATGCGAAAAGCTCAAGAGATTAATTGGAATCAATTCAAAATAGATATCACCACTTGCTTGACATTGTCATGGCTAGCCCTTAGCATTTTTCGTATGAGGTATTACGATCCAAAGAGTTGGCCTATCCATATACCAAGTCGGAATGAAGACACATTTATTCGGCGTGGGTACTATGGTGGCCATGCTGATGTGTATATTCCATATGGGAAGAATTTGTACTACTATGATGTAAACTCCTTATATCCATATATCATGAAAACATGTAATATGCCGGGTGGAGTACCCGTCTGGCATGGTGATTTGGAAGGCTAGGAATTGTAGTGTGTCCTCGTACCATTACTCGACCTTTCTTACCCTATAGGGATCATCATAACACTTTACTCTTTCTAACAGGTAAATTCGTAGGTGTCTATTATAGCGAAGAGTTGAAATTTGCACGAGACTTGGGTTGCACGATTATATCACTAAGAGGATACATGTTCGAGGAGCGAGCTAGTCCTTTCGATAGCTTCGTATCTACCCTCTTCTCCAAGAGACAAGAGGCTAAGAGAAATGGTGATGATGAAATGGAATATGTCTACAAGATCCTAATGAACTCGCTGTACGTTTGATTTGGCATAAACCTAGAAAGTACTGTCACAGAGGTCTGCAGTAGGGTCAGATATGATGAATTGATTCAGAGGACAAAATTGATATATGGTGACAAGCTTAGCGATCATTACTATATTGTCAGTTACCTTATCAATACGGCAAATGTCTCCAACTCCGACTGGAATCCACCTAAGATCTCGGCTGTTCAAATGTCCGCAGCTATTTCGGCTTGTGCTCATATTCATATGTACAAATCCATATCCAGAGAGGACTGTTACTATACTGATACTGACTCAGCCATTCTAGGAAGCCCTCTTCCAGAAGAAGAAATCTCATCCATGGAATTGGGTAAGCTAAAGCTGGAGGACTTTGTCGAGGATGGTGGGATCTTCTTAGCTCCTAAGACTTATCTCTTAAAAAGAGATGAAGAAGTTGGTGATATAATTAAGCACAAGGGTCCTGCTAAAAACGTAGCAACTACTGGATGGTTTGAGTCACAATTGGCTGATGTGTCTCGAACTCAGGAGGTCATCGTGGAATCTCCCTTCCGAATAGATTGGAAGACCCTAAACATAATCAAAAGGAGAGCCTAGTCAAGCTTGGAATCAAAGTGGATACCAAAAGGGACCCAATCTTTAATAAGGACGAGGTATGGGTTGCTACACAACCTAAGGATATCGTAGACTATGGAGATCAGGAAAGCACTATTATCAAATATGAGTTGATGTTTCAGCAAAAGCAGATTGAGAGTCTGGCTAAGCTGAATCAGGAGCTGTTAGACAAGAAAGAGGAAGAATCAGCTCAGAAGGATGTTCTGGCTCACCAGATTGCTGGTTTGTATGACCAGAATGAGAAGATTAATCAATCTTATGCTAGTATGCTTGAAGAGAATGCTCTTCTGCATGAAGAGATTACTAGTCATATTGATGGTATGGCTGGTTTGTATGAAGAGAATGCTCGTCTGAAGGAGCAGATTGATCATCTAATTAAGAGTAATAATGAAAAGGATGATATGATTGATAATATGATTGATCATATAATGAAGAGTAATCATGAAAAGGAGGATATGCTTGATAATCTAATGAAGAGTTATTGGGTGAAACAGGAGCAGATTGATAGTCTGACTGAGAAGCAGCATTCTCAGATTAATAGGTTGATTGAGATGAATCAGGAGAAGCAGGAGCAGAATGATATCTTGATTAAGCTGCGGGATCAGAATCAGGAGCTGCGGGATCAGAATCAGATTCAACAGGAGCGGATTGATGGTCTATCTAAGATGATAGATGATCAGGCTAAGATTACGGTTGATTATAATACTCGTATTTCTGAAGAGATTCAGAGGATGAATAAGCTATTAGTAGTAACCCCCAGTAGAGACTGGTACGATTCAATTCAACATTTTGGTCGTTTGGGTTCGGTTGTGTCATATCTACATACTTCGTCTTCCTTTAGTATAGAGTTTATCGTTGGATGAACTGCATTGCTGATATTGATCCCAAGAGAAAAACTGTAGGGATAGCTAGCCCGTGAACGAGGGCTCTCCTGACATAAGGAGGGCGAGGACGTATCGATGCGAAAAGTGACACGTAGAAATGAAATATCATATATCTATGCTATAAGCTCTAGCCAGAGCAGCTAGTCATAGCAGGTAGTAATGGCTAGTAGTTATGGCTTGAACTCTCTATCTCTCTTAGGTTGTTATGTCCCAAGTCCCCTTTCATAGCTCAAATAAGTGAAAGCAATTGCTAGATATCCAAAGTGGATAGCCGAGTTCAACCCATATTGACCGGTTGAACGCATAAACCCTCACCATATGAATAGTGAGTGACCCCTATGAAGAAGTAAGGGCCTTGAAACTGGCAAGCAGTCGATCGTACTCTTTTCACATGATCCTAATATATATTCTATTGGGTGACTCACCATATAGATTCTAATTATAACTCCCCCCTCCGTAGCAAGTATATTGCGCTATTTATCCATATTATATACGTTAGATCATGCGACAGGGTAGATTCATATAAAATAACATTTTTAATTTAATGTCGGCTCTATTTAAAAATCAATCTGATTATTAGTATGTATAAACAAAATAGAAATTTAAAATATAAAGAGGTTTACGAACACTCAAAAAAAGAATATGGTAAATAAATAAATATATAAATAAACTAGAGGTATGGTAAATAATTTTTTTTTTTTTTAAATAGCCAAGTATGGTGTAGATTCACATAACAACGTAAATGTAAATATAAACGTAATGTTTAACATTTAACATCTGTAATTTAATGTCGGCTCTATTTGAAAATCAATCTAATTATTAGTATGTATAAACACAATATAAATTTAAAATATAAAGAGGTTTATGAACACTCAAAAAAGGAGTATGGTAAATAAATAAAATATAAATAAACTAGAGGTACGGTAAATAAATAAAACCTCATTTTATATTTATTTCATAAACCTCTTTATATTTACTAAAACTCAAAAAAATATTTTTTATTTAGGTGAAACCTATGAGCCAAATACCATGGGACAAATAATTATTAATACCATGGGCCAAATACCATATTTATAAAAGAGGTATGGTAAATAAATAAATATAAAAGAGGTATAAAGAGGTATGACAAATAAATAAAAATATATTAAATAAGATTAGAAATCAATATCTCCCGGATGCGGGTGGTTTTAAAGCATGACAGTTGGGTGGCTCGTCATAAGGGCATGTGTCAGCCCGGACGAGCCACCTATCCCAGAACGATTCACACCTGGTCAGGCCATGTGATGCATTTAAGTTCGGAGGCGGTTCATTTCAGCGGAGTCCTTTCGGCTTTCACTGCGCCTCTTGGTAACTGGAACATGGCGATTCAAAGCCATGGATACTCTCTCATTCTCTCGCAATTGGTGTGGGCTTGTATTCTGGATCTGAGGGAGGTCGTGGTGGCTCTCTCTCTGGTTCTGAGGGAGGCGGTGAGGGTGTATCCTTGCTCTCAGAACAATCTAGGAAGGCACGACATCTCTGTTATTATCCCGCAGTCCAGCAAAGGGTTTGAGTGTTTGGAGGTTGTGCTGGTTTATGCATTGGCCTCACGGGAAATTGAGAGGAGATACACCAGCAATTTGAATAGCTCAGGGAAGCAAAGCGAGCAACGAAGGATGATCAATCGACGCGGCTGCTCCAGAAGTCAGGCCCCGTCTCAGAGGCGAGCCCCCTCCCCTACATCCTCATTCGAGATCTCTTCAGAACAAATTTGCCCCAGGGGAAGGCCGGCTGGTATAGGCAGAGTTGCGGATTACAGAGGGAGGGCGGTTGGCAGGGGCAGAGCAGTGGAACAACAGGAGATTATGGAATGTGGACATGCTGTGCATCCCATGGTGAGATATCGCATTCCTTGCACCCTGTCAAACTCTACTTTCTTTGTCACGGTTTCAGTTGAGCATTGCAGAAATCTGGGAGGTCAGGACGCTGCTCCTCAAGCTAGCCCTCCGAGGATTCCTGGGCTGGCTCCTACAATTGATATGCAACTTCCAGCCACTGATATACTGCGCCATGTCCATGAAAGCTTCCCCCCGGATCCTGGGGCAGGCCCAAGTGAACCTGCGCAGCAGAACACTCCCGGATGCAGAAGGGAGGAAGACCCGCACACTACCGCTGAGGACTAGCTCGCTCTTCAGTCCGCCTCAGGTCACTAAGATTGGAATTTTCTCACTGTTTGTTTTCACCGCTATCATTTACGTGTCAGGTCCTTGTCCTTATGTAATTCTGTCCTTACCTGTTACAGTGACGGATATCTATATGTGTCCCAGTCTCTATATGTCTCAGTTTCGGCTAATCATGTATGTTCAGTGTCGGTCTCAAGACTGTTGGCCTGGTTTAGTGTCAGTTTTTTGTAATTTTGGAGATGATTCATGAGCTTACTGTCAGTCCTTCGACAGGAATCACAGAGCTACGGCTCTGCTGTAACAATGATGATGTAATTTTTGCCTTTTTTGTAATATAAATAGCATAGTCTGATTCAGAAAAAAAAAAAAGATTAGAAATCAATATCTAATTATATACCAAGCCTATGGGCCAAATACCATGATAAGTAAAAGAGATATGATAATTAAATAAAAATATAAATAAACGAGAAGTATAGCAAATAAACAAAACCTCTTTTTATATTTACTCCCTAAACTTCTTTATACTTGCCAACACTCAAAAAATAGGTTTTTATTTAGGTGACACCTATGGGCCAAATACCGTGGGCCAAATTAATACAATATTAAATTTGTTATATTAGAATATATATACTATAGTTTGCGCCTAATGTTGCAAAGGAAACGTCGTAAGGCATAGTGTGTGGAAGAATATTGAAATGTGAATGGGCTTTTGTGGGCTTTTTTGAAAGCAAGGGTCGATGATTCTGAGTTTTAATTTGAGGAAGCCATGCCGAAAACCATTTTTGGGGGTTAAAGTGGCTACGAAATGGAATGCAAGTAGCCATAAATATCCATTGAACTTGTTTAGAGACCTTTGTTTGTATTTGGTAAAAATTGCGTAGTTGAAGGTGAAGGTAAACGAATGAATTCACGCGAACAACAACCGGGTATCCATATTGATTTGGATAGGGTTATTTAAGAAATCATTATTCAAACGGGAAATTAAATTAATATGAAGATATATTGGAAACATGTCTTATATTCATTAAAATCAATTGATTTTGTTAACAAAATATGTTAAAACCCATTCACAATGAATTGGTTGTGAGGACATAAACTATCAAAATGGTATTTGATCTTGAAACATCCTTTTTTAAGTTTGAAATGGAAAATACAAATAGTGAATTGTAATAGAAGAGGTTCGAGAAGCAATATAATATTCTAAAGAACATTGTGCTTGTCATTCCATATTTGAAGTTGTATCAAAACATGTTGGAGGAGGCATCGAAGACCTGAAGAAGCATTAGTGGACCTGCAAATGTATATTTTGTTAGAATTAGTAATATGTAAATCAGTTGTGGAAATTTATTAGTAATACTTTGCAGGTGAGTTGTGTTAAAATGAATTTGGAATTAATGGAAATGAAGTTACCTTTGCCATGGGGATTTATATATTGTTAGTGGAAGATGCCTGGTGAATAATGGCATATTGAACACCATTGGAGGTTTATGCGTAGTTGGAGATGCATATTTTTTGCTTGCCATTCTACTTGTAGTTGCTTAGGTATGTTATTTCTGAGTCCATATGTCCTGTTGCAAAAGAAAGAAAATGTTAGAATGAGATGTATAGATAATATAAAGACATTCTAATATTTGCTTAATTATTAATATTGATTAAATTTGGTTGTTGTTGAAAGATATGAAAAGTATGTTCTGAAATAGAATGAGGTAAATAAATGGAGGAAACCTTTTGGTGATGTTAAAGTATGGGTTGGAGTAGATTATCTGGAGGCGACATTGAACGAATAATTTCTTCTTCTTTTTTTTGCGAGCAATATTTTTGTTGTCATTCATTTTACTGTAACGATCGAAACTGAATGTGGGGCTAATCCGTAGATCTTGTAGAGAAGGTACTCTTGAAATTTCTGTGAATGTGAGACCTTGACATTCTGTTTTTCCAATGTCAATTGTTGCTTTTGGAAGTGTCATACCTTGAGATTTATGCATGGTTAAAGCACAAGCCATCTTCAATGGAATTTTTGCACATCCATTTCTTTTTACTGTTGGAATAGGAAAGTGAGTGGGGTTTCTTTCATCCCAAGGAGGCCTGATGTATTTTGGAAAAGCTACGACAACAAATGTTGGAATTTGTGGTGGTGCAGTTGATTCTTTGTAAAAGATGGTTACAATTTCTCCCAGGGAACCATTAACAAGTTCGACTGAAACCCAAAGGTTGGAAGTTAATATAACTTTTTCGCCATTGCATAGTAATACAATTCACTCAAGTTGCTCGTCTTCTGAGGAAACGTTGGAATATGTGTTGTCATATTTAGCAATGGATCTTGTAATTGGAGTGTTTAGAGATTTCATCATTTTCTTATTATGGACCATTATTTGAGCATTTGTTGGAAATAGATGCATGGAATCATGGAATGAACGTATTTCATATTCTGATAAAAAGGAATCTGTGCGCGACATGAGTATGTTGTAGTCATCGATTGTTGGATTTGCATCTCTAATGTTCTGGAGAATGTTCTTGAAAGTAACCTGTGTGATGTTGTCACCTTGTTGACGAAATATTGTGTCTAATGTGATGACTGTGTTGAAGGCGTTCCACAGTGCGCTTCCGTGGCCCGTCCCTGCATATAGAGGTATGTCTTTGACGGGTGGTAGCTGACCAAGATCACCAACCAATATAATGGAACAACCATCGAAAGGAGTGTTTCTTTGTTGTGGAAATGCCTCTCGAAGACGTTCATCAATATGGCTGAGAAGCTTTGGCCCAATGAAGCTCATTTCATCGATTAGTATGTACCTTATATGCCTGAGTTCTTCTTAGAATTTTGCAAGAGCATTACCTTCTAAGGGCATAAGATCCTTTATAGGAAGGTGCAAAGCAGAATGGATTGTTAATGCTTGTATGTTGAAGGCAGCAACCCTTGTAGGGGCGAGGAGCATGATCGGTGAAGGTTCTGGGCTTGCAAGGCTTACGATCATATCTTTGATGCAATTGATAAGGAGGGATTTTCTTGTACCAGCAGTGCCTTGTATTATCATTCTGAGAGCTATTAAATAATCCTTCTTAGCAAAATGATTAGAAATAATATTTAGAGCTTTTCTTTGCATTGGAGATAATGTAGTAAGGGTCGTCAGGATATGTTGATGTGTTTGAAGAATGCGTTGGATGGAGTGGCTATTCTCAATGAATTGTATGGCATTATTTTGTAGATCTAATGGGATAGTGGTATGATTCGAGTTATGGCTGTCATCAAAGCCACGAAGACCAAGCATGTCAAGGTCATTTATGAGAACCTCATTTGTAGGGTGTAATTGGGAAAGTAATTCCCATTCATTTATTTCCATGGTGTCTAGAGGATTGGTTTCATGAATAGTTGAGGTATCATTTGTGACAGATTCAATATCAGATAGTGTGCGGTGTTGATGCCAAGGTTTGTAGAATGGACGAAATGTTTACCAATTTGTGATGAATTCTACAGCAGAATGTCCTATATCTTGTATGATATGGCGAAAAGGTTTGTATAGCATAAGTTCAACTCTGCAAAAGTCAGCGTAGCAAGGTTTAGTTTGGATGGTATGGAGGAGTAACATGGTATGACCTGAACAATTTCTTTTGTAGGTCTTTGTTTCCATTTGTTTGCTTTGCGACGAGGATCATATGACCAGGATCTTGCTAATTCTATAAGTGATGTGGATTCTAGGGTAGAAGGGCGCTGGATATATGTATCTATGATGTGTGGGGATGTAGTGGAGGTGGTGTTCGTTTGTGGAAGGCGCATAAGAATTTTTTGGTTTACATTTAAAGAAATGAATGGTCGACTACATAATGTTAATGGTAATTTTTGCAGCATATGGCAGGTTTCTTGTGCTCCAATGTCACTATCAACAAGGGTTTCTACAAGAAATTTTTGAAATGCAGATGTTGCTGGGTCAGCAATGGGTGAGGACAAGACAATTCTACATAGCATGTGGTGGAAGATTTCAGATTTTTTTCTGCTTTGGATGAATATTTGGTGATATATTTTTGTACAGCGTGTATGGAGAGTACTGGTTGGAAGTCAACATTTGCACGCCAAATAGATAGGATGGTAGGGTTATGGCTATTGAGTCGATCATCGTTGCGAGCAGGGTTGTATGTTTTTTGGCCATTGGAATCAATGAATAAGGCCAATTTTGGATGTAATTCTCATGGTGCTTTATAACGACATTGGAATGAGGATCCATTTTTTCTTAGGCATGTGCTTTCTATGCATTTTGTGTGACATTCAACACAATTGATGAGCTATTCGTTGTCATTGAAAGGATTGGTTCTGAAGATTTGCAGTGTGGACAATAGACATGGGTCTTCGGGATTTGTCCAAGCAATTGGTTGGTTTGAAGTCGAAGGAGTACGAGGGTTACAAGCAGAAATATATTTGTCGAAGAATTGCCTAGTAATATCAACTGCTTCTGTGTCTTCCCAGTTGAGGCTTTCCATATCAGGTGCATTTTCTATCCAAAGGAAACCATGGATGTGTGCAGATCCCCTAGGTTGCCATTCATACCTGTCAAGTATGCATTTTTGTTAGATAATTTTGTAATTGGTGAGGAATTTTTTTTCGAGTTTTTCGAAAAAAAATGCGGTAGAATGCGTACCTGTACCAGTAATATTTTGTCTTCAACTGGTTCTCTAAGATAATGTCACGAAATGCTGTGAACATTGGTGCATATATAGTGATGTTAAATGTGGGTTAGAGATAATGTTATCATTTCTCCACTTTTGTTGTTTTACAATATCAGAAGGTTGACATCTGGCCATGATTGCATGAAGATCAGGCCATTTTGTATCAGCTGCACTTAATGTGAAGAAGAATGTCAGGCAACCGAGTTGAGATATCATGTCCGTTAGTTCATTTTTAGCTTTGTGCCAAAATGATCTTGTTCCACGTAAATAGCTACCGAATCGCATGACTTACTCTGCCAATTGCTCATCTGGAAATTGTTCTAACCGAATGTTCAGATCTTGAATAGATATTGGGAAGTTATCTGCGATGTTCTTTTTCACAAAAATCGATGTTGTTGCTTGACTGCAATGTCAGATCATGAGATTATATATGTAATAACGAAAGCGTGGGTGCTTTCCAAATCTGTTATTGTAGTAACGTATGAGATGAAGTGCATATTCATGTAACTACACTGCTTTCATTCTGGCTTGATTTGGCATTGCAGATCCTGTCGGAAAAAGGGTGGGGAAAGCCATAGAGAGTAGACCTTTTGTGTTGTATTCAATGATTAGTGATAAGCCAATTGTTGGCCACTCAATTGTAGTATCAGATTGGTGGTTGTATGCATGTAAATAATGGTGGATTTCTTGGATTTCTATATTTGTATTAGGTATGATGGGTACGAATGATGATGTTTGGTTTACGGATGGGTATACGAAATCTTCGATGAGCTCATGTGGTGGTTGAAGTGAAAGGTGGATAGTGGTTTCTGTAGTATTGGAATGGTGAAGGGAGGAGGAGACATTGGTGGGGATTGCTGGTAAGGATGCCAATACATTGTTATAAATATGAACATTCTTATAGTATGGGTCATTTTCCAATTTTTATTCTAATGCAGCGAGAACACGATGTCTATTGACAATGAAATCATAAGCCTTATGGTCATTTCTATGATGAGTGACAATTAGGATGTCCAATTTTTCAACACATCGTGGCAACATGTTTGCGAGTTTTGTAATGTTTTGCAGAAAACAAATTGTGTGGCCACCACGTGCATGTGTTACCTGCAGTATAGGGTTAACCCTAGCAATGAGCATTTCTTCTATTTGTGAAAGAGATGTAAGGATAGGTGGTTGAGGACCAGGGTCCATGTTGTTTGATAATGAGAAGCAATGACCCTTTGTTTTAGAGACGCATATGGATCAGCAATACATGTGGTTGGAATTGCGGATATGTATTCCAGGATATGATTCAAGACAAATGGAGCATGGACATTTAGGTGGAAGTTTGTCAATCTTTGCACGGAAATCTTGATGTGCTTGATTAGTATAAACGTTGCTGAAAGCATGTGTGAAGGAGGGGCTAGGGCAATGAGGTATGGATGTATTTGTTTGAGAGGTTTGCTGAGAAGATAAAGAGTTTGATAATTGCAAGGGAGGATTGTTTTCGGGGTGGGTCATTTCAGACGAGGAATGTTGGTTTTCCTTCTGTTTTTTGTGTTTTTGACATTCTTTGATGCCTTTTTTTGCTTGATAAAGCTCACGGCGACGTGCATTTATTCGTTCTT
Source organism: Pinus tabuliformis (assembly GCA_031772625.1). Lineage (NCBI taxonomy): Eukaryota > Viridiplantae > Streptophyta > Pinopsida > Pinales > Pinaceae > Pinus > Pinus tabuliformis. The sequence goes on from CM062804.1 coordinate 1,354,371,487, forward strand.
TATTTTTTGCATAGTATCTTCGAGCACGTTCATCATTAGAAGAAGAAGCCATTCACAAAATTTATGGTACCTATAAGCAAGAGAGGGGAAAACAAGAATGTTATTTGGAGACAACAACCATGTTATTGTATGAAAGCAAAAGAAGGGAAAAAAATTTAAGTTTTGAATAGTTTTATGTGAATTTTTTATTTGAATAATGTGTTTGAAAGAACATATTAGTATTTTTTCTTTATACATGTAGATAGTTTCATGTGTAATGCAGCAAGTTACCTCATTTTTTAAAAGAAAGAAGATGATAAAAGAAAAAAGATGATAAGAATGTGAATTTGTCTACTCACATAATGCTAGATACAATGGAGGACGAATACTTATTTCAATGGTATATAAGAAAATTTTGTGAGAAGGCATGCAACAGTATATCGTCTAAAATTGTATTTATAAAATTCGACAATAGGAATTGTCAAAAAGCAAGGAATACATTTTGCGATATTTATCTACGATATCGAGATGTTCTGAATTTCTCGAAGGATGTTGTTGCATTCTGTCGTGAAATGCAACTTTTCTTCTTTTATGATAACGCATTTCAACTGTGGTACTCCTTTAAAAGTTTCTCTCTTCACTAATAGTGTGAAGATATGATCTTTCCATAGAGCTTTGGAGACAATTTCCTTGATCATTTCTTGATCTGAAGATAATAAATAGATGTCTTTGGCATTATTTCCAAGAATTGTAGATCCCGCATATTCGAAAGCAACAGTTGAAGCTAATTCACCAGTGTGATCTTGTATGTTGATTTTCAATAAGTATCTGTAATCACAGTAACTTCCTTTAGCGTTGCATTTTGGGCAGAACCACATCCCTGTATTTTGTGGAATAAGTTTTTTCATGCAGTTTTTCCCATCAACGATGGAGAGGCAAGAAATGTAGTAAAAACTTTCCATCCCGATTTTTGTTATTGTGCCCTTTAATTGGAAAAATGTTGGTTTCTCTAAGGAATCCATACTATAAATATCCACAATTGTTATTTTTTTTTTGTTGATGGCCGAAAGGAGATCTTGTTGTCAAAGATGTAGAAGCTATAGTTGAACCTTCTTTTTAAACCATGACTTTAGCGTGTGGGCCTCTTCAATTTCAGGATCTACAAGAATAATGGATCTCGTTGTAGTGCCATCATTTTTTCCATTAAATTCTCCAACATGCACAAATTTGATTGCAATGATGGGGTTATTTCCTATAGCACATAGGGAGGAGATTTCCTGTGATATGGCATTAAAATTATCTCCCCAAAAGATTGCATCTATGTTATACCCTGACATGTCTTGAAGTTGTAGTGTTTGTTTATTAACTTCAGAGCCGTCTTTTCTATGTATAGTGCACACACTGGAAATGTCTGTGACAATACCAAGAATATCAACAATGGAGTTGACGTTTGTTGTTCTAATATCATTGATTGATTTTCAATTGAATTGCACTGTTGGATTATGTTTTTTCTCGCTAGTAACATGTTCTATGGTAGATGTTGCATTCAACAAAATTTCCTAGTCATTGTTCAAGTGGTTTTATTGCTTATTAGCCATTTTTACATTCCCTTTAGAGACAATGTAGACATTTCCATTTTGGATTTTGTCGAAAAAATAATCCGCGACATTGTCGAAACATGTAATATGTATTTCTCCACCATTTGTATCGAACAGGTCAAAACCAAACACTTTACCGGGTCCGTATTGATTCTGAAATTGTCAAAGAGCTATTTTCCTTTGGACGTATCCTTTTATGCACCAATTTGAGTGGTAAGGGTTTAACGATTTGATGGGAATTTGAACTGGCAGAACGGATGGAGTTGGAGTAGTTGGAAGAGGGCAGTTTCTTTTTGATAAAGGATCTGGGTTCGATGAGGATGGAGAGTTTTCATCAGATGTGATTAAGATACTCATAGTTTTTGGATTGCCAATTAAGGGTGAAAATGAAATATAAATTTCGAAGTCTATTAGCTTTATAGACCGACACGACAAATGAGATTCATAGGAATAATTGTTAGAAGCAGATGTGTTATAGATAAAAATGTTAAATTTGAAATATGAAATTTATAACAAACTTACGTTGATGGGCCGATAGCTGAGGTAGTCCAACTTTTAACATTTATAACAGAACCCTTTTGTAGCAAGCCTATTGCTACGAGATCATTGAAATATTTTGGAAGCATGATGTGTTTCTTATGTGTTCCATCTGAAATTGCAGTACGATATCGTGGAGTTGAATTTTGCATTGACTGTATTGGTTCAAGTTCAACAATTTGTAGGTATGGTTGAATATGAGTTGATCCAGATAACATTGAGGAAATTGCATTCCGAGTAAGGTTTGTTTTCATTTTCTGGTTCAAAAAAAAACACAAAAATGTTGTTTTCTTCGCGTAAGATGTTTAATATTCATTACATTCCTATAACATTACTTGAAAATATATGAACTAAAGAGCAAAGGGAAAGAAGCATGTTCAATTTGTTTCTAAATGAGTGGTTCTCTAAGCTTGTAAACATAATGAAGAAAGATATTTATTACAACAATGAGTTGATCCAGATAACATTGAGGAAATTGCATTTTGAGTAAGCTTTGTTGTCATTTTCTGGTACAAAACAAAACACAAAAATGTTGTTTTCTTCGCGTACAATGTTTAATATTCATTGCATTCCTATAACATTACTTGAAAATATATGAACTAAAGGGCAAAGGGCAAGAAGCATGTTCAATTAGTTTCTAAATGAGTGGTTCTCTAAGCTTGTAAACATAATGAAGAAAGATATTTATTACAACAACTTTTATATGATCATTTTTTTTGAAACATAGTTAAAACTGTAAATTAACAATTTTAGAAACCTACACATGTTAGAAACAATCAGATAGGGCATGATGATTGAGTTTCCCGTGCCAAATAATGTATACATTTTTTAGGGAATTTGGCAGTAGCAACACCAGAGCTACGTTGGAGCTACGTTGTGGGATTTGTATTGGGCAAATTCGTATTGTGGAATTTGGGTTTTGCATGAGTATTTTTGTTTCCAGAGAAAATGAATGTTGTACATAATGGTGGAGAGAAGTTCTGCAATTGCATAGAATGCAATGATAGGTGGCTAAGGTCAACATAGGTCTAATGACCAAGCACTGAAACTATTTAATGCAATGCCTATGCTAGATGAGGTTACATGGAATTATGTACTTTCAGGATTTGTAATTTGATGATATGCACAAAATGGGTAATGCCATGAGGCCCTAAATGTTTTTGGTCAAATAAGCAGATTGTTTCTAAGCCAAACAACTTCATCTTTTGCACCATTGTTAAGGCCTGCATTAGGTAATGCCATGAGGCCCGAAATGTTTTAGGTCAAATGAGGAGAGTGTTTTTAAGCCAAACAACTTCACCTTTGGCACCATTCTGGAACTGAACAGCTTACCTGCCTGGTACTTAGTATGTTGTATGGGCTTGGAATTAGATGTTTTTAATCCTCAGGATCAGTTGGCATTTGTTTAGTTGACATATTCACAAACAAAGAAAGGATAGATCTTGTGAAAGCTAGATGAGAGGATAAAGTGAAGTATGTCACTTAAAAGAATAAAGGAATATGCAATAGCCAAAAGTAGTGCAAGAAAGGAACGCCAAGTGGGGAGACCAGTCCCTTAAGATCCGTGGGATGCAAGGACAAGCTCAATTATAGTAATTTCCTTTGAAAATGAGACATGGATATTTAGGTTTGGATGGTGCAGAGTGTGGATTTTCGCTAGATGATGCATGGTTGCCCCATTTCGTCGTTGGCTTCTTCTTCTTCTTCTCCTTCTTTTTTTCTTCTTCTCAGTTACTTGGTTTTTAGTTTAACTAGCTTCACTAAGTGAAGAGGAAGAAGGAGAGGGAGAAGCAAACGAAGTAGAAGGTTGGGGGGTAACTCTAGTATCATATGGTTGCTGATTTCATTGCTCAAGAATCAGAGTGTTTTGAACGACAGAGGTCGAGAAAATCCATATTGGCGGGCCAATTGTAAGCCCTGGAAGGGAAAATGTAGCCATATGAGGTGCACCAACATCTCCCCTAGATGAAAAGGGAGTAGGATTCCCCCAAGGGGAAATCCTTGATTGGTGGACTCCATTTTCTCAACTTAAGACCAATAAGGGAACAGTGATGTTATTCCGATTAAAATAAATTTTATGACGCTTTGACACAACTTGCTTTTTCAATTTTTAAGAGTCGAGAAAAAGCTAAATATGACTCTAGTTGCCTTCGATTTTTAATGAGCCTGAAGTGACAAGTGCTGAGATGGACCTTTTCTTTTAAGGAGTCTGAAAAGGAACGAAAGTGACTACTCTAGAAATCTAGACAAGGGGATTACCAAACCAATCGCAAAACTGCATAATACTTTTTATGGTACGGCAGTCAATCTTCCCGAATGCTGTGTTCAGTGCATTGCAATCGATAGGGCATAGATGCAGCTTCCTAAGGATAAAGGATATGGCCTACTGTGGTCTCCCAATATATACTCGATGTTACGCGGGAGCACAAGTCCGTACTGGCACTTGTCGTCTCAAAGAGGAGGAATCACCCAACCTATGATGAAAGTGATAGTTACCAGGCTTTACGATGCCAGAATACGTCTCTAGCCTAGACTTCTAAATCTTGTGTGTTGGGTTCCAAAGCGATTTTATGTTTATTGAAATTTATTTTACAGTTGATATTTCTTAAGAAGTTTTCCTCTAAGGTTGACCGCGTGATGTAGATATACAATTCCTAAATATGCAATCTAAGATGATAAACAATCATTTACTTTATTTTTGCAATGAAAATCCTAGCTACTAAGGAAAGAGAAGTGAAATTGTTTCAACATAGAGAAGAGAGCACACACTAAGATGCACTGTCCTAAATCAATTTCCACATGCATTCTAAATGCAAATGCAAATGCATGTATTTGTTTTCTGCTTTCTTAATGTGTGAATGACAAAAAGAATGCTAATTGATGGCAGCTGATTTTCTATCATGGTCCATGGATGAAATAGAAATTAAACAAAAACTCAGAAAGGAGATTAAGGGTGTTACCGGAGATAAAGTAGTCCAGAAACATCTAGAATGTCCCTAAAAGTTGAATCACCCAGAGAGAAAACAGAGTAGGCCAAGGCTTTTTTTAGGAAGTGATGCAAAGTATTTGTATTTAACATTGTTGTGTGAGTAACCAACATAATCTATACAGTGCTATGGAAATTAATAGTCTCTGCAGGAAAAAAACCTAATATAACCCACACAATCTAAATAGTAATTTAGCATTCAAATTCCTATTTGAAACAAAACATGCCAACATGTAGTACAAGAGAAACAAAACAAAATAGATGCAACACATAATACCCACTTACTATTAAGCATACAATATAAACAATAATCAAAGAATAGATAAGAATCAATATATTATACAATAAAAAGAAAAGAAAGGGAGTATGGGATAATGGCAATAGAGGCTCTGTAGGGAAACAAACCCAAGTTTGAGTCCAAAATCCCTAACAAGACCCTAGATTCAACATAAATTTCTATCCATAATGCATATAAAAGAAGGAACTGTTTGGTCTGGCTCAGATTATTGCTGAAACCGATTTCATGACCCATAAAGTATCTAAAAAATTCTGAGTTTTTAAACAATTCACTCTCAGTGGAAGATACTTACAATGAAATTATGCTTAATGGTTCAATGCCTCACACATGTACCCTTTACTATTTGTTGGTACCCCTTGCGAGATTCAAGTAATTTTTTACCAATGTTTATCTCAGGTATTATAGGCACAACCCACCCACATTCATCCTTTCAGGTTTTATGAAATTAATATGATTCAGGTTACCACCTACAAACAAATGACTATGTGGAAGAAGATTATAGGGCCAGGGCAAGGTAAGCTATAGAGATTGTGCCTTAAAGATCTTTATAACAGGCAGTTATTTGGCCCAATATTATCGGGATCCAAGTGTCTAAGGACACTCATTTGATCATGGAATGTACCTTAAAGATCTTTATAACGGGCAGCTATTTGGTCCACTATTATCGGGATCCAAGTGTCTAAGGACACTCATTTTATCACGGAATTCAGGGTCTTGGGATCAGTTGTTGGAAATCAGCACTAGAAACTTACAACAGCTGACAGAATTGCAAATTGAAAACATGCATTTGGGTGATAGAGGTTTGATGGTTGTTTCAAAGTGCTCAAAGCTGGAAGTATTTTATATGAGCAGGGTGCCTGATTGTCCTCATCGAGGTATTTATGCAGTTGCAAATGGATGTAGGAAACTGAGAAAGGTGTACCTTGATAGTGGCAAGTCCAAAAGAATTGGTGAGGAATGGTTACTGTCCATTGCAAACAAATGTCATGAGATGCAAGAACTTGTCTTGATGGGCATTGCTATTTCGGTTGAGATTTTGAGTGCCTTGGCTTCCTATTGCCTTGTGCTAGAAAGAATGGCACTCTGCAACAGTGATAGTGTTAGGGACAAGGAGATGTCTTGTATTTCAAGTAAGTTCATAGCATTAAAGAAGCTATGCATTAAAAAATTCCCAATATCTAATGAAGGTCTTGTGACAATTGCCAGCGGCTGCCATAGCCTTATAAAATTAAAGGTGAAAAGGTGTAAAGTAATAACATCCAAAATTATTTGTCAGGTTCAGAAAAATGAGCCTCTCTAATCGTTGTTGTTGATGGTGGTTCACAGACAGTAGGAGAGGATGATAAGAGCAGAGTTAGATCTACATGCTTTGATATGGTAGCTAAACCTTAATCTTCCCAAAAAAAACTCATGTATGTTAATAGACAAAGAAAATAAGCATTGGAATCACTTGCAATAATTGTTTTTAAAGTGCCTCTAGAATCACGCATGAGCTCCAGAAATTTTCACAGAGAATCCTAAAATCTTGGCACAATCACAACTTACCAACCTTAACATCCAAATTCTGATGTTAAATTGGTAAAGCTTTCTATGCTAGCAATGCTTTATGAACCATCTCACATTGGTTACGTATGTGTGAATATTCACAACACAAACCCAACAACAACAAAAACACATCAAACATGAATGACATAAATGATTGAAAAAAAAATCAGATTTGGTAGTTATTAGAAAATTTAAAAGATTGTGTGCAAGCTTAAAAAAACTCACCTCAGAAACAGATCTAAACAAAAACCGAGAAGAAACAACCTACAGGGAAATTTGTATAGCCTGCTATATGGTCTATTGTAGTACACCATACTGCTGTACAAAACAATACAACTATACAAAATGCTATTTTATGGCCCCTTCCTTATGGGGAGTTTGAATACCTGTATAGAATCACTATTATGTTAACAGAAAACAAAGAATTACCTATTCTTGTGTGGAGCTAGTTACCCTTGATAGTTAGGTGTCTGAGCTAGGAGTAAGAAAGCATAACTATCTATCTACAATCGGTTTATATATATAGAAACGAAAAATCCTCTAACAACAGTAAAGTTAAATTGCCAATCAAACAGGAATAAAGTTTAAATAATCAAGAAAGCATATATATAACTGAATCAATTCAATTGGGATTTAATTTTGAATCAAAATTATGAGACTCTGTATCTGCTCTATGGCTAACGTACAATTGATGGCGGAGGATTTTCTATCATGGTCCATGGATGAAATAGAAACTAAACAAAAACTCAGAAACGAGATTAAGGTTTTTACCGAAGTTGAAGTAGTGCCGATAGAAAGCTCAGCAACATGAAAAGGGAAATCTTGGGTCTAGTATTTAAACCAATGGCTCTCCTTTTTTTGAGAATAAAACTCTTTAGCTTCATACTACATGGGTTAAGTTAGAATGATTCCCCTTCTATACAGAGTATAGACGAGAGATTTAAAATACAAACCCAAGGGAAACAAACCCAAGTTATAATGCATATAAAAGAAGGCACTGTTTGGTCAGGCTCAGATTATTGCTGAAACCGATTTCATGACCCAAAAAGTATTAAAAAATACAGAGTACAGAGTAAATACAATCAGCATGATGCAACATAGAGTTCAAGAGAGCAAGGAAATTTAAATAAAGTTTGCACTAACTTTTCTGATGGAAATTCCAGTGAACAATAAAAATTTTGTACACCCTATAGCCCTCAAGAAAACCATTGAAACCAATTTCATGACCGAATATGTGGTTACGATATGGTATAGAGCTCCATAATTGCTGCTCAATTTATCAGATCATACTATAGCCATTGATGTATTCTCAATAGGTTGTATTTTCATGGAATTTAGGATCAAACAATCCTTATTCCGTCGAAGGGAATCCATGAATACATTCTAGGATATGTGGGAATTTCTGTACACCCTACAACTGTTAAGATTTTTTTTTCCTTGTCCCATTTAATGTCTATTTAATACCTATTGAGATTGGAAAGGCTACTACTAAGACAACAAATAATGCATAGAAAAGAAGGAAATGTAATAACTTCTTAGTTGGGCAGGGGATCTAATATCCATAATGCATATAAAAGAAGGAATTGTTTGGTCTGGCTCAGATTATTGTTGCAACCGATTTCATGACCCAAAAAGTATCTAAACAATTCTGAGTTTGTAAACAATTCACACTCAGTGGAAATGACAAAAAGGGTTTATGTAACGAAAGTACACTCAGTGGAAGTATAAAACGAATAAAACTTCTAAGAAATTCACACTCGGTGGAAATGACAACATTGATGTCTTGTCATTAGGTTGTATTTTCATGGAATTGATGAACATACAACATAAAAGGGACCAATGGTTGAAATTCCCTTGTTTTCAATACCAGTCACTTTAACTGAAACAACCACAGGATGGTCTATGTCAACAAGTAGTGGGACAACACCATGTGCTTGAAACAAAGGATTCCCTACAAATAACACAACATTGTAGACCAAATTCCTATCAAATACAACTAAATATTTAGTCGTCTAGAAACCAAAGTTAACTGAAATTTCTAGTTCCATAAATTGTTTGCTTCAGACATCTACATACCCAGATCATCAAGATATGTAATATTAACGTGTTATTGAGTGCCGATAGAAATCTCAACAACATGAAAATGGAAATCTTTCATCTCAATTCTAAACTGACATATCTGATTGTAAAAAGAAACTTGTTTAATCAAAATTTCAATGAGTACATTCACACTATATGTTAGATTACTTCATTAAAATGCACAAAAACGCATCAAATGAATGACATAAATTATTGAAAAAAAATCAGATTTGGTAGTTATTAGAAAATTTAAAAGATTGTGTGCAAGCTTAAAAACATGTTCCAATGGAATTTTACAGAATTTCAATGTAAGGTATAGAGATTGTGCCTTAAAGATATTTATAACAGGCAACTATTTGGCCCACTATTATCGGGATCCAAGTGTCTAAAAGCACTCATTTTATCACGGAATTCAGGGTCTTGGGATCAATTGTTGGAAATCAGCACTAGAAACTTGCAACAACTGACGGAATTGCAAATTGAAAACATGCATTTAGGTGATAGAGGTTTGATGGCTGTTTCAAAGTGCTCAAAGATGGAAGTATTTTATATGAGCAAGGTTTTTGATTGTCCTGATAGAGGTATTTATGCAGTTGCAAATGGATGTAGGAAACTGAGAAAGGTGCACCTTGATAGTGGCAAGTCCAAAAGAATTTGTGAGGAAGGGTTACTATCCATTGCAAACAAATTTCATCAGATGCAAGAACTTGTCTTGATGGGCATTGCTATTTCGCTTGAGATTTTGAGTGCCTTGGTTTCCAATTGCCCTATGCTAGAAAGAATGGCACTCTGCAACAGTGATAGTGTTGGGGACAAGGAGATGTCTTGTATTTCAGGTAAGTTCATAGCATTGAAGAAGCTATGCATTAAAAATTTCCCAATATCTAATGAAGGTCTTGTGATGATTGCCAGCGACTACCCTACCCTTATAAAATTAAAGGTGAAAAGGTGTAATGCGGTAACATCCAAAAGTGTCTGTCAGGTTCAGAAAAAAGAGCCTCTCTAATCGTTGTTGTTGATGGTGGTTCACAGACAGCAGGAGAGGATGATCAGAGCAGAGTTAGATCTACATGCTTGGATATGGTAGCTAAACCTTAATCATGCCAAAGAAAACTCATGTATGTGAATAGACAACAAAAATAAGCATTGGAATCACTTGCAATAATTATTTTTAAAGTGCCTCCAGAATCACACCATGAGCTCCAGAAATTTTCACAGAGAATCCTAAAATCTTGTCACAATCACAACTTACCAACCTTAACATCTAAATTTTGATGTCCAATTGGTAAAGCTTTATGTGCCAGAAATGCTTTATGAACCGTCTCACATTTGTTACGTATGTGTGAATATTCACAACACAAACCCAACAACAACAAAAATGCATCAAACATGAATGACATAAATGATTGAAAAAAAAATCAGATTTGGTAGTTATTATAAAATTTAAAAGATTGTGTGCAAGCTTAAAAAAATCACCTCAGAAACAGATCTAAACAAAAACCGAGAAGAAACAACCTACAGGGAAAACTGTATAGCCTGCTATATGGTCTATTGCAGTACACCATATTGCTGTACAGAACAGTACAACTATACAAAATGATATTTTATGGCCTCTTCCTTATGGGGAGTTTGAATACCCATATAGAATCACTATTATGTTAACAGAAAACAAAGAATTACCTGTTCTTGTGTGGAGCTGGTTACCCTTGACGGTTAGGTGACTCTTAGAAGAGCAAATGGGAAGTACCACTACAACCCTCAAGAAATTTTTTTCTTGCAACTCTTCACAATTTGGCATTGATATTTACTTGAACGATAGAAAGCACCACATATGTGATGGGATATTCTTCAATTGGCCTCTATATGCTATATAAATATTATATGATCTTATTATGTGTCCTTGACAGACATAAAATTTCGAAGAGCTGTGATTCGTCCACACTATATATGTGTTGTCCTCCTACACAAAAGATTGGGTTCATGCTTTTACTTACATCTGATTTTTAGTCCGATGCCATAAAATAACACAAGTTAATGCTGTTATATATTGAAAAAACAACAACACCAAAAATGTTCATCTCCTTGTATTCCCTTTTAGGGACATGAATGTCCAAACAACCAAGATAGTATTTTTCAAACATAACCCTAACCCTACGCCTATGTTGTTCATGTTGATTGCCACAACACCAAAAATCTTCATCTAATATGCCTTGTTAGGGCCAGGAATGTTGTCCAATTGGTAAAGCTTTCTATGCCAGCAACGCTTTATGAACCGTCTCACATTTGTTACGTATGTGTGAATATTCACAACACAAACCCAACAACAACAAAAACGCATCAAACATGAATGACATAAATGATTGAAAAAAAAAATCAGATTTGGTAGTTACTAGAAAATTTAAAATATTGTGTGCAAGCTTAAAACAACTCACCTCAGAAATAGATCTAAACAAAAACCGAGAAGAAACAACCTACAGGGAAAACTATATAGCCTACTATATGGTCTGTTGTAGTACACCATACTGCTGTACAGAACAATACAACTATACAAAATGCTATTTTATGGCCTCTTCCTTATGGGGAGTTTGAATACCTGTATAGAATCGCTATTATGTTAACAAAAAACAAAGAATTACCTGTTCTTGTGTGGAGCTAGTTACCCTTAACGGTTAGGTGTCTGAGCTAGGAGTAAGAAAGCATAGCTATCCATCTACAATCGGTTTATATATATAACACCGAAAAATCCTCTAACAGCAATAAAGTTAAATTGCTAATCAAATAGGAATAAAGTTTAAATAATCAAGAAAGCATATATATAACTGAATCAATTCAATTGGGAATTAATTTTGAATCAAAATTATAAGACTCTGTATCTGCTCTGTGGCTAACGTACAATTGATGGCAGAGGATTTTCTATCATGGTCCATGGATGAAATAGAAATTAAACAAAAACTCAGAAAGGAGATTAAGGCTGTTACCGGAGATGAAGTAGTCCAGAAACATCCAGAAATGTCCCTGAAAGTTGAATCGCCCAGAGACAAAATAGAGTAGGCCAAGGCTTTTTTTAGGAAGTGATGCAAAGTATCTGTATTTAACATTGTTGTGTGAGTAACCAACATAATCTGTATAGTGCTATGGAAATTAATAGTCTCTACGGGAAAATAAACCTAATATAATCCACACAATCTAAACAGTAATTTAGCATTCAAATTCCTATTTGAAACAAAACATGCCAGCATGTAGTACAAGAGAAACAAAACAAATTAAATGCAACACCATAATACCCACTTACTATTAAGCATACAATCTAAACAATAATCAAAGAATAGATAAGAATCAATATACTATACAATAAAAAGAAGAAAAAGGGAGTATGGAATAATTGCAATAGAGGCTCTGTAGGGAAACAAATCCAAGTTTGAGTCCAAACAAGACCCTAAATTCAACATATCCATGTGGATATGAGGTGTGATGACTATGTACAAGATTCTAGGAAATAGATGTTACAAGTGGCTACATGGGTTAAGTCAGAATGATTCTTGAAAGTTCCAGTTCCATAAATTGTTTGCTTGAGACATCTACATACCCAGGTCATCAAGATATGTAATATTAAAGTGCTGATGAGTGCCGATAGAAATCTCAGCAACATGAAAAGGGAAATCTTAGGTCTAGTATTTAAACCAATGGCTCTCCTTTTTTTGAGAATGAAACTCTTTAGCTTCATACTACATGGGTTAAGTTAGAATGATTCACCTTCAGTACAGAGTATAGACCAGAGATTTAAAATACAAACCCAAGGGAAACAAACCTAAGTTATAATGCATATAAAAGAAGGAATTGTTTGGTCTGGCTTAGATTATTGCTGCTCAATTTATCAAATCATACCACATGGTATAGAGCTCCATAATTGCTGCTCAATTTATCAAATCATACTGTAGCCATTGATGTCTTCTCAGTAGGTTGTATTTTCATGGAATTGATGAACAAACAATCCTTATTCCATCCAAGGGAATCCATGAATACATTCTAGGATATGTGGGAATTTTTGTACACCCTACAACTGTTAAGAATTTTTTTTTCTTGTCCCATTTAATGCCTATTTAATACCTATTGAGATTGGAAAGGCTACTACTAAGACAACAAATAATGCATAGAAAAGAAGGAAATGCAAGAACTTCTTAGTTGGGCAGGGGATCTAATATCCATAATGCATATAAAAGAAGGAACTATTTGGTCTGGCTTAGATTATTGCTGAAACCGATTTCATGACCCAAAAAGTATTAAAAAATACAGAGTACAGAGTAAATACAATCAGCATGATGCAACGTAGAGTTCAAGAGAGCAAGGAAATTTAAATAAAGTTTGCAATATTTTTTCTGATGGAAATTCCAGTGAAAAATAAAATTTTTGTACACCCTATAGCCCTCAAGAAAACTGTTGAAACCAATTTCATGACCAAATATGTGGTTACCATATGGTATAGAGCTCCATAATTTCTGCTCAATTTATGAGATCATACTGTAGCCATTGATGTCTTCTCAGTAGGTTGTATTTTCATGGAATTTATGAACAAACAATCCTTATTTCGTCGAAGGGAATCCCTTAATACATTATAGGATATGTGGGAATTTCTGTACACCCTACAACTGTTAAGAATTTTTTTTTCTTGTCCCATTTAATGCCTATTTAAAACCTATTGAGATTGGAAAGGCTACTACTAAGACAACAAATAATGCATAGAAAAGAAGGAAATGCAAGAACTTCTTAGTTGGGCAGGGGATCTAATATCCATAATGCATATAAAAGAAGGAATTGTTTGGTCTGGCTCATCCTTTCAGGTTTTATGAAATTAATATGATTAAGGTTACCACCTACAAACAAATGACTATGTGGAAGAAGATTATAGGGCTAGGGCAAGGTAAGGTACAAAGATTGTGCCTTAAAGATCTTTATAACGGGCAGCTATTTGGCCCACTATTATCGGGATCCAAGTGTCTAAGGATGGTCATTTTATCATGAAATTCAGGGTATTGGGATCAGTTGTTGGAAATTAGCACTAGAAACTTGCAACAACTGACGGAATTGCAAATTGAAAACATGCATTTAGGTGATAGAGGTTTGATGGTTGTTTCAAAGTGCTCAAAGTTGGAAGTATTTTATATGAGCAGGGTGTCTAATTGTCCTAATCGAGGTATTTATGCAGTTGCAAATGGATGTAGGAAACTGAGAAAGGTGCACCTTGATAGTGGCAAGTCCAAAAGAATTGGTGAGGAAGGGTTACTGTCCATTGCAAACAAATTTCATCAGATGCAAGAACTTGTCTTGATGGGAATTTCTATTTCAGTTGAGAGTTTGAGTGCCTTGGCTTCCAATTACCCTGTGCTAGAAAGAATGGCACTCTACAACAGTGATAGTGTTGGGGACAAGGAGATGTCTTGTATTTCAAGTAAGTTCATAGCATTGAAGAAGCTATGCATTAAAAATTTCCCAATATTTGATGAAGGTCTTGTGACGATTGCCAGTGGCTGCCCTAGCGTTATAAAATTAAAGGTGAAAAAGTGTAAAGCAGTAACATCCAAAAGTGTCTGTCAAGTTGAGAAAAAAGGAGCCTCTCTAATCATTGTTGTTGATGGTGGTTCACAGACAGCAGGAGAGGATGATGGAAATTCCAGTGGAAAATAAATTTTCTGTACACCCTATAGCCCTCAAGGAAACTGTTGAAACCAATTTCATGACCGAAAATGTGGTTACCATATGTTATAGAGCTCCATAATTGCAACTCAATTTATTAGATCATACTGTACCACAAGATGGTCTGTGTCAACAAGTAGTGGGACAACACCATGTGCTTGAAACAAAGGATTCCCTACAAATAACACAACATTGTAGACAAAATTCCTATCAAATACAACTATATATTTAGTTGTCTAGAAACCAAAGTTAACTGAAATTTCTAGTTCCATAAATTGTTCGCTTCAAAAATCTACATACCTAGATCATCAAGATATGTAATATTAATGTGTTATTGAGTGCCGATAGAAATATCAGCAACAAAGAAAATGGGAGTCTTTCATCTCAATTCTAAATTGACATATCTGATTGTAAAACGAAACTTTTTTAATCAAAATTTCAATGAGTACATTCACACTATATGTTAGATTACTTCATTAAAATGCACAAAAACGCATCAAACATGAATGAAATAGATTATTGAAAAAAAATCAGATTTGGTAGTTATTAGATCATACTGTAACCATTGATGTCTTGTCAGTAGGTTTTGTTTTCATGGAATTGATGAACAAACAATCCTTATTCCATCCAAGGGAATCCATGAATACATTCTAGGATATGTGGGAATTTCTATACACCCTACAACTGTTATGAATTTTTTTTCTTGTCCCATTTAATGCCTATTTAAAACCTATTGAGATTGGAAAGGCTACTACTAAGACAACAAATAATGCATAGAAAAGAAGGAAATGCAAGAACTTCTTAGTTAGGCAGGGGATCTAATATCCATAATGCATATAAAAGAAGGAACTGTTTGTTCTGGCTCAGATTATTGCTGAAACCGATTTCATGACCCAAAAAGTATCTAAACAATTCTGAGTTTTTAAACAATTCACACTCAATGGAAATATAAAACGGATAAAAATTCTAAGAAATTCACACTCGGTGGAAATGAAAACAAGGGTTTTTGTAACAAAAGTACACTCAATGGAAGTATAAAATGGATAAAACATATAAATACTTTAAATTTAAAAATACACAACATTTGGTGCAAGAAAAGTCATTTCCATTTTAGTAATGCCATTCCAGTTAGTTGAAGGAATTGAAACTGAGAAATGGGTTAAGTTAGAATGATTCCCCTTTAGTACAAAGTATAGACCAGAGATTTAAAGTACAATTTAAAAACCTACAAATTAGAGTGTTAAGATACAATGTTAAGATAAATTTAAAAAATACAAAGTACAGAGTATCTAAGATTTCTAGAGTCTGTTCACCAGAAACAAGACACTGACGATGGCACCACTCTGCATTAGTTTAACACACCTGTTTTTAACTTGTATCAACAGGTAACTTGTAGGGCTTTCTCCTTACGTAGAGTAGAATCAATCCTCCATACACCTGCAGGTTTTCACGAACAACAAAGATAAAGTAAAATTTAAGATAACAGTGACCCAAATATATATAAAACTTCATAACTACCACCATAATATGCAGAGGGTGAGGGCAAAATGATCTGCAGAAAAAACGGCCTACGTGGCCCTCATGCAGTGAAGAAAGAGTCACCTCATCCTCTGCGGCCCTCGTCGAAACCCTTCTCCCTTCTCTGCAGGTCCGCTGCCCTCCTCTGTAGCAACTCCGCTGCGCCCTCCTCAACACCCCCGCCCTCCTCTGCATCAAACGCGGATATCTCTTGTCCTATGACAGGTTCAGTGAGGTCATTAGGGTAAAGTTTGGTATGTAACAGAAACCGATTTATTAACTAAACCTTAAAAAACCTTAATGTATTAGTTATTAATTAGACGGCTGATTTCTCTTCAATCGTCTAACATTACATCTAACGGCTACGATTAAGACACAAAGGCATTTGGGGGGGTTCATTTCAAAGGGAAATGCCTTACGGCGTAATTAATATTTCATGATATATATTAACTCTAGATATATATGGGAGGGAAGAACAAATACATAGAGTGGTAGAGGTGGAGAGATAGGGGGAGTGTGAGAGATCAAGATAAACTTAAGGATAGGAGAGAGGAGGAATGAAGAGAGAGAGAGAGAGATGAGTGAGAGATGTAGAGAAGGGTAAGAAAGGGAGAAGCAAACACAAAGATGGTGGGGGAGAGAGAGAAGGAGAGAGGGAGGGAGATAGTGAGAGGATTGGATGGCAGAGAGAGAGAGAGAGATAGATGGGAGAAGAGAGAGGAATTGCAAGAGAGGAGTAGAGAGGGAATGAAGATGAAAGACATAGAGAGTGAGAAGTGGAGAGAGAGGGAGTGAGAAGGGAGAGATGGCGAGAGAATGTTTATGGGTGAGATAAAGAGACAAAGAAAGAGAGATAGAGAGAAGGGGGGATAGAAGGAGGGAGGGCGGGATATAGTAACATAGTTGGAGAGAGAGAGAGAAACTGATGGGGGAAGAGAGAGGATTGGAGGGGAGAGAGAGAGAGAGGAAGAATGAGGGATGACAATTGAGAGAGAGGAGGAGAGTGATGGCGAAAGAGAGAGGATCGGAGCGCAAATAGAGAGAGTGATTGAGGAAGAGAGAGGGAGGTAGGAGAGAAAGGGAGAGAGATGAAGTACGAGAGAGCGGACTTGAGAGAGAGGAGGAGAGATGGAGGGAAGAAGAAATACATAGAGAGTGAGAAGTGGAGAGAGAGAGAGAGAGGGAATGACAAGGGAGAGATGGAGAGAGAGTGTATATGTTTGCAGGTGAGATAAAGATACAAAGAATGAGAGATGGAGATAATGGGGGAGAGAAGGAGAGAGGAGAGAGGGAAGGATATATTAACATAATTGGAGGGTGAAGAGAGAGAGAGAGAGAGAGAGAGAGAGAGAGAGAGAGAGAGAGAGATGGAGTTGGATGGGGAGAGAGGCAGGTAAGAATAAATAAATAGAGAGAGAAAGGTGGAGAGAGAAAGAGAGGGAGTGATAAGAAAGATGGAGAGAGAGCAAGAGAGTATAACAAGAGGGAAGAGAGATAGAGTGGGGGAGAGGGAGAGAAGGGAAGGAGAGAGAGAGAGGGAGGAGGGATAAATAGAGAGGTTGGAGAAAGAGAGTGTAAGTTTGGGGATGATATAGAGAGACAAAGGGAGATAGAGATATAGATGGAAAGTGAAGAGAGGGAAGAAGAGAGAGATAGAGAGAGAGGGAGCGACGGAGAGATTGATTGATATGGAGTGAGAGAGCATGTATGTCTGGGGGGTTGAGACAAAGAGAGAAATATCGACATATGGAGGGATATATATATATCTATATATATATATATATATATCTATATATATATATATATATATATATATATATATATATATATATATATAGATATATATATATATATATATATGGATGGAGGGGGGAGAGGGAAGAATATTTATTGCACTAGATGCATTGATTTTAGTCTAGATGCATTGATTTCAGTGTAGATGTTGATTTCTATTGATATTGGATTGTTTGCACTAGATGAATTGATCTCAATGTAGATGATTTCTAATCCTATTTTATTTCTTTCACTAAATGCATTTATTTCAGTGTAGATAGTGATTTCTAATCCTATTTGATTTCTTGCACTAGATGCATTGATTTCAATGTAGATGTTGATTTCTAATCATATTTGGCTGCTTGCACTAGATGCATTGATTTCAATGTAGATTATTTCTAATCCTACTTTATTGCTTGCACTAAATGCATTGATTCAATGTAGATGGTGATTTCTAATCCTATTTGATTGCTTGCACTAGATGAATTGATTTCAGTGTAGATGTTGGTTTATAATCCTATTTACTTACTTGCACTAGATGCATTGATTTCATTGTAGATGTTGGTTTATAAAACTATTTTATTACTTGCACTAGATGCATTGATTTGAGTGTAAATGTTGATTTCTAATAGTATTTGATTGCTTGCATTAGATGCATTGATTTCAGTGTACATGTTTTTTTCTAATGTTATTTGATTTCTTGCATTTAATGCGTTGATTTTAGTGTAGATGTTGATTTCTGATTTGATGTAATTGGACGCATGATGGTACATTAATTTTAAAGTGATTGGATTAATATTGTGCATTGATTTCACTACAAGCATAAAAAATTATTGACAATGTGCATTGATTTTATGTTATAGTAATTCAACCTATTAATACTCGAGAGAAAGAGAGATAAGGTATGATGTTTACTACAATATCTCGAGCTAAAGATTTAAATGGTTTATGATTTAACATGTCCTTTACATATAATTGATATGAAAATATGACAAAAGTAACAAGGGTGACAATAAGAATAGTAAAAGAAAATAGTTTTAGATTAATCACAATGAAAGACTATTTGTAATTTACTATATTCTTATGATTCATATTTTCTATCATTCAACACTATCACATTCTCATTTTACATTAAAAGAAATTATTTCATCTATTTTCATCATTAAAGTTATTCACAATATTTATCATCACTTTACATTCAAAATTTTTATTTCATCAATTTTCATCATTAAATTTATTCACAATATTTATCATCTCAACAAACTAAGGTAACTAGGAAAAATTAAAATTAAAATGACTAGATTAATGTGATACATATTTAGCATATTTAAAATGATTATATTTAATATTAGATGATTTTACATATTATTGATAAAATCAATCATCTGTTTGTTAGATTTTCTTTGGTCGCACACCACTGAATCCAGCATAGATCCATCTTAACTACGGATCTATCAAGCACCGAGAGGGATCAAATCTCTAGAGGTGCGAACCTTTCCTCAAATTTTGCACTCAAAAAAGATGTTTTCACCTCAAGAGATTTGATCCCTCTCAGTGCTTGATATATTCAGAGTTAAGATGGATCTAGGCTAGTATATAATGGAAGGATGTGATTACATAGTTTACAAATAAAATTACATTTCCAAATAGATACATATAAAGAAGAAAATTTAAAATTGCAAAGTGATGAGGGGTTTGGAAAAAAAACGAACTTTGTTTGATGAATAAGATATTAATGGACAAATATGGATATCACTGTAGAAAATGGTTTAAAATAATTAGAAATAATTGAATAAGATGATTTCGTTTAAGGATTGATTATGTTAATGGGTTAAAGTCAAAAGGTACTAAATTAAACCCACTATGGAATAGCTTTGGGCTTGATTTGATTTAGATATAAAGCATGAAAATGGGCTTAGGGTTAATAAGGATTTTACTAGATCTAAGTATGAGATTTTAAAGTGTAATGATTATCTTCATGTTAGAAGCAAGGGAAATATGTTTCCCAACCAGAGTGTATTATGTGGGGATTCAATGAAATAGGAAACTTCTACTCACTCCATTGCTAGCTTGATGAGAAAATCCCTTTCCCATTTGTTGATTAACTTTGAATTCTACGTCTTTAACTCTTTTGTATAACATTTGGTCTTAATTATGGAGATAATCATATCCTAAGACAAGTGAAATGATGCATTCCAAATTTTCGTGAGTGTTTGAGAAAGTCTCTTGATTTATGCTTGTAAGGGTGATAGCTTGGGTGATGACTCTTGTGTCTAAGGACATTTTAGACACCAAGTTGCCAATAATCAATTTGAGTTTTCCACACATAAATGAACTAGTTGGTAGTGAGATTCATGTATCCAACATGTTTGAAATTGGAAAGTAGTGAAAGAAAAAGAATATGTGACTAGACTATAAGTGAATATCTCATCAAAGCATGTTGTTGAACTCTTTCCATACCATTGATGTCAGTAACAAATCCTATTACTTTACGACTAAATTAAAATGTTGAACAACAATTTGTGTTCTCTTTAATGAAAATCTCCATATTCATAGCCATTTTATTTTGTTACCGAAAAAAAAATAAGAAATGATACTCATTAATATTTCACTTAAAATACCCTAATTAGCACCCACTCCTTTTTCAAATAAATTGTATATTGTATTAATTTTTTTTCTAATTTAATGAAAATAAAGATTAAAAATTGAAATAAAATGTTATATTACTATTTTTAAAAATAAAATATATTTTAAAATTATATATATATATATATATATATATATATATATATATATATAATAATGAATGTAAACACAATAAAACTTTTTTTTTTTTTTAATTTAGCACATTTAGTATTATTTTATTTTATTTTTAATTTAGCACATTAAATACCATAATAGACTAGTAAAATATATTTTTAAAATTATTTAAAATACATTTATTTTATTTTATAATTTTTATTTTAATATAAATTTATAATTTTATAATATTTAAGTGTATAACAAAATCATTTAGACATTAAATTTTAATCTTAATATTGTAAATTTTAACAAAATTATTTAAATATTAAATTCTAATCTTCATATATCAAAATTTAATAAAATGATCATGACATAAATTTTCTCATATATTGTAAAAGAAAACGATTAATGTTATTATTTTATTTGATGTAAATAATTTTACAAAATAATTTTCTTAAAAGAATGGATTAATATTCTTATTTTGTTTGATGTAAAAACATTCCAATAATATAACTTTTCATAAGCCCTTTACAAAATTATCCCGGTTCTTATTTTATTTGTTTTAAAATCAGTTAAGTGATATGAATGTTTTTTCATAAAGCAAATATCTTTATCATTTAGTACAACATTTTAAACTTAATTATAAATTTATTAACTATTCAATTTTATTTAATAAAAAAATTACTTTAATAATATTCGAACTTTAACATAAAGAAATGTAACACATTTTTTTATTTTAATTAATTAATTTATAAATTTTAATATAAACTTAAAGACAAAGGCATTATGAATAAAGATAAATACACCTACCTCCTTAAAAATATAATACTAGAAATATAACACATATTGTTATTCCACATAAAAGAAGAAAAAAAAAACATTAATAATAATAGCACTACCTCCTTCTGAGAATAGAATACTAAAAACATAATGTTATTCCGCTTAAAAATAAAAAAATAAAAGCATAAGCATTGTAATAATAGCACTAAATTCCTTACGGAGAGGGAACGAAAACGAGATGAAAGATTTCTAACTTCTTAATGTTCTCATTCCTTATTGATTTTGAAGAGTTTTCCACTCTTTTTATATTTTTATTTATTAGTTTGTTTTATTTATTTATTTATAAACATGGCTTTATAGTGTTTGTATTTATTAGGGAGTATGTGGAATTGTTAACGTATTAACCAGATAGGATATAATTTATTTATGTATAAATTATATAATAAAATCAATGATAAGTAATATATTTTGGTAAATATGGAAACTAAGTTGGATAAGTATTATATAATTTTTTCTTCATGAGTAAAGATTGTCTAATTATCATTTGTCACATTATGTAAGACTTGTCCAATTATCATATATTAAATTGTTAGATTTCATACATCTATTATGTTACTTTAACTTGTTAAGTTGGATTATTGTTTCCAATAGCTTGTTGGATGTAGATTGTGGTAAAGAGCTATAGGTATGCATCACTTTTTCTTCGCCATTAATTTCCATATCAACATTTGGACCCAAGCATATGGTAGTGGAAGTTTCTTCCTAAATAATAGATTAGCATGAAATCCACAACTCCTGTAGAAGTGTCACATAGTTATGTCAACAAATTCAAGAATCAAATACATAGCATTTTCATTCTTTGTTAGTTCTCTAGAAGAAATTTCCCTCTCAACCGAAGTCATAATGTCACTTCGCTTCAAGGACATGTTGATGGAATAATATTCGTCAAACTTTTGCATTCCCAACCTTGTGTTTTCCATGGCAATGGCCTTGTTGTAGGCACCACTACATCTTTTAGTGCTTTTCCATAAACTATATAGAGATGCGTCCATGGCCTTGGTGACTTCCAAGGACTGCACAAAAGCCCGCACAATGGAACATTAAGCAAGGTTATATCTACCACACCAAATTACATGAAAATCCAAATGGGTTTGTAGTGAGAAAGGGAACATGGAGTGGGGCTAAATCTGCCATACCAAATTACATTGACATTCACAATGGGTATGGTGGTAAGAAACAAACATTATGATAAGTTAAAACAAAAAGTTTTTATTCCAACATTTCTCACACCTGTGGAAAATCAAGAGGATTTTGATAAACACATTTGAGTGGGTGGACACTAACAAAATCAAAGTTATTGTTGAAGGAAGATATTTAATCCCACTAATATTGATTTAGTTGGGTTGGTAATATTATCATCGCTCTTTGAATATAGAGAATCCTTATTATGCAAATGCACATGTCATGAAGAGCAGGATTCGGAGATCCATCTATTGGTGCATATCCTTTCTTTTTGGCCGAGTTTTTTTATCTTTTCATAAAAAAATTCAAAATACAATAAATGTTATAAGAAAATTTCTCAAAATATGCTTCATATGATCTCAAAAACTTATTATAGTGTGCATCACACTTGCTTTTTATGTATAGAAGCATTACTAATATAAGAAAAAATATAATAGAGAACGAATATTGAGAGACAAACAATAACTTCAGTGTAAAGAATTAGTTGTAAGGCATTTGCCTTTCTAAATGCCAAGAAATCACCTATAGTCTTTACGATCTTAAAATTTGTCATTATATGCTTCATAAGGTATCATAACATTATTATTCTAGTGTATCACACTTTACGACGACGACGAGTAGTCTATTAATGAAATTACAAATTGCACGACGACGATTAATGAAATTACAAATTGCATTTGCCAAAATATACTACTTTTAAATACAAATACAATCGAGTCCAACTTCACACAACAAAAACAAGGTGCAGAAAGAAAATAACATTAACAACTTTGATTTTTGGAATTAGAAAACACTCACATGTCGAAAGAAGACCTTACGAGTGATCAAATTTGAAGGGCTCTTCTTAATTTCAATTAGAAGGGCATATATTCATGCAGCCCTTCCACAATGAAAAGCTTAAAAAAACACATTTCAACTGATAACAATATATTATATCAACATTTTATTTTCAATAAATTTATTCCAACGATTGTCCTTAAACCATCTATCATGAATCTATATTATGTAATAAATGTGTCCCAAAAAAGTGTGTCCCAAAACCCTAAATGACCACAAAACTAATAACCACCTCTAGTGATTTAGTTGAGAATTTCAACTTTTTTTTTTCACAACTAGTAACCACCTGCAGTGATTTAGCTGAGAATTTCAACTATTTTTTTTCAAAGATGTGGATTTTGTATTTCAATGGCTTGCTTATGAACCTTTCTAGCTTCATTTTAATTTAATGGGAAATAAAATATCCAAAGAGAATTATAGTTGTTTATGTTTGTTTTTATTTCTAATGGGTTGTAGCCTTGAGAGCCTAGGAGGAAGTGTTTTTCGTCTTTTATAGCTTGTATTGCACCCAACTTATGGTATCCATTAATCCTTTCCTACCCCATGTCCTTGGTTCTCTTGAAATCAATTCTCTGCGATTTTAATGGATTCTAGCTATCAAGATTGGACTTGATTCTTAATATTTATTCCCTCTTCTATATATTTCAAATATGAACATTAAACTTCCTATAGAAATGAGAGATACTAAGCATGACCATTTTGAAATTGATGCCATATCTTAAGCACTATTATTTGAAATTGATGTCTTTTCATTTGAACTAGTATTAACTTGGAGCTAAATCCTTAAGGAATATGCCACATTATTTTCAATAAGTTTGCAACTAAGGAAGTATCGCAGAGAGGATATTCAAAAGAAGGGGTACCTATACATCAAACATGCATCCAAGTAATGCTAGTGCAGAATGAGGGAAAAGGCTATCACATCCACCTAGGAATCATGCCATCATGTTAGTTTTACTCACATGAATTCAAAAGCATGTCCTCAAGGATGTAACTCATTTCCAAACCATGCGGTTCACAATCTATTTTGGCCATGATAAAGGGCCAACAATTTCTGAGTCAGAAGTAGCCTAACAACTCATTTCCAAACCATGCGGTTCACAATTTATTTTTGCCATGGTAAAGGGCCAACAATTTCTGAGTCAGAAGTAGCCTAACAGTATAATGTGGATATCTAGATATTACAACCATTATTTGACAAGGTAATAGACTTATTACCTTCATCAATGTATCAACTTGAAGCATCTTACGGGATGGAAATATTGTTATACAAATTTCACTTGTCGTTATGCCTTGAATATTACTCAAACGTTTGTGGTAATGGTGAAATCATTAAGCACTAGTTAATCAGAAATTCAAAATGAAATTAAATCGAAATAAATCATCTTTCCTGAAAGTTCCCTAAAATGAAATTAAATCGAAATAAATCATCTTTCCTGAAAGTTCCTAAGAATCTTTTGTTTGGAACTTCACAGACAGACATTGAGAAGAGCAATGTGCCTTTGGATGTGGTATTATTGATGGGGAAGTCAGTGTGAAATGAATTCAAAAAATATGGAGATTTTGAGGAAGGAAAATTCACTGAGAGCATGCGGGATATTTTTAGTAAGTCAAGGGTTTTGAGAGATCATTATGAAAGGGATACCATTGTTCATGATATTTACTATGCACAACTATTTACAATAGCCCTTAGTAAGATCTACCTTCATTCTTAATTTTTTATAGCTTGAAGAGTAAAGTAGGGGTAGGGATGAGTCCAATGAAGTACATTTTGGACCAACATTTATACAACATTCAGGTTTAGTGCTTGGCTAGCTATTTATAAATTTAAACTCTTCTGGAAGGATGAGACATCCAATGTGAGTTTCAAACCTGGGGAATTGTGAGCATAAAATAGACAATAGAAGCTGATATTGGCAAGTTTGGTACCCAAATTTGTCCAGTTAAATTTGAGAGTTTAGTCCAAACATTTTTAACAAATAAAAATTATCTTTCTTTTCAAAACAACAGAGAAACCATTTAATGGAAAGTCTCTACTTAAATGTTTCACCATTTTGGAAAGACATTGTACAAAAAGTTCTCATGGTTCACTTTTATGCCAAATCACTGAAAACAAGAGCACAACCAAGAGTTGAAAAATTGTATAGTATAGTCACTACTATATTTTAAATCATAAATTTTCACAATCTGTGATATTAAATATTGAAATTAACACAATTATAATTCACTGGTGATAACTTTATGCAATTTGATTCTCCATTAACAACTAAATAGATATAATGAAGATTGAAATTTACACAAACTTCTCAAATAGTTATACTGAAGATTGAAATTTACACAATCTGCTTCCTAAATAAATACACTAAACACAGAAATTGGCGCAATCTCCTCCCTTCCCATAACCAAAGCTAACCTCCAACCCAGAAAAACAACTATTAATAATAAAAAAATAGAAAAAAAACATTCAAATATTTACTGGTTTTTATAAATACACTAAACACAGAAGTTGGCGCAATCTCCTCCTTTCCCCTAACCAAGCTAATCACCAACCTAGAAAAACAACTATTAATAATAAAAAAACAGAAAAAAATATATTTAATAGTTTTTATGTTTCAAAATTTCAAAAACTTTATTAAATCATAATTTAAATAGTTAAAAAAAAAATAAAGTAGTCCAAATCTTTATTAAAAAAACTAGAGACAAGCGTTACATGTGTAGTTATTTTAATACTTTAAATTGCAGAAATGTTAAGTTAGACGAGAGTTAAAATAATTAAACAGAAATAAAATTCGGTTCAAGATCCTTCATTTTCCACTGTTACCTCATTCGCAAAAAACAAATTAGAGAAAAATATGGTCAATAGCACCATGACGATTATGCAGCGTTCGACGGAATGCAAATGCACTCTCCAAGTAGGAAAATGTGACCAGAATCGATAAGAAATTTTTCTGAAAATGACAAAATATTGTTTTCTTCCCTATTTTATTTGCACAACAGGATGACACTTAAGTTTCCAGCTATGTTAGGAAGGTAGCCGCTGAAAGTTCACATCAATGGTTAATATAGTGTTTCATGAGTTTCACAATAAATGAAGTTGGTAGGTAAAAAGTATGCAACAATATCCAATACCGTCCAGTTATTGTTGTAACAACCTTAGCATGTACTCCAGGCTTCTAGACTCCAGGCTAGTCCAGGCTTCTAGACTCCAGGCAGAGTAGATACCCGACAATTCATGTGGGCAACAACCCTTAAGATGACATTTTAAAAAAACCTGTAAAAATCAAAATTCACATTTCTTTTGATGAGTAATTTTAACTCCACACTTCTCTAACGTGCTAGAGGCCTTTTGATGGGCTGTGACGTGTTCAATTTTGAACACTGGACCTGACGTATCTCATGAATCATGAGGAAACAATACAAATGCGTATAAAAGGGTTATTTCCGAGATAAAAGGCTTCACACTACACGTTTTTTTTCTTTTAAATTAAGTACTGTATGTGTAAATTTAATAGCATATTATCCCATATAGCTTGCCCATGTGCTTTATGTGTGAGCCTAGCAACATGTGCCCGAGGAGGGAAGAGATTTTTTTATGTGAATGGTAACAAATGGAGCGTATATTTAAAAGTATTGTTATGAAATATTAATTTGTGTCCGCGTTAACTTTTATTGATATCGACAAATGTTTTTCATTAATATTTTTTAAGAATAAAATGACATTTATAAAATGATATTTTCCACTCGGAATAATAGTCATATTGTTTGTAGATTTTGTAAGCTTAATTGGTTGCATATTATTTTCGAAACTAAAAACAAAAATCTTTTCTATGCTAAAGGTTTGATCACAAATAAAATTAGGTTTAGAATTACAAAGAAAACTATAAATTTATTTATCATATTTCTATAAAGGAGTTAGAAATCAGCCCATGGTAATAGTGGGTCTACGAAAGAGGAGACAAAATCACCTGAGCAATTGCCTGCATAAAACAAAGGCCAAAGGAGACCAAAAGAGGATCCCACCGCTAGGAGAAGTAACTAGGGTTGCTAATAAAGCCATTGACGATAATGGAGAAGAATAATTTCCTCGACATACCAAAGAAACCCAGTTTGGAGAGGGAGTCAGCAAACTAGTTTTCTTCCCAATATACATGGGAAAAATTGATTTTACCTGAACTAACAAATTAGTTCTCTAATATGAGTCATCCAATTGAACACTGTCGGGGGGCCAAAGGAAGTTTTCCCCTGCACCTAGTTTATAATAGACTTAGAGTCCCTTGCAACCACCATCTCTTCAATTTCCAGCCAGGAAGTGCATTGTAGAGCTCCACATAGAGTAACCAACTCAGCCCAACTGTTAGTACGTGCTCCCGCATTCTAGTGGAAATTGTATTGCAGAACTATCCACATTGAAAGGATAGCCCGACAACCACACTAGCCATGAGAGGAGGCTCGAAAAAAAAAAAAAAAAACTAGTAGAGACCCATCAAATTTTGTATAAGCAATATTCCTCCTACAAGGAGAAGGGAACCAAGGCCCAATCTCCCCAAAGAAACCCACAACCTTCATATAGGTGGAACGCACATTAGGACCTACATGCTCAAATATGATGGAAATACTACACTACTAAATTCCCAGAATATATATAGCCGAAGTGCCCTTCAAGGCTTTTTTCTTCTAATCCAAATTTTAAAGAATCATTGATAGAGGAGAAATCAATCCTAGTTGAGATTTGTAGAGACTTTAACACTTCTTTCCAGATGCTGGTAGCAAAGGGACAACTGAAAAAGAGGTGAGTGATCTCCTCATTTGCATATCCACTCATGGAGAAAATCCCTCATCCTTGGAAACCCCTCTGCATGAGATTGTCCCATGTTAGGTAAGCCAAAATAAGCATTTCATTTTTAGAGGGATGACCTAGCTCCAGATGTCAGTCAACCCTCCATCACGATGTGTAGGCCGAATATCCTTAGTGATGTAAGCATATATTTCCTTAACCAGGATGCTACCATCAACCACCCTACCATCCCATGTAATTTGATCGTCTTTAAGGAAGGACAATACTAGCATGACCAAGTTTATAGTCTTCATTAATATAATTGCACAAATTTACTCTAAAAAGGCTAAGTTACAACTTTGTTTTTCATGAAATGGTAGTCTATATTGTTACAATACGTGCGTCATATATAACCTAATATGTTTTGGTATGATACTTATTTAATATAATATAAATTAGTTAAATACTTTTAAGAGTTTAAAATATATACATTTAACAATCATATATATAAAAGAAAATGAAGAAAATGAAATATAGTAACTGTTAATTGTTAAAAGTAATATGCAACTAATTAAATTTAAATTAAATTAAAGAAGTAACAAAACAAAAATTGGAAATGAAATTGATAATAGGGAGGACAATCCATTACAATTATATAAAAATGAATTCAAATAAAATCCTTTTATCTCTTTCCCGTAGTGAAATTATCTAAGTTCTAAAAAAAACTTGTCTCTCACACAACTAGTTAGTAACAAAGATGAAATGAAATACAATTGAGCATTTAACAATAGCTAGAGTAGTACATCAACTAAAGGACATACATAGCTAGAAATAGTAAGAAACTAATCACGTTTCAAAGTAATTGAAAAGCTTTATGCTCCATATTGGACAAGATCAACCATAATATATATGAGAGTAATGCTAGAATGGTCTAAGAGTTTGAGTGTTAAACCTGCAAACATTAAATGAAGCACTAGGAGAATAACAATAACATAAAGCACAACTCTACAAGAGTATAGAGACCCTAGGGTGAATGCATGAATATGGGTTACTTTTTTGGGCCAAATGTGGCGATGAAATTTAAAAATTTTACTCTTTTATTGAATTGAAGATCTCAAAATTCATATAAGCCTTGTGAATTTTGATTCAGAGTAAAAATGAAATTTGTGGAGAATTATGTTGTTGCCTAACGATATTTTTTGCAAAAAACATTAGTGACGTATAATATGTAAATTTTCCATTAAATGAAATGCTTGTCCTTGCCATTTTTCAGACATCTTCAGAGGTATGTTTGTGTTTACATAGCATAAATTAGTCTAAAATTTGTAATTTTTAAATATATATATATATATATATATATATTAGCATGATATACACGAAGAGAACTAATGTTTCCATATTAAAAATTTATTTTTATGCAAAATTATATTTTTTATTATTTTTCAAAGTTAGTAAAGTAATATTTCAATTGCACTTTGCAAACACGTGTTTGCGTAAGGTTTTTTGAACTATTTGGATAAATTGAAAAATCCAATACTACCCTTTTGAAGAGTACTAGTAAATGAATATAGTGGTATTTTAAAAATAAAAAATCGTTGCGTATATTTTATGTTATTGATATTCCATTCAACCTCTTTGAGATTATCCAAAATAATTTCAAGCATTATGTTTAAATGAAATTAGATGGAAAATATCATATGAGTTTGAAAATGTAAGACTCATATTCCATTGGATATAAGATTCCTTCATGAACCCAAAATGATTAAATCCACCACCTAAAGATATATTTTTCCCTTAGTTCGTTAGGGTTTAAAATGGTGTTGTTGAAAATTTTGTAGAACGGTTGCTGAAATTGTGGATTTTAGGAGCTCAGAAGCTCGATTGAGTGCTTAAAATGATCGATTGGGTGCTTACATTTTAAATCCAAATAGATCAATCAAGGGTATCGTAAACCCTCTATCGAGCCATTTACATGGCTAACCAGGGGCTCGATTAAGCCTCTATAAAAGAAATTGTGGATCCCACAATTTATATTTTAGAACCAATAAAGATCTAAAATTTATTCCATCCATAATTTAACCAAGTTGATATGATATCATTTTACGAAAAATGAAAATTCAACTGGATCTAGGTTATGAACAATATTAGAATTTTTTTTATGTTATTGCGCCAAGATGTACATTATACAACCCAATATGGGGGCTATATGTAAGCGTGTTTGTCCGTGCTAAAAATATACCTTATCATATACCTTGAATTTGAATGGATCATAAATCGACCTTCCACAAAAGTTTTTACTACATTAAAATTAAAAAAATTATTATAATTTTTGTTATCATGTCTTGTAGAAACCTTATTAAATTTAATATTAAAATATTAAAAATTTATTATTATTATTATTATTATTAAACTAAATTATGAAATTTGATACTAATATTAAAAATTTAATATTAATATATTTTAATGTTAACATTATTAAATTTATTATTTTTGTATTAATATAATATTAAATTTGATATAATACAATATTTGTTATATTATAATATATACTAGCACAACCACATTAATAAATTTGGTTGATATACATCGTAGGTGTTAGAAAAGAGTCATTAACAGAAAAATAGTCATACAAGTTTACTAAATATGTTCATTTTATTAACCGATTTCTTTTATAAATCTAAAATTATAAAATATAATATTTTTAAAATCCTGAAGTAGTCATAACCTAAGGCTGCCTAACCAAATAAAACATAAATAGTTTCAACTGGAAAATTTTAGATCAGATTTCCATAAAAAATTATCATTTTCGTAACCAACCCTCCCACATTTTCCCAGTTTCACCGCCCTGCCAGGCTAAACATGAGACAAAGAGTTACTATGACATGAACTAACCTCCTATCTCTAGTTAAGGAAGTCGAGCCTACAACTGACCACGAAATGACAACTCAAAACATTCCTCGGGACTACAGGGACACTCAAGGGCCGAAGAACCACCCAGGTGACTAAACATTGTGTTGGGGATCCTTATCACACAATTTAACACCCAACTTCTTGCATGACAAGGCCTCCATGTGGTTATAGACCTCCAATTGCATGCAGGAGCCTACCTCAGTGCAATTGTGACCCAAATTCTCTAGTTTTGAGTATGCGGTCTCATGATTACTGACACCTTTTAAGACCTGCCTCCAAATCACTGCCCATAATTGCTTGAAATTTTATAGAATGATATTTAACATGGAAACAATGATAAAAATTCAATCTAATCTAAAACAATTTCCCTACACTTCCTAGAACGTAACAAACATTTCATCAAACACATGGAAAACATGTAAGCTACAGGTCATGAATGCATATCTTATCATAACAGTACGAGATTCATCTAAGAATCACAAAAAAGGCCCTATGCCCTCTCCACATAGTTGTAATAACACTTATTAGTCCATACACTCATCAACTGATTAATAGCTAAATGATTCATGACAAGAACCATAAAAGATACACATGATATGAACAACATATACTCATAAAATAACTAGCATTTAAACCATGGAAACTCAACCATAATATCATGAACATATTTCCAACATATATACATGAGTCACAACAGAAGAATATCTCCTATTAACATATAAAATACGAGCCAAGTTAGAGACTTCCACATACCAGCTGACCATAGATTGAGTTGAACCAAATCTCTCTTTCCGCTAATCACCCCTGCACCATATTCCAAGCATGAATGTGGGATCTCATGGAATGAACTAAACAAATCCAAACCCAAGGCTTCCAAAGGGAAAACTGCCTCAACCCTCAACTAATGATTCCACCTCAGAGTTGGACATCTTTAACACCAATCAGATTGGTCTCTACCCAAGTTGTCCAAGGCTCCAAGAACTAGTAACTGAATCCAAAACCTTCCAAATCTCCATAGCGTTTTTCCAACTCATCTCCAGGAATAAGTAACTCAACCCACCAAGGACTCCAGAGTGTTTTTCCCAACCTAGGCTCGAGGACTGGTGATTCAACCCAAGTTGTTCCAGGGATTCCAGAGTGTTTGTTCCAACCCACAACCATAGGAAATTATGATCTCCAACCAGAGTACAATGAAGTGGAAAAAACCAAAACACCATGGTTATCCAAGAAATGGCAAGCCAAGGCTAAAACCATTGTCAACGCAGGCAATCCTCCATTCCAATGACAACACACAACTAGAAAACCACACACATATACGATGCATCCATAAATCAACAAGGAAATCACACATGAAACCTGGTACCTACAAAGAAATCAAGTTGTAGTTGTTGATCAACCTATTCCCTTATGATTTTTTTCTTTCATTTTCCTTCTTTCTCCAATTCGAAGCCAATACTAGAGTGCTCCAAGGATTCTCCAAGAATGGTCTAAGTGTGCAAGAGTATGAGAGAATGAGATAATAGAAGACATCTCCAAGCTAAAAATGAATTGACAAAAGTTATGAACTGATCCTTAGAAGCTTTTTTATTGTTGAGGCCTCTATTTTCTTCATTGTCCTTCATTTTTCCTTCAATTGCCTTCTCTTGCAACTTTGTGACCTTTCATCTCCCTTTTATCCTATTTTTCTTTATTTCATAAATAAAATGCCAATTATTGTCACTTTTCCTTTGTCAATTTCCATAGCCATTAATTAATCACAAGTGATCCCCATGTCTATGTTTTGCCCAACATTCAGCTTGGAATACATGTCCCATGACATTGGTTTTATTTTTTTTATTTACATATGAATCAACCAAGGGTTGTTACAAACCCCCGCTACCCCCTTGGGGGAACACTTTCCTCAGTGTTCAATTGCACTTATAAACTAAAAAAACACATGATTCCCATGGATCTTTATAGCACAACTCGATGAAACATTTACATCATATCATATGAACATCATAACATGAATAACATACCAATTATTAGAGCTTTATAACAGAGCTCGATGTGGTATTTACACACATATACATATACATTCATAACCAAAAAATCAAAATGTATATCAAATAACATCTGCTCAACCAAAAAATATAGAGGATACATAGCCCACATTTGATCATCCATCTCCCATGTAGCTTCATCGAGCCCAAAGTGCTTCTACTACACTTCAACTTTCTCGATTGCTCAATTCTAGAGCATGAGCATATTTCGTTGAAAAATGCACTGAGGTTCCGACTGAAATTATGCTTCTGAATCCACCTGCAATACAGACCAATCAATCACATAATCGACATCTTTCACATACTTTTTAAGCAATGACACATGGAAAACATCATGGAATTTCACTATCACAGGCAGTGCAAGTTGGTAGGCCACCAGTCCAATCCTCTCGAGGATCTTGAATAGCCCCATAATAGCGAGGTGCCAACTTGGTACATGATCGAATCCTCAAGGAGATCCTTTTGGTTTTGATTGGGAGGTACAGATGTTCCCCAACCTAAAACTCCTTAAATACCTTATGTTGATTTGCATAACTCTTCTCTCTATCATGTGTTTCCTTTAGATTCTTCTGGATAACCTTCATTTCTTGTTCCATCTCAGCCAACATGTCTAGTCTAATTAATACCCTGTCTAGTGGATCACTCCAACTAATAGGCATATTACAGCTCCACCCATAAAGTGCCTCAAACAGACTCATCTTCAAAGATTCATAATACCCATTATTGTACGCAAACTCTACCAGTGGAAGATACTCTTCCCACTTCCGCTGCTAATGTATAACATACATTCTCAACATATCCTCCAGAATCTTGATGACCCTCTCCATTTGCCCATGTGTCTTTGGATGATACGATGTATTGCAGGCTAACTTTGTCCCCAAATTTGCAAAGAACTCCTTCCAAAACCTGGAAGTGAACTTGGCATCTTTGTTTGACATAATCTTCCTAGGAATACCATGTAACCTCACTATCTCCTTAATGAAGACCTGAGCTACCTCGCTAGTTGAATTCATAAAATACACCAGAATGAAGTGAGGTACCTGATTCAACCTCTCAAATACAACTATAATAGAATCATGCTGCCTAGATGTCCTCAACAAACATGTAGTGAAGTTCATGAAAATGACTCTAATTTCCACTCTAGAAATTAAATCGGCTACAATAACCCACCTAGATGCTTCTACTTTGCTTTTACCTATTGAAAATCTAAACATATCGCAACAAACTCAACTACCTCCTTCTTCAAATTTAGCCTATGGTAGAGCTTTTTAACTATTGTCAATGCCTTATGATATCCCTAGTTACCTGAAGACAACTTAACACGAAATTGCCACAAGGTAAGATTCTTGAGCTCACTGTTGTATGACACATAGATAATGTCCCTAAATCTACCTAAACCATCTACTGTGACATGATAATCCACATCCCTTTCACTTGTACCTTGCTGCTATGACTTGTACTTAGGCTACTGGTATCTGTCATCCTATTGTCCCGCATATAAGATCTGATCCTGTAAATTTGTCCCATATGAACTCATAGTTGCTATGTTTTTTACATACACTTTTCTGCTAAGAGCATATTCAACCTTGTTCTCTTTACCCTTAATATACCTAATGTCAAAGTCAAACTCACTGAGCATGGTCAACCACCCCGCTTGCATGGCATTCAGATTAGGTTGGTCAAACAAGTACCTCAACCCATTGTGATCACTCATAAAAATGAACCTCATACCAAGAAGATAGTGTCTCCACATCTTCAAGTCATGAATGATTGCTGCCAACTCAAGATCATGCGTGATGTAGTTATGCTCGTTCTCATTCAATTTGCTTGAATTGTAGCATACTACATGCCCTTCATGCATAAAGACTCCACCAAGTCCTCCCTTGCAAGCATCTATACATACCATAAACTCTTTATCTACATCTTCAATATCCAAGACTCGATAATTTGTACTTGTAATTATTTCAACTGCTCAAAACTAGTTGCAAATTCCTCTATCCATTAAAATTTCTTCACTTTTCGTTGCAAGGATGTAATAGGATAGGAAATCTATGATTATGTCCTGAGGAACCACCTGTAATAACCTGCTAGCCCCATGAATGATCTAACCTCATCCACTTTCCTAGGATTTTCCCACTCCATGATAGCTCTGATCTTTTCTGGATCCACTACTATACCATCCTTGGAAACCACATGCCCCAAGTAATGAACCTTTCTCTGAAAGAAACTACATTTACTAAGTTTGGCATACCAATGATACTCTCTTAGCAATCTCAACACTGCTGCCAGATGTTCTACATACTCTTCGTCATTCTTAGAATATATCAATATGTCATCAATGAAGAAAATCACAAACTTGTCTGGATAAGGACACAATAAACTATTCATCAAACACATGAAAGTAGCTGGAGTGATAGTCAAACCAAAAGGAACCACAATAAACTCATAATGCCCATACTTGATCCAAAAATCAGTCTTGTAAATATTTCCTTCTTTGATGCATACATGATGATATCCTAATCTCAAATCAATCTTTGAGAACATTGTTTCTCCCTTCAATTGATCAAGAAAATTATCAATCTACGAGAAATGATACTTTTTCGTAATTGTTACTTTGTTCAACTGCATGTAATAAATACACAGCCTAAGAGCACTATCCTTCTTCTTCACAAACAACACTAGTGCACCCTAAGGTGACACACTTGGACTAACATATCCCTTGCTAAGCATTTCTTTCAACTGAAACTTCAATTACACTAATTTTGGAGTGCTCATCTTGTATGGTGCCTTTGATGTTGGTATTTATCCCTGTATTAACTCAATAGAGAATTCCACTTCCCTATGAAGCGGTAACTCTGAGATCTCTGATAGAAACACATCATGAAACTACTGGAAAACTAGATACCTCTTCAAGACTTCAATATCCTCAACATCCTTACCTTTATCACTGGAAATATGAATTGCAAACATTACACATCCTTACCATTATCATTGATGTAGGCTTCTTTTACCCCACAAGATTCTCTTCTCTTTGTCATCGTTGAAGCTCTCAATAGCCTTATCATAGAAATATACCTTAGTACCGTGACTGCAAAACCAATCCATAAAAAATAGAATATTGTATTATCCCAACTGAAGCACATTTAGATGCACTAAAGTAGACATATCATTCAGCTCAAATTCATAAGATATTATCCAATGATGAACTCTTTTATTAGTAATTGTAGCCAACTGAACTAACCAAGACTCTACATGCACTTCTTTACTCAAGAAACACTTATCCACTAGGTTAGGAAATATAGCTATAGTTAAATCTAGGGTCAAACAAAATAGAAAGAACTTGATCACAAAGATTACCTTCCATCTCGATAATAGATGTTTCATGACCAACGTGCTTATTATCCAATGTTGCATAAGTCCGAGGAACACTTTGTCCGACATACCCAAATTTTTGTGCCTCCTAAGCATTGTAAATCTACGATCTGTCGCCCTGATGTTGTGGACAATCTCTCCTATGATGATTCTTTCCACAAGTCCAACACTGCAAAGGCTTCTTTCCATCACCATTTTTCATCTCCTCAGACTGAAATCGTTGTTGTCTTTCAACTACATTGAATTTCTTATATGGTGTTGGATTCTCCTTGTCATTTGTATCCTGATTTTTTCCTCTCTTCTTAGCCCACTTTACTTTATTCTTCTCATTACCTTTCCAATCCTACTTAAACTTAGTCTTGCACTATGATTTCTCTTAAAAGTGCTTCAACTTTCTGATGTCTTCATCCAACAATCTAGGTTCATCAAACTCCATCTTGTCTTTGAATCATACTGATAAGCCACTGATCAGTATTTTAATCTTTTCTTTCTCATCATCAAGGTAAGGCACATATTTGAACAAATCCGAGAATCTACTTGTATACTACTCATCAGTCATAGAACCCATCTTCAACGCATAGAACTCCTTTTCCCTATCATCATAGTATCTTTCAGATAGATACTTCTTCCTAAAAAGTCCCTCGAACTCTCTCCAAGTCGAATCCTCTTCTGCAATGCCTTTGACATTCTTCAGATCTTCCCACCAAATGTCTTCTTTTCCTTTAAGACTGAAAGTAGCTTCGCAACATCATATTTTATGAATAATCATGCAATTTGAAATACTTATTCATCCCAAGAAACTAAGCTTTCAAATCTCATGACTTCTTAATTTCTCCTTCGATTGTAGGAGGCTTTGCTTTCTTGAACTCCTTTGGAAAGTATTTCTTCTCACTCCTCCTATATGGATAGTGGCAGTGATGATGATGTTGTCTCTCTCGTGATAATGATGGAAGCTGCAAGTGGATGCTTAGACAATCATTCATAAGGATAAGGTGATTTTACAATATAATATAATATTCTAGTCAAGATTTGATATCGTGAAACATGAGGGTGTAGGTATGATTTAATAATAAGAACATGAAATGCGACGGTGTAGGTGTCAAATAGAAAAGAGAATAGAATAATATTGTAGTGGTCTTTCTTAATGTAAGGGTAGTACCATGATCCAAATCTAGAAAGTAAAAAAACATTAGTTGGTAGTGGTCGTCATCGGTAGCAGTAGTGATAGTAGTTTATAAAATTGACGACAAATAAAAAAACTTCATAAATATATCTTAATTGAATTATAATTTTGTTTTAAATAATAATTATTATTAGTTATAGAAAAACTAATATATCACTTTTATATATATTTTAAAAATTCAGTAATAAAAATATTAAATATGAAAATTTATTTCCATTTTGATTATAGAGATTTTAAACCTATAAATATACTTTATTACAATATCATAAATTAATATCATGATTTTCTAATACCACATACTCAAAAAACTATAAATCATATTGGTATAAAATATGTTGATATGGTATTTTTTTGATGCAGGAGCATCAGAACTGGCCAGCAATGTGGAAAATTGTCCACATGTTGTGGCTTGAGAGGGTGAAATTCATTGTTGTGTGTTAAAATCCAGTTTGCTAAGGAGGTTGATTTCACAAATAATTAGTTATTATTGTAATAAGTGTGTCTATCTTATTGATAAGGTTTGTTATAACAGGTGTGTGTGAGCACTAATAGATAGGAGTTTTATTTGTTAGAATTTTTTTTAGTGTGTGATTTGTAGAGCGAAAGCTAAGAGGGAATAAAGGATGGTGTTTTTGTTGTATATTCTGTGTTTTATTTCACTTTCAGCGCTGTTGAAATTGGTGAGATCGAAAGACGTTAATACAAGAACCCGGAGTTGAGTTAAGTTTAGTTTTGAATTGAATCGACGAGAAAATTTGTATTGGCGTTCTGTAAACCGGCAGCAGTCAAGGGAAGATATATCGTGTTAGTTGTAACGGTTCGGGGTAATTGACATCGGAGCGGAAGTAACAACATGTCCCATCCTATTGCCATAAAACCAGAAAAAAGATTACATTCAGTTGGAAATGAATGCAGTTCCAAAAATTATCGCATCGACGATGAATGACATGTCGCTCCAGTGAATCTGCGATCCAAAAATGGTGCGTGCATTGGTGTTATCAACAGAAAAAATCATTGGTGAGTTGTGACAACGGGATATCGCTTCCAAGATCAGTAAAAAAAAGGGAAAAAACGCAGATCTCTTATGATATACAGAAATTTCCCAGGTTGCAATTAGTGTCAAGGTCACGTCAAAATTTCTGGGCGTTGATATATGGTATAGGAGCGTGTTAACGCAGACATAAAAGGACGGGTTGTTATTTGTTAATTGCTTCGAATGCACCATATGTATGCCGCAAATGTTCATTGTTTAAACAACGGTTTGTCTCTGTATATGGTTTTAAGAGAATTGTATGGTTGTGCCCTGTATGAATGAAGAGAGGAGTTCAGTTCCTGTGTTTTAGTTTGAAACAAGATT
Organism: Pinus tabuliformis; assembly: GCA_031772625.1. Taxonomy (NCBI): domain Eukaryota; kingdom Viridiplantae; phylum Streptophyta; class Pinopsida; order Pinales; family Pinaceae; genus Pinus; species Pinus tabuliformis. Next base: position 1,354,410,730 of record CM062804.1, read on the forward strand.
GCTATTTCGGCATTCTGGCATTTTAGAAGCCAACACGATTTATTTGTTTTGTATACTGACAGCCATTGCTTGCAATAAAAGAAGAGTGCAATCGGAGTTCAGGGTCATCATTTTGGTATCAGAGCCAAATTAGACAGGTGGTTGCAGCAAAGATGCCGCCAAGGAGAGGAATTGGTCGAGGGAGACCAGAACCAAATGCAGTTTTGATAGAAGAAGTGCGGAGATTGCATGAACGAATGGAGACAATGGAGATAGCCCAAAGAAGAGTGCCTGACGAGGGAGCTGAGAGTTCTTCAGAAGAATCTGATGCAGATGTGGAAGCAGAAGAAGAGAATGACAATGTCAAAATCATCAAGATGCTGGCAAAGGTTGGAAGCAAACCCAAAATGGAGATTCCTATGTATGAAGGGAGTTTGAATGCCGAGGAGCTCATGGATTGGATCAGATCCATAGATCAGTACTTAGATTATGAAGAGATTGAAGAAAATAAAAGGGTAAAATTTGCAGTCACTAGATTGAGAGGTCATGCAGCCATCTGGTGGGACGAGTTACAGACGTCAAGAACGAGAAAGAGGAAATCTAAGATCAAGCAGTGGGATAAAATGGTAAGCAAACTGAAAGCCAATTTTTTGCCTAAAGACTATCATTTGAATCTCTTTAAGCAGATGCAAAATCTGAAGCAGAAAGGAATGTTTGTTAAAGAATATACTGAAGAATTTTACAGGTTAAGCATCAGAACAAGGCATGTAGAAGATGATTTGGAGAAAGTAGCCAGATATGTTAATGGGCTAAGGTATGAGATCCAAGATGAGATTAGTCTGTTAAGTTTGAAAACTGTTGAGGATTCCTATCAAGCAAGTTTGAAAGCAGAGGAGAAAATACTGCGGAAACAGAGTCAAAGAAACAGAGGAAAGATCTCAGCAAGAGGTAGAGGATGAGCCAGATCCAGAGGAACACAACATCAGTTTGAAGCAGGAAGTTCAAGCAGCAGATCACTACAGATGGTGAATCTAGTAGAGGGAGATTCGTGCCCAGAGGAAGAGGGCGAGGAAGATATGTTAGGTGTTATACCTGTGGAGAATGGGGACATATGTCGCGGGACTGTCCTCATAACAAATCAGCAAGCCAGAGGGGTGCAAATGTGGCTGAGGCGGGGCCGGAACCACCTCAACTTGTAGAGAAGGAAGAACCACCGGAAGAAGGTGAATCATTGTTGTTCAGAAGAATTTTGCTGAGATCAGAAAAGGAGATTGGAGAACCTGCGCAAAGAAAGAACTTGTTCAGGACTACATGCAAATCAAAGGGTAAGTGTTGTAAGGTTATAATTGATAGCGGGAGTACTGACAATCTTGTGTCTACAGAGATGGTGGAAAAGCTTGGGTTAACAAGGAAAGCGCATCATGCACCTTACAAGTATCTTGGATTCAGAAGGGTCATCAAGTCATCATGACAGAACAGTGTAATGTGGAAATGCAGATTGGCACATACAGAGATGTGATTTTATGTGACATAATGCCCATGGATGTATGTCACTTGTTATTGGGGAGACCATGGCAATTTGACCGAAAGGTGATTCATGATGGAAGAAGAAATACATACACCATAGAAAAGGATGGAGTTAAGCATACGTTGCTGCCAGTGAAGAATGATGCTGATAAAGCGCTGCTTGAAAATAGTATTATGTTGGTGAGTGATAAGGAACTGCTACAGGAGGTTGATAAAGGCGAAATGATTTGCCTAAAGAAATTCAATCTGTGTTAAATAGTTACATGGATATCATTGTGGATGAATTGCAGAATGAATTACCACCGGTTAGAAGTATAAGTCACCATATCAACTTAATACCAGGAGCAAGTCTACCTAATAAGGCTGCATATAGACTAACTCCTCAGGAAAACGTAGAAGTTGCAAGACAAGTTCAAGAGCTGATGGACAAGGGACTGATTCGAGAAAGTCTGAGTGTGTGTGCTGTGCCAACGGTGCTTAGTCCGAAAAGGGAGGAGAATGGCGTATGTGCATTGATTCCAGAGCTATCAACAAGACAACAGTCAGGTATAGATTTCCTTTGCCCAGGATGGATGATTTAATGGATTGTTTAAGTGGATCCAGGTACTTTACTAAGATAGATCTAAAAAGCGGGTATCATCAGATGAGAATTCGGGAAGGCGATGAGTGGAAAACAGCTTTCAAAACCAACAGTGGACTGTATGAGTGGTTAGTGATGCCTTTTGGGCTCACTAATGCGCCCAGCACATTCATGAGACTAATGAACGAGGTTCTGAAAGAATATACAGGTAAATTTGTTGTTGTTTACCTTGATGATATTCTAGTTTTCAGCAAAAGTAAAGAGGAGCATTTGGAACACTTCAAGTTAGTTTTGAAAACTCTACAGAAAGAAAAACTACTAATCAATCTGAAGAAATGTAGTTTCATAAAAGAGGAGCTGGTATATTTGGGATTTTTGATTTCCAGAGATGGTTTGAAAATGGATCCGGAGAAGGTACAAGCAATCAGAAACTGACCTACTCCCAGGAGTGTATTCGAGGTAAGAAGTTTCCATGGACTTGCTAGTTTCTACCGAAAATTTATAAAGGGATTTAGTCAAGTTTGTGAACCAATCCTTGAGACAATCAAGGAGGCCAATCAGCCATTTCGATGGACAGAAGCAGCTGATAGGAATTTTAATTTGCTGAAAAAGAAGATAACAGAAAAGCCTATTCTAGCATTGCCAAATTTCGAGAAAGTCTTTCAAGTGGAAACTGATGCAAGTGGAGAAGCATTTGGTGTAGTGCTAAGCCAAGAGCAAAGGTCGATAGCATACTTCAGCGAGAAGTTAAATGATGCAAAGAAAAAATACTCTTCCTATGACAAAGAATTTTATGCTATTGTGCAGGCATTGAAAAAGTGGAGGCATTACTGGTTGCCGAAGGAGTTCATCTTATATTCAGACAACCATGCTTTGCAGTTTATTAGTAATCAGAAGCATGCTAAGTGGGTGGAATTTCTGCAAAGTTTCACTTTTGTAATAAAGCATAAAAGTGGTAAGTCTAATAAAGTGGAAGATGCATTAAGCAGGGTAAGTTTTCTTTTGCAAGAATTTAAAGTGGGTGTTGTAGGTTTTGATGAAATGATAGAAATGTACAAGGATGATGAGGATTTTAAAGACATCTACACTACAGTGTAGAATCCAGTGAGCCATAACAGAAGTCAATGGATTTATTACCTTATTCAAGGAGGCATGTTATTTAAATGCAACAAATTATGTATTCCTAAATGTTCAATGAGAGAAAACATCATTAAAGAGAAGCACAATGGAGGATTGTCTGGCCATTTTGGACAAGACAAAACTTTCGCTCAGGTGAATGCTTTTTATTATTGGCCTAAAATGCAAACTGATATTAAAAAGTTTGTTGAGAAATGCAAGGTATGTCAGTATGCCAAAGGAAGGAGTCAGAATACAGGTCTATATCAGCCATTGCCCATACCAGATCGACCATGGGATGCAGTGAGTATGGACTTTGTTCTGGGTTTACCAAAAACTCAGAGAGGAAATGATTCTATTTATGTTGTTGTAGAAATATTTTAGAAAATGGCCCATTTTATTGCTTGTAAGAAGACTAATGATGCCACACACATAGCCAATTTATTCTTTTCTGAGATTGTAAGATTGCATCATTTACCTGTGAGCATTGTATCAAATCGAGATACTAAATTTGTAGGGCATTTCTGGAGGACACTTTGGAAGAAGCTAGGAACTAAACTCAGTTTTAGTTCAGCCTACCATCCTCAGACGGATGGACAAACTGAAGTTGTGAACAGAAGCTTGGGAAATATGCTAAGAAGTCTGGTACATCAGAATCCCAAACAGTGGGATTTGGCATTAGCTCAAGCTGAATTTGCTTACAATGACACACGAAATCGAAGCACAGGAATGAGTCCATTCCAGATCGTCTTTGGAATGCATCCGAGAGGAGTATATGAGCTAAGGGACTTGGGGAAACAAGAAGCCAGAAGTGCAAGTGCTGAAGATTTTGTTGAACAAATGCAGAAGCTACAGGAAGAGGTTAAAGGTAAACTACAGGACAACAGCAAGAGATACAAGCAGAGAGCAGATTTGAGAAGGAGAGAAAAAGACTTTCAGTAGGAGATTTGGCCATGGCATATTTGGGGAAAGAGAGATTTCCTACAAAGACTTATAATAAGCTGAAACTGAAGAAGATAGGACCCCGTAAAATCAAAAGGAATTTTTCAGCCAATGCATATGAAATTGAGCTGCGGGAAGGGATTGGAATATCCCCCATTTTTAATATTGTAGACTTATATCCATTCAAAGAGGCAGAAACAGAATTGCAGATTGAAGCTACAGGTGATGAGGTTCAAACTATGGATTGGGAAGAACAAGTACCAAAAACATCCAAGAAAGAAGTTGAAGCTATTTTAGATCAAAGGATATCCAAGAAAACTCGAGGACATACATCTTTTCATTATCTTGTCAAGTGGAAAGAGCAGCCAATGGAAGATTCCAGTTGGTTGAAAATAACTGAATTGCAGAAATACGACATAAATCCTGAAATTTTAAAGAACCAATCTTTTCTTCTCCGGGAGTCTGATGCAGGAGCATCAGAACTGGCCAGCAATGTGGAAAATTGTCCACATGTTGTGGCTTGACAGGGTGAAATTCATTATTGTGTGTTAAAATCCAGTTTGCTAAGGAGGTCGATTTCACAAATAATTAATTATTATTGTAATAAGTGTGTCTATCTAATTGATAAGGTTTGTTATAACAAGTGTGTGTGAGCACTAATAGATAGGAGTTTTATTTGTTAGAATTTTTTTTAGTGTGTGATTTGTAGAGCGAAAGCTCAGAGGGAATAAAGGATGGTGTTTCTGTTGTAGATTCTGTGTTTTATTTCACTTTCAGCGCTGTTGAACTTGGTGAGATCGAAAGACGTTAATACAGGAACCCGGAGTTGAGTTAAGTTCAGTTTTGAATTGAATCAGCGAGAAAATCTGTATTGGCGTTGTGTAAACCGGCAGCAATCAAGGGAAGATATATCGTGTTAGTTGTAACGGTTCGGCGTAATTGACATCGGAGCGGAAGTAACAACATGTCCCATCCTATTGCCATAAAACTGGAAATAAGATTACATTCAGTTTGAAATGAATGCAGTTCCAAAAATTATCGCATCGGCGATGAATGACATGTCACTCCAGTGAATCTGCGATCCAAAAATGGTGCGTGCATTGGTGTTATCGACAGAAAAATCATTGGTGAGTTGTGTCAATGGGATATCGCGTCCAAGATCAGTAAAAAAAAGGAAAAAACACAGATCTCTTATGATATACAGAAATTTCCCAGGTTGCAATTAGTGTCAAGGTCACGTCAAAATTTCTGGGCATTGATATATGGTATAGGAGCGTGTTAACGCAGACATAAAAGGACGGGTTGTTATTTGTCAATTGCTGCGAATGCACCATATGTATGCCGCAAATGTTTTTTGTTTAAACAATGGTTTGTCTCTGTATATGGTTTTAAAAGAATTGTATGGCTGCGCCCTGTATGAATGAAGAGAGGAGTTCAGTTCCTGTGTTTTAGTTTGAAACAGGATTGCTATTTCGGCATTCTGGCATTTTAGAAGCCAACACGATTTATTTTTTTTGTATACTGACAGCCATTGCTTGCAATAAAAGAAGAGTGCAATTGGAGTTCAGGGTCATCATTTTTAAAAATTAATCAGTTTAATTAATATGAAAAAATACATTGTAATATTAAAATGATATTTCAAATAATTAAGCATTAACTAAAATTCATTCATTTGGTAGTATCAATGATCGATAACATATTGTATGCAATGGAAGGAGGCAATGTGTAAGTCACAAAGAAAACTGTGTTTCCAAATAAATGCATATGAAGAAGAAAATTTGAAATTGCAAAGTGAAGAGGGATTCAAGAAAAAAAACAAACTCGGTTTGATGAGGAAAATATTACTAGACAAATATGGATATTATCATAGAAAATGGTTTGAGGAAATTAAAAGTAAATGAATAAAATGATTTGATTTTAATGATTCATTATATTAATAGGTTAAGTTCAAAACATGCTAGATTACACCCACTATGGAATAAATATGCGCTCAATTTTGATTCAAATTTAAACCTTGAAAATGGGTTTAGGGTTAATAAGGGTTTTTCTAGATAGAAGTGTGATATATTAAAGAGTAATGATTATCTTGTTGTTAGAAGAAAGAGAATATTGTTTCCCAATAAGAATGTATTATGTGGGGATTCAATTAAATGGGATTTCTAGTCACTCCATTGCTTGATAAGAGGTTAAAGTTATGCTAGTTTGATGGGAAAATCCCTTTCACATCTGATGATTATATTTGAATTCGATGTCTTTAACTCTTTTGTATAACATTTTGGTCTTAATTATAGATATGAGCATAGCCTAAGATAAGTGAAATGTTGTATTCCAAAGTTTCATTGACAAAGCCTGTTTATTTGTGTTTGTTAGGGTGACACCTTGGGTGATGGCTTTTGTGTTTATGGGCATTCCATACACCACTTTGCCAATAATCGATTTGTTTTCCACACCAAAATGAACTAGTTGGTAGTGAGATTCATGTATCTAACATGTTTGAAATTGAAAAGGAGTGAAAGAAAGAGAATAAATGATTGGACTATGAACTTGTGAATATCTCATGAAAGCATGTTGCTAAATTCTTTCCATACTATTGATGTTAGTAACAAATCCTATTTCTTAGGATTAAATTAAAATGTTGAACAATAATTCGTTTTCTATTTATTGGAATCTCCATATTCATAACAATTTTATTTTGTTACCATTTTTTTAATAAGCAATCATACTCGTTAAATTTTCCTTGAACAACCATAACTAGCATCTACATCTACTCTTTTAAATAGCATCTACTCCTTTTTAATTTTAAATAAATAGTATATTATGTTAACTTATTTTTTATTTTTATTTTTATTATTTTCTAAATTAATAAAATATTGAAGTTAGAATAAAAGACTATATTTATTTATTTAATTAACTATTTAATTAATGTATTTTTTAGAAATTTATTAAATATTATTTTTATTTTAAAAATAAAATTTATGAAATCTAGAATTTTAAATGTAAACCCATTTGATGATATATGTTTATAATTTTAAAAATTCAACCTAAAAATATATACTTTTAAATTACTTGAAATAAATTTTATAAATTTTATAAATTTTATATTAATATATATTTTATAATTTTTCAATATTTAATTATTAAAATATTTATAACAAAATCATTTAAATGTCAAATTTTAATATTAATACATTAAACTATAATTATTATAATAGTGATTACTATATAAATTAACATTCCATTTTATTTAAATTATTTATTTACTTTAGAATCATATAAATAAATAAATGTTTTTCATATACCAAATATTTTTATTATTTCCTTTATCATTTTAATTTAATTATAACTCCATCGATTATTAAAATTTATTTAATAAAAGCTTTATTTCAGAGATATATCACACATATTTATTATTTTAATTATTTTAATTAATTTATTTATAAAATTTAATATAAATTTAAAAGTAAAAACATTATTAATAAAAATAAAGCACCCACCTACTAAAAACATAACACATTTTGAATATTCCACTTAGACACTAAAAAATAAAAAATATAAGCATTAATAATAACAAGGAGCCACTGTTGTGGCGCTAGTCCCTGTCGGTTAACAGAATAGTTTGGTCAGTTATTATTATGAGATTTAATTTGCGTTATCATGAGAGCTGGTTTCCATTACTAGTGTGTTGTAGGCATGCTTACTTGTATTAAGATTTAATGAATTAGGTGGCCAATTGTTGTATGAAATTTTTGACTTTATGCGAAGAGTGAAATATAATGAACTTTGCCTTTGTTAAGTAAGAATTGTCATAAATGTCATTGAACTGATAAATGCTTGTAATGTTGAGTTTGTATTTCTTAAAGTAAGATTAGTTTTAGATATAATTTTCCAATGTCTCATGATTTAAAAAACGCTTAGATTAATAATTAAAATATAATAAAATTTAATAGTGAATCATAGAAAACTTGAGGGAAAAAAACTATAAAAGGTAATAATAATGCATTATAATGTATGAAGAATTAGAGAGTGTTAAAGTAAGTTATGTATTTTAATAAGCACGGGGTATAAAATATATTTAAATGCATAATAATGAATTATAATGTACGAAGAATTGGAAAGTCTTAAAGTGAGTTATGTATTGTAATAACCATGGTGCACAAAACATATTAAAAGAATAGGAAGGTGTTAAAGTAAGTTATGTATTTTAATGACCATGGTGCACAAAACATAGAATTTTCTTATTTTTTTACATTTGAATATTATGGAAATATTCATAAAATGATAATGACCAAATAAACATTATTATAAATATAAATTTGTTAATTAAATTCGTGGTGGACAGTGTTCAATATTTACATAGATCATTCTCGAAGGTCAAAGAAGAACTTAAGCATTTAAAAATTATAGTTATGGAGTCTTGAACCCATGATTGAAAGATTACATATCAATGATTGAGGAATTATTCCATGGTCAAAAGAAAAAAGATATATTTATTTAAAAATATTGTTTATCATAACTTTAGTGTGAACTTTAAATTTGTCCAATTACTAATTAGCAAAGAAAATAAACCTTGCATCTAATTTCTAATTAGTAATTTGTTGCATTTAATTAATAATTTGTTGTGATGCAAAAGGACATGACTTTTGGCCTTTTTTTATAGTTTTGGGTTAGTAAATATAGCATCTAAGTACAATAATAAAATAATTTTGATAAGTTTATTTTATAAATTAAAAATTAAAATAAACAAATTAAAATTAAAAAAACATTTAAACATTACGAGTTGAAATGTAAATTGATCATGATCTCCAAGAAAAAAATCATTAGCTTTTGGTGTTCTATACTCTTGCTTTCTGCAATATCATAGTATTCGAATTAAAAAATATAATTTATAATTTAAACTGATAAGCTAATACATTGTGTAATAATATATTGAATATATATAAAAATATATGTTTTTTACACAGAGAACATTGGTTTTGGAGCATAAGCAGTGGGAGTAGAATCCAAATTGAAAATATAATGCAGTTCATGTTTATCAAAATCGTTCTGTCATTTTTGTTGCAGAATACATTTATGTCAAGTCAAAGAAATGGCACTTTATAGGCTGGATAAAGAAGTATTGTGTCAGTACAATGTCAAATTTTGTGTTGTAACATTTTGTCATTTTGTCAGTACAATGTCATTTTGTCAGCAATGACAGCACTTCATTCCAAGTCTCCATGTTTCAAAAATTTCAGTTGAAGTCCTAGAATGGCTGCAACTGTGCGTTCAGATATTACAACTTCAACTATAGTTTTTGTGATAAGCTCAGCAGCTGCTGTGACACTGCCAAAGGTGATATACAATGCCAGGGACATTAGTACAGAAATGGTGATCAGCAAAACCCCCATGATAGCAGCAATCGACAAAGTTTTGCAAATCTTGTGTACCTTCCAAATCTGGCAGAACTCCCTTGACGAAGAATTGGTTCCTCAAACTCAGAGAAGTTGCCAATATTGTTTATATCGCGATTTGACTGAATTTTGAAACAAAGCATATAGTTAGTACTACAGGGGTTGGTTTTTGCAGACAGATTTATGCTTAATTATCTTAAATAGAAATTTAATTGCAGCAAGGAATCTGCTTTTATTCTAAGAAATCAAAATAAAAAAGTAGCAACAGAGGGACAGTAGAGGAATTGTTGGCAAATGTTGGAAAATGTTGGAGGGAAATCAAGAACTGCATACAAAATGGGTGCACTTGTTTGTTGTGGAGTGCCTGAAATTTGAACCAGTGCTTCAGATGTTCCTGGTCTAACTTCAAGAAGATTAACTTTGGCATGAGAAATCTGTCCATACAAAGAAAACATGATCAGTAAATAAAGGGTCTTCATAGCAAGGTATATCAGATAAGCCATCACACATGCATAAACCTTTCGAGGCAACAAAATGCAGCCATACCCGGCATTGTCTCTCTCAACCATATTTTCCACTATGTGCTCTTTCTCGAGATGGAACTCCAAGCAGGGATTTCATTGCATCGTATGTAGTAAAGCCAATTGCCACTGAAGGTACAACCTGCCGAGACCAGAATGGAAATTATTACTAATCAAATGTCAGTTTTGCTAAACTATTTAATTCCCTTTTGTAGAAAATAAAAACCCAAAATGTCATGTAACCATTGGCATCACCATAAACAATGAAAAGCTCAAACGGCAGCTCGGGCATCCTTCTATTTCAAAAAATTATCTGGCTATATTGTATGCCATAGCATATGCATAACATTAATAGGCCACATTGACAACAGAGAATCACGAAATCCTGGCTAGCGAATCAAACAGGAGTCAAGCAACTCAATAATTGTGTGGCTGATGCTGAAATTTAAAATACATGCAGCAATAAATTACTTTTATGCAACGAGATTATAAAGTTTACCTTTACGTAATTAATACTTAGCCCAGAAAACATCTGCTTCCAGCCTTATCTTTGAACAATGGTAACAAGACCATCCAATGTTCCTTTGAACTTGGGTTCCATTTGTTAAAGAGAAGATGCACTATTTTGGTTAGCTGATAATGTCTGTACCTGTAGTGCCACTCAAACCATAATGGTCAATTTTCCGTATCATAGACTTAAATAACATGTATCTTTGACTTAAAATTATGAATACAGTAAACCAAGACTCCAGTTACCAAGGAAATAAAATTTTCAACCTGCATTTGTCATCTAACAACATCCAGAGGGTACGTGCAGGTATCAACAATCGAGCTTCAATCACTAGCCATTTAACACATTGTTATTTGCTCTAGCATTGAAGCCAAATTTATCGCTAATCTGATACTGCTACCATGTTATTTCATTGGGACAAAAGAATATTCAAAATAGAAAAGTCATAAGGTATACAGGAACCAGTATGTGGCAACAGTTTTAAATATACAGAACAGGTCCTGTCAAAAATTGATCCACTACAAAATTCTGAAAATGACAGAAACTGTCATTTGCTAAAATTCTGAAATTGAAACATGATACATTGAACCAAGCGATTATAACCTAAGTCGAACCAAAGTTTTGGGGTGGAAAGGTTTTGGGGTCTTATTGCGTGTTTCGCATTGTTCGAGGTGAATGGCAGGCTTTGGCTCAGTGTTTGATGTTACTTCGGTACAGATGGGAGTCCTTTTGGGGATGGAATGTTTTTGGGGTCTTATTGCGGGCTTTGCATTGTTCGAGGTGAAGGGCACGTGGTCCCGCGACTCGCAAGTGGATGTGTAATGCTCCTATGAATTGGACAGTATACAATTGATTTGGTAATAAATTCAGATTGATTTACAATCAACTTGGGTTACGACATGTACTGTGGTGGTCTTATCGGCGGACAACTGTCCCTCCTCGAGATCCTGGAAAGTTACTCGGCTTGGGTTTTACCCTGTTCGCGCCCTTTCGGTTATTATTGTTACTTGGTTGTTTAGCTCTGCAGTCTCTGCGATTTTTCCTTTGTATTTGTTGTATTGTCTGTGGTGAAAACACAATGCAGTTCCTGCCTGCTCGGTTAATTGTATAGTTTGGAGAAAGGAATAACTGGACTTTTCATGGTTTAAATTTTCGGGCAGTGTTGAATTTATCTGAACTAAAGCTTGTTGTGTAACCCTTATATCACGTACAATGTGCCAAAAGCTTGTTTAAGATTAAAAAGGGTATTTGATTGACTAAAGCTGTATAAGACTAAAACACATGCCTAACATGGCTTGTTGCAGCTTTGCAATGTTGACAAGATCTCTTTTGATTTGCAAAAACAATTTATTAGAAAGTGAGTATTGTATATACCTGAACCAACTGATCAGTTTCGAAAGCACACCAAGGAAGGTCTTCTCTTTGCAATATTCTAATATTGGCAGCTGTTGTGTGCCTCATATCAGAAGTCACTGCAACATCCCTGCCAATTAGACAACACAATTTCAAAATAAGATCAAGCTGCTGAAAGGTACTTTATCATATGCAATCCTATTGCTGGTTACAGAACTGTATCTGCCATCAAACTTCAGATTCACGCTGACTAGCTAAACATGACAATGCAGAAGGAGAGATCAAAACCATGAGGCTACAAAGTCATAAACTTCTGGAACAAGGCTTGCAGCGCGTGCTTTTCAATGAGATCTAATAGAAACATTGGCTGAAAATATTGCACAATGCTGAGGATGTAGGCAATTATGAGATTGGCATTGTCTTAGTATAGAACAAAGGGGAAAAATGGTGCAAGAAAATGCAAACAACCGACTAGAAATTTTAGGCATGGGTTTCATAAAAACCTTTAAGTCCCCTTGCCGAAGTACTCCAAAGGTAGCTTCTCCATACACGACACTATGTGTGAAGTGCACTTCAAATCATATAAAAAATGAAATGGGTTGAGGTAAACATACTTCTTTGAAATCCAGCATTGAGTGCGAGAAAGAATACCAATGGAATGAGTGGAAGCTACCAGAAATGTATATTGGCCATTTTGTCCTTCGTCCTTTGTAGATTGGAAACCATGTGACCATTCTTCAGATCGTAAATTGCAAACCATGTCAGCACTCTTCATATATATGGCATATTCAGATGGTCTCTGGGATAAATTCTTTCCTGGTAGTGTTACCAGATTTTATGCAAAGCAGTTACCCTGTAGCATTCGTTTCGAAAATATAACTCTAAGTTTGACTTTGAATCAGATGTATTTAGGAACATGCAAAAAATTTAAGCAAATTGTAGAGGTAACAGTAAACAGAAACTTACGTAAAATAAAACAAAATCTTTCCATTGCAAAACTTTTGTTCAACTTAGGTTATAATGCTATTATAATGAAAAATCATGTCCGTCAAGCAACGGCCAGCAACTGATCGATCCCATATAGTCACAGGGAGGTAGTAATAGTACCAAATGCATTATGCCATAATTCTATTTTCAAACAACATATATTCATTTTAAAGTCCATATAGTTTGGTGCTATTTATATAGTCTAGCTTCAAGCATGTTGCAGAATGCGTTCGATCTCAAATACAAGACAGAAACACAAACAGTACAAATAGACATGTATAAAGACTTTCTAGCTCTCTTTCCTGAATCATTACCTACACTATGCAAGAAACAAAAACTAACATAGCATTCAGCCATAACATAGGAAGAAATAGAAATGAGTAAGCGATTCAATATACAATTTGTCATTTAACTTGAGTGGATAATAAGTACATGTTTAATCAATCTATGGAATCTTTGGTGTTTGCATTGAGCAGCTGTAGATACAAAATTATTGCTCATCTGATGTTGCATTTGCTGTATTCAATGATATAATTTAAGCCAAACATGGTAGTTTTTAAGATGGAGCAAAAATATAAATAAAAAAGGTGGCAAGACAATCTCTGGTTGTCAAGGTTGAAGAATGATGCAGAATGCGTTCCATTTGAGATACAGAACAGAAACAGAAACAGTACAAACACAGATTCATAAAGACTTTGTAGCCTTTTTTCGTCAACTGTTGCGTTACATGTTCGTTGTAAATGAGTCAAAATTGCAAGTCAAATACTTGTATTACAGTAAGAGCATAATATGAAGAAACATATTCATATTACTTTTTCATTTGTTCTGGACGTGAAGGCCAGCATTTTCCTGCATTTTGTAATCTGTATAACAAATAGTTAGTTAGAATAAAATGATAACATTGTAAATTGAAGAGAGGACATATTTGAGACAAAACATCTTAAGGAGTTATGTGAACTAAAGCTTCTTGTGCAATCCTTATATCATGTACAATGTGTCAAAAGCTTGTTTAACATTAAAAAGAGTATTTGATTGACTAAAGCTGTATAAGAGTAAAACAGATCTCTAACATGGCTTGTTCCAGCTTTCCAATCTTGAAAAGATCTCTTTTAATTTGCAAAAACAATTTTTTAGAAAGTGAGTATTGTATATACCTGAACCAACTGATCAGTTTCGAAAGCACACCGAGGAAGGTCTTCTCTTGGTAATATTCTAATATTGGCAGCTGTTGTGTGCATCATTTCAGAAGTCACTGCAGTAGCGCTGCTAATTAGACAACAAAATTTCAAAATAAGATCAAGTTGTTCAAAGGTACTTTATCACATGCAATCCTATTACTGGTTACATAACTGTATGTGTCATCAAACTTCACATTCACGCTAACTAGCTAAACATGACAATGCAAAAGGAGAGATCAAAACCATGAGGCTACAAAGTCATAAACTTTTGAAATAAGGCTTGGAGTGCCTGCTTTTCAACGAGATCTAATACAAACATTGCCTCAAAATATTCCACAGTGCTGAGGATGTAGGCAATTATGAGATTGCCATTGTCTTAGTATACAACAAAAGGGCAAAATGGTGCAAGAAAATGCAAACAGCTGACTAGAAATTCTAGGCATGGGTTTCATAAAAACCTTTAAGTCCCCTTGCCGAAGAACTCCAAAGGTAGTTTCTTGATACATGACACTCTGTGTGAAGTGGACTTCAAATCATATAAAAAATGAAATGGGTTGAGATAAACTTACTCTGTGTGTGAAGTGGACTTCAAATGATATAAAAAATGAAATGGGTTGAGATAAACTTACTGGTTTGAAATTCAACATTGAGTCCAAGCAAGAATACCAATGGAATGAGTGGAAGCTACCAGAAATGTATATAAGCCATTGTGTCCTTCGTGCTTTGTAGATTGGAAACCATGTGACCATTCTTCAGATTGTAAACTGCAAATCATGTCAGCAGTCTCCAGATATATGGCATATTTAGATGGTCTGTGGGATAAATTCTTTCCTGGTAGTGTTACCAGATTTTATGCAAAGCAGTTACCCTGTAGCATTCGTTTCGAAAATATAACTCTATGTTTGAATTCGAAACAGATGTGTTTAGGAACATGGAAAAAATTTAAGCAAATTGTATAGGTAACAGTAAACAGAAACATAGGTAAAATAAAACAAAACCTTTCGAGCCAAAAACTTTCGTTCGACTTAGGTTATAATGCTATTATAATGAAAAATCATGTCGGTCAACCAACGGTCAGCAATTGATCAATTGCATATAGTCCCAGGGAAGGACTAATAATACCAAATGCATTATGCCATAATTCCATTTTCAAACAACATATATTCATTTTAAAGTCCATATAGTTTGGTTCTATTTATAAAGTCTAGCTTCAAGCATGTTGCAGAATGCGTTCAATCTCAAATACAGGACAGAAACAGAAACAGTACAAACAGACATGTATAAAGACTTTCTAGCCCTCTTTCCTGAATCGTTACCTACACTATGCAAGAAACAAAAACTAACATAGCATTCAACCATAACATAGGAAGAAATATAAATGACTATCCGATTCAATATACAATTTGTCCTTTAACTTGAGTAGATAATAAGTCCCATGTTTAATCAATCTATGGAATCTTTGGTGTTTGCATTCAGTAGCTGTAGATACAAAATTATTGCTGATCTGATGTTGCATTTGCTGTATTCAATGATATAATTTAAACCAAACATGGTACTTTTTAAGATGCGGCAAAAATATAAATACAAAAGGTGGCAAGACAATCTCTAGTTCTCAAGCTTGAAGCATGATGCAGAATGCGTTCCATTCGAGATAGAGAACAGAAACAGAAACATTACAAACACAGATGCATAAAGACTTTCTAGCCTTTTTTCATCAACCGTTGCGTTACATATTCTTTGTAAATCAGTCAAAATTGCAAGTCAAATACTTGTATTATAGTAAGAGCATAATATGAAGAAACATATTCATATTACTTTTGCATTTGTTGTGGATGTGAATGCTGCCATGTTCCTGGATTTTGTAATTTGTATAACAAATCGTTAGTTAGAACAAAATGATAACATTGTAAATTGAAGAGAGGACATATTTGAGAGAAAACATGTTAATGCATATGTTGATGTACCTTCCATTTGTTAGTTGACATGTAATAGCTCACTATCTTCATTGAGTGTGAACTTGCTCTGAATTTTGAAGTCACGAAAGATGTAAACAGTGGTAGCTTTCTGTTGCAAATATGTTTCATATGACATTGATTTTAAATCAGGAAGCAAGTCATGTAATAAGGGCTCCCTGATAATGCATTGGACAAAGTTATTTGTAATGGATTCTATTACAACATTTATACAATGCTTGTAGAGGAAAGGGCAATTATCATTGCATTGTGAACAGAAAATTGTTGCATTGGCTATTGCTATGGATGAATTCACTGGGGAGTTACAAAATTGCACAAACAGGTTCGAAAGGAGTTGAATATGGATTTGTTGCGATCAGAATACCTTCGACCTGTTTATAAAACATTCAAGCATTAATTTACATTATTACATGGCAAATGCAAAGGCAGCAAAAACATTATTATTGCTATACTTACAACATAGGTAGATGTAGTTAGTTTTTTGAGATTGTTGAGTGCATTTGTGTTAATTTCAGTCATGAACGTTGACTTCGATGCTCTGAATATTGTTTCTTTTGTGTTTACCTTTTTTGTTAAATTTTTGAAAAGGATGAGCGGAAAGTGTCCTTTTTGCAATTGTTTTTCATTGAAAGGAAAAATTGTTCATATGTGTCAAAGAGTTGCAACTACAAAAAAGAAATTGTTATGTATTGAAAAATACAAAAGGTAATATGCAAATACATTGTTCGTATGCATTGAAAAATTGCAATTGCACTAGACAAATTACAAAAGCTATAGACAAATTACAACAACTATGTATTGAAGTGATGCATGTTATCTACTAAAAATTAGGAATAAGTAACATCTGAATACATACAGTTGCATTGTCGTTTTCAAAATCTCCATCTTTGATATGAAGTATGTAATGCAATCCAACTCGTTTGGCAAGTGTAACGGCGACAGCGATTGTGCCAATTGGGTACATTTCTTTTTTGTTTGCAAATTGCCTAATGGTTGTATTGGGAATGAAGCAATATTCTTTGCAAACTTCAGGTACAGTTTCTATGATACTTGATTCATTAAGCAATATTATTTTGTCACAGTCACCGCGATCATAAACAGTTTTAGGCAATATCCTGAAATTTGTAATTGAGATGTTGTTGCCTTGCAAAATTCTGTGTTCATGTCGCTCCACCAAATGTGCAGGTACACTCAACGTTATAGTCATCATTCTTTGAGCATCTGTCAAATCAGCTCGCAATACTTGACGTGATTTGTTTGCTTTATCAAGGAATGCAGTATAGACAACCATTATGTCTCCAACAAATAGCTGCCCAATTTTACGACTATTGAGATCTTCAATTGATACTTTAATTGGCAGTATCTGTTTTTGCCTATTAAAATTGCTTAGTTAGAAATTGCTATAAACATTTGTAGAATAGTATGTTTCTCCTAAAGACTGAATAAGTAGAAATAGATTAGAGTGTTGTGTTTCATATGCATACGTTTTTGATGTATCATTTTGTACATTTGTTGAATGAAGCTTGGCTGCGATTGTTTCAGTTGGACTAACACAGGCAAATGCATGGTTCAATATGATGTGGATATTATCACATGTATTTTGTGATAAGCAATGAATAAAGAAATTGTGATATGTAACCTGTACATGTCTTCTTGCTGCATTGTTTGGGGGGACTTACTACTAGTGCTTTCTTCACTCGTCCAAGATTTTCTAATTTATATACATTTAAATATAGATATGTAAAAAGAGAAGATATATATAGTAAACATTAATCTGATATATATACATTTAAATATAGATATGTAAAAAGAGAAGATATATATAGTAAACATTAATATTTTAAATAGAAAATAGCATATGTGTATAGTTGTCATACATACCTTTTCAAAGAAAGTGGTTGGTTTGCCTTTTCTAATTGAGTTATGCGCTCTATTTCTTTAGTTGTTTGTTTTCCTTTTTTAGGATTTATGCTATGTTATAGAATAGGAACATATATTTAGTTCAATTTGAAAGAGCGTATAGAAGTAAACAGTTAACAAGGAACATTAAAACCATAGAACTATACATATGTAATGATAGAATGCATATATAGTAAACATTAATATTCTAAATACAAATTGGCATATTTGTATAGTTGTCATAGACATACCTTAGTGAACATTATTATTCGAAATACAAATTAGCATATCTGTATAGTTGTCATAGACATACCTTTGCAAAACAACTGGTTGGCTTGCCCTTTCTAATTGGGTTATGCATTCTATTTCTTCAATTGTTTCTTTTCGTCTTTGAAGATTTAGGCTATGTTATAGAATAGTAACATATATTTAGTGCAAATTAGAAGTAAAAAGTGAACAAGAACATTAAAACCATAGAACCATACATATGTAAAAATAAAAATAGAATGCATATATAGTAAAGATTAATATTCTAAATACAAATTAGCATATTTGTGTAGTTCTCATAGACATACCTTTGCAAAAAAAGTGGTTGGGTTGCGCTTTCTAATTGGCTTACGCATTCTATTTCTTCAATTGTTTCATTTCCTTTTTCAAGATTTATGCTATGTTATAGAATAGTAAGACATATTTAGTGCAAGTCAAAAGAACATATAAAAGTAAAACTTGAACAAGAACAGAAGATCCATAGGAAAGGAAAGGCAAAAAGAATATACTCTGTTTGTTTATGTTGCATGTTGTTGTTCTTTTTTCTTGGTCGTTCTGTTGAATTGAAAAGGGTTTTACTAGCAGAATCTGCATCCATAAATAGATGAGGTCATATCTCCAAACTTATGATAGGATACTTGTGATGGTTAATTGAAAAGGCTGTCTTTGGCATAACTTGCATTGATCAATACAGAACGCCATATATGTAAATGTACAATAGAATGCATAGTATGTATGTTGTTATCACTTCGTTTAGTACAAAAAGGATATTGTAGTATGCTTTAGTAAAATAGATATGGTAAAACCAATGAGGTATTGCAAAAATGTCAAAATTTGGAATTTTGTAAACTTTTTCATGTGTATATCATAGCTGAAGGACAAGAAATATTGTATCATGGTCAGACCAATATGTATCCAATATGAAAATTCTATATTTTATATTAGCTATATTTGCCCAAACATGGTCAATCAATGATTTGTGCATGCTATTAGTTTTGTCAACTAGGAAATGAAGATTGTAGTTTTGCATGTAGGTTTCTAGCTGCTTTGTTTTTTGATTGCAATGTACCATATCAATATTGAAGTCCCCTAATATAACTATGATATTGTTTAGATCTAAGTGGTATAAAGCTTTTGCAATGACATTGAGGATATTGTTTAGGTTTGCATGTGGCGATGCATATATATTGAGTATTGCAATTTGTAATGTGTGAACTTTTATTTTTGCGAGCAATGCTTCTACAAAGCAGTCTTCAAAATGGGTATGTTCAAGGATAATGATATTTTTCTTTATCAATATCATTACTCCATGCTTAATGCAACTTGCGATGCAATTGAAAATTTTGAAGTATTCATTTTCCATACACAACAACATATGTGTTTCTTGTAAGCACAAGATATCAGATTTCATTGTGTCATGGTCATTCCATATGTCAGTAAGATGCGCATGAAGATTGTGAGTGTTCAATGAAAGAATAAAGATGGATCGCAATGATTGTATTGATGAAGAGTCATATTCTAATTGCCATTTTGCAGTGGTTTGCAAACGTTGCATTTCACAATTTTGCGCATGAAGATTGTGAGTGTTCAATGAAAGAATAAAGATGGATCGCAATGATTGTATTGATGAAGAGTCATATTCTAATTGCCATTTTGCAGTGGTTTGCAAACGTTTCATTTCACAATTTACTTTTTGCTTGACCTTGAAATTATTATGTTTAAGAGGATTAAGAAAATACAATGATTCTATGTTTCTGACACGTGATAGTGTTGTGTATACTAGGCCATGCACTTGTACTCCAGTAGGGTTGAATGCAAGCCTATCCAAGGTTAAGCCTTGTGATCTATGTATTGTGCGTGCACATGCAAGTTGAATTGGAAATTGTTTTCGTATTTTCAATGGGGCCATCTTTGATGTCATAGGCATTGCTTTTGATATTCACAATATTGGTGTCCAATCATGTGCTATCTCTGAAGTATACAAATGAGCTAGTTTTCTAGATTGTCGATGACCAATATTAGGGTCATGGAACTTAATCCATAGAACATCGACCTTATCTGTATGGGTATATGCTTTAACTATTCCATCAGCACCATTCACTAGCCCATCTAGTGCATCATAATTGCAAGCATACATTTCAACTAACATGTTCAACTTTATCAAAAGGTGCGGAGGCAAAATAGCCGTATGTTGATGAGTTGGGAAATTGTCGTTATTCTCCTCATTTTCGTCAATTGCATTAATTAAAATTTCTTTGCCAGGCATCAGCATCAACATTTTCTTGTTATGCATTGCAACATCTTTGTTTTTGTAAAATAAATAGGGAAATGTTGGATCATTTGGTACAGAGCGCATGCAACTTGTATTCATGTATGTCATATCGTCAGATGTTTGACAATTTGTTCGCATTCTATTTAACACTGATATGAATCTCTTATTTGTTTGTCGCATCGTCATATGCAATTGGAAGCACTTGACATTATCCTTCCAGAAATCATGTGTTATTGTTTGATTGTTGATTGTTGGTTGTTCAAAAATAAGAGAGTCTTGAATAGGTTGTGCTTGATAGAAATCACCATGAAATATGATGTCAATGTTCCCAAAGTATTTCGTTTGGACATGTTTTAAGTTTATGAGGATATTGTCAATAGAATATAAGAACCGACTTCCAATCATCGAAATCTCATCTATGAAAGCTACTTGCAATTCTTGATATAGCTTTGATAAGTTTTCCAATACTTCTTTGCTCAATGAGAACAGTTGAGACTTGTTAAAAGGCATTAGCAATGCAGAATCGATTGTTGTTCCACCTGCATTATATGCAGCTTTTCCTGTGTATGATAATATTAGACCTTTTGGTTTCATAGGATCAGTTGTGTTTTGTGAATCATAAATTCGTATAAGCATTTGGAAAATCGCTTTTGCTGTGAGCGTTTTACCTACACCTGCTCCACCTGTAATAAAAAGGTAAATTGGTTCCTTGGGGTTTTTTTTTTTTAATTGCAATGTCTTTTACAATTGCTTGTTGCTCTTTGTTCAAGATTCTTCTAAGTTTGTAATATTCATTGTTCTCCATTAAAAATGGATGGGTAGTAATTTGAAATCCAAGATTGATTTTTTTATTCATTTCAAATTGTTTTGGAAATTGCAAGTCCGATTGCAAATCATATTCCTCATACTGGGAATTGTTCTCTTGGTTTTGCATATTCATTTGGTTAGCATTCAAAGAACTAATTTGCTCATTTGTTGCAGTCTCTAAATCACCCCATGTTGGATTGATGTTATATGTAAATTTGGCTTCATTGACTTGAATTGTTTTTTCATTTAATGTATATGCAGAGAGCCATGTAGGCAATTCTTGTTTCAATGTATCTTCACAATTTTCAAATGGCATATATAACAATAATTTCTCTCGACAAAAGTTTTCAATATCATTTTGTTTGTTATATTTGACAAATCGTATAACATTTGGTTTTTTCCTTTTAGATATGGGTCTGCCATCTTTCTTGTAATTTGATACAAATTCTGCAAGGCAGATTTTGCTAATGGAACTTGGTCGTCCAATGTAGTAGTCAACAATGGAATGGCACATAACATCTTATGAATCATCAGGTTATTGTTTCAAAAGAATAGTCGGTTTAAGCATAAATGTGCGTTCATCAACTGGAGACGTGTTTACAAATATACATTCCCTTGAACTACAACTCAATGGCAATGAAAGTGCTATATGCACTGCTTGTTGAGCTGACATTTGTTGTAGATTGAGTAATGTATTTCCAAGTTTACGAATCATTTGCATAGCATCAATTTCATATTTCTGATGCTCTTTGCGTATTCTTCTAAATGCATTTGTCATAGACTTGTCAATTTTGGTCATATATGAACTACAATATGACGCTGCGGCATATGCATTTAGCACAAACTGTGCATCTGTATTTGCATTCCATAAAGTAGGCATAGCCTTTGCAAAACTGTTATTCCAAATGTGAGAAGGTTTTCGTTTCAGGAAAATTGTTGGTTGCTTTATTGTATGTTGTAATAGTTCTATGTACTCATTTTCTAATAGCCCTATTTCTAGGAGGAAATTGTCATGTGTTATTGAATCATTGTAGTTTGTTTGCTCCAAGAATGCAAAAAACGATATTGATTTCTCTATGATTTTTTTATTTTCTGCATTGGTTGGTTCAATGATCATTGTTGATTTCATTGGTGGCATGGGGAAGTTGTATCTGCAATTTGAATTTTTTTGCTTCTTACAACTTTTTGTATGGTGATGTTTATGCAATTTAGCAACATCTGGCTCCAAATGATCTGTATTACAAGTGATGTAATTGTCAAGAAACTTCTCAATTTCTGAATTGCTTTCTTTTCCATATATTGGAGCATTCTCTATCCATAACAGTCCATGTTCATGTTCAGTTCCTCTATTTTGGAATTCTGTTACGAAATAGTAATCAGATATTTTTCCAAAGAATGTAGTATCTTGAGATATCAATCGCTTTATAGCATTAATTCTATGTCTGTAGTATTGGCTACATGTGACTGGATATTTTCTTATAAGGTAGTCAATGTCATCATATTCTAATATATCAATAGCATTTTTATTTGCTTTATTTCTAAACAATGTGACGAGTGTATCTGCTAATGGTTTCCATCGATGTTCTGCACTTGTGAATGTCACAAAGAAAGTTGGAGGCCCCAATTGTCGTATCATTGCAAATATGTTTTTCCAAAGTTGTTCCAAATGGTCAGAAGATATGCGAATGTTTTTGAAATCTATGTATCCAATGTCAGACTTCAATAACTTTTCCAAATTTTCTCGATACTTGACATCTTTTGCTAATATTTTCCTGCCTTTTAGTTGTCCTTTTCTTATTCGTACCCATATGCAAGAAATCACTTTATCAATTATTATTCGCATTGTCTTGAAAAACAAATTTGTTGTATGATATTGGAAGTCACCACTTGCTTGTAACAATTCCCATTGTACAATTTTTTGGTAACTAAACCTATTTGTGATGTCATGATCACGTGCATTGCCATAAAATAATGTTGGAAAGTTCATTTCTTCTGCATATTTGTCCTTGAAAATGCCTAATGGTCGTTGTCCTTCAGTAAGTGCCAATTCAATAATCTTGTCTTGCAAATTGTAGATGCGTTGTGATTCTATTAATCCATGCACCAATGTTTCAGTAGGTGTTTCATTATTTGCATCACTATCTGTATCACTTTCATTGTCACTGTTTGAATTTTGTACAATGTATTCATTATTCTCTTGTAAAACATGGGCCCAATTCTCATTTATACAAATGCAAATGTTGCTAGCTTTATAAATACTTCTAGAACATAGTTCGTTCAATG
Organism: Pinus tabuliformis; assembly: GCA_031772625.1. NCBI lineage: Eukaryota > Viridiplantae > Streptophyta > Pinopsida > Pinales > Pinaceae > Pinus > Pinus tabuliformis. Next base: position 1,354,434,315 of record CM062804.1, read on the forward strand.
CTTTCATGACAATAATTGGACGTACTTTAACTGTTTGGTATGCATTTTTGTATTGCAATTGTCTTTTCAATGCAACTGCAATTGTCATTGTATCATTTAGATATTGTGGAAATGCTTTTTGCACAATGTCCATATGAACTGGTACATTGATAATTGATCCTGTTAAGCCAATTTGTGATCGTCTATGTCCCCATTGTCTGATTTGTGCAAATGCAATTCTCAATGACACAAGTCTTTCTTCTAGGTCTGAAAGTATATTTACAGTTGGCAATGAAGTGTTACGTCTTATTTGTTCAGGTGTTGCAAATTGTGGTAGCTTTCCATTCTCGAGTGCTTTCTTGCAAGAAACACATATGTTTTCATTGCTAAAGGTCCTATTGTTCAACGTCAAATTCATAGGCTTTTCTTGCAAATCTATAGTGAAGAATCTAATATTTTTTGCAAAATGCAATTTGTTGCAAACTGCACATGCATTCCTAGGCATGTCTTCGACTTTTTCCATATAAATTTGTATTGCATTTTTCTTGCTTGTAATTCTTGACTTCTTATTAGAAAATGGTTTTTTGCATTTGTCATTGCATTTGCGTTTTGTACGTATGAATTGCTTTAGCTTATGATAATTCAGCCTACAATCCTTAGTTGGTTGCATTTGATCTAAATGACATGCTATCTCAAATGCAATATTATTGCTAAAATGTACTTGAGATATACATTGCTCTTTTTCTACTATATGCTTATGACGCAATTGATTACAAACGTCATTTGCTTCCATGTGCAGTTGTTGAGAATTGTGAACATATTCTTGTATCATTGCGTGGTAGTGAATATGTGATGTATTTGTCATGAATGACAAGATGTTAACAATATCATTACATCTCGAATAAGCGGAACTGTAATTGACAAAGTTATTAGCAACAAAGGACCATACTTGGATATTGACTTTGAATATCACAGATATCCATTGTAGACAAAATGGTCTGCCTTCCACTTGTCCTTTTTCATATGGCATTGCCATATTAATCAGATATTGTTGCCAGTTGCTATTCATTGTATAGTGTATCAAATCAACTACTAGGTATTGCTCTAAACAATGCAATTCCTCTTGATTCTTATGCATAAGTGCATTGCAAAAAGATTGCACAATGTAAAGTCGCCAACACTCTGCATTGAATTCTGTTGCTACTAAATAGCAAATTGCATTGAAGAGACTATCACCACAATTAGATGTCACTTGCTTTGCAATTGTTAGTCCATTTAAAAGCATATTATTTGCAATGTGCGTCCAATGGCTTTCAATATCTTTGCAAATAGGTGACAAGTAGATATTAGACTGGTTGCAAATGCAAATTGGAAACTTTTCGTAAACCAATGGTTCATAATGACCACTAACAGGATTTGCATCATGAAAGAGAATGCAATATGGAATTGCATTTTCATGTTGATTAAAGAGAAAATATCTCGTTTTTCTTGTCAATGACCAAACTGCAATTGATATATCTAGCCATTTAGCTAACCAACGTATGGAAGAGGTATCACCCCATAAACCTCGGTCATACTCCTTTATATTTGTAGATGCAGAATAATGCATTTTATGAAGATATGTACCAATATCATTAACACCATGTAACTCGTATAGGAAGTCAGGTGCTAGTTCATAATGATATGACTGTATTGCTTCAACGTCATTGTTCTTTAAGCAAAACAGAAAGTGGTATATTAACCCATTTCGCAATTCATTTGAAGTATAACGAAAATGTAGAAGCATTTCGAATGAGTCAAATAGACAATCTCCTACAGTATATGAAAATGCATTTAGTCTAAAAAGACCATTTCTTTTTAATACAATATCAATGTTCTCAGGAAAAATGCATTTCAATCTGAATTTGTAATTGTCAACATCTATTATTTCTTCCATCATTTGCAATTGCTTACCAGAGTTGCCTTTTGCAATTGTCTTGTACAGCTTTGCAAAAAATATTGATGAAGTTAGCAAAAACTGAACATGATTGTTTTGAACGTATGTATATTAAAAAAATAGGCTATTGCATTATGTTGCTAAACAAATATCAAATTTCTAGCAAGAAGCCATATTTATAAATAACAAAGAAATTGGAAATGGAAACAATGCAAAGACATCATGAAAAAATGGAACATAATTTTAAGAATATTTGTGCAAGTTAACAAAAGGAAGCAATGGAAAGACAAAATGAAGTTAAAAAAAGGAAGCAATGGAAAGACAAAATGAACAAATGCAGCATAACTTTAAGAATATTTCTGAAAGTTAACATCATTGTCAATTGCATTTGTGAAATAAAATAACTGTGAGGCTATTTATGAGTTTTACATAAGTGGTGCACCAATTCAACTGTCAAAATATAAAAAGTATTGTCTCCAATTTGTGCTAGGTTGCAACTCCAATATATTTCAAGGTAAAAAGTTTCCTACTATTCGGTATCAGAGTATGGTTATACTATATGGATCTAAACATAATTCAAGGATCAAGGAACCCAAACAAGGCATTGAGAACCAGATACGAGTAGTGCATAAGCGTACTTCCATAAGGCTTGTCAAGAAGATCCATCATTATGTGATGCTGGAGGTATGATTCATATAAATGATGAACATGTAATATGTTCAAAGGACAGCTTTGGCAAACACAGCAACAATCTGCCTGAGCAAATTGTCCCAATACTGTTGCCAATTGTGGCACGTGAAAAAAGATGCCCAAAAATTACAGATCTTTGATGATTCACAAATTGTGGTGAATTGGATGAATGGAACAAATTCATTGGATAATTATAAATTTCAGCCTATATTTCAGGAGATTCAACTTGCTTGAACAGAGTATTTAACACATTATCTTTCAACATGTCTACAAAGACAGAAACATGGAAACTGATGGACTATCAAAAGCTAGATTACATTTGGTAGCACGAGCTTGGATCATTCAAGAGAAAGTGGAAGGGCAGCTCATGGAATGTCTTGACACACATTTCATATAATCATGGGACTGTTTAAATGTGAATATCCATATGTATATTTTTTTATGGCACTGTTTATGAACATATCTAGGAGCTAATTTTTTATGAGACAAAACTGGTTTCAAACCTGCGATATATGTCAGAATGACCATGATAGAGTTGTCATATTGACATTTTTGAAAACTGTTTATGAAGCAAGATATCTTCTCAGCCATACTTTTATCACTTCCTATGCTTAAGGATATCTCTATATGTATATTTTTTTATGGGACTGTTTATGGACATATTTAGGAGCTAATTTCTTATGAGACAAAACTGGCTTCAAAGCTCTGATATATGTTAGAATGACTATGATAGGGCTGTCATATTGACATTTTTGAAAACTATTTATGAAGCAAGATATGTTCTCAGCAATACTTTTATCACTTCCTATGCTTAAGGATATCTGTGAAATGCAGAAACATATATAGTAAATGTAATTTTGTTTTCATAATAAAATTATTTTTTCTCTCTGAGAAGAATAAGGTAGTTGAACATCATATCAGAACCAATTTGGTTATAACTAGCTAACATGAGATTTTAATCTAAGGTTTAAATAGACAAAATGTCTTGATACATCATTATACGGAGCTAGTTGGATGGATTACCCAACTTCTACTTGTTTGGATCATCTCAAATAATATTATTGTTATGATTATAATAATTAAAAATATTAATATTAATATTAATGTAAACACAGAATAAACAACGACGATTCCAGATTTGAATTCCAATATAATTGAATGAGAGAGAAAATATAAATGAGCCAATACAACTTAAATATCTATATTTTTTAAAACAATCACGGAGTAACTCGACTATAAACCTAGAGTAACTAGATCATAAACCTACACAATGCAAAAATTAAAAGCCTAACAAATTGACAAAAAGAAATTAATAGAAAAATTGACAAAAAGCAATTAGTAGAATAACGCTGTACCTGCAACGAAGCCGAGGGTTCGAATTCCTTCTCGTCCAGACCATATTCATGCACAACACAACCTGTAGGGGTACCATGAGAAAATGTGCAAATGAAGAAATTGGTTAACGAAGTCTCCACAAGCCCCTGGAAAAATACTTGCAGGTCTTTATTCCTTTCTCCAAACCATAATACATTCCATTAATAAAAAGGCAATATGCGGCACATACATAAATACTTGCAGGTCTTTATTTCTTTCTCCAAACCACAATACATTCCATTAAAAACCCAATATGCGCCACAAACAGTTCAAACAGTTCAAAAACCCCAATTTATTTAGATCTTCATGTGCAAAAACACTTCAAACTACAAAAGACTGCCGCTCAATCTGTACCAAGAATCACAGCTTCACCCAAGTCGGCTCGGCCCAAATGACAAGGAAGTCACATGGTGGTTGAAACTAACATTTACGGAAATTTCCATAAAACCCATGCAGGTAAGAGAAACCCTCAGTATCACGGAAAAGCTTATAATTTTTGCAAAGGAAACATTTCATCCAATATATAAACAACAGCAAACGAAGAACATCTAGTACCAGTATAGCAAACCTTCAATTCAGTAGTTCTTAACAAAGCAAATGAACTTAACAATAACTAAATGAACTTAACAGAGTTCTTAACAAAGCAACCTTCCGCTCTAGGAGTAATGTCAGAGTCGAATATCCATACATCCATAACAGAATTACAAACTTAAAAAAACATTATGCACCAAAGTAAGCATACAGATAAATTATACAAGAGAAAAACCTTGAATACACACCTAAGATAGGAAACCGTGCAGTGACAAAACAGACTGCAATCTTAAATATTTTAACATTTCGGACAAGCAGAACAGCAAAACTTAGCGACAGGAACAACAGTCTGCTCAACCCTGACAACTGGTGAAACCAGACCCTTGAATTTAACAGAGGAGTACCAGGCAAACAACGCTCCTTTCTCCAAACCATAACACATTCCATTAATAACAATACATTCCATTAATTAAAAAAAAGGCAATATGCAGCACATACATACATAAATACTTGCAGGTCTTTATTTCTTTCTCCAAACCACAATACATTCCATTAAAAACCCAATATGCGGCACAAAGAGTTCAAACAGTTCAAAAACCCCAATTTATTTAGATCTTCATGTGCAAAAACAGTTCAAACTACAAAAGGCTGCCGCTCAATCTGTACCAAGAATCACAGCTTCACCCAGGTCGTCTCGGCCCAAATGATAAGGAAGCCACATGGTGGTCGAAACCGACATTTATGGAAATTTCCATAAAACCCATGCAGGTAAGAGAAACCCTCAGTATCACGGAAAAGCTTATAATTTTCGCAAAGGAAACATTTCATCCAATATATAAACAACAGCAAACTAAGCTAATTCAATTGGTAAGTTGTCGTTCTCTGTCCTTCTCAGAAATCATGCCAACCTTCTTCCTATCTCCGCCCTGTTAACCAGAATGCCATTAACTTATAATGCTCAAATAACCATGGACTCTTGAGGGAAACGAACAGACAATACTGTGACAAACATCAATGCCAGTGGAAAACGCCAAACGACAGAGGAACAAACATATAAACAATATAGTAGCCGAACTTACCAAAGCGACACCAGACAGTCGAGGCATACAAGCCAGACCTAGAACAACAGAACCGCAACCAAACGTTTGCTATACAGTTAACCGAGCAGGCAGGAACCGCATTGTGTTTTCACCGCAGACAATACAACAAATACAAAGGAAAAATCGCAGAGACTACAAAGCTAAATAACCAAGTAACAGTAATAACCCAAAGGGCGCGAACAGGGTAAAACCCAAGCCGAGTAACTTTCCAGGATCTCGAGGAGGGGCAATTGTCCGCCGATAAGACCACCACAGGACATGCCGTAACCCAAGTTGATTGTAAATCAATCTGAATTTATTACCAAATCAATTGTATACTGTCCGATTCATAGGAGCATTACACATCCGCTTGGGAGTCATGGGACCACGTGCCCTTCACCTCGAACGATGCAAAGCCCGCAATAAGACCCCAAGACCTTTCCACCCCCAAAACTTTGGTTCAACTTAGGTTATATTGTTAATATAATGAAAAATCACGTCGGTCAACCAACAGTCAGCGATTGATCGATCGCATATAGTCCCCGGCAGGGATCACGGAGTAACTCGACTATAAACCTAGAGTAACTGGACCATAAACCTACACAATGCAAAAATTAAAAGCCTAACAAATTGAAAAAAAGAAATTAATAGAAAAATTGGCAAAAAGCAATTAGTAGAATAACACCGTACCTGCAACAAAGCCGAAGCAGTCCTCTCAAGCCTGACAACTCGTGAAACCAGACCCTTGAATTTAACAGAGGAGTACCAGGCAAACAACGCTCCTTTCCCCAAACCATAACACATTCCATTAATAACAATACATTCCATTAATAATAAAAAAAGCCAATATGCGGCACATACATACATAAATACTTGCAGGTCTTTATTTCTTTCTCCAAACCACAATACATTCCATTAAAAACCCAATATGCGGCACAAACAGTTCAAAAAGTTCAAAAACCCCAATTTATTTAGATCTTCATGTGCAAAAACACTTCAAACTACAAAAGACTGCCGCTCAATCTATACCAAGAATCACAGCTTCACCCAAGTCGTCTCGGCCCAAATGATAAGGAAGTCACATGGTGGTCGAAACCGACATTTATGAAAATTTCCATAAAACACATGCAGATAAGAGAAAACCTCAGTATTTAACCAGAATGCCATTAACTTATAATGCTCAAATAACCATGGACTCTTGAGGGAAACGAACAGAAAATACTGTGACAAATATCAACGCCACTGGAAAACGCCAAACGACAGAGGAAAAAACATCTAAACAGTACAGTAGCCGAACTTACCAAAGTGACACCAGATAGTCGAGCCATACAAGCCGGACCTGCAACAACAGAACCGCAACCAAACGTTTGCTATACAGTTAACCGAGCAGGCAGGAACCGCATTTTGTTTTCACCGCAGACAATACAACAAATACAAAGGAAAAATCGCAGAGACTGTAGAGCTAAACAACCAAGTAACAATAATAACCCAAAGGGCGCGAACAGGGTAAAACCCAAGCCGACTAACTTTCCAGGATCTCGAGAAGGGACAGTTGTCCGCCGGTAAGACCACCACAGTACATTCCGTCCGCTTGGGAGTCGCGGGACCACTTGCCGCTCAATCTGTACCAAGAATCACAGCTTCACCCAGGTCGTCTCGGCCCAAATGATAAGGAAGTCACATGGTGGTCGAAACCGACATTTACGGAAATTTCCATAAAACCAATGCACGTAAGAGAAACCCTCAGTATTTAACCAGAATGCCATTAACTTATAATGCTCAGACAATACTGTGACAAACATCAACGCCACTGGAAAACGCCAAACGACAGAGGAACAAACATCTAAACAATACAGTAGCTGAACTTACCAAAGCGTCACCAGACAGTCGAGCCATACAAGCCAGACCTGGAACAACAGAACCGCAACCAAACGTTTGCTATGCAGTTAACCGAGCAGGCAGGAACCACATTGTGTTTTCACCGCAGACAATACAACAAATACAAAGGAAAAATCGTAGAGACTACAGAGCTAAACAACCAAGTAACAATAATAACCCAAAGGGCGCGAACAGGGTAAAACCCAAGCCACATGGTGGTCGAAACCGACATTTACGGAAATTTCCATAAAACCCATGCAGGTAAGAGAAACCCTCAGTATTTAACCAGAATGCGATTAACTTATAATGCTCAGACAATATTGTGACAAACATCAACGCCACTGGAAAACGCCAAACGACGGAGGAACAAACATCTAAAAAATACAGTAGCCGAACTTACCAAAGCGACACCAGACAGTCGAGCCATACAAGCCGGACCTGGAACAACAGAACCGCAACCAAACGTTTACTATACAGTTAACCGAGCAGGGAGGAACCGCATTCTGTTTTCACCGCAGACAATACAACAAATACAAAGGAAAAATCGCAGAGACTGCAGAGCTAAACAACCAAGTAACAATAATAACCCAAAGGGCGCGAACAGGGTAAAACCCAAGCCGATAACTTTCCAGGATCTCGAGGAGGGACAGTTGTCCGCCGATAAGACCACCACAGTACATGCCGTCCGCTTGGGAGTCGCGGGACCACGTGCCCTTCACCTCGAACGATGCGAAGCCCGCAATAAGACCCCAAAACCTTTCCACCCCCAAAACTTTGGTTCGACTTAGGCTATATTGTTCATATAATGAAAAATCACGTCGGTCAACCAACGGTCAGCGATCGATCGATCGCATATAGTCCCCGGCAGGGACTAATAACACCTAACACATTTTATTATTCCACTTAAACAATAAAAAATTAGAGCATAAACATTGATGATAATAGCACCTAATTCCTTACGAAGAGGGGATGAGAAGGAAATGAAAAGAGTTCAAGTTTTCAATGTTCTCATTCCTTATTTCTTTTGAACAATGTACCACTCTTTTTATATTTTTATTTGTATCTTTTTTTTTTTGTGGGGGGGGGGGGGGCGGAGTTATAAGCATACTTTTATAATGTTTGTATTTATCACGGAATAGGTGGACTTGTTGACGTATTAACAAGGTTGAAAGAGAGTATATAACGTAATGACAAGGCATTACCAATTTTATGATAAGAAATTCAAAATATATTTTTTATTTATTAAATTAAAAAATAAATTCGTTTTTTAATTAAATAATTATTTATAAATTTTATAATAAAATCAAAGTTGAATAATATTTTGTATAAATAAAGATCCCTTTGTAATTATTATACACATCTTTTAATATTGGGTAAAGTTTGCCCAATATTTATTTGTCACACTATGTAAGATTTGTCGAGTTACCATTTGTTAAATCGCTATTCGTTTTAATTGGCTAAGATGGATTGTTGCTTCCAATGGTTTGTTGGATGTGGATGGTGGTAAAGAGCTAGAAGCATGCATTACTTTTCCTTCATCATCAATTCCCATATCACCATTTGGACCCAAGCATATGGCAGTAGAAGTTTCTTCCTTGGCAATAGATTAGTGTGAAATCCACAACTCATCTAAAAGTCTCACACATCTATCTCATCGAATTCAAGAATCAAATACATGGCATTGTCACTTTTCGATAATGCTCTAGAAGAAATTTCCATATCCACCAAAGCCATAATGTCACTCTACTTCAAGGACTTCTTCATGGAATAATATTCGCCCAACTTTTGCTTTCCCAACCTTGTACTTTCGATGGTGATGACCTTATTGTAGGCACCACTATATCCTTCAGCAGTTATCCATCATCTATACAGAGAGGCCTCCATGGCCTTGGTAGATTCCAATCACTGCAAAAAATTCCCCACAATGGGACATTAAGTAGAGATAATCTGCCACGCCAAATGACATGGAAATCCAAAGTGGGTGTGTAGTGAGAAAATGAACATTGAGTGGAGCCAAATCTGTCATAGGGTAAATGCATGAAGATGGTTACACTTTTGGGCCAAATGTGGTGAAATTGCAAGTTTTTCGTATTTTATCATTGAAGCCCTCAAAATGCATATAAGCATTGTGAATTTTGATTCAGAGTAAAAATACAATATGTGAAGAGTTATGTTGTTATCCGAATGAAAATCTTTGCAAAAAATTCTAGAGTCATATAATCTTTCAATTTTCCATTAAATTCAATACTTGTCCTTGCAAACTTTCGCACATCTTAAGAGGTATGTGTCTGTTCACGTAGCACAACTTAGTTTAAAATGTGTAATATATATATATAATCTACACAGACATAATTAAGTTGTTCATATTAATTTTTTTTATGCAAAATTATATTTTTTATTATTTTTTGAAGTTGGCAAAGTAATATTTCAATTACATTTTGGAGACATGTGTGTTCGCGTAAGATTTTTTTCAACTCTTTAAATAAATTGAAAAACCAACTTTACCGTTTTGAACAGGACTTGTAAACAATGATAGTGATATTTTTGGAATTATTTTGTTATGTATATTTTATGTTATTGATTTTTTATCTAGTCCCTTTGAAACTATCCAAGAAGGAGTTCTTGCATTATGTTTAAAAGAGAGTAGATGAAAAATATCATATGAATTCGGAAGTGTCCGACTCATATTCCATTAGATAGAGGATTCTTTCACAAATCCAACATGATCAACTTCGCCACTTAAGGAAGATTTCGCCCCTAAATCCACTAGGATACAAAATGGGGTTGGAGAGAAACCTGCAGAAGGGGTGCTAAAGTTGTGATTTTTAGGACGTTAGGAGCTCGATTGAGAGATTGATTTTAGAATTAAAATAGCTCAATCAAGGGTTTAAGAAGCCCTCAATCGAGCCCTTAACGTGGTAAAATAAAGTCTCTATCTAGTTTGAAAGCTCGATCTAGCCTATAACTCAATCTAGCTTTAACGCTTGATCTAGCTTTAAGGCTCAATCGAGCTTTGAGGCTCGATCAAGCCACTTTTTTAAACTACATGTTTAGGTTGTATTAGTGGGAAATTTTAAAAACATGGCTCGATCGAGCTCCTAGATAACCTCGCGTTACATTGTTTAAGCCCTCAAATAGCTTGATTGAATGCTTAAAATGACTCGATTGAGTTCCTCTCTTGTCAAAAAGTGTAACCCGGGTTCATAGATAGACCCCATACCAAATTACATTGACTTAGACAATGGGTATGGGGGTGAGGAGAGAATGATGTGAAGTTAAACAAAAAAACAAATTGTTATTCCACCATTTCTCCATCTGTGGAAAATCAAGAGGATTTTGATAAACACATTTGAGTGGATGGACACTAAAGAATTCAAATCTATTGTTCAAGGAATATAATTAATTCCACTAATACTGACCTAGTTGGGTTGGTCATATCATCATTGCCCCTTGAATACAAACAATCCTTAAAATAGACAATGAATATTATGCAAATGCATATGCCATGAAGAGAAAGATTTAGACAACAATATATTGGTGTATATATATATATTTTTTTTGGTTGAGTTTTTTTTTATATTTTCATAAAAAAATCCGAACACAATAAACATTATAAGCAAGTTTCTCAAAATATGCTTCATAAGATCTCAGAAAATTATTATTATTATTGTGTGCATCACACTTTCCTTTTATCTATATAAGCATTACTAATATAGAAAAAGATATAGAAGAGCATGAATATTGATAGACATACATTATCTCAGGCGTAAAGAATTAGTTGCAAGGCATTTATCTTTCTAAATGTAAAAAAACCACTTATAATCCGTAGGATCTTATAATTTTTCAATATATACTTTTTTGGTCTCATAAAATTATTATTCTAATGTGTATCACACTTTTTTTTTTATTAATATGGAAAACAAATATAGAAAAACTTGAATATTGAAAGATGCACTATTTCAGCCCCACGGGGGTAGGCAAGTTGGTAATCACAATGCAGTGAAGTTCGTTAGAAAGGCGGGCTCCGTACTGTTGGTCACAAGTTCAATTCCCCTGGACTAACCTGGAGCTGTGGAGAGGGGCGGGCGCAGTTTCCTAGGGGTTATAGTGGTAACGGTCAGAATCGACCCTGTGTAACGCGAATTGCAAAGCTGCTCCTGTTGTCGATTCCTCTGTTAACAAAAAAAAAGAAAGATGCACTATTTCAAAATTAAAAATTTAGTTACACAACATTTATTTATCTAAATACCAATCACCGCATTAGTACAACATTGTATAGATTATTGGAACTAACCTAGATTATTAGAACCCTAACATCATTTATATAATTGTTAGCTTTTGGACACTAATCTTCAAAATATTACATAATTAAAATATATACTTAAATAAATACTTTAGTGAGAAAATTATAAATGGCAACGAAAAAAATACAACTACTTTTCAATACAAATACAATTTAGTACAACTTCACATAACAATAACAAAAAGGAGGAGGCGGAAAGAAAATAAAATTCACAGCTTTGATATTTGCAATTAGAAACCCACACGTACAACCCAAGTGCTATTTTTTTTTGGGAAGAAGGCATAACATACCTCATGAATCATGAGGAAAAAATACAAATGTGTATAAAAATGTATTTCATGGAGATAAAAGTCTTTCACACTTCATAATACACGTGTTTAATTATTTAATTTCTCAAAATAATGTACGTGTAAAGTTAATAACATATAATCTCATATAGCATGCCCCATGTGCTTTATGTGTGAACCTAGGAACTTGTGCGCTAGTATGTTCGATATTTCAATTTTGTTTTATGAGGGAACAATATCATAAAATAATATTGTAATTTTTTTTAAACGTGTATTGGAACAAACACGAGTGTATCTTAAAAAAATCACAAAACGACTGCATTTTTTTTTTAAAACTATTGTTAGGAAAGTACTGGTGCGTGTCGGTGTTAACTTTATTGATGTCAAAAAATGGTCTTCATTAATATAATCGAGTTTACTTAACAAAAGAGTAAGTTATGATGTTGTTTTTGTTGAAATGGTAAACTTTCTCGTTACAGTATATATGTCACAGACAACATAAGATGCTTTGGTAGGATACTTATTTAATATAATATAAATTAAGTAACAAACTGGAGCCTATCTCTAAAAATATTATTATGAAAATACTGGTGTATTTTGGTGTTAACTTTATTGATGTAAACAAATGGTCTTCATTAATATAATTGTTCAGGTTTACTTAACCAAAAAAAGGGTAAGTTATGACTTTAATTTTGTTGAAATGATAAACTTTGTTGTCGCAATAGGTATTGTTTTGGTAGGATTTTTATTTATATAGTATAAATTAATTAAAGTAAATAAAACAATATAAATGAAAATGAAATATAATAATTGTGGGTGGTTAAATGTAATGTGTAATAAATTAAATTTAAAGTAAAAGAGTAACAAACAAATATTGGAAATGAAATTGATAATAGGGAGAATCGTTTATCACTGTCATATAAAACTGAACTCAAATAAAATTTTCGATGGTTAAATCCAATGTGTACCTAATTAAATTTAAAGTAAAAGAGTTAAAAATAAATATTAGAAATGGCATTGATAACACGGAGAATTGTGCATCACAGTTATATAAAAATGAATTTAAATAAAATCTTCTTATATTTTTCCTGCAATGAAATGATCCAAGTTCTAAAAACACTTTCCTCTCATATAACTAGTTAGTAATGAAGCTGAAATGAAATACAATTGAGCATTTAACAATAATGAGAACAATACATTGACTAAAAGGCAAACATAACTAGAGATTTTCAGAAACTAATTATACCTCACACCATTTTGGATAGGATCCCCATCTGATTTGTGGGCCCAATTTCCGCCATGTGTGTGTATTACTTTTGGGATTAAAATACAAAGAAATAAATGTGAGGCCAAGTGTAAATGCCTAAAGAATGAGGACTAAATCAACCCTCAATTGATGGCTTGTAGAACATAATACAAGAAGGTAACACTAGAATAATGAGTATGGGTACATCTTAAGAAAGAATCAGCTAGCTAAGACTAACTAAGACATAAATGAGCATGAAAGTGTTAGAAACCAACTGCAAATTAGTTCAAAATCAATTACTAACATTTACATGGAATGAAGAGCAGAGATTCAAAGAAAACATACAAGTTGCATGTAACAAATTAGTTCCTCAACATGTAACTAGTTTATAAACACACATGAATACATGAATGGAATACCAGATAGCTAATATAAACAATAGAGGAATGCACATGAATCAATCCATGAAGTGAAAAATCTTCTCATTAATACTACCGCACCTTCAAATACATGTGTTGCAAGTTTATCAAAACCAAATAGAGGGATGAGAGTAGTTCATATCATCTTAAAAAATACAAACCCTAGCCTCACCACAACTCACCCTCCTATCTGCCAAGAGCATAGTGTTTCTAGCTCCCTAAGCACAAAATAACTATCTAATGCTAGCCCAGTGTAACAACCCTAGTGAAAATTCCATGTAATAAAATTTAATAAAATGAAAAATAATAACCACAGTGGATGAGACACTTATTCCAAGCTTAATGTTGGGCAAGACATCCTAGTGTGGGTGTTCATCAGTTTATTATGGCAAAGGAAATTAGCAAAGGAAAGGGCTAAGGCTTTGGAAAGGCAAAGTGACATTTTTGGCACATGTATTTATGAAAATAATGGAAATTAGGAGAAAAGGAAGATGAAAGGTCACAGGTTGCATGTGAGGAGGAAAATGAAGCGAAATAAAGGAAACGAAGAAAATAAAGTTGTAATTAATAAAAAGGCTTCTAAGGATCAATTGGTAACCTTTTGCTAGTTTAGTTTTGGAGCTCTCTCATTATTCTCTTTCTCTCTCTCTCACTCTTCGAAACTTAGAGTTTTCTTGGAGGCTTTTAGCGTTAGATCAAGAAAGGAAAATAAGGCAAGAGGAAACAAATATCAAGCAAGGAAAGGAAGGATCAAGCAGCCACAACAACATTCTTTGTGGGTGTAAATTTGCATGTGTATTTTCCTTGCTAGATTTTGCATGCATGGTATTGCATGTGGTTCTTTTATTGTTATGTCATGGGTTTTGCCAGGTGCGATAGTGTTTTCAACCTAGCCTTGCCATTTTTGGGTAGCCATGGCGTGATGGGGTTCTCGTGTTTTGGTTAATTGGATTGCTGAATGGATTTGAAGCTGAGTGAGGTGGATCTCCGAATGATAGAGCGCATGGCCTAGTGGTCCCTGAACCGGACTTTGGATCATGGTAAAGCCACTATCCTAGTGACCCCTAAGCTAGACTATGGGTTGCGGTAAAGCCAAGATTGTGTTGCCTCAATGGGCATAGGAATCCTTGCCAATGAATGGCAGGATATACGGTAAAGCCAAGAGGTGTGTTTCTCTCTGTTGGGCCTAGTAATCCTGGGTTTGGGATTTGTGGTAAAGCCTAGAGAGCGGGTCTCGGTTTAGGGCCTAATGATCCGGGTTTGGATTGTGGTAAATCCTAAGAGACTAAGAGATAGGAAAATTCCTCACGGTATAGGTGGAGAAATCCGGTGGCATCCATGCTTGTTTGGCCAAGTGATCCGGGATGGATTATGGTAATGCCTGGTTTCTATTGATGAGGGTGAGGTGGTTTAGCCTCGATATGCCCTGGTTTGTTCTTTTGGATTGATTCCCAAATTCATGCTTGGAATATGACATTGGGGTTAATGGTTGAAGAGAGATTTGGGTCAACCATTCTATGGTTGGGTGGAACGTGCTAGTCCCATCCCGGGTTTTGATTTTTCATCATTAAATAAAGGTTATTTCTCCTTGTATTTCTATGAGTATTATACCGATTTATATGTAGATCATATGGTTCTGATTTCATTGGTATTTATGTTGCTATTATGCTGGTTAAATATGTGTTTTATTATAGTGGCTATGTATGGCTCTCATCATGTTTTTACTTGTAAATGAATGAACAATGTATGTATGGCCTAATAGATGATAATGCAGCAAATAGTATGAGGGAACAATGATTCCTAGCGATCCTCATATAAGTATGAAATCCCTATGCTTATTTCTATTGTTTACACCTATAGAATACATGTTTGTGATATGTTTGACGAAATGTCTATCATGGCTAGTAGGGGTCTAGTTAAAGGCTTGTTCAAGTATTTGCTTTAGCATCATTGTTTCCCTCTATTTTTACTATTCTGGAGATGTCATGCAATTTTGGGAAGTGACCTGGGCTTTGGGGTTGAGAAAGTGGCTTAAATCATGGGGACGTTGGCACGAAACTTGACAAAATATTCCTTGAACACTGGAATGCCTATAGCATGAGAGCGTAAAAAGCCTCCAGGATGTTGGTAGGCCTATGTAATGAGAGCATCCAGAGGTCAAGTGATAAAAAACTTTAGTGGGACCCAGGGAAAACTACCTGAAGTGTTGGGATGGTTCTCAGGGGACCTGTAGCTTATGTCAAACCTTTATATGTTGTGTTTTTGTCAAGTCGATTTCCTCAAGGTAACATAGGAGGTTGAATATAATCATAGTAGTCTCTCATCGCATGTTTACCTTGGTTGGTCGGTTACTTCGATAGATGTGGGAGGAGGGTGTTATACCCAGCTCAAGTGCTAAAAGTCCCCCATAAATGAGGCATGAGAGTATATTTATGGAGATGAGGTGAATTTTCACTAGTACCCTCATGAACTTTCAACTACCCTTGTGACTCTTAAACTTCCCCATGGCTCTCTAATATCTAATGAATTTTACATGCTCAAATCAATCTTTAAATGATTGTTGACATTTAACATTTTTACAATTATGATAAGAAATATTCACAGTATGATAAAGGAGAAGTTATGAGGAAAAGGGAGATGGTTATTGGAAACCTTAGGATAATTATTCTTGATGCTATTGCAGAGTCATAGAGACTTGCGTGAGATGATGAATAGGGTCATGATGTTCATTTGTTGTATTGAATTTCGATTTTCTTGCTATTGCCCCTTCCTCCAAGTAGATTAATCTTAAGACTAATACAAACACTCCACAACTTGGTAGACATAGGACCTTAGGAAACTATATGGAGTCATATTGTGACAATCAATCCCAAACATTGAATTATATCTCTCTCTCTCTCTCTCTCTCTCTCTATATATATATATATATATATATATATATACATATATACATATATACATATATACATATATATATATATATATATATATATATATATATATATATATATATATCTATATATATATTGTCATGACATGAAAAAATAGTAAGGCCATGAATTTAAATAGAGCCATCACTATTTCCACTTACAAGGGAGGGATATTCATAATTCATTTTGGAAAAGCATAATCCCAAGATGGATAGAATAACTAGTTTCTTTGTTTCTAGAATACTAGAAGGTGAGATATCATCATTTGTATTTCAGGAAACCATTGAATATCAAGTGCATCAATTCAAAGAAAGGACTCCCATATAGATATTTCCATTGTCCACACCATTCTGATGAATTCTTGTGCATAAAACATTTTCATTGTGATGGTACCAACAATGAAAACCTATCCTATCAAAAAATATAGACAATATAATATATCTTCATAATTCTTTAGAAAAAACCAACTTCCAACATGTTACATGTAACACCTCCTCACACATTTATCCACTTGCATCGGTTTACCCAGGGTAAACATGAGCTGAGGGTCATTATGATAAGACTCAACCTCCTATATGACCTTAAGAAAATGGAGTCAACAACCTAAGACCTTATTGACATCCCTTAGGTGCTACAAGACCTCTAGGAGCAACCCAACCTCTCTAGGAGTCTAACCCCTAAGATAACTCTCTTTTCCACTAACCTAAAGCCCCATTCGCTCCCTTGCCAAGGAATGACAGTGAGTATTTCCCTTCAGATGCATTGATGAGCCTATCTTAGTGCAATTGTATCCTTTTTCTGCTAGTGTTATGCTAATGACTAATCTGGATAACCATAAATACATAGATACAACAGAAATAATACTTCATTTCATTAATGTAAAATACTGAAACATGCCTCTAAACTGTCTTACAATGAGGCGTGAAGGCCTATTTAATGTTGAGAAACAATGGAAAACCCTAAACATCGAAAACCCTAACCCTGGGAGATGAAACACCAAACTATGGGCCCGGTTTTGAGTAAATTGGTACATCAACTTTCTGGGGTCGTAACTTTGGCATACGATCTCTGTTTGGCACGCACAATACCTCGTTAGAAAGATCTATCTTAGGACTACAACCTTGCGATGAGTAACATTAGTTCATGGACCCGTGCTGCTCCCAATGTTCCCAAAAAATGTCGTTTAGGGCCTCAAAATGACTGTGGAAGTTCAAGACCCGAAAAACTGCCAAAAATAGTAAATTGTGCTACAAATAAGGAAACTAAAAAACTGAAAGAAACAATGGTGGGGGTCTAAGTGGAATTGGTGGGTGGCCACTAATATCCGCTGGATCATTCCTCCCCCCTTAGGAAGCAATGGTCCCCATTGCGTTGAGTTCCTCCATGAGATGAGGAAACTTCTATTGAACTTGGTCTGTGGTGAGCCACTTGCCCTGGTGAAGGAGTTGGCATGCTTTGACAACTCGATACAATTGGATCTTCTACTAGCGAGTGTGCTTGATCTGCATGTCCATGATCCAATCAGTTGCAACTTGTTCCACGCAATCTGGATTTAACTCTGTTGGAGTGAGCTATTCTGCAATGTCAGATGTGTCTAGTAATGGTCGAAAGTATGGCCGAAGGCGGTGCACATTGAACACTAGGTGCAGGCCAAGGAATGGGGGCATGCTGAGCTCAAATGCATTGTCTTCCACAACCTTGGTAATGGTGGAAGGACCATATCAGAGTGGTCTGAGTTTCCAATAGGCTCCGGTAAGGCATTCCTTTTGCAAATGCAACCAGACTTTTTTGCCCACATGAAACTTATGTGGCACCCGATGTTGATCATGTGGTTGCTTGTACTTGGAATTTGATTTCTCCAGAATGTTATGGACCTGCTGGCGGATATGTTGGATGTGCTCAATGAAGCAGTTTTCCTTATCTGTTTCAGACTGGACATGAGCCGAATCTTCCTAAGTAGCTGCAAATGGCACGACCACATCAATGGGACATAGTGGCTAGAATCCCAAGCCCACCTGAAAAGGGTTGTGGCCAGTCAAGCTGTGGAGAGCCCGGTTATAGCTGTGCTAAACATAGGGGAGGCTCCCATCCCATGTGCGCAGATGCTTTGAGTTGTACATGTGTAGAATGTGTACGATCATCTTATTGGCAACCTCTATCTGGCCATCAGTTTGGGGATGGAAGGTTGTGGAGTTAGTGAGTTTGGTGTCCAGCATTGACCAGAGAATAGACCAAAATGTACTAAGGAACTTGTTGTCCCGATCTGAGATGATAGACTAAGGGATGCCAAAGTGTACCCACACTCCTTCGAAGAAGAGTTTAGCAGTGGATTTTTTTGTGATATTCTTCTTACAAGCCGTCATAATGGCCATCTTTGAGAACTTGTCGATGACCACAAAAACACAGTTGTTTCCATGCTTAGTAGAAGGAACGCCCAACATGTAATCCATGGAATTGGATTCCCAAGGTCAACTAGGGGTAGGCAGCGGAGTATAGAGGCCTTGCTTCTTAATGGTCGGTTTGGCAATGGCGCAGGCAATGCAAGATCTGATGTACTTCCCGACATCTTGTCGAAGATTTGACCAATAGAAATACTTCTTCAATACTGCCACCAACCCCGAAATGCGCAGCAGCCCGAATGTAGTGTGCTTCCCAAATCATCTTGGCACGCTCGTTTGAAGGAACACAAAGAGGTCTCGGGTGGCATAACAGGGCATCCTTGAGGTGAAAATCTATAACATGCTGACCCTCTAAGATTGTTTAGTATGTGTTGCTGAATTTTGGGTTGCTTTTGTAGAGAAGTGGCTAATTAGAAGTCTCGTGCCCATAAGAGTTGATTACGGTGGTTAATGCCATGATCGATGGTCACCTGAGGCAATCTGCAACATTATTGGTGTTTCCCTTCTTGTACTTGATATTCAAATGGAACTGTTGCAAGTATGTGGACCACTTCTGATGGTAATCATTCTACAACTTCCCTTGTATCCGTATGAACTGCAGGGGCCAGTGGTCTGTGTGGATGATTATTTTGTTCCCCAAACTGTAATGCTTCCATTGTTGCCAATCCTACACAATGGAATACATATCTTTGTCATAAGTGGGATACTTCCAGACTGTGCCTAAAAGTGTCTCACTATGATATGCCACTGGATGCTTGTGTTGAGTAAGGACTTCCCCAATAGCATAGTCAGAGGCATCTGTGTCAATCTCAAATGGTTGTTGCCAGTCTGGTAATTCGAGCATTGGTGCCGAGCAGAGGCAATGTTTCAATTCTGTGAATGTCTTCTGTTGAGATTCAAACCAAAAGAATTTTTCTTTCGCTCCTCCCTTGGGGACTTGACTCAAGGGCCAAGTGATATGAGAAAATACCAACACGAACCTGTGGTAGAAGTTGGCAAGACCCAGAAAGTTGTGTAGCTTTTTCAGAGTGGTTGGAGATGGCCAATCCCAAATAAAAATAATCTTGGTTGGATCCACATGCACCCCCTGTTCATCAGTAATTTATCCCAGATACTGAACTTGGGTCATGCCAAAAGTTCATTTCTCCAAATTAGCACATAACTTGTGTTGCCGCAGTGTTTGGAGAACCTGTAAGATGTGGTGGAGGTGCTCTTCCCAACTATGGCTCAAGATCAGGATGTCATCCAAGTATACCACTACAAATGAGTTGGTGAATGGCTACAAGATGTCATCCATTAGCCTCATCAAGTTTGCAGGAGCATTCGTCAACCCGAAAGGCATAACCAACCATTCGAAAAGGCCCTCCTTGGCTTTGAAGGCAGTCTTCCACACATTGGAGGGTTCGATTGGTACCTGGTGATATCCTGACTTCAAATCGATCTTGCGGAAATATTTTCCCCCCTTCAGTTATTCTAGAAGGTCATCAATCCGTGGGATCGGGTACCTATTCCGCACAGTGATCTTGTTCAGTGCTCAATAGTGAATACAGAGTCTCCAAATCACATCCTTCTTCTGTACCAACACAATCAGGCTCCCAAAAGGTGATGAACTCAGTCGGATGTTACCTTTCTACAACAGCTCCTGAATCTGCCTCTTGATTCCATTGTTCTCTAGAATGGAGTGCCGATATATTGGTCCATTGGGCAGTGGCACACCTAGGTCAGATCGATGGAGTGCTCTACCTGACAATGCAGAGGAACCCCTGCGAGGGAGGCGAAGATGTCCTCGTACTCCTCCATGATCTTTTCCATCTATAGTTGTCGTGTGGAGGGGCCCTTTCTGGAGGTCGTGGCCACCGTCTTCTTCTTTCCTTAAGGGCGTATCATCAAGAAAACAAATTTCCTAGTTTTGGAAATGAGCTTACTACATTGTTTTGTAGTAACCAAAGAGATGGCAGTAGGCGGTGCTACCTCCTGTATCTTGTACAACTTATTTCCCAAAGTAACAATAACAGCACGAGGACTTGACTCATAGACAACATGTTGCTTCCACAAGTATGGTTGGCATAATAATACATCACAAACATCAAAGGGAGCAACGTCACACAATACCTCATCTGTGAAGGGCTGGATGTTGTATGGAAGGTGACACTGTTGGCTCTCGTGAAGATCCCGTCCTTGGTGAAGCCACCTGATGGTGTACGGTTGTGGATGTGTTGTGGTCAGAAAGCCCATCTGCTTCACAACCTCTACCGAAATTAGGTTCTTTTGGCTCCTACTGTCGATAATGAACTGTAGCAGGGATCCCTCCTCCTAAATCTGGGAGTGGAAGAGGTGCTCCTCCTCCTCTCGATTTTTGGTTTCTTCCTTCTGGATCTTCATGGTGGCAATAGTGGCGTTGGGATCCGCATTAATAATCTGCTTCCCTTTGTCATTCCCCTTATGAGGTTTTGACTTAGAGTCTGAATATGCATTTGATTTCAAAGACTTTAAATCAGCCACTAGTGACTGCTTGGCCCCAAACTCACTTGTGTTATGAGTGGAGATCTTATGGAACTCACACCAATTTCCCCTGTCCTTCTTTGGCTTCGTGGTGTTGTTCTTTGCTTGTGGCTTTGGCGGGTTGTCAGGGGCCACCCTGGCTTGGCTTTTTCCTTTGTTTAACAGTTTGGGGGCACCTTTCCCTTGATTCAGCTTTGCATATCCAAAGCCTCGCTTCTTCTGTTTAAACTTCTGCTTGATCTTGACAATGTATTGGTATGTCGTGCCAAGTGAGGAGATGTCAAGGAACTCCATCTCATCCTGGATGTACCTGTGTAGGAAGCCATGGTATTTGAGTACCAAATGCAGCTCGGAATCCTTGATACCCAACTTTGTGTGGAGGGTACGAAAAATATTGGTAAACCCTGGCACGTCTTAGTCCCTTCCCTGCCACAATGTGGTCCACTTTATGTATTTATCCTCATATCTTCTGACAAGGTAGTACTGCTCCTTGATGGCATTTCGGAATGAATTCCAAGTGGGTTTGACTAAGAAAAGTGAGGTTGTACTTTCATCCTTCTGCTTGTAGTATGTTTCCCACCAAATCCTTGACGTGGGGGGTGGCTTTGAGAAGAGAGAAGGTAATCTTTTCCCGGCCAGAAAAATCATGAAGATAAAATTACCCTTCTAGCATATTTAACCATTTATCTACATCGTATACATCTATCTGACCCTCAAATATGGGAATGTCAAAGTTAACTTGTACCCTAAAGGGTGTGGCACTTTCAGAGTAGCTGCTAGAAGTAGATGTGTCGCCGCTCGGTAGCCATTGAAGGATATGGACAAAGTTGTCCATCATCGGGTTCCTTTGTTGCTAGAGGGTCTCTTCGAGCAAGACTTTGATAAGATCTCTTGCCCCCTCATCTTTCTTTTCACCCGCTATGGGAGGCCATTGGGATTTGAAAGGCTGGTCTTGCAAAGGTTTGACCAATTCAAGCCCTAACTCCTGATATCTTGACCTTGTTGGGGACATGCAAAGAAAAATAGAGATTTAAGGTTATTTTCTAGGGCCATGACCCAATCATTGCCCACAACTCCATGAAACTTCCAGAACTCATAAAAGACATGAAGATAATTCTTTTGATAATGAACTTGATCAAGGAATTGATCGGACCTTCCCCAATCGGGACTGACATTCAGTCAAACACTTGGTAAACATACAACGTATAGGTCATGAATGCAAGGCTGAACATAAGGAGGTGAAAAATTGTTTGAGGTTTAACAAGAAGGATCCCTGCCTTCCCACATTATTTGTCACAACATCAATTAGGTCTTTCATTCATTATGCATTCAGTTACAAGTAAAATCATTGAAAGAGCCATGACCAAGGGCTATCAAATAACCATGCTTATAACCAACATATAACCAAATAAATAACAATGAGAGAGCAACCATTAAATCCACATATTAACAAGTACATTTACTCATCAAAAGTAAGAGAAACTTAGCTCTTCTTAAACATAGGCAAAGGCCAACCAGATTCGAGAATTCCATGTACCACCCAACCATAGATTGACGAAACCAAATCTTTCTTTCAGCCAAGTGCCTCAAATCCATTTACTTTACCTTTCATGTTACATTTCTCATGATTGTCTTTCCACCATCCATTTACCCCAATGGACCCAACTAGTCCAATTGGATATAAAATTCTTTCCTTCATCTGCCTTCATACATGCATCAGTCTTCATCTGAGTCTTACATTACCTGTTGGGTTTCATTCAACTCTTCCCCATCAATTACTAACATTTACATGGAATGAAGAGCAAAGATTCAAAGAAAACATACAAGTTGCATGTAACAAATTAGTTCCTTAACATGTAACTAGTTTATAAACACACATGAATACATGATTGGAATACCAGTTAGCTAATATAAACAACAGAGGAATGCACATGAATCAATCCATGAAGTGAAAAATCTTCTCATTAATACTATCGCACCTTCAAATACATGTGTTGCAAGTTTATCAAAACCAAATAGAGGGATGAGAGTAATTCATATCATATTAAAAAATACAAACCCTAGCCTCACCACAACTCACCCTACTATCTGCCAAGAGCATAGTGTTTCTAGCTCCCCAAGCACAAAATAACTATCTAATGCTAGCCCAGTGTAACAACCCTAGTGAAAATTCCATGTAATAAAATTTAATAAAATGAAAAATAATAACCACAGTTGATGAGACACTTATTCCAAGCTTAATGTTGGGCAAGACATCTTAGTGTGGGTGTTCATCAGTTTATTATGGCTAAAGAAATTGGCAAAGGAAAGGGCTAAGGCTTTGGAAAGGCAAAGCGACATTTTTGGCACATTTATTTATGAAAATAATGGAAATTAGGAGAAAAGGAAGACAAAAGGTCACAGGTTGCATGTGAGGAGGAAAATGAAGCGAAATAAAGGAAAATGAAGAAAACAAAGTTGTAATTAATAAAAAGGCTTCTAAGGATCAATTGGTAACCTTTTGCTAGTTTACTTTTGGATCTCTCTCATTATTCTCTTTCTCTCTCTCTCACTCTTCGAAACTTAGAGTTTTCTTGGAGGCTTTTAGCGTTAGATCAAGAAAGGAAAATAAGGCAAGAGGAAGCAAAGAACAAGCAGGGAAAGGCAGGATCAAGCAGCCACAACAACATTCTTTGTGGGTGTAAATTTGCATGTTTATTTTCCTTGCTAGATTTTGAATGCATGGTATTGCATGTGGTTCTTTTATTGTTATGGCATGGGTTTTGCCAGGTGCGAAGTTGTTTTCAACCTAGCCTTGCCATTTTTGGGTAGCCATGGGTTGATGGGGTTCTCACGTTTTGGTTAATTGGATTGCTGAATGGATTTGAAGCTGAATGAGGTGGATCTCCGAATGATAGAGCGCATGGCCTAGTGGTCCCTGAACCAGAATTTGGATCATGGTAAAGCCACTATCCTAGTGACCCCTGAGCTAGACTATGGGTTGCGGTAAAACCAAGATTGTGTTGCCTCAATGGGCATAGGAATCCTTGCCAGTGAATGGCAGGATATACGGTAAAGCCAAGAGGTGGTTTCTCTCCGTTGGGCCTAGTAATCCTGGGTTTGGGATTTGTGATAAAGCCTAGAGAGCGGGTCTCGGTTCAGGGCCTAATGATCCGAGTTTGGATTGTGGTAAATCCTAAGAGACTAATAGATAGGAAAATTCCTCATGGTATAGGTGGAGAAATCCGGTGGCATCCATGCTTGTTTGGCCAAGTGATCCGGGATGGATTATGGTAATGCCTGGTTTCTATTGATGAGGGTGAGGTGGTTTAGCCTCAATATGCCCTGGTTGGTTCTTTTGGATTGAGTCCCAAATTCATGCTTGGAATATGGCATTGGGGTTAATGGTTGAAGAGAGATTTGGGTCAACCATTCTATGGTTGGGTGGAACGTGCTAGTCCCATCCCAGGTTTTGATTTTTCATCAATAAATAAAGTTTATTTCTCCTTGTATTTCTATGAGTATTATACTGGTTTATATGTAGATCATATGGTTGTGATTTCATTGGTATTTATGTTGCTATTATGCTGGTTAAATATGTGTTTTATGATAGTGTCTATGTATGGCTCTCATCATGTTTTTACTTGTAAATGAATGAACAATGTATCTATGGCCTAATAGATGATAATGCAGGAAATAGTATTAGGGAACAACGATTCCTAGCGATTCTCATATAAGTATTAAATCCCTATGCTTATTTCTATTGTTTACACCTATAGAATACATGTTTGTGATATGTTTGACGAAATGTCTGTCATGGCTAGTAGGGGTCTAGTTAAAGGCTTGTTCAAGTATTTGCTTTAGCATCATTGTTTCCGTCTATTTTTACTATTCTGGAGATGTCATGCAATTTTGGGAAGTGACCTAGGCTTTGGGCTTGAAAAAGTGGCTTAAATCACAGGGACGTTGGCATGAAACTTGACAAAATATTCCCTGAACCCTGGAATGACTATAACATGAGAGCATAAAAAGCCTCCAGGACGCTGGTAGGCCTATGCAATGAGAGCGTCCAGAGGTCAAGTGATAAAAAACTTTAGTATGACCCAGGGAAAACTATCTGAAGTGTTGGGATGGTTCTCAGGGGACCTGTAGCTTATGTGGAACCTTTATATGTTGTGTTTCTGTCAAGTCGATTTCCTCAAGGTCACATAGGAGGTTGAATATAATCATAGTAATCTCTCATCACATGTTTACCTTGGTTGGTTGGTTACTTCGGTAGATGTGGGAGGAGGGTGTTACACCCAGCTCAAGTGCTAAAAGTCCTCCATAAATGAGGCATGAGGGTATATTTATGGAGATGACGTGAATTTTCATTAGTACCCTCATGACCTTTCAATTACCCTCGTGACTCTTAAACTTCCCCATGGCTCTCTAATATCTAATGAATTTTACATGCTTAAATCAATCTTTGAATGATTGTTGGCATTTCACATTTTTACAATTATGACAAGAAATATTTACAGTATGATAAAGGAGAAGTTATGAGGAAAAGGGAGATGGTTATTGGCAACCCTGGGATAATTATTCTTGATGCTATTGTAGAGTCATAGAGACTTGCATGAGATGATAAATAGGGTCGTGATGTTCATTTGTTGTATTGAATGTCTATTTTCTTGCTACTGCCCCTTCCTCCAAGTAGATTAATCTTAAGACTAGTACAAAAACTCCACAACTTGGTAGACATAGGACCTTAGGAAACTATATGGAGTCATATTGTGACAATCAGTCCCAAACATTGAATTATATATATATATATATATATATATTGTCATGACATGAAAAAATAGTAAGGCCATGAATTTAAATAGAGCCATCACTATTTCCACTTACAAGGGAGGGATATTCATAATTCGTTTTGGAAAATCATAATCCCAAGATGGATAGAATAACTAGTCTCTTTGTTTGTAGAATGCTAGAAGGTGAGATATCATCATTTATATTTCAGGAAACCATTGAATATCAAGTGCAACAATTCAAAGAATGGACTCCCATATAGATATTTCCATTGTCAACACTATGCTCATGAATTCTTGTGCATAAAACATTTTCATTGTGATGGTACCAACAACAAAAACCTATCCTGTCAAAAAATATAGACAATATAATCTATCTTCATAATTCTTTAGAAAAACCCAACTTCCAACATGTTACATGTAACACCTCCTCCCACATTTATCCACTTGCATCGGTTTACCCAGGGTAAACATGAGCTGAGGGTCATTATGATAAGACACAACCTCCTATATGACCTTAAGAAAATGGAGCCAACAACCTAAGACCTTACTGACTTCCCTTAGGTGCTACAGGACCTCGAGGAGCATCCCAACCTCTCTAGGAGTCTAACCCCTAAGATAACTCTCTTTTCCACTAACCTAAAGCCCCATTTGCTCCCTTGCCAAGGCATGACAGTGAGTATTTCCCTTCAGTTGCATTGATGAGCCTATCTTAGTGCGATTGTATCATTTTTTTGCCAGTGCTATGCCAATGACTGATCTGGATTTAAAAAGGAATGCAACAAATTACATAGATAACCATAAATATAGAGATACAACATAAATAATACTTCATTTCATTAATGTAAAATACTGAAACATGCCTCTGAACTGTCTTACAATGAGGCACGAAGGCCTATTTAATGTTGAGAAACAATGGAAAACCCTAAACATCCAAAAACCTAACCCTAGGAGATGAAACACCAAACTATGGGCCCTGTTTTGAGTAAATTGGTACATCAACTTCCCGGGGTCGTAAATTTGGCATACGATCTCTGTTTGGCACGCACAATACCGCGTTAGAAAGATCTATCTGAGGACTACAACCTTGCAATAAGTAACATTAATCCATGGACCCATGCTGCTCCCAATGTTCCCAAAAATGTCGTTTAGGGCCTCAAAACAACTATGGAATTTCAAGACCCGAAAAACTACGAAAAATAGTAAATTGTGCTACAAATAAGGAAACTAAAAAACTGAAAGAAATAATGGTGGGGGTCTAAGTGGAATTGGTGGGTGGCCACTAATATCCACCTGGATCATTCCTCCTCCCTTAGGAAGCAATGGTCCCCATTACATTGAGTTCCTCCATGAGATGAGGAACTCAATGTAATGGGGACCATTGCTTCCCCATTACATTGAGTTCCTCCAAATTAGCACATAACTTGTGTTGCCGCAGTGTTTGGAGAACCTGTCAAATTTGGTGGAGGTGCTCTTCCCAACTATGGCTGAAGATCAAGATGTCATCCAAGTATATCGCTACAAATGAGTTGGTGAATGGCTGCAAGATGTCATCCATTAGCCTCATCAAGTTTGTAGGAGCATTCATCAACCTGAAAGGAATAACCAACCATTCGAAAAGGCCCTCCTTGACTTTGAAGGCAATCTTCCAGACATTGGAGGGTTCGATTGGTACCTGGTGATATCCTGACTTCAAATCAATGTTGCGGAAATATTTTTCCCCCTTCAGTTAGTCTAGAAGGTCATCAATCCGTGGGATTGGGTACCTATTCCACACAGTGATCTTGTTTAGTGCCCGATAGTCAATACAGAGTCTCCAAGTCACATCCTTCTTCTGTACCAACACAATCGGGCTCCCACAAGGCGATGAACTCAATCGTATGTGACCTTTCTACAACAACTCTTGAATCTGCCTCTTGATTTCATCGTTCTCTAGAACAGAGTGCCGATATATTGGTCCATTGGGCAGCGGTGCACCTGGTTCAGATCGATGGAGTGCTCTACCTGACAATGCAGAGGAACCCCTGCGATGGAGCCAAAGATGTCCTCGTACTCCTCCATGATCTTGTCCATCTATAGTTGTCATGCGGAGGGACCCTTTCTAGAGGTTGTGGCCACCGTCTTCTTCTTTCCCTAATCATCAGGAAAAAAAATTTCTCGGTTCTGGAAATGAGCTTACTGCATTGTTTTGCAGTACCTAAAGAGATGGTGGTAGGCGGTGCTACCTTCGGTATCTTGTACAACTTATTTCCCAAAGTAACAATAACAACACGAGGCCTTGACTCATAGATAGCATGTCGCTTCCACAAGTATGGTTGGCCTAATAATACATCACAAACATCAAGGGGAGAAACGTCACACAATACCTCATCAGTGAAGGGCTAGATGTTGTATGGAAGGTGACACTGTTGGCTCTCGCGAAGATCTCGTCCTTGGTGAAGCCACCCGATGGTGTATGGTTGTGGATGTGTTGTGGTCGGTAAGCCCATCCGCTTCACAACCTCTACTGAAATTAGGTTCTTTTGGCTCCTGTTGTCGACAATGAACTGTAGCGGGGAGCCCTCTTCCTAAATCTGGGAGTGGAAGAGGTGCTCCTCCTCCTCTTGATTTTTGGGTTCCTCCTTCTGGATCTTTGTGGTGGCAATAGTGGCATTGGGATCCGCATCGATAATCTGCTTCCCTTTGTCATTCCCCTTATGAGGTTCAGACTTAGAGTTTGAACATGCATTTGATTTCGAAGGCTTTACATCGGCCACTAGTGACTGCTTGGCCCCACACTCACTTGTGTTATGAGTGGAGATCTTACGGAACTCACACCAATTTCCCATGTCCTTATTTGGCTTCGTGGTGTTGTTCTTTGCTTGTGGCTTTGGCGGGTTGTCAGGGGCCACCCTGCCTTGGCTTTGTCCTTTGTTTAACGGTTTGGGGGCGCCTTTCCCTTGCTTCCGCTTTTCGGATCCAAAGCCTCGCTTCTTCTGTTTAAACTTCTGCTTGATCTTGACAACGTATCGGTATGTCGTGCCAAGTGATAAGATGTCAAGGAACTCCATCTCATCCTGGATGTACTTGTGTAGGAAGCCGTGGTATTTGAGTACCAAATGCAGCTCGGAATCCTTGATACCCAACTTTGTGCGGAGGGTACGAAAAATATTGGTAAACTCTGGCACGTCTTGGTCCCTTCCCTGCCACAACATGGTCCACTTTATGTATTTATCCTCATATCTTCTGACACGGTAGTACTGCTCCTTGATGACATTTCGGAATGAATTCCAAGTGGGTGCGGCTAAAAAGAGTGAGGCTGTACTTTCATCCTTCTGCTCATAGTAGGTTTCCCACCAATCCTTGACATGGGGGGTGGCTTTGAGAAGAGAGAAGGTAATCTTTTCCCGGCCAGAAAAATCATGAAGATAAAATTACCCTTCTAGCAGATTTAACCATTTATCTACATCGTCTGCATCTATCTGACGCTCAAATATGGGAATGTCAAAGTTAACTTGTACCTTAAAGGGTGTAGCTCTTTCAGAGTAGCTGCTAGAAGTAGATGTATCGCCACTCAGTAGTCATTGAAGGATATGGACAAATTTGTCCATCATCGCATTCCTTTGTTGCTGGAGGGTCTCTTCGAGCAAGATTTTGATAAGATCTCTTGCCCCCTCATCTTTCTTTTCATCCACTATGGGAGGCCATTGGGATTTGCAAGGCTAGTCTTGCAAAGGTTCGACCAATTGAAGCCCTAACTCTTTATATCCTGACCTTGTTGGGGACATGCAAAGAAAAATAGAGATTTAAGGCTATTTTCTAGGGCCATGATCCAGTCACTGCCCACAACTCCATGAAACATCCAGAACTCATAAAAGACATGAAGATAATTCTTTTGATAACGAACTTGATCAAGGACTTGACCAGACCTTCCCCAATCGGGACTGACATTCAGTCAAACACTTGGTAAACATACAACGTATAGGTCATGAATGCAAGGCTGAACATAAGGAGGTGAAAAATTGTTTGAGGTTTAACAAGAAGGATCCTTGCCTTCTCACATTATCTGTCACAACATCAATTAGGTCTTTAATTCATTATTCATTCAGTTACAAGTAAAAGCATGAAAAGAGCGATGACCAAGGGCTATCAAATAACCATGCTTATAACCAACATATAACCAAATAAATAACAATGAGAGAGCAACCATTAAATCCACATAGTAACAAGTACATTTACTCATCAAAAGTAAGAGAAACTTAGTTCTTCTTAAACATATGCAAAGGCCAACCAGGTTCGAGACTTCCATGTACCACCCAACCATAGATTGATGAAACCAAATCTTTCTTTCAGCCAAGTGCCTCAAATCCATTTACTTTACCTTTCATGTTACATTTATCATGATTGTCTTTCCATCATCCATTTACCCCAATGGACCCAACTAGTCCAATTGGATATAACATTCTTTCCTTCAACTGACTTCATACATGCATCAGTCTTCATCTGAGTCTTACATTACTTGTTGGGTTTCATTCAACTCTTCCCTATCTCCATTAACTTTCCTCCTTCCCAAACCAATTCCCAAGACCCTCAAAACATGAAAGGTAAGAACCAGAAATAATAAAAAATAAAACCATGAAACACCAACAACAACATGTCACCACAAACAAAACGGCATGGTCATGCACCAGACATAAACAAAACTGAAAATAAAGCATAAGAAAAAAACAAAACATTGAAACCACAAGACTAGTAACAAACATCATGACTCAATCCCCATGGGTTCCCAACACTTCCAAAGCAAATATCAACACGATCCTTCTTCAATATTTCATGGGAATCTCTTTTTTCATGCAACTGCCTTGCATCATATTGCCATAAACACACGAATATCAATACATAAATAAACATACAATATACTAGTTACCTTACCTTTTTGTGTTAAGCACGCTACTCTGTAACTGGACATGTACATATATAATCTCTCAAGGAACTCCAAGTCCTTGACGAATCCACTACACTTGCAACTTCTTTGGTGTTGAAGCAATGTTCTGAGTATAACATGTAGTGGCCAAGTATTGTGGATATGCTGGTAAAACTTGTATAGTTAGTCAATGTGATCTTGAAAGGCTTGAGATGCTTAACACATTTCTCTATCAAACTTTGAATCTCAAATTCATCCATTTTGTATGTGTAGATACTCAACACAACATTTTGTTTTCATACAAAATGGAATTATAATGTCGCATTTTGAAATAAAGTCATCCACAACACATCGCCCATTCTATAGCGATGAAGCCTATATTCTTGCCCAATTCTCACATCAACAAGTTTAACTAAATTGTCTTGCTCTTTCTATCAAGTGTGCCAAGGATCATTGATGATTCAACTGGCAGGATAAGTTCTTGTCAGTGAATAAGAAGGAACTTAAAATAGGCTATGTTTGGTAGTAGAGTGTAAGACACTTAGAAAAATGGTTTAGATTGAGTCTACAATAGCCTTCTGAAGAAAAGTATATAGTGCATACTAGCCGTAAGCACCCAATGTAGTAATCTAAAGTAGGAATATATCGAGCCATTACAACAGTCACAATAACTTTGATATACTTGATAGTTATGATAATTTTTTTTAACTAATTTAATTATTTTATCTTCTAATCATATGGATAGTCTATTAGTGCTTCCTACTTTGTAGAATTATATCATTGTTAATTCTTAAGTATATGCTTCCTATGTCACCATTATGTCGTGCTTATGTTCAGGGGAAGTTAGCAATGTGTTGCTCATTTTTCAAGTTGTATCTTGATCATTATATCAACCATTTCTAGTTGTTAAGTTAGTTTCATTATCTGAAGTATCTTTTTCATGTACTCATGTTAGTATTTAAGGTCCCCAATAACTTCTTTCTAACAGGTCTACATTTATCAAATTCGATAAGTTTCTCTAACAATCATACCTAGAATAATACCTTGGCTCTATTTCCATCATCTATAGGTGGTCTTATACTCATCATTTATTTTCATCATTGTTCATTGACTGAGTGGTTTCACTTGTGTCCATTTCTAGCTTATATTATCACACATTAGGATTTGTATAGTACCTTGGGTTCCATTTTCCTTATTGGTGGAATTCCTCTCCTCTGTTGGAAACTTTCATTATCAGTTGTTACTCAAGGGGTCTTCTTCATGTGTGGTGTTCCTTGAAATATTTCATCCGAGTCCTTCCAAATCATTTTGGCTACATGTGTGTTATTTAATGGGGACCTTAATACCCTCCTTCAATCAGATTTTTCCCCATCAACTTCAACTCCTTTTCTCTTGTAATAAGGTTTAGGGTATCATTTAGTACCTTGGGGTTTGCAATCATCAATGGTAGTTTCGATTATTTTTTATAGTCGAAATACACCAATGCCCCCTATTTGATACATTATATTGGTTTTCAAATTCAACACATCTATTTACAGTTTTTAGAATGTACTAGTTACCTTGACACCTATTATCATCAATGATGGGTTCCCTTTCATTTGTTAATGGCATAGATCAATGAGTGGTTATAATCAAATAATTTCTCCCATATTTGACTTCAACATTTGTTTCTATGTTGGTATCCAATTTAGTACCATATTTCATGTTGACACCCAAGTTTTTGGAAAATAGCACGCCTTTTCACATGTTTCTAGTACTTCACAGGGGGATTTTTTAATTTATTTTTCAGTTTTTGTTTTTGTTTCTCCAAAAATCCTCTTGCTTTATATAATAAAACATAGCTAAACTATGCATTATTAATGGCTATGACCTATTATCTTGAATCCATTGTGTAATCTCTTAATGACCATACAATCTACTTGATGGGTGAACATATTTTTCAATCTCTAAGCATGGGTTTTCCCAACTTGGTAAATGTGTTGTATTAAGTTGGTTTTTTTTTGTGGGTGTTTTGTCGTCCATTGTCTGGTGAACTTCTCCTAAGCCCACTTGATAACATCTTTCCAATTTTATATAATGTATTTTGGCCATTAACTACCCTTTTGACCTAACATATAATGGGGACTCTATTATAGTATCATTCCCCACATTTATTAGAATATGTAAATATTGGCTTGATCTTATCATCCCTATCCCCATTGCAAACATTTTTTCCCAAAAGAGATCTTTAAGACAATGAGGTGTGTTCATATACACCCATTTTGACTTATCATAACACAGACAAAGAGCACTGTCATGAAACAAAAGTGCACATATACGCTATTTTCGTTAAGGAAACTAATTTATTCCCTCATTTTGAACCAATTTTTTTTTTTTGCGTTTTCATTATTGTGCGCTTTGAGCTAGAATTTGTAGGTTTAATAGGTGTCCATCTCCTATATCCCATACCATAATGATCCTAACCTCTTTCTAAGATATTGATTCATGTCATGGGTGGAAGATAAGACAAGATTTCATCAAGTATCCTTATGTTGGTGATTTCCCTATTGATCATTGTATGAAATTCCCTTGGATTATAAATCCCTTTCCCCAAAAAGGAAACCCTCATTTCCTAATATACTTACTTATTTCAATCTCTAAGAAGAGCCTTACTCTTTTTCTCATTTAGAAGCATACGATTCAATGGAAGAGACCTTCAGTGGCCTAGGGTGGAGGGAGTTGGGCGATCAATGTCATCAACGAATATTAGGTGATCTCAACACTTTGTATTTTTTTTCATATTTTGTTAATAAGAAACCTTTTCCTAATTTTTCCAATTCAGAGTTATTGCAATATATTTTTCAATTATGAGTTATTATGATGATTTTCTTCATTTAAAACATTCAAAATTTCTTGGAATATATTATGAATCTTTTTTTGTTTGTTGCTTCTACATAAATATTAAGAAGCAGAAGCTTTTCTCAATAGAACTTCACTAACCTTCAGTATCCTACGTAATTATTTTTCCTTACTTAGTAGTTCTTCAATAATTCTCATTTTTTTCAATTGGATTGAGTCTCTTTAAGTATGATTTGTTGTGGTCTTGAATCTAAACCATAGGGAAGAAATTTATGTTAATAACATGCTTTCATAAAAAACTAGGATGCATTCTATAACATCATCAAGTTCATTTTGAGGATGCCATCTCAAAGGAACTAGTAAATCATAAGGTCATGATAAGCATGAAAATTATATGGAATATGATAATATTTCTACAAAATGCAACATTATTTCAAAATGCAATAGTTCTTCTACAATATGTGATGATGGTACAAATTGTGATAGTTGATGTAGTAGAATACAAGATGAAATATGTAGAAATGGTTAAGAGGAAATTTGCATACATGTAGAAGGTAGTCTAAAGGACACCTTGAAGAAGGAAATTTCTATTGAGTCAAAATTAGAAGGTCACACCGCAAAAGAAGGATCAATGGAAAGAGATGGATTCCAAGATGGAAACCAAAAGGAAGAAGTTGGAAATAGAAGGGCATGAGGATTGGTAATCAAAGTAGTATGAGAAGACCATTTGCAAGTGGAAGGTGAGCAATTTGTTGAAGTTCAATAAATACAACATTAAGAAGGAAAGAAGAGTAGCTTGTAGAAATAATAGAAGTTGGCTTGAGGAAGAAGAAAGGAGATCTCATTAATGATGCAAGGTAATGGTTGAGGTTGGTATGGCCTCAGACCTAGCAAACCAACAATCTTTATAAGTTGATATGAAGTCTTTGAGCCATTGAATTTATATTCTACAAAAAATGATAGAAATAATTTAGGTTTCAAAATTATATCCCTATACATATTTGTGGATTATTTGTGTGATTATATTATTGTGTTGATTTTGTATCAATGGTTGTAGATTACATTTTGTTGTATGGATGATTAATATTTTAAAAATGTCAAGGATGAACAATATATTCTCTTATGGATAACAATGTCCTCATGAATCCCTAACATTATGTGTATTCGTATGTGTGCATGCATGTGTGTGGAAATACTTGAGTTTCATAATTATGTAGGGAAGTGTTTTAGTGTGTTGAAGCATGAGTCAATTCTATTGTGTATGATGCTCATGAGGATGAGAGTTCCTATTGAATATAAGTAAGAATATAAATATTTCCCAGATCACTGATGAGTGTCTTCATAAGCAAGATATGATAAGTTTCCATATGAGAGAGGATAATTTCTTTGGTTTATGAACTAACCATTGATTACATGAAGTGGCATAACTTGTAGGCGATGCTACTATGAAGAGAGCATATAAATATTGTCGAATATATAATTGTTCCCAAAGACACTATATAGGTGACCACCCTTATGCACTCTTATGCTACAAATTGAGAAATATGGAGTAGATGTGATCATGCATACTTGTGTTATGTGGTGTCCATTTAACAATTCTATAAAAGAGTAGATAATGAGGATGCGTAATTCCAATGGTTATAGCATTCTTTGTTTGAGAATATTGTGTAGTTTTATTTTGTTGTAGAAGATATAAAGCTCCTACATTCCCAAATTATCTAGGTGAAGGAATTCCACTATGAATTTTCTATTATAAATGAGGGGAGTTGTATCCTCTTAAATCATTGATGAACTATAAAGTATTAAAGACTCTACAAAAGAGAATAATAAAAAGGTTGATTGGAGAAATCATATATTCTATAAAAGTGAGCTCAACCTAAACATCACTTACATAAAACTATATAAAATAAAAGGGAAATTATATATCACTTACTAATCAAAACAAGAAAATGAAAATATATTAATAGAGAATTTTGTATCTACTTTGTAAATTAAGAAAAAATATTAATGAAAACGTGAATTTTTCTTGAATAAAAAATATAAACATAATCTAATATGAACATTTAAATCGCCTACTTCATTTCTTATCTTTATTTTAAAAAAGTCTTTATATCAAAAAAGTTTTAAAACACAATTAACCAAAATTGTGTACTCCTTAATTTTACAAATCTTTTATAGTCAAATTCTTTCTTCTATTTTAATTATTGGAAAAGGTATGTAGATGACACTAATGTCATCTGGTCTCACGGCCAAGAGGAGTTAGATATCTTCTTTGATCATCTCAATAATCAATCCTCGGCTATTAAGTTCACTATGGAACAAGAGGTTAATGGTTGCCTCCCATTCCTTGATATTCTTATCTCTAAGAATGAGGATGGTTCCCTCTCCCACCAAGTGTTTCGCAAGAAAACTCATACGGAGCAGTATCTTCATGCTAGTTCCGACCATTTCCCAGCCCAGAAGTTGGGGG
The DNA here is from genome assembly GCA_031772625.1 of Pinus tabuliformis. Classification (NCBI taxonomy): domain Eukaryota; kingdom Viridiplantae; phylum Streptophyta; class Pinopsida; order Pinales; family Pinaceae; genus Pinus; species Pinus tabuliformis. The sequence goes on from CM062804.1 coordinate 1,354,470,851, forward strand.
TTCTCAACACCCTTGCAACAAGTGCCTTAAGGATCTCTGATGATAAGAGCTTCGAGGAGGAGAAATCCCACCTCCTTAATGTCTTTGTTGAAAACGGTTATAGTAGACACTTGGGACAAAACGCGTTCCTTGAAGCAGGTAAGAGTTTGTTAACCAAAAGAGGGCCTAAAGAGAAGATTCCTAGTGTCCATCTTCTGTTTGTTCAGGGGACCACGAATAAGATTGCGAGGGTTCTTAAGAATCATAATGTCCCCGCAAATTTTAGACCTCTTAACACCATTCGTAAATCCCTCAGATCTGTAAAGGATCCCATCGACCCTAAGGACATAAAAGGGGTTTATATTATTCCTTGTTCTTGTGGGACCCCCTATATTGGTGAGACTGGTCGCTCCGTTAATCAAACGATTAGTGAGCATGCAGCTGACCTCAACCATATGAGAACTAAGTCTTCCGCTTTAGCAGAGCATGTGGAGAAAACCAATCATCATGTCTGCATCGAGGAGGCTAGTGTGATTGCTAGAGTGTCACAATTCCATCACCAGAAATTTAGGGAAGCCCTGGAGATTGAAAAAAGACTGAACAATCTCAATAGAGAGGATGGCTGGAAGATCAATAGTTGCTGGATCCCAGCCCTCTCCTCCTAGTCGTTTTCTTTCTTTTCCTCCCTTATTTCATCGATAAATTAATTTTTAATATGGTAATTTATTTATTTATTATTATTATTTATTTATTTTTTTAATTTATATGTGAAAACTCTTTGACTATTAATTTAAACTTAATTTATCTACAAAAATTAATTTAAATCTATTTTAATTAATTAATTTAAACTATTAATTAATTTTAATATGGTAAAATTATTATTATTATTATTATTATTATTATTAATTTATTTTATTTTATTTTTTGCGGATATCAATTTAAACTTAATTTACATAAAGTTAATTTTAAAATTAATCTATTTTATAATTAATATATAATTTTTTTTACCATTAAATAGAACTTGAATTAATTTTTATATTTCCAACCCTTGAGTTCACTAACTTTTTGACGAATATTTATATTACTAACTAATATTTTTATCTAACAATTTAAAATTAATTTTATTTGTAAGATAATCTTCGGCAAAATCACATAACGAATCTTTTGTCGACGCGTTTCGAACCAACCAGTGTGGTTCATCGTCAGGACAAGTTGAAGAACCAATCCAGCTTAGCGTGATTAAATAGAGCGTGCAGAGATCCCAACAGCTAAATTCCTAACGGCTAATTTGACCTAGAGACCCTGGTCAAACTACTAAAAAATTCAATTAATATTTCTCGAAAAAGCTAAATTTAGGTAAATAAAGGAATCCATTTGGTAAATTTAAAATAATTAGGTGTATTATTCTTATTATCCCAAATATCAAGAAACGTACATATTTTAATTAAGATGGTTATTATATCCCATAATATATATTAATTAATCCATATTTAATTATTATTCCAACGTAAAGGTAATCAAACCCTATTATTCTAAGAATTTAGTTATACTAGATAGTTGTGTGATAATTATTTAATGGCCTTGGTAAGTTAGATCTATATCATATTTAATATTTTTTAATTAGATTGGTCCATTAAATCAATAAGTTATATAAATTAATAAAAGTCTAATAAATAATCTAAATCTTCTTGATAATTAATAGATCTAAACAAATTGTTAAACTATTATTATTCTTAGAGTTTAGTTATATTAGGTGAAAATTATAACTAATATTATGGTAAATCATAATTACCTAATAATCCATATTATTTATTCCAAGGTAAATCTATTATTACTTATAATTTAAGGTCGATATGTTTATTACTAAAACTAATGTTATTGGTACCTAAAGGTTAAAACAATATTTATTAAAAAGATTTTTATTCCAAATTTATTAAGGTTAACAATGTCATTATTATTTATTATTATTATTTATAAGTTAGGTCTATATCATATTCATTATTTAAATAGATTGGTCCATTAAATTAATTAATAAAAGTTTATTACATAATCTAAATCTTCTTGATAATTAATAGATCTAAACAATTTGTTAAACTATTATTCCTAGAGTGTTATTATATTAGGTAAATATTATAACTAATAATATGGTAAATCATAATTACCTTTAAACCTAACGGTCAATAATCCAAAATCTATTATTACTTATAATCCAAGGTTGATATGTTTATTACTAAACTAATATTATTGGTATCTTTAAACCTAAAGGTTAAAACAATATTTATTAAAAAGAATATTTATTCCAAATTTTTATTAAGGATAACGATGTTAATATTTATAAGGTTTAAAACGTGTTTATTAGAAATTAGTTAAAGGGAAACTTAATTCTAAGGTTAATCTAGAGATAATTAAATAGTATAAATACTGAAATTTTGGTAAAAAATCTAATAGTACCATAGACAGGTAAGGTTGATACAATAATAGCCCGAAACAAATCACTAACTCAACCGCTCCAAAATAATAGGACAAAACTGCCAAAAGAAAAATAAAGGAGGGGGAAGACAGAAACCCTAAGACCTAACGAAAAGGAAATGAGGAGGCTAAGAAGACAAGGTTGGGACCCAGCAACTGCTAATCTTCTAGCCATCATCCCTATTAAGGTTGATCGGCCTTTTTTCGATCTTTAGGGCCTCTCTAAATTTGCGATGGTGAAACTGCGCAATTTTGGCAATGACTCGAGCCTCCTCTATACACACATGATGCATAGTCTTTCCTGCATGCTCAGCTAGGGCAGAGGACTTGGTCCTCCCATGTCTTAAGTCAGCCGAATTCTCGCTAATCCGCTGATTAATAGAGCGACCAGTTTCACCAATATAAGGGGTCCCACAGGAACAGGGAATGACATAGACACCCTTCATGTCCTTAGGGTCAATCGGGTCTTTCACCGACCTGAGGGATCCACGGATAGTATTGAGAGGTCTAAAGGTTGCGGGCACATCATACTTCCTCAGAATCCTTGCAATCCTGTCCGTGGTTCCTTGGATGTAAGGAAGGTTCACACCCATGATATGATCATTGGGAACCTTTCGGATAGAAGGCTCCTTCTTGGCCCTGAGGAAGGCTTTTTGACCGAGGTGCCTATCGTAACCATTCTTCTCAAAGACTTCTAGGAGGTGAGCCTTCTCCGCTTCCAGGCTCTCCTCATCCGAAATTCTAACAGCACGGGTGGCAAGCGTGCTAAGAACCCCTAACTTCTGAGCGGGGAAATGGTGGGAAGAAGCATGCAAGTATTGCTCAGTATGCGTCTTCTTCCTATACACCTGATGAGAAAAGGAACCATCCACCTTTTTAGAGATGAGAACATCCAAGAATGGAAGACAACCATTCTCTTCTTTTTCCATCGTGAATTTTATGGCGGTGGATTGGTTATTAAGGTGACAGAAGAAACGATCGAGCTCATCAGGACCATGAGACCAGACAACACCAGTGTCATCAACAAATCTTCTCCAAAGCTTTGGTAAGAGACGAGAGGAGGCCAAAGCCTTAGATTCAAAACCCTCCATGAAGAGATTAGCGACAACAGGGGACAAGGGGGAGCCCATGGCAACTCCGCAAGTCTGCTCATAGAATTCTCCCTCGAAGCTGAAAAAGGTAGAGGTAAGGCACAACTCAACTAACTTGGCCGTATCAGGGTCAGTTAGCTTATTAATAACCAACATGGCCTCATTGATAGGAATGCATGTATAAAGAGAGACCACGTCAAAACTAACCAAAATGTCCTCGGGTTCAATATTAATATTCTTAAGATCCTTAATAAAAGCAGCCGAGTCTTTGACAAAGGACTCAGTTTGCCCGACCAAGGGTCTCAACTTTGCCACGAGGAACTTGGCCAGGAGGTAAGTCGGACCACCAATGGTATTGACAATGGGTCTCAGGGGGACCCCCTCCTTATGGATTTTAGGAAGACCATAAATCCTAGGAGTGATGGGGTTACCCTCAATAAGTTTCTGGGCTAGAGGAATCGTGGAATTGCACGACTTGATCGCAAGAGCGACCGCTCTGGAAACCTTTTTGAGGGGATTCTTCGAAAGCTTCTTATAACTCCCACTATTACAAAGATGGTCCAGCATCTTATTTCTGTAATCCTTTCTATCCAGGATAACAGCAGCCCCACCCTTATCAGCTTTTAAGACCACGACGTCACGATTACTGTTCAAGCTTTTCAGAGCCTCAAACTCGGCCTTGCTGATATTGCTACGGGGAGGCTTAGCCCTCCTCAGGGTAACGGCACAATCCTGCCTAATCGTGTCTTTAATCTTATCAGGAAGGTTCTTAATGCCATACTCCACATCGCAAATGATGTCTTCAATCGGGATCTTTCTGGGGGCTAAGGCAAAATTCAGACCTTTCCCTAAGAGACTAAAAACCGCAGGCGGGAAGGAAGAACTCGACAAATTTACCACCTTATTGCCCTGAGGAAGGGAACCCGATTTACACACCGACAAACCCTTAATCTCAGATTTACCATAACAGCTACCCATCCCAACTTTATTACCATGACTACTAATATTATTATTATATACTTTATTAAAATCATAATTAAGAATATTGATTTTATCCTTGTTATTTTTATGTGATATAGCTTTATTACTATAATGCCAATTGTTAACGCTATTAATATGTTTAACCTTCTCGCTATCCATACTACCATTACCGCTACAGACTTTGTTCGAAATAGGGTCCTCTTTACGAACAGAAACACTTACCGTTCCATCGACCAAAGAGACGCTCTGCTGGAAGGACGCAGATGGAACCACCGACTCCAGCTCACGGCCTGACCTTTCTGCGCCTATCACTCCACCAGAGCCTCCGCGCGGATCAACAACTTCATACCTACCAAACTCGATGCCAACCGGAACAGAATTAACGGTTTCATCAACCAACGAGACACTCTGCTGGAAAGACGCAGATGAAACCACCGACTCCAGCTCACAGACGGCTGGATCAATCCGCAATCCACTCAAATTCAAACGGCTTGACCTTTCTCCACCTGCCACTCCGCGTCGATCAACACCTTCAGACCTACGAATATCGGTGCCAACCGGAACCGCGTCTCCCCGCAGCTCATCATTCATAGATCCAGCCGCAACTCCATCTGACAGCTGCGAACGGATAGGAGAGCCAACGACTGAACCCATTGCTCGGTTAATTACCGGCTCTTGGCTACCGCAGCCTGCTGCAGAGCCCGACACCACGCCACTACTAACACCAACGCTTCCTCTCTCCAGATCAGAGCCTTCAGATGGCGGATCAAGACCGACAAAAGAAGGGTCCTTCTTCTGTCGGTCTTGATCCGCCAACCGAAGGCTCTGATCTGGAGAGAGGAAGCGTTGGTGTTAGTAGAGGCGTGGTGTCGGGCTCTGCAGCAGGCTGCGGTAGCCAAGAGCCGGTAATTAACCGAGCAATGGGTTCAGTCGTTGGCTCTCCTATCCGTTCGCAGCTGTCAGATGGAGTTGCGGCTGGATCTATGAATGATGAGCTGCGGGGAGACGCGGTTCCGGTTGGCACCGATATTCGTAGGTCTGAAGGTGTTGATCAACGCGGAGTGGCAAGCAGAGAAAGGTCAAGCCGTTCGAATTTGAGTGGATTGCGGATTGATCCAGCCGTCTGTGAGCTGGAGTCGGTGGTTCCATCTGCGTCTTTTCAGCAGAGTGTCTCGTTGGTTGATGAAACCGTTAATTCTGTTCCGGTTGGCATCGAGTTTGGTAGGTATGAAGTTGTTGATCCGCGCGGAGACTCTGGTGGAGTGATAGGCGCAGAAAGGTCAGGCCGTGAGCTGGAGTCGGTGGCTCCATCTGGGTCCTTCCAGCAGAGCGTCTCTTTGGTCGATGGGACGGTAAGTGTTTCTGTTCGTAAAGAGGACCCTATTTCGAACAAAGTCTGTAGTGGTAATGGTAGTATTGATAGCGAGAAGGTTAAACATATTAATAGCGTTAACAATTGGCATTATAGTAATAAAGCTATATCACATAAAAATAACAAGGATAAAATCAATATTCTTAATTATGATTTTAATAAAGTATATAATAATAATATTAGTAGCCGTGGTAATAAAGTTGGGATGGATAGCCGTTATGGTAAATCTGAGATTAAGGGTTTGTCGGTGTGTAAATCGGGTTCCCTTCCTCAGGGCAATAAGGTGGTAAATTTGTCGAGTTCTTCCTTCCCGCCTGCGGTTTTTAGTCTCTTAGGGAAAGGTCTGAATTTTGCCTTAGCCCCCAGAAAGATCCCGATTGAAGACATCATTTGCGATGTGGAGTATGGCATTAAGAACCTTCCTGATAAGATTAAAGACACAATTAGGAAGGATTGTGCCGTTACCGTGAGGAGGGATAAGCCTCCCCGTAGCAATATCAGCAAAGACGAGTTTGAGGCTCTTAAAAGCTTGAACAGTAATCGTGACGTCGTGGTCTTAAAAGCTGATAAGGGTTGGGCTGCTGTTATCCTGGATAGAAAGGATTACAGAAATAAGATGCTGGACCATCTTTGTAATAGTGGGAGTTATAAGAAGCTTTCGAAGAATCCCCTCAAAAAGGTTTCCAGAGCGGTCGCTCTTGCGATCAAGTCGTGCAATTCCACGATTCCTCTAGCCCAGAAACTTATTGAGGGTAACCCCATCACTCCTAGGATTTATGGTCTTCCTAAAATCCATAAGGAGGGGGTCCCCCTGAGACCCATAGTCAATACCATTGGTGGTCCGACTTACCTCCTGGCCAAGTTCCTCGCGGCAAAGTTGAGACCCTTGGTCGGGCAGACTGAGTCCTTTGTCAAAGACTCGGCTGCTTTTATTAAGGATCTTAAGAATATTAATATTGAACCCGAGGACATTTTGGTTAGTTTTGACGTGGTCTCTCTTTATACATGCATTCCTATCAATGAGGCCATGTTGGTTATTAATAAGCTAACTGACCCTGATACGGCCAAGTTAGTTGAGCTGTGCCTTACCTCTACCTTTTTCAGCTTCGAGGGAGAATTCTATGAGCAGACTTGCGGAGTTGCCATGGGCTCCCCCTTGTCCCCTGTTGTCGCTAATCTCTTCATGGAGGATTTTGAGTCTAAGGCTTTGGCCTCCTCTCGTCTCTTACCAAAGCTTTGGAGAAGATTCGTTGATGACACTGGTGTTGTCTGGTCTCATGGTCCTGATGAGCTCGATCGTTTCTTCTGTCACCTTAATAACCAATCCACCGCCATAAAATTCACGATGGGAAAAGAAGAGAATGGTTGTCTTCCATTCTTGGATGTTCTCATCTCTAAAAAGGTGGATGGTTCCTTTTCTCATCAGGTGTATAGGAATAAGATGCATACTGAGCAATACTTGCATGCTTCTTCCCACCATTTCCCCGCTCAGAAGTTAGGGGTTCTTAGCACGCTTGCCACCCGTGCTGTTAGAATTTCGGATGAGGAGAGCCTGGAAGCAGAGAAGGCTCACCTCATAGAAGTCTTTGAGAAGAATGGTTACGATAGGCACCTCGGTCAAAAAACCTTCCTCAGGGCCAAGAAGGAGCCTTCTATCCGAAAGGTTCCCAATGATCATATCATGGGTGTGAACCTTCCTTACATCCAAGGAACCACGGACAGGATTGCAAGGATTCTGAGGAAGTATGATGTGCCCGCAACCTTTAGACCTCTCAATACTATCCGTGGATCCCTCAGGTCGGTGAAAGACCCGATTGACCCTAAGGACATGAAGGGTGTCTATGTCATTCCCTGTTCCTGTGGGACCCCTTATATTGGTGAAACTGGTTGCTCTATTAATCAGCGGATTAGCGAGCATTCCGCTGACTTAAGACATGGGAGGACCAAGTCCTCGGCCCTGGCTGAGCATGCGGGAAAGACTATGCATCATGTGTGTATAGAGGAGGCTCGAGTCATTGCCAAAATTGCGCAGTTTCACCATCGCAAATTTAGAGAGGCCCTGGAGATCGAAAAAAGGCCGATCAACCTTAATAGGGATGATGGCTGGAAGATTAGCAGTTGCTGGGTCCCAGCCTTGTCTTCTTAGCCTCCTCATTTCCTTTTCGTTAGGTCTTAGGGTTTCTGTCTTCCCCCTCCTTTATTTTTCTTTTGGCAGTTTTGTCCTATTATTTTGGAGCGGTTGAGTTAGTGATTTGTTTCGGGCTATTATTGTATCAACCTTACCTGTCTATGGTACTATTAGATTTTTTACCAAAATTTCAGTATTTATACTATTTAATTATCTCTAGATTAACCTTAGAATTAAGTTTCCCTTTAACTAATTTCTAATAAACGCGTTTTAAACCTTATAAATATTAACATCGTTATCCTTAATAAAAATTTGGAATAAATATTCTTTTTAATAAATATTGTTTTAACCTTTAGGTTTAAAGATACCAATAATATTAGTTTAGTAATAAACATATCAACCTTGGATTATAAGTAATAATAGATTTTGGATTATTGACGGTTAGGTTTAAAGGTAATTATGATTTACCATATTATTAGTTATAATATTTACCTAATATAATAACACTCTAGGAATAATAGTTTAACAAATTGTTTAGATCTATTAATTATCAAGAAGATTTAGATTATGTAATAAACTTTTATTAATTAATTTAATGGACCAATCTATTTAAATAATGAATATGATATAGACCTAACTTATAAATAATAATAATAAATAATAATGACATTGTTAACCTTAATAAATTTGGAATAAAAATCTTTTTAATAAATATTGTTTTAACCTTTAGGTACCAATAACATTAGTTTTAGTAATGAACATATCGACTACTTAAATTATAAGTAATAATAGATTTACCTTGGAATAAATAATATGGATTATTAGGTAATTATGATTTACCATAATATTAGTTATAATTTTCACCTAATATAACTAAACTCTAAGAATAATAATAGTTTAACAATTTGTTTAGATCTATTAATTAACAAGAAGATTTAGATTATTTATTAGACTTTTATTAATTTATATAACTTATTGATTTAATGGACCAATCTAATTAAAAAATATTAAATATGATATAGATCTAACTTACCAAGGCCATTAAATAATTATCACAGAACTATCTAGTATAACTGAATTCTTAGAATAATAGGGTTTGATTACCTTTACGTTGGAATAATAATTAAATATGGATTAATTAATATATATATTATGGGATATAATAACCACCTTAATTAAAATATGTACGTTCTTGATTTTTGGGATAATAAGAATAATACACCTAATTATTTTAAATTTACCAAATGGATTCCTTTATTTACCTAAATTTAGCTTTTTCGAGAAATATTAATTGAATTTTTTAGTAGTTTGACTAGGGTCTCTAGGTCAAATTAGCCGTTAGGAATTTAGCTGTTGGGATCTCTGCACGCTCTATTTGATCACGCTAAGCTGGATTGGTTCTTCAACTTGTCCTGACGATGAACCACACTGGTTGGTTCGAAACGCGTCGACAAAAGATTCGTTATGTGATTTTGCCGAAGATTATCTTACAATATTATGGATCACAGAAGTCTAAATTCCTCATTAATTTTATTCTTATTAATTAATATATTTGAAATTATTTATTTATTTATGTTGTTGTTGTTGTTATTATTATTATTATTGTTATTATTATTATTATTATTTTTACTTATTATTTTTACTTATTCTATTATATATTTCTAACAATTTTAAATTAATTTAGATTTATTAATATATTAATATATTTGAAATTAATTTATTTTATGATTTACTTATTATATTATATTAATTTATTCTATATTAATAGCTGAAATTTCTTTTATATAAATCAAATAAATAAATAAATAATATAAATTAATATAATACCCCTTATCATGGTCAAACTAGCCGTTATCAGGTCAAATCGAGCTATTGTCTTTTTAGCCGTTACCTTATCAAGAAATTTGAGTCATTGGATATTCTGCCTATCTATTTAAAGTGCATAGCTAGTTCTTCTCATTCAACTTGTCCTGACGATGAACCACACTAGTTGGTTCGAAACGTGTCGACAAAAATTTCTCCATGTGATTTTCGCCGAAGAATTCTTCAAAAAATAAAAAGTTATTAATAACTCAAATCACCATTAATAACTCAGATGTTCTATAATCTTCCACAAATTTAAATGAAATTCTCTCTCCAAAATTATTTATAAAAAAAGAATTATTAATCAACTCAGTCACTTAATTATTCATAAAGTGAAACCATTTCCTTTAAAAGTAACGTCATAAGGAGTTAGCAACTGTCGATCTCAAACTAAAATATGGATGGTGATCATATCAAAAGTCACAGCCTTATACTTCAAAACAATTTTAAACATGTTTATTGACTAGAACTCACATCATTGAAAAAGAACTTATTAAAAAAAAACATGGCAAAGATATCCTTCACAGGAAGTAGCACGTTGACGGTTGGACATACTGTCACAAGGCTTTTGAGATAAAACTATCCACCTACAACTTTCTGCAATACTGATAGCTCTGCATTGGTATGATGAATTGAGGTCAGAGGACATTGCCCTCAGGAACCATGTGCGACAATTTATTATTTATGGCCTGATTCACCACCATAACTAGCCCAATAATTTCGATTAAACAAGTTTATGTTACGCCCATTTCATGATTGATCATGAACCCACTAATTGGGACACCGCACTTCTGGGAGCCCACATGGGTGACCGCGGGCTGAAGTAGGAATGGGTGACTCTGGAATTTAGCAGCTCCACCATACGACTATTTTTCACGCATCGGGGTTCTTTGTATTGATTGATTGATGGCTTCTCACGGACAGCATGATCCATCAATTCCTCAAACGTTCCCTCTTCAACTATTCTAATTTCTAAGGGACTGATGGACTTATCAGCCCTTCTTCCTTGCCGATAGACAGAATTAAGGGATTCCTCTATAGTGAGACAACAATCTTCAAAAACTAAGGAAGGAACTGCACCTCCAACTTCTTTGGTGTTGTCGTGAGGTTCCCAGTATAACACGTAGTGACCAGGTGATGTGGATGTGTCGGCGAAACTTGTATAGTCCATCAATGTGACGTTGAAAGGCTTGAGATGCTTAACACATTTCTCTACCGAACTTTGAAGCTCTGCTTCATCCGTTTTTTCTGTGTGGATACTCAGCGCAACATTTTGTCTGCAAACAAAATGGAATTGAGGTGCTGCATTGTGAAACCCGGTCACCCGCAACACGTCGCCCATTCTATAGCGACACAAACCTGCACGCAAATTTATCAATTAAAACATTATTTCACACATTGGAGAAATAACTTTAGCTGAAAATCCTGTGCTACTCATGTAGTACCTGCATATGTGGTGACTGCAAGCTCGTATTCTTCTCCAATTTGCACGTCAACAAGTTTAACTAAACCCTCTTGCTCTTTTTCGTCGAGTGCTTTAGGGTTCTTTGGCGATTCGACTGTGGGGCCAAATTCTTGTCGGTGGACTGGAAGGAACTCAAAGTAGGCCATGTTTGGCATTAGAGTGTAAGACACTTCTGAAGGGTTGCAAAGAGGGTTCAGGTTGAGTCCAAAGGAGCCTTTTGAGGAAGAGTACATAGTGCATACGAGGGGTAGTGTCATGCCCCTACACCTGCGGTAGTCTTTCAACCGCTTATAGCGAGGTGCGGCACCACCGAACACTTTCTTTTCACCAATACTTATGTTCGTGGACTACGCCTAATTCACTTTTTCCTACTTAGTTTGTGTTTCGCAACCAAGTATTATTATGTTTATCCTTTATACCAATGAACACCCATACACATTCATTATCAACAACATTATACAAGAGAAATGCACAACAGTATAAAGGGAGGGGCAGCTCCCTGCAATATGAGTCTGCCCAAATATCAATATATTATATAACCTTCAATTTTACAATGTACAAGTTAAATCTTGGGAAACCCCAAATTTACACTTAGCCAATTTTCACAACTTCGGCAAACTCGGTTGCCTAGCTCGTCGGCACCTCTGCACAGTCGCCGCAAGACTAACAAAACCTTCGTTCACCCCGTCACCGTCGTGTCCTTTTCCCAACTTGGGCGCGCCTCCAAGTCGCCACACACGGGCGCCTTTAATCAAGACACACCTTCGTTCACAACTCGACACTTCAACAAATCTTCGTGCACACTTGCATGATGGGCGAGTGCTCACCTGAGCCACCAAGACACCCTCAACAAGTCTAGGCACAACCAACACCTCCACACGATCACCCCGGGCACGTCTTGCCCTACGCGTTCACCTCTCACCAAGAGCATTTCCACCAAGTGCGATCCAAGGAGAGTGCATGAGTTATGCACCTAAACCTCTCCTCAAATCTGCGCACAAGTGCCTCTTCTCCAAGAGCAAAGTGTGTATGATGATGAGCGAGTTCGTTGATGATTTTGAACGCTCCAACATTCCAACATATATACACTTCTTCGTATGTGGGTGGGCTGCCCAGTCGACCGCCCACACACCCCATACTCGCATCCATTTGAGCGCTCTACAAGTCGGCCTCCCCCTTCCATCGTAGGTCGGCCAACCCTCATCGCAATGCGCTCCAACATGGGTATAAACTCCAACGCTCCCTTCTCATGTGTACGCACATCTCCAAGGAACGTCGCATATCGTCGCAACCGCAGCTCGCATAACCGGTCGTCGCACCGTCGTGCATGACCGCCCATCGCACCTCCAACACGCGCCCGTGTGCGCGTGCTCGGTCGCCCGGCGCCCAACCGCGTCGCACATCTCCGAAGGCCTTACATCCTCCTCCACCTGAAGTCGTTGTCGTCCTCGACAACATACCATCCTGGTAGCCATCCACCAAGATCATCAATATCCATGATGTCAACTCCTCCACATACTGCAAACATCACTGCATCATATGTAGAACCATCGTCTCCACCATGTCTCGCCCCGGCAACCATCTGTCACCAAGATCACCATACCAAGGTATACACCTCATCGGTATGTCATACATCAAAGATCATCTCAATCCATGATCATCGATCACCCTGTCACAATCTCCACATGCTGCTCTCCATCGTGGAAGGCTGGCCCCTCCATCCAAGCTACATGCTCACTACAACATATCGTGTCGACCTCCTCATGTGTCATCATGTGAACTACTGCCATGATACTCCAACATAATGCTAACACATCTCTGTACATTGTCGACCCTCATGTCTAAACTAGTCGGGTGATCAGTCCAACTATCCCGCTCCAACCATGAGAATGCACATCCTCATGCCACCATCAGTCGTTTCTCAGAACATTCTGCCACATCCTCAACTCGATCAAGAATCCATCTCTATATAAGTATAAGCCATGCTCAAGTCCATGAAGTAGTCCTCATCTCATCTGCAACATGCTGTCCATGATGTTTGGCGTCAATGTGCTGCATGAAATCAACCACATCTATCACAACATCATCCATATGTGTATCTCCTCCATATGAAGAGATCATCTCATCAATCTCCAACTCTCGGTGTGCCACATCCAGGTCCATGAAGCAACCTCCATCATACCTGCAATGTGTCATTCCTCAAGTCTACCATAGAAACAAGTATACACCTGTCTCATCTATCAATGTGCTGCCCATGATCATAGATCAATCAGCGCCCATGTGTCAAAAGTAGTTGAGTCTCAGCGCAACCCATGCCCAAGTGTAGTCACCAAAGCATCCTTATCATTGTAACTCCATCACTCCAAAGTGTCTCATATCGATCCTCCACATCAAGTCACTCTTTCAAGCCATTCCCATGCATGTACTTGAAAGTATGCACCCCATCCTACATCAAAGTCTATAACCTCAGCTCCTCAATGCATCAGATCCTCCAAGTCCACCATATATGAAGTCCCCAAAAGTCACAACAATCTCATGTCATCATGAGCTCCATAAACCATCCCCAACCAACACCTTAGCAAGCATACAAGTCTCGGCCCAAAGGTCTCTGCAAGATGCCTCAGCTCTCCATGTAGTAGGAATGCTCCATAGTCTGCTTACAATCCCATCCACGTCCATGGCCCTGTTGTACCGAAGTGCACAGCCTCTCCATCGGCTCATAAATAATAAACCTCCATGTCACATCAAAAAATCCACCTGCACAACATCCCTGCCTTGGCACTCCTCATTGGATGCCCATAAGTGACACCTCTACAAGTGCTCCCGCATAATGTCCCTGCATGAGACTGCCATGCTCCATGTCTCCAACCTGATGTCCATGACTAAGCTGCCCATGTAGTCCAACCAAGTAGACTCATTACAACATTCGGTCATCCTCATCCAAGTCTGTAATCTTCGGTCTAGTGAACTCGGTCACCCAACCATATCATCATCATCATGAGTCCCTTCCATCATAGCTCCCCCACTAAAGGTTCCACCAAGACTATCTCTTGGTCTCGAACATGAGAAGTCCACCCAAGCATCATCAAACGTGTGCCCTTCAATCTTTCCATGAGTCATGCCGGGCACTTAGCCAAAGTAGCTAAAACATGACTCAATCCTCCACAACGATCATCATGTTCCTCCCTTGTCACGGGCCTTTTCACCTTCTACCATAAGGTCACAAACAACCCCAACAAGTCCTGCAACAATCAACAATCCTTGCTCTTCATCATGATCATGAGGCTCCTCCATGTGAGTATCCTCATCCATCCATGTCTGCAAACTGCATGACCCTGGTTAGACTTGATCACTTTCAAGTTCATCCTCCATCGTTGTCACATTTGCAACATCCTCAATCATCACGGCTTCCTCTTCCTTGATAGCACAATCTGCAACTTCACCTTGCCCCATTGTCCAACCAAGTTGAAGAAGTTCATCTTCAACATTCTTTTCTAAGACTTCAAGTTCCTTTCGAATCTGGGGATTCTCTCCTTTCAACCTCTTCAACCGGTATAAGGTAAGCAAGAGCTTCCCTTCACATTCTTCCAAACCTGCCATGTCTTGTCGTTCAGCTTGGCCCAAGCAGAAGGCTTCACCCCTGCTAAACCTGTTTCACCATTCACCAGCTTCAGCAAGTTCCCTGCAACCATGAATCGGCCCTTGTTCCACTTGTATGTGAAACTAGCTTCCTTGACCTGCAAGTACTTGCTTCCATTGTCATCAACTGCCAAGTGCATCCACACCTGCAATTCGTCACGTACCAGCTCTGATACCACCTGTCACGCCCCTACACCTGCGGTAGTCTTTCAACCGCTTATAGCAAGGTGCGGCACCACCGAACACTTTCTTTTTACCAATACTTATGTTCGTGGACTACGCCTAATTCACTTTTTCCTATTTAGTTTGTGTTTCACAACCAAGTATTATTATGTTTATCCTTTATACCAATGAACACCCATACACATTCATTATCAACAGCATTATACAAGAGAAATGCACAATAGTATAAAGGGAGGGGCAACTCCCTGTAATATGAGTCTGCCCAAATATCAATATATTATATAACCTTCACTTTTACAATGTACAAGTTAAATCTTGGGAAACCCAAAATTTACACTTAGCCAATTTTCACAACTTCGGCAAACTCGGTTGCCCAGCTCGTCGGCACCTCCGCACGGTCGCCGCACGACTAACCAAACCTTCGTTCACCCCATCGCACCGTCGTGTCGTTTGCCCAACTTGGGCGCGCCTCCAAGTCGCCACACACGGGCGCCTCCAACCGAGACACACCTTCGTTCACAACCCAACACTTCAACAAATCTTCGTGCACACTTGCACGATGGGTGGGCGCTCACCCGAGCCACCAAGACACCCTCGCCAAGTCTAGGCACAACCAACACCTCTGCACGATCACCCCGGGCACGTCTTGCCCAACGCGTTCACCTCTCACCAAGAGCGTTTCCACCAAGTGCGATCCAAGGAGAGCGCATGAGTTATGCGCCTAAACCTCTCCTCAAATCTGCGCACAAGTACCTCTTCTCCAAGAGCAAAGTGTGTATGATGATGAGCGAGTTCGTTGATGATTTTGAACGCTCCAATGTTCCAACATATATACACTTCTTCGTATGTGGGTGGGCTACCCAGTCGACCGCCCACACACCCCATACTTGCATCCATTCGGGCGCTCTACAAGTCGGCCTCACCATTCCATCGTAGGCCGGCCAACCCTCATCGCAATGCGCTCCAACATGGGTATAAACTCCAACGCTCCCTTTTCATGTGTACGCACATCTCCAAGGAACGTCGCATATCGTCGCAACCGCAGCTCGCATAACCGGTCATCGCACTGTCGTGTATGATCGCCCATCGCACCTCCAACACGCGCCCGTGTGCATGCGCCCGGTCGCCAGGCGCCCAACTGCGTTGCACATCTCCGAAGGCCTTACAGGTAGGCCCCCACTGTAGTAATCCAAAGTAGGAATATATTGAGCCATTGCACCAGTCACGATAACTTTGATATACTTGGCGTTTGGCCAAAGGCGAGTTATAATTCCTTGCCATGAAGGAGCTGAGCATTCCCTTTCAATGAGTTGAGCCAATTCTGGATTTGGGTTTAGCAGCAGCTTCTCGACGGCTTCTCTGACGGATGGATCCATTACCTCTTTGTTGAGAATGCCAGTTTTTATGTCCAGACATAGTTGTCTCCAGTGCTCTTCCAGAAAGCGTATGGTTCTAATGAACCCAGAAGCAAAGATGGCTCCCATCCGCATGTACGTCATAGTTTTGAAGGAGGCCGCATAGCAGTTGGCAATACATGCTCTGATAGGCATTTGGACAGAGGATTGTCTCTAGGGAACTGGTATAGACTCTGTGGGGATCATAAGGTCGCTCCTTTAAGAAGCGACTCTTATACCACCTTGTGGAGGAGCAACGTGCGAACAAACCACCGGGAGTCCTGGACTCATTATTAATGAAGTGGAAACACATGCCTTTTCCCTCGTCCATTCCTTGCATATATCTGCACCTCCACGAGTAAAAAGTGATAGTAATCAATGACAGAGACATCAAAGGGGCTATCAAATTTGGGGAATATTTTATAATTTAACATAAGCAAAGTAAATCACTAGCTAGATTTGTGTGTTCTTAAAAATTGCCATTGACTAGCTAGATTGAGTGTTGTTAAGAATCTCACTGACTCATGATGGGAATGACAAGACTGATCAAAAGAGCTCTCCTCTCCAGATCCTCTTCGATAGTGGGCACCAATTTAGATTGACCACCGGAAGTTCCCGTGCTACACAAAATGTTACAATCAAATTTCGTCAAACTAAATATATTTGTGCAAAGGATTGAATTCAGCACACGCAGATACAACCTATTCTTAGGACTGGTCAACAACTTGACGTTATAATAGAAATTGTGAACACAATGATTTCATGTTTGGCGGAACAGTACCTGGTACTTTTCTACCCAAATAAAGATAGCTGAAAACAGTTAGTACCTGAGGAGGAATTCCGAAATTGGATGAGCAGAAAGGATAGGGGAAGTGTCTCCATTAGCAATACGATGTATTCCAGGCTTGATGTCATCGTAAGTTATTAGTGGCAGGCAATTCTTGAAGGTGTCTGCACCGGCGAATGTCCCGTAAAATGTTGCTCTGCAAATCCCAACAATATCATAGCCCTTCTCAATTCTGCCATTAGTAAGATTCGCTTCAAAGAAACAAAGAATGCCTCCTCCAAGAAGCCGAGGGAAAGTGGTGTTGAATTCATGGACAGCCATGAATCAAGCCGGGTACCCACGACACCGCCTGCGTCGCCACTGTTGCTATTCCTAGACGCTGCATCACTTGACCTTCAATGCAATAAAACGAGCACACCTGCAAATAATTCCTGGCACTTCATCTTCAGCTAAGGAGCTCCACGATCACCGCATCCCACATAGTGATCATCGAACAACGCTCTGCTAACCCTCGCCTATCCCTTAATCTGGCGTTGATCCCTCAAACTGACATCGTTCTTGACCACGCTAGAGCAAATCTCACACAGGCTCCTCACAGCAACTGATCACCGACTCCAACTGATCTCAGATCTCTCTGATCGAATGCATGCAACAAACTTGCAGCAATTGCCACAATCTGCTCCGATTTGCTCTAATCTAAACACCAAATGCCATGATCTACTCCACAGATCCACCGCTTCGGATCTAATCCTGCCTCCCAGCCCGGTTTAGCAACAGCTACAGCGAAAAAACTTCCGCTTCTGGGTTCGATTCTTGACCCAAACCCTGGGCTCCAAATTCCGAGCAGCCCCGTGGAGACCCGCAAGGGTTTTCAAGAACCGAATCCACCGGTCTAGATCTCCAGGGACTCGAATCGGGGACATATGGACAATGCCCAAAAATGCAACACGGATATATTGCTACTTGCAAAGCAAGATTCGCCGCCGAAACTCTCCATTCAGAGGAGCAATGGATACCTACGCCAACACAACGAAATAGAGCAGCAGCGTGCTTAACACTATTTCAATCAGCGGCTCAAGCACTTGAACAGATCACAAAAATAATTGATGGACAAACAACATATACTAAACTCTTTATTTTCCCTCAGCCCAGGAAGGGCCAAGCCCAGGAGGGGCCAGGCCCTCACAGGCTCTGATACCAAGATAAAATTGCAGTCACTCAAAATATATTCTATTGATTGTTGAATGAGGAAATTACATATTTATACAATCAATAGTCTCAAGATAGGGATGCTATCTTAGACGTACAGTAGTGTGGTTGAGAGATTCTCTCAACCACACACTAAACTAGGAGAAACTATATTCTAGCGTATTCCTATTATGTAGGAACAAACTCCTCAATTAGAAAATTACAACCATAGACAAGTAGGAATTAATTATTTCAAACTATGTCATCGTAAGTTATTAGTGGCAAGCAATTCTTGAAGGTGTCTCTATCAGTGTGTCCCCTGAGGCCGTATCTCTTCAAGTATTCAGTATCAGCTTTTCTCGTTATCAGCTTTTCTCGTTAGAATTTCTGCTAGCACCTGAGCCTGCACCTGGTCGGCGTTTCTGGTGACATTCTCGATTAATTCTAGAGCTCTCTTGTCTCGACCATTGGCTCTGTTTTCTACAGAACTCATTGGAGCTCTACCATCGATTGTAGTTGCGACCCTTGCCGAAATGTTGCAAACTCAAAAATGTTCAAATCCAACAGTTTAATTGTGTTCAGGTTGCTCAGAAACCCCTTATATCGCAGTTTGAAGATGAGAAGATTGTACATTGGCAATGTTGGCGGTGCAGCTGCAGCATTCACAGAAAACACGTGGGGCGAGATGGGAGCTATGGATCGGTGCTAATTCGTAATCGGGTGTTAGAATATGTGACTTATAGGGTGGGTAGCTAAGAAAGGTGAGTTAAGAACCACGTCAATGGTGCAAGCAAGTGGATGCTCAGACCAGGATAAGGTGCTTCGACTAGATATGATATAGCGAAACGTGAGGGGTGAGGGTGTTGGTATGATGGGACAAGCACGTGAAATGCGAGAGCGTAGGTGTCAAACCGAAAAGAGAATAGGATAATATTATGGTGGTCTTTCTTAATGTGAGGGTAGTACAATGATCCAAAAATGGAAAGTAAAGATGCGTTAGTTGGTAGTGGCCGTCGTCGGTAGCGGTAATGATCGTAGTTCATAAAGTTGCCAGGCAACAAAAACACTTCATAATTATATATTAATTTAATATACGTTATATATATACAAACACTTCATAAATATATCTTAATTATATATATACACATAAAATAATTTTTTTAAATATAAATTTTATTATAATGATTTTTAATCTATACCTATATCTTATTACAATATCATAAATTAATATTATGATTTACTAAGATCATAAATTAATATTATGATTTACTAAGATCATAGGCTTAAAAAAATATAAATTATATGTATATATATATATGACATAATTAAAATGAAAAAGGCTTATTACTATTAAAATGATATCTCAAAGAATTAAACATTAATTAAAAATTATTCATTTCATAGTATCAATGATTAGTTACATATTGTATATAATGGAAGGATGCAATTACATAGTTTACAAAGAAAATTGCATTTTAAAGAAAATTTAAAATTGCAAGGTATGAGGGGTTTGGGAAAAAACAAAGTTGGTTTGATGAATAAGATATTAATGGACAAATATGGATATCACTCTAGAAAATGATTTTAAAAAATTAAAAATAAATGAATAAGATGATTTCATTTAAGGATTGATTATGTTAGTAAATTAAAGTCACAATGTACTAAATTAAACCCGCTGTGGAATAATTTTGGGCTTGATTTGATTTAGATTTAAAGCATGAAAATGGGCGTAGGGTTAATAAGGATTTTACTAGATCTAAGTGTGAGATTTTCAAGAGTAATGATTATCTTGTTGTTAGAAGGGAAATATATATCCCAACTAGAGTGTATTATGTGGGCATTCAATGACATTGGAAATTTCTATTCAGTCCATTGCATGATAAGTAGTTAAAAATTTGCTAGTTTGATGGGAAATCCCTTTCCCATTTGTTGATTAACTTTGAATTCTACATATTTAACTTTTTTTTATAACATTTTGGTCTTAATTATGGAGATAACCATATCCTAAGACAAGTGAAATGAATGATGCAATCCATAGTTTCTTGAGTGTTTGACAAAGTCTCTTAGATTTCCACCTGTAAGGGTGATAGCTTGGGTGATGGCTCTTTGTCTATGGACATTCTAGACACCAATTTGCCAATAATCAATTTGAGTTTTCCACACCCAAATGAGATAGTTGGTAGTGAGATTCATGTATCCACCATGTTTGAAATTAGAAAGTAGTGAAAGAAAAATAATATGTGACTAGATTGTGAGTGAATATCTCATGAAAGCATTTTATTGAACTCTTTCCATACTATTGATGTTAGTAACAAATCCTATTACTTTAGAACCAAATTAAAATGTTGAACAACAATTTGTGTTCTCTTTAATGGAAATCTCCAGATTCATAGCCATTTTGTTTTGTTACAAAAAAAATTGTAAAAAATGATACTCATTAATATTTCACTTAAACTACCATAATTAGCATCCACTTCTTTTTCAAATAAATTGTATATTGCATTAATTTTTTTCTAATTTAATAAAATTATTAAAATTAAAATTAAATGTTATATTATCATCTTTTAAAATATGATATATTTTAAAATTTTATTTTTATTTATCATATTTTAAAATTTTATTTTTATTTAATATATATCTATATAGACTCTTTTTTAATTTTAATTGAACACATTAAATACCATAATAGACTAATAAAATATATATTTTAGATTATTTAAAATAAATTTATTTTATTTTATTTTATAATTTTTATTTTAGTATATATTTATATATTTATAATATTTAATTATATAATCCTGCATAACCAAATCATTTAAACATGAAATTCTAATCTTAATAAATTAAATTTTAATAAAATTATGACCATATAAATTTTCCCATACATATATTGTAAAAGAAAATAATTAATGTTCTTATTTTATTTGATGTAAAAACATTCAAAAAAAATATAATTGTTCACAGACCAAAACATTCAAACAATATAATTGTTCATAGACGAAATAATTTTACAAAATTATCCAGATTCTTATTTTATTTGTTTTAAAATCATTTAAGTAATATTTTTCATAAACCAAATATCTTTATCTACAACCTTTTAATTTTAATTATAAATTTATTAACTATTCAAATTTATTTAATAAAAACTTTATATTAATAATATTCCAACTTTCACCTAAAGAAATGTAACGCATTTTTCTCATTTTAATTAATCTATTTATAAATTTTAATATAAACTTAAAAACAAAAGCATTATGAATAAAAATAAATACACCTACCTCCTTCAAAATATAATACTAAAAACATAACCCATATTGTTATTCCACTAAAACATGAAAGAATTTAAACATAAGCATTAATAATAATAGCACTGCCTCCTTATGAGAAGAGAATACCAGAAACATAATGTTATTCCACTTAAAAATAGAAAAAAAAAAAGCATAAGCATTAATAACAAGGAGCCACTGTTGTGGCGCTAGTCTCTGCCGGTTAATAGAACAGTTTGGTGAGTTATTATTATGAGATTTAATTTGTGTTTAATTTGCATTATCATCAGAGCTGGTTTGCATTACTAGTGTGTTGTAGGCATGCTTACTTGTATTAAGATTTAGTGAATTGGATAGCGAATTGTTGTATGGACTTTTTGACTTTATGCAAAGAGTGAAATATAATGAACTTTGCGTTTCTTAAGTAAGAATTGTGATAAATGTAAGATTAGTTTTAGATGTAATTTTCCAATGTGTCATGATTTAGAAAATGTTTAGATTAATAATTAAAATGTAATAAAATTTAAGAGTGAATCATGGAAACCTTGACGGAAAAAACTATAAAAGGTAATAATAATGCATTATAATGTATGAAGAATTAGAGAGTGTTAAAGTAAGTTATGTATTTTAATAAGCATGGGGTATAAAATATATTTAAATGCATAATAATGAATTCATGGTGCACAAAAGATAGAATTTTGTTATGTTTTTACATTTGAATATTATGGAAATATTCATAAAATGATAATGAGCAAATAAACATTATTATGAATATAAATTTGTTAATTAAATCCGTGGTGGAGAGTGTTCAATATTTAGATAAATGATTCTCGAAAGTCAAAGAAGAACTTAAGCATTTAAAAATTATGGAGTCTTGAACCCATGATTGAAAGATTAGATATCTAGTAACATGTTTGGACATAAGTGATACCATTTAGGTTAATGTCAATGATTGGGGAATTATTCCATGGTCAAAAGAACAAAAAAATATTTATTTAAAAATATTGTTTATCATAACTTTAGTGTGAACTTTAAATTTGTCCAATTACTAATTAGCAAAGAAAATAAACCCTGCATCTAATTTCTAATTAGTAATTTGTTGCATTTAATTAATAATTTGTTGTGATGCAAAAGGACATGACTTTTGGTCTTTTTTATAGTTTTGGGTTAGTAAATATAGGATCTAAGTACAATAGCAAAGTAATTTTGATAAGTTTATTTTATAAATTAAAAACTAAAATAAACAGATTAAAATTAAAAAAACATTTAAACTCTACGAGTTGAAATGTAAAATGATCATGATCTGCAAGAAAAAATTCATTATCTTTTGGTGTTGTATACTCTTGCTTTCTGCAATATCTGTGTTCCATTTAAGTAAGTTAGTTTGTTATTGAAATTTTTTCGAAGTATAATGAAAGGACTTACATCACAGATAAACAGATGTCATTAAACATAGTTGTTTTTCTATTTTGTGATTATCTTAATTAGGGAGTATAGTTTAATATAATTCATTTATTTGGCATAACATAAGCATAGGAGGTATGATGACATATAGAATGATGAAAATTGGGACAATTGAGAATAATAAAAGAATGGAGATTGACTATACCAATTGAAATTACTCTATTTATTAGTTAGAAATAATGTTTTGACAGCTTGATTTTTTAAAAGTTATTATGTTATTAAACTTTATACGTGGTGACAAGAAAGGCTTACCTTGGCATAAGCTAATTATTGCAGGTTAATACAACTGGGAGAAATGATATTACATGTTATAAATTATGAAAGT
This sequence comes from Pinus tabuliformis, assembly GCA_031772625.1. NCBI lineage: Eukaryota > Viridiplantae > Streptophyta > Pinopsida > Pinales > Pinaceae > Pinus > Pinus tabuliformis. The sequence goes on from CM062804.1 coordinate 1,354,494,445, forward strand.
CATATTCAATTAATACTGTTTTAAAAAATACATAAGAGTTCATTTCAATGTGGGAATCTTTTTATTCAAGGAATTTTATTTCTTTGTGATTGGAAGTGTAATCTTTCCATTATGAATACTGAATAATAAAAATATTATAGGAAATTTATACTTAGTTAAAACTATAAATAATTTAATAGTTATAATTAAATATGAATGGATAAGCAGTATTTAATATTATATGGGTAATTTAAATCATAAAATGCATTATTTATTTAAACATCAAAGATAGAGTGTGATATTATAATTAAATAAAAATAAATAATAATAATATTTTTATATTGGATCAGAGATATTGAAATTTAATTATAATTGGCATGTTTATCATGATTAATAATAGTAAAAAGTGTTTAATCATAATTAACATGGTTGTGATGCTAATGCATGGTCATCTCGCTAATCCATGGTCAAAATGGTCAATCATCATTAAAATGGTGAATGATGGTAAAGCATGCCCAATGTAGTTAACAAATATTAAAAATAAACAAACCCAACTATTAAATAAATGAGTTCAAGTAACTAAATATAGTAGATAGAAAATGGTGAATGATGGTAAAGCATGACCAACATGGCTATCAAATATTAGAAACAAACAAACCCAAATATTAGATAAATGATTTCAAGTAACTAAATATAGTAGATAGTAATTTATATTTATGAAACTTGTTCAAATTGAATTATAACATTGATTTTCTACATAAAATCAAATATATAACACATAAAGAGCCCAATTTATTAAACATTAGCATAATGAATCAAGAGCCATAGAGACAAAATAAAAACTGCCAATGCCAATTTTTATCAACTAATAATTAATGCATTAAACATTAGCATAATGAATCAAGAGCCATAGAGACAAAATAAAAACTGCCAATGCCAATTTTTATCAACTAATAATTAATGCAACATTCGACTAGATGAATGTTCAGATACAAGATGATCATTTAAGAACATAGGATTTGTGCTGTAACATTTTGTCATTCTGTCAATACAATGTCATTTTGTCAGCAATGACAGCACTTCATTCCAAGTCTGCATGTTTCAAAAATTTCAGTTGAAGGGGATCCCATGGAATTTGCAGAAATTTATGCTTCTTTATACTAGCTTAACTGCTGAATTTTAACAAGATCATTTCCAGACTTTCCTAGAATGGCTGCAACTGTGCGTTCAGATGTTACAACTTCAACTGTAGTTTTTGTGATAAGCTGACCAGCTGCTGTCACACTGCCAAAGGTGATATACAATGCCAAGGACATTAGTACAGAAACATTGATCAGCAAAACCACTATGATAGCAGCAATTGACAAAATTTTGCAAATGTTGTGTACCTTTCAAATCTGGCAGAAGTCCGTTGACGAAGAATTGGGTCCTCAAACTCAGCAAAATTGCCAATACTGTTTATATTGCGATTTGACTGAATTTTGAAACAAAGCATATAGTTAGTACTACAGGGGTTCGTGTTTGCAGACAGATTTATGGTTAATTATCTTAAATAGAAATTTAATTGAATCAAGGAATCTTCTTTTGTTCTAAGAAATCAAAATCAAAAAGTAGCAACAGAGGGACAGTAGACGAATTGTTGGCAAATGTTGGAAAATGTCGGAGGGAGATCAAGAACTGCATACAAAATTGGTGCACTTGTTTGCTGTGGATTGCCTGAAATTTCAATCAGTGATTCAGATTTTCCTGGTCTAACTTCAAGAAGATTAACTTTGGCATGAGAAATATGACCATACAAAGAAAACATGATCAGTAAATAAAGTGTGTTCATAGCAAGGCATCAACAATTGAGCTTGTTATTTGAGCGTGCAAGAGTCCATGGTTATTTGAGCATTATAAGTTAATGGCATTCTGGTTGAATACTGAGGGTTTGTCTTAGCTGTGGTCGGCATGCGCTGTGGTGGTCTGATCGGCGGCCATCTATTCCTCCTCGAGATGCTGGAAAGTTCGGCTTGGGTTTTACTGTCTTCGCGGCCTTTGGGTTGGTATTGTTACTTGCTTGTTTAGCTTTGCAGTCTGTGCGATTTTTCGTGTGCGGTGGAGTTCCTGCTTGCTCGGGTATTGTTACTTGCTTGTTTAGCTCTGCAGTCTGTGCGATTTTTCGTCTGTGGTGGTCTTGTGGGCGGACAACTGTCCCTCGTCGAGATCCTGGAAAGTTACTCGACTTGGGTTTTACCCTGTTCGCACCCTTTGGGTTATTATTGTTACTTGGTTGTTTAGCTCTGCAGTCTTGCCTGCTTCGTAGGTGCAGCAGTATTGTCTGTTCGTTTCCCTCAAGAGTCCATGGTTATTTGAGCATTATAAGTTAATGGCATTCTGGTTAAATACTGAGGGTTTCTCTTACCTGCATGGCTTTTATGAGCGATATAACCTAAGTCGAACCAAGGTTTTGGGGGTGGAAAGGTTGGTTTTGGGGGTGGAAAGGTTTTGGGGTGTTATTGGGGGCCTCGCATCGTTCGAGGTGAAGGGCACGTGGTCCGGTGACTCCCAAGCGGTTGTGTAACGTTGGTATGAATCGGACCGTGTTCGCGCCCTTTGGGTTATTATTGTTACTTGGTTGTTTAGCTCTGCAATCTCTGCGAATTTTGGTTTGTATTTGTTGTATTGTCTGCGGTGAAAACACAATGCGGTTTCTGCCTGCCGTGATACTGTGGGCTTGTCTTAGATACATGGGTTTTATGGAAATTTCTGTAAATGTCGGTTTCGACCAGCATTTGGAGCGAGACGACCTGGGTGAAGCTATGGCGTGTATTCAAGGTTTTTCGGTTGTATAATTTATGTGTATGTTTACTTTGGTGCATAATGTTTTTTTAAGTTTGTAATTCTGTTATGGATGTATGAATATTCGACTCTGATATTACTCCTAGAACGGAAGGTTGCTTTGTTGACTAAAGCTGTATAAGACTAAAACACATGCCTAAGATGGCTTGTTGCAGCTTTTCAATGTTGATGAGATCTGTTTTGATTTGCAAAAACAATTTATTAGAAAGTGAGTATTGTACATACCTGAACCAACTGATCAGTTTCGAAAGCACACCGAGGAAGTTGTTCTCTTTGTAATATTCTAATATTGGCAGTTGTTGTGTGCCTCATATCAGAAGTCAGTGCGGCACCCCTGCCAATTAGACAACACAATTTCAAAATAAGATCAAGTTGTTGAAACGTACTTTATCATATGCAATCCTATTACTGGTTACAGAACTGTATCTGCGATCAAACTTCAGATTCATGCTAACTAGCTAAACATGAGAATGCAGAAGGAGAGATCAAAAGTGTGAGGCTACAAAGTCATAAACTTCTGGAACAAGGCTTGTAGCACGTGCTTTTCAATGAGGTCTAATAGAAACATTGGCTGAAAATATTGCACAATGCTGAGGATGTAGGCAATTAAATGCAAAGAACCAACTAGAAATTTTAGGCACGAGTTTCATAAAAAGGTTTAAGCCCCCTTGCTGAAGTATTCCAAAGGTAGCTTCTGCATACACAACACTGTGTGTGAAGTGCACTTCAAATGATATAAAAAATGAAATGGGTTGAGGTAAACTTACTGCTTGGAGATTCTTTATCATGCTTATTTTAAAAGCTTGCATCATTTTATTTATTATTTCTAAATAACTATGTGTCATGATCTTTCTTTTTTTATTCTCGAGTCAAATGAATGCAATTAAACTAAAACAGAATGCACACAGAATCCAGACCAACACGTAGGAAAGTTTTAGAGACATATATGTAAAACCAACTGAAGCACAAAATAAACGTACTTTCACGTTGAACTCTGAGCGGTTATGTTTTAGAAGATAAAGAATTGCAAAAAATTCATTTCTATCTATATCCGAATCCAACAGAATTTGATGCGGTGCTCCATGCGATGGAAAAATTTGACAACTTAGGTAAGCTAACAGAAATATTTGGGAAAGAATAAACACATGTGACATCATCATGATGCTCTGTCACGAGTTGCACTTTATATCATCAACTGCACTTGCTCATGCAAATAAACTAGTTGAGTCAAAACAGTAGTCAAATTATGCAAGACTGAAATAACATGGAAGTGTAACCTAAAACATCTCAACTGAATTTTGCATCTAATAATATCTTGATCCATAAATAAAACAAAGATGTCTGGATATGGTATTTGCAAAAAAACCTGAAATACTTGCAAACAGAAAGAAGCATCAAATAGTTGCAGATTGTACTTGCCTTATGTGAGCAGGGAACAACACAATTTCAAAATAAGATCAAGCTGCTGAAAGGTATTTTATCGTATGCAATGCTATTACTGGTTACAGAACTGTATCTGCGATCAAACTTTAGATTCACGCTAACTAGCTAAACATGACAATGCAGAACCATATTCATATTACTTTTGCATTTGTTCTGGATGTGAAGGGCAGCATGTTCCTGCATTTTGTAATCTGTAGAACAAATAGTTAGTTAGAATAAAATGATAGCATTGTAAATTGATGAGAGGACATATTTGAGAGAAAACATGTTAAGGAGTTATGTGAACTAAGGTTTCTTGTGCAATCCTTATATCATGTACAATGTGTCAAAAGCTTGTTTAACATTAAAAAAAGTATTTGATTGACTAAAGCTGTATAAGAGTAAAATAGATCTCTAACATGGCTTGTTCCAGGTTTCCAATCTTGACAACATCTCTTTTAATTTGCAAAAACAATTTACTAGAAACTCAGTATTGTATATACCTGAACCAACTGATCAGTTTCGAAAGCACACCGAGGAAGTTGTTCTCTTGGCAATATTCTAATATTGGCAGCTGTTGTATGCATGATTTCAGAAGTCACTGCAGCAGTGCTGCTAATTAGAGAACAAAATTTCAAAATAAGATCAAGCTATTCGAACGTACTTTATTTAAGATTAAAAGGAGTATTTGATTGACTAAAGCTGTATAAGACTAAAACAGATGCCTAACATGGCTTGTTGCAGCTTTGCAATGTTGACAAGATCTTTTTTGATTCGCAAAAACAATTTATTAGAAAGTCAGTATTGTATATACCTGAACCAAGTGATCAGTTTCGAAAGCACACCGAGGAAGCTCTCCTCTTTGTAATACCGTAATATTGGTAGTTGTTGTGTGCCTCATATCAGAAGTCAGTGCAGCACCCCTGCCAATTAGACAACACAATTTCAAAATAAGATCAAGCTGCTGAAACGTATTTTATCATATGCAATGCTATTACTGGTTAGAGAACTGTATCTGCCATCAAACTTCAGATTCATGCTAACTAGCTAAACATGAAAATGCAAAACCATATTCATATTACTTTTGCATTTGTTCTGGACATGAAGGCCAGCATGTTCCTGCATTTTGTAATCTGTAGAAGAAACAGTTGGTTAGAATAAAATGATAACATTGTAAATTGAACAGAGGACATATTTGAGAGAAAACATGTTAAGGAGTTATCTGAACTGAGGCTTCTTCTGCAATACTTATGGCTGTATAAGAGTAAAACAGATCTCTAACATGGCTTGTTCCAGTTTTCCAATCTTGACGAGATCTGTTTTAATTTGCAAAAACAATTTATTACAAACTCAGTATTGTATATACCTGAACCAACTGATTAGTTTCGAAAGCACACTGAGCAAGGCGTTCTCTTGGTAATATTCTAATATTGGGAGCTGTTCTGTGCTTCATTTCAGAAGTCATTGCAACAGTGCTGCTAATTAGACAACAAAATTTCAAAATAAGATCAAGCTAAACAAGCAGAATAGGAACCCCACCAACAACAAATACAAACTTCATATTCATGCTAACTAGTTAAACATGGCAATGCACAAGGAGAGATAAAAACCATGAACCTACAAAGTCATAAACTTCTGAAATAAGGTTTGGACTTCAAATGATATAAAAAATGAAATGGGTTCAGATAAACGTACTGGTTTGAAATTCATCATTGAGTCCGAGCAAGAATACCAATGGAATGAGTGGAAGCTACCAGAAATGTATATCAGCCATTGTGTCCTTTGTGCTTTGTAGATTGGAAACCATGTGAGCATTGTTCAGATTGTAAACTACAAATCATGTCAGCAGTCTCCAGATATATGGTATATTCACATGGTCTGTGGGATAAATTCTTTCCTGGTAATGTTACCAGATTTTATGCAAAGCAGTTACCCTGTAGCATTTATTTCGAAAATATAACTCTACGTTTGACTTTGAATTAGATGTGTTTAGGAACATGGAAAAAATTTAAGCAAATTGTAGAGCTAACAGTAAACATAAACATAGGTAATATAAAACAAAACCTTTCGAGCCCAAAACTTTCATTTGGCTTAAGGTTATAATGCTATTATAATGAAAATCATGTGGATCAAGCAACAGTCAGCAATTGATTGATTGCATATAGTCCCAGGGAAGGACTAATAATACCAAATGCATTATGTCATAATTGCATTTTCAAACAACATATATTCATTTTAAAGTCCATATAGTTTGATGCTATTTATAAAGTCTAGCTTCAAGCATGTTGTAGAATGCGTTCGATCTCAAATACAAAACAGAAACACAAACAATACAAATAGACATGTATAAAGACTTTCTAGGCCTCTTTCCTGAATCGTTAGCTACACTACGCAACAAACAAAAACTAACATAGCATTCAGCCATAACATAGGAGGAGACAGAAATGACTAGGTGATTCAATATACAATTTGTCATTTAATCAATCTATGGAATCTTTGGTGTTTGCATTCAGCAGCTGTAGATAAAAAATTATTGTTGATCTGATGTTGCATTTGCTATATTCAATGATATAATTTAAACCAAACATGGTACTTTTTAAGATGCGACAAAAATATAGATACAAAAGCTGGCAAGACAATCTCTCGTTGTCAAGCTTGAAGCATGATGCAGAATGCGTTCCATTTGAGATAGAGAACAGAAACAGAAACACTACAAACACATATGCATAAAGACTTTCTAGCCTTTTTTCATCAACTGTTGCGTCACATATTCTTTGTAAATGAGTCAAAATTGCAAGTCAAATACTTTTATTATCGTGAGAGCATAATATGAAGAAACATATTCATATTACTTTTGCATTTGTTATGGATGTGAAGGCTGCCATGCTCCTGGATTTTGTAATCAGTATAACAAACGGTTAGTTAGAACAAAATGATAACAATGTAAATTGAAGAGAGGACATATTTGAGAGAAAACATGTTAAGGCATATGTTGATGTACCTTCCATTTGTTAGTTGACATGTAATAGCTCACTATCTTCATTGAGTGTGAACTTGCTCTGAATTTTGAAGTCACGTAAGATGTAAACAGTGGTAGCTTTCTATTGCAAATATGTCTCATATGACATTGATTTTAAATCAGGAAGTAACTCATGTAATAAGGGCTCCCTGATAATGCACTAGAAAAAGTTATTTGTAATGGATTCTATTACAACATTTATACAATGCTTGTAGAGGAAAGGGCAATTATCATTGCATTGTGAACAGAAAATTGTTGCATTGGCTATTGCTATGGATGAATTCACTGGGCAGTTACAAATTGCACAAACAGGTTCGAAAGGAGTTGAATATGGATTTGTTGCGATCAGAATACCTTCGACCTGTTTATAAAACATTCAAACGTTAATTTACATTATTACATGCCAAATGCAAATGCAGCAAAAACATTATTATTGCTATACTTACAACATAGGTAGATGTAGTTAGTTTTGTGAGATTGTTGAGTGCATCTGTGTTAAGTTCAGTCATGAACGTTGACTTCGATGCTCTGAATATTGTTTCTGTTGTGTTTACCTTTTTTGTTAAATTTTTTAAAAGAATGAGCGGAAAGTGTCCTTTTTGCAATTGTTTTTCCATTGAAAGGAAAAATTGTTCATATGTGTCAAAGAGTTGCAACTGCAGAGCAGAAATTGCTATGTATTGAAAAATACAAAAAGTAATATGCAACTACATTGTTCGTATGCATTGAAAAATTGCAATTGCAGAAGACAAATTACAAAAACTATGGACAAATTACAAAAACTATGTATTGAAGTGATGCATGTTATCTACTGACAATTAGGAATAAGTAACATCTGAATACATACAGTTGCATTGTCGTTTTCAGAATCTCCATCTTTGATATGGAGTATGTAATGAAATCCAACTCGTTTGGCAAGTGTAACGGCAACAGCGATTGTGCCAATTGGGTACATTTCTTTTTTGTTTGCAAATTGCCTAATGGTCGTATTGGGAATGAAGCGATATTCTTTGCAAACTTCAGGTACAGTTTCTATGATACTTGATTCATTAAGCAATATTATTTTGTCACAGTCACCGCGATCATAAACACTTTTAGGCAATATCCTGAAGTTTGTAATTGAGATGTTGTTGCCTTGCAAAATTTTGTGTTCATGTCGCTCCACCAAATGTGCAGGTACACTCAACATTATAGTCATCATTCCTTGAGCATCTGTCAAATCAGCTCGCAATACTTGACGTGATTTGTTTGCTTTATCAGGGAATGCACTATAGACAACCATTATGTCTCCAACAAATAGCTGCCCAATTTTATGACTATTGAGATCTTCAATTGATACTTTAATTGGCAGTATCTGTTTTTGCCTATTAAAATTGCCTAGTTAGAAATTGCTATAAACATTTGTAGAATACTATGTTTCTCCTAAAGACTGAATAACTAGAAATAGATTAGAGTGTTGTGTTTCATATGCATACCTTTTTGATGTATCGTTTTGCACGTTTGTTGAATGAAGTTTGGCTGTGATTGTTTCAGTTGGACTAACACAGGCAAACGCATGGTTCAATATGATGTGGATATTATCACATGTATTTTGTGATAAGCAATCAATAAAGAAATTGTGATATGTAACCTGTACATGTCTTCTTGCTGCATTGTTTGGGGGGACTTACTACTAGTGCTTTCTTCACTCGTCCAAGATTTTCTAATTTATATACATTTAAATATAGATATGCAAAAAGATAAGATATATATAGTAAACACTAATCTGACATATATACATTTAAATATAGATATGTAAAAAGAGGAGATATATATAGTAAACATTAATATTTTAAATAGAAAATAGCATATTTGTATAGTTGTCATACATACCTTTTCAAAGCAAGTGGTTGGTTTGCCTTTCCTAATTGAGTTATGTGGTCTATTTCTTCAGTTGTTTGTTTTCCTTTTTCAGGATTTATGCTATGTTATAGAATAGGAACATATATTTAGTTCAATTTCAAAGAGCATATAGAAGTAAACAGTTAACAAGGAACATTAAAACCATAGAACCATACATATGTAAAGATAGAATGGATATATACTAAACATTAACATTCTAAATACAAATTGGCATGTTTGTATAGTTGTCATAGACATACCTTGCTGAACATTATTATTCTAAATACAAATTAGCATATTTGTATAGTTGTCATAGACATACCTTTGCAAAACAACTGGTTGGCTTGCCCTTTCTAATTGGGTTATGCATTCTATTTCTTCAATTGTTTCTTTTCGTCTTTGAAGATTTAGGCTATGTTATAGAATAGTAACATATATTTAGTGCAAATTAGAAGTGAAAAGTGAACAAGAACATTAAAACCATAGAACCATACATATGTAAAAATAAAAATAGAATGCATATCTAGTAAAGATTAATATTCTAAATACAAATTAGCATATTTGTGTAGTTCTCATAGACATACCTTTGCAAAAAAAGTGGTTGGGTTGCGCTTTCTAATTGGCTTACACATTCTATTTCTTCAATTGTTTCATTTCCTTTTTCAAGATTTATGCTATGTTATAGAATAGTAAGACATATTTAGTGCAAGTCAAAAGAACATATAAAAGTAAAACTTGAACAAGAACAGAAGATCCATAGGAAAGGAAAGGCAAAAAGAATATACTCTGTTTGTTTATGTTGCATGTTGTCTTTCTTTTTTCTTGGTCGTTCTGTTCAATTGAAAAGGGTTTTACTAGCAGAATCTGCATGCATAAATAGATGAGGTCATATCTGCAAATTTATGATAGGATAGTTGTGTTGGTTAATTGAAAAGGCTGTCTTTGGCATAAGTTGCATTGATCAATACAGAACGCCATATATGCAAATGTAGAATAGAATTCATAGTATGTGTGCTGTTATCACTTCGTTTACCACAAAATGATATTGTAGTATGCTTTAGTAAAATAGATATGGTAAAACCAATGAGGTATTGCAAAAATGTCAAAATTTGGAATTTTGTAAACTGTTTCATGTGTATATCATAGGTCAAGGACAAGAGATATTATATCATGGTCAGACCAATATGCATCCAATACGAAAATTCTATACTTTATATTGCCTAGATTTGCCCAAACATGGTCAATCAATGATTTGTGCATGCTATTAGTTTTGTCAACTAGGAAATGAAGATTGTAGTTTTGCATGTAGGTTTCTAGCTGCTTTGTTTTTTTATTGCAATGCACCATATCAATATTGAAGTCCCCTAATATAAATATGATATTGTTTAGATCTAACTGGTATAAGGCTTTTGCAATGACGTTGAGGATATTGTTTAGGTTTGCATGTGGCGATGCATATATATTGAGTATTGCAATTTGTAATGTGTGAACTTTTATTTTTGCAAACAATGCTTCTACAAAGCAGTCTTCAAAATGGGTATGTTCAAGGATAATGATATTTTTCTTTATCAATATCATTACTCCATGCTTAATGCAACTTGAGATGCAATTGAAATTTTTGAAGTATTCATTTTGCATAGACAGAAACATATGTGTTTCTTGTAAGCACAAGATATCAGATTGCATTGTGTCATAGTCATTGCATATGTCAGTAAGATGCGCATGAAGATTGCGAGTGTTCAATGAAAGAATAAAGATGGATCGCAATGATTGTATTGATGAACAGTCATATTCTAGTTGCCATTTTGCAGTGGTTTGCAAACTTTGCATTTCAGAATTTACTTTTTGCTTGACCTTGAAGTTACTATGTTTAAGAGGATTAAGCAAATACAATGATTCTATGTTTGTGACGCGTGATAGTGTTGTGTATACTAGGCCATGCACTTGTACTCCAGTAGGGTCGAATGCAAGCCTATCCAAGGTTAAGCCTTGTGATCTGTGTATTGTGCATGCACATGCAAGTTGAATTGGAAATTGTTTTCGTATTTTCAATGGCGCCATCTTTGATGTCATAGGCATTGGTTTTGATATTCGCAATATTGGTGTCCAATCATGTGCTATCTCTGAAGTGTACAAATGATCTAGTTTTCTAGATTGTCGATGACCAATATTAGGGTCATGGAACTTAATCCATAGAACATCGACCTTATTTGTATGGGTATATGCTTTAACTATTCCATCTGCACCATTCACTAGCCCATCTGGTGCATCATAATTGCAAGCATACATTTCAACTAACATGTTCAACTTTATCAAAAGCTGCGGAGGCAAAATCCGTATGTTGATGAGCTGCGAAATTGTCGCTATTCTCCTCATTTTCGTCAATTGCATTAATCAAAATTTCTTTGCCAGGCATTAGCATCAACATTTTCTTGTTATGCATTGCAACATCTTTGTTTTTGTAAAATAAATAGGGAAATGTTGGATCATTTGGTACAGGGCGCATGCAACTTGTATTCATGTATGTTATATCGTCAGATGTTTGACAATTTGTTCGCATTCGATTTAACACTGATATGAATCTCTTATTTGTTTGTCGCAACGTCATATGCAATTGGAAGCACTTGACATTATCCTTCCAGAAATCATGTGTTATTGTTTGATTGTTGATTGTTGGTTGTTCAAAAATAAGAGAGTCTTGAATAGGTTGTGCTTGATAGAAATCACCACAAAATATGATGTCAATGTTCCCAAAGTATTTTGTTTGGACATGTTTTATGTTTCTGAGTCTATTTTCAATAGAATATAAGAACCAACTTCCAATCATCGAGATCTCATCTATGAAAGCTACTTGCAATTCTTGATATAGCTTTGATAAGTTGTCCAATACTTCTTTGCTCAGTGAGAACAGTTGAGACTTGTTAAAAGGCATTAGCAATGCATAATGGATTGTTGTTCCACCTGCATTATATGCAGCTTTTCCTGTGTATGCTAATATTAGACCTTTTGGTTTCATAGCATCAGTTGTGTTTTGTGAATCATAAATTTGTATAAGCATTTGGAAAATCGCTTTTGCTGTGAGCGTTTTACCTACACCTGCTCCACCTGTAATAAAAAGGTAAATTGGTTCCTTGGGGTTTTTTTTTTTTTAACTGCAATGTCTTTTACAATTTCTTGTTGTTCTTTGTTCAAGATTCTTCTAAGTTTGTAATATTCATTGTTCTCCATTAAAAATGGATGGGCAGTAATTTGAAATCCAAGATTGATTTTTTTCTTCATTTCAAATTGTTTTGGAAATTGCAAGTCCGATTGCAAATCATATTCCTCATAATGGGAATTGTTCTCTTGGTTTTGCATATTCATTTCATTAGTATTCAAAGAACTAATTTGCTCATTTGTTGTAGTCTCTAAATAACCCCATGTTGGATTGATGTTATATGTAAATTTGGCTTCATTAACTTGAATTGTTTTTTCATGTAATGTATATGCAGAGAGCCATGTAGGCAATTCTTGTTTCAATGTATCTTCACAATTTTCAAATGGCATATATAACAACAATTTCTCTGGACAAAAGTTTTCAATATCATTGTGTTTGTTATATTTGAAAAATCGTATAACATTTGTTTTTTTCCTTTTAGATATGGGTTTGCCATTTTTCTTGTAATTTGATACAAATTCTGCAAGGCAGATTTTGCTAATGGAACTTGGTCGTCCAATGTAGTAGTCAACAATGGAATGGCACATAACATCTTTTGAATCATCAGGTTCTTGTTTCAAAAGAATAGGCGGTTCAAGCATAAACATGCGTTCATCAACTGGAGACGTGTTCACAAATATACATTCCCTTGAACTAGAATTCAATGGCAATGAAAGTGCTATATGCACTGCTTGTTGAGCTGACATTTGTTGTAGATTGAGTAATGTATTTACAAGTTTACGAATCATTTGCATAGCGTCAATTTCATCTTTCTGATGCTCTTTCCGTATTCTTCTAAATGCATTTGTCATAGACTTGTCAATTTTGGTCATATATGAACTACAATATGATGTTGTAGCATATGCATTTAGCACAAATTGTGCATCTGTATTTGCATTCCATAAAGCAGGGATACCGTTTGCAAAACTGTTATTCCAAATGTGAGAAGGTTTTCGTTTCAGGAAAATTGTTGGTTGCTTTACTGTATGTTTTAATAGTTCTATGTACTCATTTTGTAGTAGGCCTATTTCTAGGAGGAGATCGTCATGTGTTGTTGAATCATTGTAGTTTGTTTGCTCCAAGAATGCAAAAAATGATATTGATTTCTCTACAATTTTTTTATTTTCTGCATTGGTTGGTTCAATGATCATTGTTGATTTCATTGGTGGCATGGGGAAGTTGTATCTGCAATTTGAATTTTTTCGCTTCTTACAACATTTTGTATGGTGAGGTTTATGCAATTTAGCAACATCTGGCTCCAAATGATCTGTATTACAAGTGATGTAATTGTCAAGAAACTTCTCAATTTCTGAGTTGCTTTCTTTTCCATATATTGGAGCATTCTCTATCCATAACAGTCCATGTTCATGTTCAGTTCCTCTATTTTGGAATTCTGTTACAAAATAGTAATCAGATATTTTTCCAAAGAATGTAGTATCTTGAGATATCAATCGCTTTATAGCATTAATTCTATGTCTATAGTATTGGCTACATGTGACTGGATATTTTCTTATAAGGTAGTCAATGTCATCATCTTCTAATATATCAATAGCATTTTTATTTGCTTTATTTCTAAACAATGTGACAAGTGTATCTACTAATGGTTTCCATCGATGTTCTGCACTTGTGAATGTCACAAAGAAAGTTGGAGGGCCCAGTTGTCGTATCATTGCAAATATGTTTTTCCTAATTTGTTCCAAATGGTCAGAAGATATGTGAATGTTTTTGAAATCTATGTATCCAATGCCAGACTTCAATAACTTTTCCAAATTTGCTCGATACTTGACATCTTTTGCTAATATTTTCCTGCCTTTTAGTTGTCCTTTTCTTATTCGCACCCATATGCAAGAAAGCACTTTATCAATTATTATTCGCATTGTCTTGAAAAACAAATTTGTTGTATGATATTGGAAGTCACCACTTGCTTGTAACAATTCCCATTGTACAATTTTTTGGTAACTAAACCTATTTGTGATGTCATGATCACGTGCATCGCCATAAAATAATGTTGGAAAGTTCATTTCTTCTGCATATTTGTCCTTGAAGATGCCTAATGGTCGTTGTCCTTTAGCAGGGGCCACTTCAATAATCTTGTCTTGCAGATCGTAGATGCGTTGTGATTCTATTGATCCGTGCACCAATGTTTCAGTAGGTGTTTCATTATTTGCATCACTATCTGTATCACTTTCATTGTCACTGTTTGAATTTTGTACAATGTATTCATTATCCTCTTGTAAAACATGGGCCCAATTCTCATTTATACAAATGTTGCTAGCTTTATAAAGACTTCTATAACATAGTTCGTTCAATGCCTTCATGACAATAATCGGACGTACTTTACCTGTTTGGTATGCATTTTTGTATTGCAATCGTCTTTTCAATGCAACTGCAATTGTCATTGTATCATTTAGATATTGTGGCAATGCTTTTTGCACAATGTCCATATGAACTGGTACAATGATAATTGATCCTGTTAAGCCAATTTGTGACCGTCTATGTCCCCATTGTCTGATTTGTGCAAATGCAATTCTCAATGACACAAGTCTTTCTTCTAGGTCTGAAAGTATATTTACAGTTGGCAATGAAATGTTACGTCTTATTTGTTCAGGTGCTGCAAATTGTGGTAGCTTTCCATTCTCGAGTGCTTTCTTGCAAGAAACACATATGTTTTCATTGCTAAAGGTCCTATTGTTCAACGTCAAATTCATATGATTTTCTTGCAAATCTGTAGTGAAGAACCTAATATTTTTTGCAAAATGCAATTTGTTGCAAACTGCACATGTATTCCTAGGCGTGTCTTCGACTTTTTCCATATAAATTTGTATTGCGTTTTTCTTTCTTGACTTCTTATTAGAAAATGGTTTTTTGCATTTCTCATTGCATTTGCGTTTTGTACGTATGAATTGCTTTAGCTTGTGATAATTCAGCCTACAATCCTTGGTTGCATTTGCTCTAAATGACATGCTATCTCAAATACAATATTATTGCTAAAATGTACTTGAGATATACATTGCTCTTTTTCTAGTACATGCTCATGACGCAATTGATTACAAACATCATTTGCTTCCATGCACAATTCTTGAGAATTGTGAACATATTCTTGTATCATTGCATGATAGTGAATATGTGATGTATTTGTCATGAATGACAAGATGTTAACAATATCATTGCATCTCGAATAAGCGCAACTGTACTTGACAAAGCTATTAGTAACAGAGGACCATACTTGGATATTGACTTTGAATATGATAGATATCTATTGTAGACAAAATGGTTCGCCTTCCACTTGTCCTTTTTCATATGGCATTGCCATATTTATCAGATATTGTTGCCAGTTGCTATTCATTGTATAGTGTATCGCATCAACTACTAGGTATTGCTCTAAACAATGCAATGCCTCTTGATTCTTATGCATAACTGCATTGCAAAAAGACTGCACAATGTAAAGTCGCAAACACTCTGCATTGAATTCTGTTGCTACTAAATAGCAAATTGCATTAAAGAGACTGTCACCACAATTAGATGTCACTTGCTTTGCAATTGTTAGTCCATTTAAAAGCATATTATTTGCAATGTGCATCCAATTGCTTTCAATATCTTTGCAAATAGGTGATAGGTAGATATTAGACTGGTTGCAAATGCAAATTGGAAACTTTTGGTAAACCAATGGTTGATAATGACCACTAACAGGATTTGCATCGTGAAAGAGAATGCAATATGGAATTGCATTTTCATGTTGATTAAAGAGCAAATATCTTGTTTTTCTTGTCAATGACCAAACTGCAATTGATATATCTAGCCATTTAGCTAGCCAACGTATGCAAAAGGTATCACCCCATAAACCTCGTTCAGACTCCTTTATATTTGTAGATGCAGAATAACGCATTTTATGAAGATATGTACCAATATCATTAACACCATGTAACTCGTATAGGAACTCAGGTGCTAGTTCATATTGATATGACTGTATTGCTTCAACGTCATTGTTCTTTAAGCAAAAAAAGAAAGTGGTCTATTAACCCATTTCGCAATTCATTTGAAGTATAACGAAAATGTAGAAGCATTTCGAACGAGTCAAATAGACAATCTCCTATAGTATATGAAAATGCATTTAGTCTAAAAAGACCATTTCTTTTTAATACAATATCAATGTTCTCAGGCAAAATGCATTGCAATCTGAATTTGTAATTGTCAACATCTATTATTTCTTCCATCATTTGCAATTGCTTACCAAGTTGGCTTTTGCAATTGTCTTGTACAGCTTTGCAAAAAATATTAATGAAGTTAGCAAAAACTGAACATGATTGTTTTGAACAAAATGTATGTATATTAAAAAAATAGGCTATTGCATTATCTTGGTAAACAAATATCAAATTTCTAGCAACAAGCCATATTTATAAATAACAAAGAAATTGAAAATGGAAACAATGCAAAGACATAATGAAAAAAATGGAGCATAATTCTAAGAATATTTGTGCAAGTTAACAAAAGGGAACAATCGAAACACAAAATGAAGTTAACAAAAGGAAGCAATGGAAACACAAAATGAACAAATGCAACAGAACTTTAAGAATATTTCTGAAAGTTAACATCATTGTCAATTGCATTTGTCAAATAAAATAACCATGAGGCTATTTATGAGTTTTACATAAGTGGTGCACCAATTCAACTGTCAAAATATAAAAAGTATCGTCTCTGATTTGTGCTAGATTGCAACTCCAACATATTCCAAGGTAAAAAGTTTCCTGCTATTCGTTATCAGACTATGGTTATACTATATGGATCTAAACAGAATTCAAGGATCAAGGAACGCAAACAAGGCATTGAGAACCAGATATGAGTAGTGCATAAGCGTACTTCCATAACGCTTCTCAAGAAGATCCATCATTATGGGATGCTGCAGGTATGATCCATATAAATGATGAACATGTAATATGTTCAAAGGACAGCTTTGGCAAACACAGCAACAATCTGCCTAAGCAAATTGTCCCAAGACTGTTGGCAATTGTGGCATGTGAAAGAAGATGCCCAAAAATTACAGATCTTTGATGATTCACAAATTGTGGTGAATTGGATGAATGGAACAAATTCATTGGATAATTATAAACTTCAACCTATATTTCAGGAGATTCGACTTGCTTAAACAGAGTATTTAACATATTATGTTTGAACATGTTTACAAAGATAGGAACATGGAAACTAATGGACTGTCAAAAGCAAGATTACACTTGGTAGCATGAGCTTGGGTCATTCAACAGAGAGTGGAAGGAGAGCTGATGGAATGTCTTTTAAATGTCAATATCTATATGTATAATTTTTTATGGCACTGTTTATGAACATATCTAGGACCTAATTCTTTATGAGACAAAACCGGTTTCAAACCTGTGATGTATGTCAGAATGACCATGACAGGGCTGTCATATTGACATTTTTGAAAACTGGTTATGAAGCAACATATCTTCTCAGCCATACTTTTATCACTTCCTATGCTTAAGCATATCTCTATATCTATATTTTTTTATGGGACTGTTTATGGACATATCTAGGAGCTAATTTCTTATGAGATAAAATTGGCTTCAAAGCTCTGATATATGTTAGAATGACTATGATAGGGCTGTCATATTGACATTTTTGAAAACTGTTTATGAAGCAAGATATGTTCCCCGCAATACTTTTATCACTTCCTATGCTTAAGGATATCTGTGAAATGCAGAAACATATATAATAAATGTAATTTTGTTTTCATAATAAAATAATTTTTTCTCTCTAAGCAGAATAAGGTAGTTAAACATCATATCAGAAGCAATTTGGTTATAAGTAGCTAACATGAGATTTTAATCTAAGGTTTAAATAGACAAAATGTCTTGATACATCATTATACGGAGCTAGTTGCATGCATTACTCAACTTCTACTTGTTGGGATCATCTCAAATAATATTATTGTTGTGATTATAACAATTGATAATATTAATATTAATATTAATGTAAACACAGAATAAACAATGACAATTTCAGATTTGAATTCCAATGTAATTGAATGAGAGAAAAAATATAAATGACTGAATACAGCTTAAATATCTATATTTTTTAAAACAATCATAGAGTAACTCGACTATAAATCTAGAGTAACTGAACCATAAACCTACAGAATGCAAAAATTAAAAGCCTAACAAATTCACAAAAAACAATTAATAGAAAAATTGACAAAAAGCAATTAGTCGAATAACACCGTACCTGGAACAACGCCGACCGTTCAAATTCCTTCTCGTCTAGACCATATTCATGCACAACAGAGCCTGTAACAAGAACCACAGCTTCACCTAGGTCATCTCGGCCCAAATGACAAGGAAGTCACATGGTGCTCGAAACTGACATTTACGGGAATTTCCATAAAACCCATGTAGGTAAGAGAAACCCTCAGTATCACGGAAAAGCTTATAATTTTCGCAAATGAAACATTTCATCCAATATATAAACAACAGCAAACGAACAACATCTAGTACCAATATAGCAAACCTTCAATTCAGCACTTCTTAACAAAGAAAATGAACTTAACACTAACTAAATGAACTTAACAGAGTTGTTAACAAAGCAACCTTCCGTTCTAGGAGTAATATCAGAGTCGAATATTCATACATCCATAACAGAATTACAAACTTAAAGAAACATTATGGACCAAAGTAAACATACACATAAATTATACGAGCGAAAAACCTTGAATACACGCCTAAGATAGGAAACCGTGCAGTTACAAAAGAGACTGCAATCTTCAATATTTTAACATTTCAAACAGTTCAAAAACCCCAATTTATTTAGATCTTCATGTGCAAAAACAGTTCAAACTACAAAATACTGCCACTCAATCTGTACCAAGAACCATAGCTTCACCCAGGTCGTCTCGGCCCAAATGATAAGGAAGTCACATGGTGGTTGAAACCGACATTTACAGAAATTTCCATAAAACCCATGCAGGTAAGAGAAACCCAGAGTATCAGGCAGGCAGCAACCGCATTGTGTTTTCACCACAGACAATACAACAAATACAAACGAAAAATCGCACAGATTGTAGAGCTAAACAACCAAGTAACAATAATAACCCAAAGGGCGCGAACAGGGTATAACCCAAGCCAAGTAACTTTCCAGGATCTGGAGTAGGGACAGTTGTCCGCCAATAAGACCACCACAGCACATGCTGTAACCCAAGTCAATTGTAAATCATTCTGAATTTATTGCCAAATCAATTGTATACTGTCCGATTCATACGAGCGTTACACATCCGCTTGGGAGTCACGGGACCACGTGCCCTTCACCTCGAACGATGTGAAGCACGTAATAAGACCCCAAATCCTTTCCACCTGCAAAAACCTTGGTTTGACTTAGGTTATATCGCAAATATAATCAAAAATCGCGTCGGTCAACCCAAAGTCAGCGATCTATCGATCGCATATAGTCCCCAGCAGGGATCACGGAGTAACTGGACTATAAACCTAGAGTAACTGGACCATAAACCTACACAATGCAAAAATTAAAACCCTAACAAATTGACAAAAAGCAAGTAATACAAAAATTGACAAAAAGAAATTAGTAGAATAACACCGTACCTGCAACGAATTCCTTCTCGTCTAGACCATATTCATGCACAACCCAGCCTGTGCCAGTACCATGAGAAAATTTGCAAATGACGAAATTGGTTAACGAAGTCTGCACACAAAACCCTCAGTATTCAACCAGAATGCCATTAACTTATAATGCTCAAATAACCATGGACTGTTGCATGCAGGTAACAGAAACCCTCAGTATTTAACCAAAATGCCATTAACTTATAATGCAGTAGCCGAACTTAACCTCTAAGCAATACAACCAAGAACCACAGCTTCACGCAGACATTTACCCAAATTTCCATAAAACCCATGCAACTAAGACAAACCCTCAGTATTCAACCAGAATGCCATTAACTTATAATGCTCAAATAACCATGGACTCTTGTATGCAAGTAACAAAAACCCTCAGTATTTAACCAGAATGCCATTAACTTATAATGCAGTAGCTGAACTTAACCTCTAAACAATACAGTAGCCGAACTTACCAAAGCGACAACACACAGTCGAGGGATACAAGCCGCACCTGGAACAACAGAACCGCAATTAAACGTTTGCGATAGAGTTAACCGAGCAGGCAGGAACCGCATTGTGTTTTCACCGCAGACAATACAACAAATACAAAGGAAAAATCGCAGAGACCGCAGAGCTAAACAACCAAGTAACAATAATAATCCAAATTCCATTAACTTATAATGCAGTAGCCGAACTTAACCTCTAAACAATACAGCTAAGAATCACAGCTTCACGCAGACATTTACCGAAATTTCCATAAAACCCATGCAGCTAAGACAAACCCTCAGTATTCAACCAGAATGCCATTAACTTATAATGCTCAAATAACCATGGACTCTTGCATGCAGGTAACAGCAACCCTCAGAGCAGGCAGGAACCGCATTGTGTTTTCACCGCAGACAATACAACAAATAGAAAGGAAAAATCGCACAGACCGCAGAGCTAAACAACCAAGTAACAATAACAACCCAAAGGCCGCGAACAGGGTAAAACCCAAATAACCATGGACTCTTGCATGCAGGTAACAGAAACCCTCAGTATTTAACCAGAATGCCATACAGTAGCCGAACTTACCAAAGCCACACCCAGCAGGCAGGAACCCCACCGCAGACGAAAAATCACACAGACTGCAGAGCTAAACAAGCAAGTAACAATACCCGAATAGGCAGGAACTCCACCGCAGATGAAAAATCGCACAGACTGCAGAGCTAAACAAGCAAGTAACAATACCAACCCAAAGGCCGCGAAGACAGTAAAACCCAAAGGCCGCGAAGACAGTAAAACCCAAAGGCCGCGAAGACACTAAAACCCAAGCCGAACTTTCCAGCATCTCGAGGAGCAACAGCTGGCCGCCGATGAGACCACCACAGCGCATGTCGACCACAACTAAGACAAACCCTCAGTATTCAACCAGAATGCCATTAACTTATAATGCTCAAATAACCATGGACTCTTGCATGCAGGTAAGAGAAAACCTCAGTATTTAACCAGAAGACAAACCCTCAGTATTCACAATAATAATCCAAATTCCATTAACTTATAATGCAGTAGCGGAACTTAACCTCTAAACAATACAACTAAGAATCATAGCTTCACGCAGACATTTACCGAAATTTGCATAAAACCCATGCAGCTAAGACAAACCCTCAGTATTCAACCAGAATGCCATTAACTTATAATGCTCAAATAACCATGGACTCTTGCATGCAGGTAACAGAGCAGGCAGGAACCGCATTGTGTTTTCACCGCAGACAATACAACAAATAGAAAGGAAAAATCGCACAGACCGCAGAGCTAAACAACCAAGTAACCATAATAACCCAAAGGCCGCGAACAGGGTAAAACCCAAATAGCAATGGACTCTTGCATGCAGGTAACAGAAACCCTCAGTATTTAACCAGAATGCCATACAGTAGCCGAACTTACGAAAGCCACACCGAGCAGACAGGAACCTCACCGCAGACGAAAAATCGCACAGACTGCAGAGCTAAACAAGCAAGTAACAATTACCCGAGCAGGCAGGAACTCCACCGCAGATGAAAAATCGCATAGACTACAGAGCTAAACAAGCAAGTAACAATACCAACCCAAAGGCCGCGAAGACAGTAAAACCCAAGCCGAACTTTCCAGCATCTCGAGGAGGAACAGCTGGCCGCCGATGAGACCACCACAGCGCATGCTGACCACAGCTAAGACAAACCCCCAGTATTCAACCAGAATGCCATTAACTTATAATGCTCAAATAACCATGGACTCTTGCATGCAGGTAAGAGAAACCCTCAGTATTTAACCAGAAGACAAACCCTCAGTATTCAACCAGAATGCCATTAACTTATAATGCTCAAATAACCATCGACTCTTGCATGCAGGCCACACAGTAGCCGAACTTACCAAAGCCACAACGAGCAGGCAGGAACTCCATCGCAGACGAAAAATCGCACAGACTGCAGAGCTAAACAAGCAACTAACAATACCCAAGCAGGCAGGAACTCCACCGCAGACGAAAAATCGCACAGACTGCAGAGCTAAACAAGCAAGTAACAATACCAACCCAAATGCCGCGAAGACAGTAAACCCAAGCCGAACTTTCCAGCATCTCGAGGAGGGACACCTGGCCGCCGATCAGACCACCAGAGCGCATGCAACCACGTGCCCTTCACGAGCACCACGTGCCATTCACCTCGAATGATGCGAAGCGCGTAATAAGACCCCCAATCCTTTCCGCCCCCTAAACCTTGGTTCGACTTAGGATATATGGCAAATATATCCAAAAATCGCGTCGGTCAACCCAAAGACAGTCCCCAGCAGGGACTAATAATAGCACTAAAGTCCTTACAGAGAGGGAACGAACACGTTATGAAAGAGTTCTAACTTCTTAATGTTCTCAGTCTTATTGCTTTTGAACAATTTTCAACTCTTTTTATAATTTTATTTAATAGCTTGTTTTTATTTATTTATTTATAAGCATGGCTTTATAGTGCTTGCATTTGTCATGGAGTATGTTGACTTGTTCACGTATTAACAATATAGGATGTATGTGATGTAATGACAAGGTATTATCAACTTTATAATAAATTATAAAAAAAATAAATATGAAATTATAATATATATATATTTTTATAAAATGATTATTTATAAATTATAAATAAAATTAATGATAAGTAATATTTTTGGTAAATATGGAAATTAAGATGGATAATTAAGTATTATATAAATTTTTCTTCATGAGTAAGGTTTGTTTAATTATTATGTGTCACATCAAATAAGACTTGTCCAACTATCATATATTAAATAGTTAGTCTTCATTCACCTATTTTGTTACCTTAACTCGCTAAGCTGGATTGTTATTTCCAATAGCTTGTTGGGTGTAGATAGTGGTAAAGAGATATAGGCATGCATCACTTTTTCTTCACCATGAATTTCCATATCACCATTTGGACCCAAGCATATGGTACTGGAAGTTTCTTCCTAAATAGATTAGCATGAAATCCACAACTCATGTAGAAGTGCCACACAATTATGTCATCAAATTCAAGAATCGAATTCATAGCATTGTCATTCTTCATTAGTTCTCTAGAAGCAGTTTCCCTCTCAACCAAATCCATAATGTCACTTCGCTTCAAGGACTTGTTGATGGAATAATATTCGTCAAACTTTGCATTCCCAACCTTGTGTTTTCCATGGCAATGACCTTGTTGTAGGCACCAATACATATTTTAGTGCTTTAACATAAAACATACAAGGAGGCATCCATGGCCTTGGTGACTTCCAAGGACTGCACAAAAGGCTCCACAATGGAACATTAAGAAGGGCTATATCTACCACACCAAATTACATGAAAATGCAAAGTGGGTTTGTAGTGAGAAAGGGAACATGGAGTGTAACTAAATCTCACATACTAAGTTACATTGACATCCACAATGGGTATGGTGGTAAGCACGAAACATTGTGATAAGTTAAAACAAAAAGTTTTTATTCCAACATTTCTCGCACCTGTGGAAAATCAAGAGGATTTTGATAAACACATTCGAGTGGATGGACACTAAAGAAATCAAAGTTATTATTCAAGGAAGATATTTAATCCCACTAATATTGATTTGGTTGGGTTGGTCATATCATTGTCGCTTCTTGAATCTAGAGAACCCTTAAAATAGAGAATGAATATTATGCGAATGCACATGTCATGAAAAGCAGGATTTGGACAACCATCTATTGGTGCATATCCTTTCTTTTGGCTGCGTTTTTTTATATTTTCATAAAAAAATCAAAACACAATAAACGTTATAAGCAAATTTCTCAAAATATGCTGCGTAGGAATTTAAAAACATATTAGGTGTGCGTCACACTTGCCTTTTATCTATAAAAGCATTACTAATATAAGAAAAAATATAGAAGAGCACGAATATTGAGAAACAAACAATAATATTGGTGTAAAAAATTAGTTGCAAGGCATTTATCTTTCTAAATGCGAAAAAATCAAATATGCTCTCTAAGATCTTAAAATTTCTCATTATATATTTCATAGGGTATCATAATATTATTATTCTACTGTGTCACACTTTCCTGTTATTTATATAAATATTATTAATATAAGAAAAAAAAACTTAAATATTGAAAAATAAACTATAATTTAAAATTATAAAATTAGTTTCACAACATTTATCTTTCTAAATACCAAAAAAATCATCTAATTGATATAAATGATTAGAAACACTCTAAAATCATATATATAATTCGTATGTACTAAACACTAATTTTCAAAATATTACAGGATTAAATTAAGTAGTCTAGTAGTGAAATTACAAATAGCATTTGCCAAAAAAAACTACTTTTAAATACAAATACAATCGACTCCAACTTCACACAACAAAAACAAGGAGCGGAAATAAAATAAAATTAACCACTTTGATTTTTGGAAATAGAAAACACTCACATGTCCAAAGAAGACCTAACGTATCTCATGAATCACGAGGAAACAATACAAATGCGTATAAAAGGGGTATTTCCGAGATAAAAGGCTTCATACTACACGTTAATTTTTCTTTTAATTAAGTAATGTATGTGTAAATTTAATAACATATAATCCCATATAGCTTGCCCATGTGCTTTTTGTGTGAGCCTAGGAACGTGTGCGCTAGGAGGGAACAGTATCATAAAATGATATATGTGAATGGCAACAAATGGAGTGTATATTTAAAAGTATTGTTATGCAATATTAATCTTTGTTGGCGTTAACTTTTATTGATGTCGACAAATGGTTTTCATTAATATTTTTTTAAGAATAAAATGATATTTTCTACTCAGAATAAAAGTAGTTATATTGTTTTTAGATCTTGTAATTAGATCTTGTAAGCTTAACTGGTTGCATAAATTTATTCATCTGTAAAGTAGTCAAAGATCAACTCATGGGAATAGTGGGTCCACAAAACAAGAGGGTTCATAAAACAAGAGACAAAATTATATGAATAATTGTCTGCACAAAAAAAAGGTCAAAGGAGACAAAAAGAGGATCCCACTGCTAGAAGGAGAAGTCACCAAGGCTGCTAATAAAGCCATTGTCGAGAATGGATAAGAATAACTTCCTCGACATAACAGAGCGGCCCTTTTTGGAGAGGGGGTCGACACACTGGTTTTCTTCCAAATATACATGGGAAAACATGATGCACTTGAAATGAAAAACTAGTTCTCTAATATGAGTCATCCAATTGAATATGGTCGGGGGTTAAAGGAAGTTTTCCCCTGCACCCAGTTTATACCAGATTTAGAGTCCCCTCTAATCACCATCTCTTCAATTTCTAGCCATGAAGCGCATTATAGAGCTCCACATAGAGTAACCAACTTAGCACGACTGTTAGTACGTGCTCTTGCACTCCAGTAGAAATTATATTGCAGACCTACCCACATCGAATGATAGCCCCACAACCACAATAACCATCAGAGGAGGCTCCATAAAAAAAAAACCACTAGGAGAGACCCATCAAATTCTCTATAAGCAATAGTCCTCCTACAAGGAGAAGGGAACCAAGGCCAGATCTCCCCAAAGAAACCCACAACCTTCGTACAGGTAGAGCGCACATCAGGAACTTCATGCTCAAATATGATGGAAATACTACATAGCCAAATTCCCTAGAATATACATAGCTGAAGTGCCCTGCAAGGCTTTTTTCCTCCAATCCAAATTTTAAAAGAAGAATTGATAGAGGAGAAACCAATCCTGGTTGAGATTTGTAGAAACTCAAACGCTTATTTCCAGATGGTGGTAGAAAAGGGACAACTGAGAAAGAGGTGAGTGACCTCTTCGTTTGCATATCCACTCATGGAGAAAATCCCTCATCCTTGGAAACCCCTATGCATGAGATTGTCCCATGTTAGTATACGGTTATGAAAGGTAAGCCAAAAGAAACATTTCATTTTTAGAGGGATGACATAGCTCCATATGTCAGTCAGCCCTCTATCACAATGTATAGGTTGAATATCCTTAGTGATGTAAGCATATATTTCTTTGACCAGGATGCTACCATCAACCACCCTACCATCCCATGTAAGTTGATCGTCTTTAAGGAAGGAGAATACTAGCATGACCAAGCGTATGGTCTTCATTAATATAATTGCACAAATTTACTCGAACAAGGCTAAGTTACAACTTTGCTTTTTGTGAAATGGCAATCTTTATTGTTACAATATGTATGTCATATACAACCTAAGATGTTTTGGTATGATATTTATTTAATATAATATAAATTAATTAATTACTTTTAAAATTTTAAAATAGATACATTTAACAATCATATATATATAAGAAAATGAAGAAAATGAAATATAGTAATTGTTGATTGTTAAATGTAATATGCAACAAATTAAATTTAGATTATAGAAGTAAAAAACAAACATTGGAAATGAAATTGATAATAGGGAGAACAATCCATTACAATTATATAAAAATGAATTCATAAAATCCTCTCATCTATTTCCCATAGTGAAATTATCCAAGTTCTAAAAACACTTGCCTCTCACACAACTAGTTAGTAACAAAGATGAAATGAAATTCAATTGAGCATTTAACAATAGCTAGAGTAGTACATCAACTAAAGGACATACATAGCTAGAAATTGTAAGAAACTAATCATGTTTCAAACTAATTGAAAAGCTTTATCCTCCATATTGGACAAGATCAACCATAATATATATGAGAGTAATGCTAGAATAGTCCAAGAGTTTGAGTGTTTACACCTGTAAGCATTAAATGAAGCAGTAGGAGAATAACAACAAGATAAAGCACAACTCTACAAGAGTATAAATATGATAGGGTGAATGCAGGAATATGGGTTACATTTTTTGGCTAAAATGTGGCGATGAAATTTAAAAATTTTAATCTTTTATTGAAGTGAAGCTCTCAAAATTCATATAAGCATTGTGAATTTTGATTCAGAGTAAAAAGGAAATTTGTGGAGAATTATGTTGTTCTCCTAATGATATTTTTTGCAAAAAACATTAGTGTCGTATAATATGTAAATTTTCCATTAAATGAAATGCTTTTCCTTGCAATTTTTCAAACATCATAAGAGGCATGTGTGTTTACGTAGCATAAATTAGTCTAAAATGTGTAATTTAAAAAAAAATATATATGTTAACATGATCTACAAGGAGAGAACTAAATTTTCCATATTAAAAATTTATTTTTATGCAAAATTATATTTTTTATTATTTTTCGAAGTTGGCAAAGTAATATTTCAATTGCACTTTGAAGACACATGTTTGTGTAAGGTTTTTTGAACTATTTGAATAAATTGAAAAATCCAATAGTACTCTTTTTAAGAGTACTAGTAAACGAATATAGTGGTATTTTAAAAATAAAAAAGTGTTGCATATATTTTATGTTACTGATATTCTATTCAACCTCTTTAAAATTATCTAAAATAATTTCAAGCATTATCTTTAAATGAAATTAGACGAAAAATATCGTATGAGTTCAAAAATGTAAGACTCATATGCCATTGGATATAAGATTCCTTTATGAATCCAACATGATCAACTCCACAACCTAAGGATATATTTTTCCCTTAGTCTGTTAGGGTACAAAATGGTGTTGCTGAAAATTCTGTAGAAGGGGTGCTGAAATTGTGTATTTTAGGAGCTCAGAAGCTCGATCGAGTTCTTAAAACGATCGATTGGGTGCTTACATTTTAAATCCATATAACTCGATTGAGGGTTTCGTAAACCCTCTATCGAGCCATTTACATGACTAACCAGGGGCTGGATTGGGCCTCTATAAAAGAAATTATGGATCCCACAATTTATATTTTAGAACCAATAAAGATCTAAATTTAATCCATCCATAATTTAACTGAGTTGATATGATATCATTTTACGAAAAACAAAAATTCAACTAGATCTAGGTTATGAACAATATTAGATTTTTTTTATGTTATTGCGCCGAGATGCACATTATACAACCCAATATGGGGGCTATATGTAAGTGTGTTTGTCTGTGCTAAAAATATACCTTATCATATACCTTGAATTTGAATGGATCATAAATCGACCTTCCACAAACATTTTTACTACATTAAAGTTACAAATTTTATTATAATTTTTGTTATCATATCATGTAGAAACCTTATTAAATTTAATATTAAAATATTAAAAATTTATTATTATTATTATTAAACTAAATTATGAAATTTGATACTAATATTAATATATTTCAATGTTAACAATATTAAATTTATTATTTTTGGATTAATATAATATTAAATTTGATATAATACAAAATTTGTTATATTATAATATATACTAGCACAACCACATTAATAAATTTGGTTGATATACATGGTAGGCATTAGAAAAAGAGTCATTAACACAAAAAGAGTCATGCAAGTTGACTCAATATGTTCATTTTATTTCACCGATTTTTTTTTATAAATCTCAAATCACGAAATATAATATTTTTAAAATCACAAAGTAATCATAACCTAAAGCTACCTAATGAAATAAAACATAAATAGTTTCAATTGGAAAATTTTAGATCAAATTTCCATAAAAATTTATCATTTTCGTAACCACCCCTCCCACATTTACCCAGTTTCAACGGCCTGCCAGGGTAAACATGAGACAAAGAGTTACTATGACATGAACCAACCTCTTATATCTAGTTAAGGAAGTTGGGCCTACAACTGACCACCAACTAGCAACTCAAAACATTCGTCGGGACTACAGGGACACTCAAGGGCCAAAGAACCACCCAGGTGACTAAACACTGAGTTGGGGCTCCTTTTCACACAATTTAACACCCAAATCCATGCATGAAAAGGCCTCCGTGTGGTTATTGGCCTCCAATTGCATGCAGGAGCCTACCCGGTGCAGTTGTGACCCAAATTCTCTAGTTTTGATTATGTGGTCTCATGATTAATGCCACCTTTTGAAACCTACCTCCAAATCATTGCCCAAAATTGCTTGACATTTTTTAGAATCAAATTTAACATGGAAACAATGATAAACATTCAATCTAATCTCAAAAACTTTCCCTAGACTTCCCAGAACGTAACAAACATTTCGTCAAACACATGGAAAACATGTAAGCTACATGTCATGAATGCATATCTTATCATAACAGTACGAGATTCATATGAAAATCATTGAAAAGGCCCTATGCCATCTCCACACAGTTGTAATAACACTTATTAGTACATCCACTCACCAACTGATTAATAGCTAAACGATTCATGACAAGAACCATAGAAGATACACATGATATGAACAACATATACTCATAAAATAACTAGCATATAAACCATGGAAACTCAACCATAATATCATCAACATATTTCCAACATATATACATGAGTCACAACAGAAGAATAGATCTTATTGACATATAAAAATAACAGCGAGGTTAGAGACTTCCACGTACCACCTGATCATAGATTGGGATGAACCAAATCTCTCTTTCCGCTAATCACCACTGCGCCATATTCCAAGCGTCAATGTGGGATCTCATGGAATGAACTAAACAAATCCAAACCCAAGGCTTGTAGAGGGAAAACCTCCTCAACCCTCATCTAATGATTCCACCTCACGATTAGACATCACTAACACCAATCAAATAGGTCTCTACCCAAGTTGTCCAAGGCTCCAAGAACTAGTAACTGAATTCACAACCTTCCAGAGCTCCATAGCATTTTTCCAACCCATCTCCATGGATAAGTAAATCAACCCACCAAGGGCTATAGACTGTTTGCCGCAACCTAGGCTCCAAGACTAGTAACTCAGCCCAAGTTGTTCCAGCGCTTCCGGAGCATTTTTTCCAACCGACAACCATAAGAAATTATGATCTCCAACCAGAGAACAATCAAGTGGAAAAACCCACAACACTATGGCTATCCAAGAAATGGCAAGGCAAGGCTAAAACCATTGTCAATGTAGGAAATCCTCCATTCCAATGACAACACATAACTAGAAAACCACATGCATATACCATGCATCCATAAATCAACAAGGAAATCACACATGAAACCTGGCACCTACAAAGAAATCTAGTTGTAGCTGTTGATCCACCTATTCCCTTACGCTTTTTTTCTTTCCTTTTGCTTCTTTCTCCAATTCGAAGCCAATACTAGAGTGCTCCAAGGATTCTCCAAAATTCTCTAATTGTGCAAGAGTATGAGAGAATGAGATAATAGAAGAGAGCTCCAAGCTAAAAATGAATTGAAAAAAGTTATGAACTGATCCTTAGAATCTTTTTTATTGTTGAGGCCTATATTTTCTTCATTTTCCTTCATTTTTCCTTAAAATTCCTTCTCATGCAACTTTTTGACCTTCCATCTCCCTTTTCTCCTATTTTCCTTTATTTCATAAATAACATGTCAATTATTTTCACTTTGCCTTTTCCAATTTCCATAGCCATTAATTAATCACAAGTGATCCCCATCTCTATGTTTTTCCCAACGTTCATCTTGGAATACATGTCCCATGACCTTGGTTTTGTTTTTTTATTTACATATGAAATCAACTAGGGGTTGTTACAACAACACACCCTACCCCCCCCCCCCCCCCCCCCCCCCCACCAACCCCCTTGTGGGAGCACATTCTAGAGCTCAATAGGGTTTATCCAACTCAGCTCTAGGGATAAGTAACCCAACCCACCAAGGGCTCCAGAGTGTTTGTCCCAACCTAAGCTCCAGGCTTAGTAACTCGACCCAAGTTGTTCCAGGGCTTCCACAACGTTTGTTCCAACCAACAACCATAATAAATTATGATCTGCAACTAGAGAACAATGAATTGGAAAATCCCGCAACACCATGGTTATCCAGGAAATGACAAGGCAAGGCTAAAACCATTGTGAATGTAGACAATCCTCCATTCCAATGACAACACATAACTATAAAACCACATGCATATACCATGCATCCATAAATCAACAAGGAAATCACACATGCAACCTAGTACCTACAAAGAAATCTAGTTGTAGTCGTTGGTCCACCTATTCCCTTACATTTTTTTGTTTTCCTTTGCCTTATTTCTCCAATTATAAGACAATACTAGAGTTTTCCAAGCATGCTCTTAGTGTGCAAGAGTATGAGAGAATGAGAGAACATAAGAGAGTTCCAAGCTAAAACTGAATTGAAAAAAGCTATGAACTCATCCTCAAAAGCCTTTTTATTATTGAGGCCTCTATTTTCTTCATTTTTGTTCATTTTTCCTTAAATTTCCTTCTCATGCAACTTTGTGACCTTTCATCTCCCTTTTCTCCAATTTTCCTCTATTTCATAAATAAAATTCCAATTATTTCCACTTTTCCTTTGCCAATTTCCATATCCCTTAATTAATCACAAGTGATCCCCATCACTTTTTTATCACATGACCTTGGTTTTTTTTTTTTTTTACATAGGAAATCAACCAAGGGTTGTTACAAACCCCCCTTCCCACCCCTTGGGGAAACATTGTCCTCAGTGTTCAATGACACTTATAAAGCAACAAAACACATGATGCACATAGATATTTATAACACAACTTGATGTAGCATTTACATCATATCATATGAACATCATAACATGAATACCATACTGCTTATTAGAGCTTTATAACAAAGCTCAATGTGGTATTTACACACATATACATATACATACATAACCAAAACATCAAAACATATATCAAAGAACATCTTCTCAACCAAAAAATAAAGAAGGATACATAGCCCACATCTGATCATCCATCTCCCATGTAGCTTCATTGGGCCCAAAGTGCTTCGACTACACTTCAACTTGCTCGCTTGCTCTATTCTGGAGCATGATCATATTTCGCTGCAAAATTCACTGAGGTTCCGACGGAAATTCTGCTTCTGGATCCACATGCAATACATACCAATCAATCACATAATCAACATCTTTCACATACTTTTTAAGCAATGACACATGGAAAACATCATGGAATTTCACTATCGCAGGCAATGCAACTCGGTAGGCCACTGGTCTAATCCTCTCGAGGATCTCGAATATCCCCACAATACCGAGGTGCCAACTTAGTACATGATCCAATCCTAAAGGATATTCTCTCGGTCTTGAAGTGGAAGTACACATGTTTCCCAACCTTAAACTCCTTAAATACCTTATGTGGATTTGCATAACTCTTCTCTCTATCTGTGCTTCCTTTAGATTCTTCTGGATAACCTTCATTTCTTGTTCCATCTCAGCTGACATGTTCGGTCTAATCAATACCATGTCCAGTGGATCATTCCAACTAATAGGAGTATTACAACTCCACCCATATAGTGCCTCAAATAAACGCATCTTCAAAGATTCCCGATACCCATTATTGTATGCAAACTCTACTAGTGCAAGATACTCTTCCCACTTCCGCTGCTAATACATAACATACATTCTCAACATATCCTCAAGAATCTTGTTAACCCTCTCTGTCTGCCCATGTTCCTGTGGATGATACGATGTATTGAAGGCTAACTTTGTCCCCAAATCTGCAACAACTCCTTCCAAAACCTGGAAGTGAACTTGGCATCTCTGTTTGACATAATCTTCCTAGGAATGCCATGTAACCTCACTATCTCCCTGATGAAGACCTGAGCTACTTCACTAGCGGAATTCATAGACTTCACTAGAATGAAGTGAGATACCTTATTCAACCTCTCAAATACAACCATAATAAAATCATGTTGCCTAGATGTCCTCAACAAAAATGTAGTGAATTTCATGAAAATGACCTCTAATTTCCACTATAGAATTGAAATCAGCTACAATAACCCACCTAGATTCTTATACTCTGCTTTTACCTGTTGACAATCTAAACATATTGCAACAAACTCAACTACCTGCTTCTTCAAATTCAGCCAATGGTAGAGATTCTTAACTATTGTCAATGCCTTATGATATCCCTAGTTACCTGAAGACAACTTAACATGAAATTCCCACAAGGTAAGCTTCTTGAGCTCACTGTTGTATGGCACATAGATCATGTCCCTAAATCTAACTAAACCATCTACCATGAGATGATAATCCACATCATGTTCACTTGTACCCTGCTACTATGACCTGTGCTTAGGCTACTGGCACCTGTCATCCTATTGTCCCGGATACAAGATCTGATCCTAAATTTCTCCCATATGAACTCATAGTTGCTATGTTTTTTACCTACATTCTTCTGCTAAGAGCATATTCAACCATGTTCTCTTTACCCTTAATATACCTAATCTCAAAGTCAAACTCATTGAGCATGGTCAACCACCTCGCTTGCCCGGCATTCAGATTAGGTTGGTCAAACAAGTACCTCAACCCATTGTGATCACTCATAAAAATGAACCTCCTACCAAGAAGATAGTGTCTCCACATCTTCAATTCATGAATGATTGCTGCCAACTCAAGATCATGCGTGATGTAGTTATGCTCGTCCTCATTCATTTTGCTTGAATCGTAGCATACTACATTTCCTTCATGCATAAAGACTCCACGAAGTCCTCCCTTGCAATCATCTATACGTACCACAAACTCTTTATCTATATCTTCAATATTCAAGATTGGATAATTTGTACTTGTAATTACTTCAACTGCTCAAAACTAGTTGCACATTCCTCTGTCCATTAAAATTTATTCCCTTTTCGTTGCAAGGATGTAATAGGATAGGAAATCTATGAGAATTTCCTTAGGAACCACCTGTAATAACCCACTAGCACCATGAATGATCTGACCTCATCCACATTCCTAGGATTTTCCCACTCCATGATAACTCTGATTTTTTCTAGATCCACTACTATACCATCCTTGGAAACAAAATGCCCCAAGTATATGTGTATTTTGGGAATATTTCACATCAACAAGTTTAACTAAACTGTCTCGCTCTTTCTGACAAGTGTGCCAAGGGTCATTGATGATTCATTTGGCAGGATAAGTTCTTGTCAGTGAATAGGAAGGAACTTAAAATAGGCTATGTTTGGTAGTAGAGTGTAAGACACTTCTCAATTCTTAGAAAAATGGTTTAGATTAAGTCTAAAGTAGCTTTCTGAAGAAAAGTACATAGTGCATACTAGCGGTAAGCACCCACTATAGTAATCTAAAGTAGGAATATATCGAGCCATTACACCAGACACAATAACTTTGATATACTTGATAGTTATGATAAAAAAAATTAACGAATTTAATTAGTTTATCTTCTAATCATATGGATAATCTATTAGTTCTTACTATGTTGTAGAATTATATCATTGTTAATTCTTAAGTATATGCTTCCTATGTCATCATTATGTCGTGCTTATGTTCAGGGGAAGTTAGCAATGTGTTGGTCATTTTTCAAGTTGTCTCTTGATCATTATATCGACCATTTCTGGTTGTTAAGTTAATTTCATTTTCTGAAGTATCTTTTTCATGTACTCATGTTAGTATTTAAGGTCCCCAATAACTTCTTTTTAACAGGTCTACATTTATCAAATTCGATAAGTTTCTCTAACAATCATACCTAGAATAACACCTTGGCTCTATTTCCATCATCTATAGGTGGTCTTATAGTCATCATTTCTTTTCATAATTGTTCATTGACTGAGTGGTTTCACTTGTGTTCATTGGTAGCTTATAATATCACACATTAGGATGTGTATAGTACCTTCGGTTCCATTTTCCTTATTGGTGGAATTCCTTTCCTCTGTCGGCATCTTTCAATATCAGTTGTTACTCAAGGGGTATTCTTCATGTGTGATGTTCCTTGCAATATTTCATTTGAGTCCTTCCAAATCATTGGCCTTTTGGCTACACGTGCGTTATTTAATTGGGGGCTTAACACCCTTTTTCAATCAGATATTTTCCCCTCAACTTCAACTCCTTTTCTCTGGTAATAAGGTTTAGGGTCTCATTTAGTACCTTGGGGTTTGCAGCCATCAATGGTAGTTTTGATTATTGTTGATAGTGGAAATACACCAATGCCCCCTGTTTGATAAATTATATTGGTTTTCAACTTCAACACATCTATTCACGGTTGTTAGAATGTACTACTTACATTGATGCCTATTATCATCAATGATGGGTTTTCTTTCATTTGTTAATGGCATAAATCAATGAGCGGTTGTAATCAAATAGTTTATCACATATTTTACTTCAACATCTGTTTCTATGTTAGTCTCCACTTTAGTACCATCTTTCATGTTGACACCCAAGTTTTTGGAGAATAGCACTCATTTTCATATGTTTCTAGTACTTAGAAGGGGGATTATTTTTTCAGTTTATTGCTCCAAAAATCATCTTGCTTTATATAATAAAACATAGCTAAACTATGCATTATTCATGGCTATGACCTATTATCTTAGATCCATTGTGTAATCTGTTAATCTTTATGGTTGTCACTTTTCAT
Organism: Pinus tabuliformis; assembly: GCA_031772625.1. Classification (NCBI taxonomy): domain Eukaryota; kingdom Viridiplantae; phylum Streptophyta; class Pinopsida; order Pinales; family Pinaceae; genus Pinus; species Pinus tabuliformis. The sequence goes on from CM062804.1 coordinate 1,354,530,239, forward strand.
ATATATATATATATATATATATATATATATATATATATTTTATATATATATATATTTATATATATAGATATCAACAATCTACTTGATTGGTGAACATGTTTTTTGATCTCTAAGCATGGGTTTTCCCACCTTGCTAAATGCATTGTATTAAGTCGGTTCTTTTTTCATGGTTATTTTTTGGTCCATTGTCTCGTGAACTCCTCCTAAGCCCACTAGATAACATCTTTCCAATTTTATATAATGCCTTTTGGCCATTAAATACCCTTTTGATCTGACATATTATGGGGACTCTATTATAGTATCATTCCCCACATTTATTGGAAGATGTACATATTGGCTTGATCTTATCATCCCTATCCCCACTGCAAACATTTTTTTTCCCAAAAGAGATCTTTAAAAAAAATGAGTTGGGTTCGTATACACCCATTTTGACCTAGCATAACACAGACATACACAAATCTCATGAAACAAAAGTGCATATACGCCAGTTTCCTTAAAGAAACTAATGTATGCCCTCATTTTGAACCAAAACATTTTTAGTGTTTATATTATTGTGTGTTTTAGGCTAGGATTTGTGGTCTAATAGGGAGCCATATCCTATATCCCATACCTTAATGACCATAACCTATTTCTAAGATATTGATTCATCCCATGGATGGAGGATAAGACAATATTTGATTGAGTATCCTTATGTTGGTGATTTCCTCATTGATCCTTATATGGAATTCCCTTGGATTTTAAATCCCTTTTCCCAAAAAGGAAACCCTCATTTCCTAATATAGTTATTTATTTCAATATCTGAGAAGAGCCTTACTCTTTTTCTCATTTAGAAGCATAAGATTCTATGGAAGAGACCTTCAGTGACCTAGGGTGGAGGGATTTGGGGGATCAATGTCATCAACAAATATTAGTTGATCTCAACACTTTGTATTTTTTTCATATTTTGTTAATAAGAAACTTTTTCCTCATTTTTCCAATTCAATATTATTGCATTATATTTTTCAATTATGAGTTATTATGATAATTTTCTTCATTTAAATCATTTAAGTTTTCTTGAAATATATTATGAATCTTTTTTTGTTTTTTGTTTGTACCTAAACATTCATAAGGAGAAGGTTCCCTCAATATAACTTCACTAACCTTCGTTATCCTAGGTAATTAATTTTTCCTTACTTAGCAGTTCTTCAATAATTTTTATTATTTTTCAATTGGATTGAGCCTCTTTAAGTATGCTTTTTTGTGGTCTTCAACCGAAACCATAGGGAAGAAATTTACTCTAATAGCATGCTTTCATAAAAACCTGGAATGTATTCTGCAAGATCATCAAGTTCATTTTGAAGATTCCATATCAAAGGATAGTAACTCGTAAGGTCATGATGAGCATGAAAATTATATGGAATATGATAATATTGCTATACAATGCGACATTATTTCAAAATGTGATAGTTCTGCTACAATATGTGATGATGTTACAAATTCTGATAGTTGATGTAGTAGAATACAACATGAAATATGTAGAAATGGTTAAGAGGAAATTTGTATACATGTGGAAGGTAGTCTAAAGCACACGTTGAAGAAGGAAATTTCTATTGAGTCAAAACTAGAAGGTCACACTACAAAAGAAGAATCATTGGAAAGAGATGGATTCCAAGATGGAAATGAAAAGGAAGAAGTTGGAAATAGAAGGTCATGAGGATTGGTAATCAAAGTAGTATGAGAAGACCATTTGCAAGTGGAAGGTGAGCAATTTGCTGAAGTTAAATAAATACAACATTAAGAAGGAAGAAAGAGTAGCTTGCAGAAAGAATAGAAGTTGGCTTGAGGGAGAAGAAAGGACATCTCATTAGTGATGCAAGGAAATGGTTGAGGTTGGTATGGCCTTAGACCCAACAACCCAACAATCTGTATAAACTAATATGAAGTCTGTGATCCATTGAATTTATATTTCTACAAAAAAAAGATAGAAAAAATTTAAAAACTTAGGTTTCAAAATTATATCCCTATACATATTTGTTGTTTATTTGTGTGATTATATTGTTGTGTTTATTTTGTATCTATGGTTGTACATTACATTTTGTTGTATGGATGATTAATATTGTAAATATGTCAAGGATGGACAATATATTATCTTATGGAGAACAATGTCCTCCTCAATTTATAACATTATGTGTATATGTATGTGTGCATGCATGTGTGTGGAAATATTCACTAATTATGGCATTATTCTTGAGTTTCAGAATTATGTAGGGAAGTATTTTAGTGTGTTGAAGCATGAGTCAATTCTATTGTGTATGATGCTCATGAGGATGAGAGTTCCTATTGAATATAAGTAAGAATATAAATATTCCCATATGGGAAACGATAATTTCTTTGTTTTATGACGTAACCATTGATTAAATGAAGTGGCATAACTTATAGGCAATGCTACTATAAAGAGAGCATAGAAATGTTGTATAATATATAATTGTTGTCGAAGGCTCTATATGGGTTGCCACCCTTATGCTACAAATTGAGTTATATGGAGTACATGTGATCATGCATACTTGTGTTATGTGGTGTCCATTTACCAATTCTATAAAATGGTAGACAATGAGGATGCGTAATTCCAATGGTTATAGCATTCTTTGTTTGAGAATATTGTGTGGTTTTATTTTGTTGTAGAAGATTTAGAGTTCCTACATTCCCTAATTATTTAGGTGAAGGAATTCCACTACGAATTTACTCTAATAGATGAGGGGAGGTGTATCCTCTTAAATCATTGATGAACTATTGGCTATTAGAGACTTTGCAAAAAGAGAATAATAAAAAGATTGTGGTAGGAGAAATCAAATATTCTATAAAGGTAAAATCAACTTAAGCATTACTTACATAAAGCTAACATACAATAAAAATGAAACTATATATCACTTACTAATCATAAAAAAATATTAATAGAAAATTTGTCCTTACTTTGCAAATTAGGGAAAACTTGATTTTTTTTTGCATAAAAATATATAAACATAATCTAATATGAAAACTGAAATCACCTACAACATTTCTTATCGTTACTAAACAAACATTTATATCAAACATGTTTTAAAACACCATTAACCTAAATTTTGTACTCAATCTTACAAATTTTTTATGATCAAATTCTTTCTTCTAAATTGTTTATAATAAAAAAGTTATTAATTATCCAAATCACACTTAATAATTCCGATGTTCTATAATTTTCCACAAATATAAATGAAAATTCTCTCTCCTAATTTATTTATAATAAAGAATTATCTATCAACCCAGTCACTTAATTATTCATAAAGTGAAACCATTTCATTTAAAAGTAACATCATATGGAGCAAGCAACGGTCGATCTCAAACTAAAATATGGATGGTGAGCATATCAAAAGGCACAGCCTGATACTTCAAAACAATTTTAGACATATTTATTGACCATAAAGAATACTGAACTTATTAAAAAAACAGGTCAAAGATATCCTTCACAGGGAGTAGCAAGTTGACGGTTGGACATATTTGTTGGACATTTTTTCTGTTAAAATCCCAAAAACAAAAATAAACTTAACACAAAGACAATGCTCTGATTTCAATACAGGATCTTTAATCATAAAAAAAGATTGTTACAGAATTGTCTTCCTCTACAGAGGGGTTACATCAGGAACGCTCCAGTTCCAGAATCTGTTTTAACTATCTTAGCACTGCTGTGCGTTTACAGATAATTGCAAAGCTCTCAGATTCTTCAAAGATTTCTCACTCTGTCTAACTTGTCTACTGAACTGTTGTTCATTACACATTATATATGTTGAAAAAAATATCTGATTCCAAACGATAAGATAGAAGAAAAATATCCTACCTGCATTTACCAACCGCAGTAAATAGCTTTGATTACTCAGTTGAAAATATCCTATCTACATTCAATGCAGACTTATCACAATATCGCACCATCGCATAGCGAAATGCCAATTTTACGATGTGCCGAAGCGATATCCATATATGCGATGCATTTTAATCTATGCCTGAAAAACATTACAAAACATGGGAAAGTTGGCCGCTGGCGGAACTTAAATTTTATACAGCACAATGCCATATGCCCGTCGGGTCCGGCTATCAGATCGCAAACATAACTATGCGAAGGGCCTACCACCTTTTGAAAGCGCTGATGCGATATTGGCGATGCGATATCGCAATGCTACCACCGATACGCCGATGTTCCAACCCGCCGATATTCCGACTCGCCGATACGCCGATTCACCCATCGGCGATCACTCATCGGCGGGGTCTTGAGTGTCACTACCTGCTTCCTCCGATTGCGATCTGCCGACGCGATCTGGATCGTTGATCGGCCAGATCCAGTGGCTCTCGTGAATTGACTCTTTAAGCTTGCGATTTTGTTTCATGAAGGTTCCAGAGAGTTTTTGCCTCTTGATAGTGCATTTCCATGAAGTAAGAAATCGCTGATCGTGCATGGCAGTTGGAATTAATATTCGAACACTCCCCTTTAATTTCAACTGCTGGGCGTTCAAACATACCCAGACATTTCCTGAAATGATCAAAACTTTTCTTTGCCAATGGTTTTGTGAAGATGTCCGCTAATTGATCCTCTGTACTGCAGTGCTGCAAAACAATCTCACCATTGTTAACCAATTCACGTATGAAGTGAAATTTGGTGTCTATGTGCTTTGTCCTTTTATGAAAAACAGAGTTTTTAGACAATGCTATTGCTGAGCTATTGTCACAGTAAATGGTTGTGCCCTTTTCTTGTTCATGACACAAATCTCTGAGGACTCTTCTCAGCCACACTGCTTGGCATGCTGCTGCTGTTGCTGCCACGTACTCTGCCTCTGCTGTTGATAAAGACACAATAGGTTGCTTCTTGGAAGCCCATGAGATGGCTCCAAATCCCATATGAAACACATATCCTGATGCGCTTTTCCTATCATCAACACGTCTAGCCCAATCACTGTCAGTGTAACCTGTTAACATGAAACTTTCAGAAGAGGAGTATAGAATACCAAACCCCTTCGTTCCATTTACATACCTTAGAATCCTCTTGGCTGCCTGCCAATGAGTCTCTTTCGGTCTTTCCATAAATCTGGAGATTAAACTCACAGCGTGCATAATGTCCGGCCTAGTTGCAGTCAAGTACATAAGGCTGCCAACTATGCTCTTGTACAATTTTGGATCAAAATCCTTGCTGCTATCTTCTTTGGTCAATTTCAACCCCATTACAGTTGGAGTCACAGCTGCCTTGTTGTTCTGCATGTTAAATCTCTTCAACACTGTTTCTACGTATTTAACTTGAGAAATGAAAACACCATTTTCTCTTTGGTCTACTTCAATTCCAAGAAAATATCTTAAGAAGCCCAAGTCAGTCATTTCAAATTCACTCTTCATGACTGCTTTAAAATCAACAATGAGAGAAGCATCATTGCTAGTAAAAATTAAATCATCTACATATAAAACAACAATAAGAATCTTACCGTCATTCTCCTTTATGTAGAGTGTGGGTTCACCATCACACTTATCTAACCCATTCTCAACCAGATAAGCATCTATTCTGCTGTATCATGCTCTTGGAGCTTGCTTCAACCCATAAAGAGCCTTCTTCAGTTTGCAGACTTTATGCTCTTGGCCTTCAACTTCATAGCCTGGAGGTTGTTCAACATAAACCTCTTCTTTTAACACCCCATTCAGGAATGCAGATTTAACATCCATATGATAAATCTTCTATTTGTGTTGTGCCGCAATAGACAACATTGTTCTAACTGTTTCCATCCTTGCTACTGGTGCAAAGGTTTCATCATAGTCTTTGCCTTGTTGCTGCTTGTAGCCTTTCACAACAAGTCTTGCTTTGTGCCTGTCAATCTTGCCTTCAGCATTGCTTTTGGTCTTATAGACCCACTTAACTCGAATGGCATTTTTGCCTTTAGGGAGGTCCACTAACTCCCATGTTTTACTCTTCTCAATTGCACCAATTTCTTCATTCATTACTTCAATCCATTTATCTTCATTTACAGCATCTTCAAAATGAACTGGGTCATCAACATGACAATACAAAGCAAATAATGAATTCAGACCGGTATTGTTACTTACCTCTCCTTGTTCATAAATCTCATTCAGATTTCTAAATCTTGGTCTTCTTGGTGTGCTTGGAGTTCCATCCGAACTTGAGGGTATTTCAGATCCCTGTGGTGTGCTTGAAGAAGCACTTCCTTGACTTCTTAAAGTTGTTCGAATTCCAGCTTGTGGTGTGGTTTGTTGTACTTGCAGTGGTGGAGGAGGAGCCACTAATGAATGATTATTTGCTGTTGTCCCTTCCTCTTCTTCTTCGTGAGACACAATTGTCTTCACATTCACTGTCTTCTCTAAGCTTCCATCCCAAGCTTCATCTTCAATGAACTGCACATCTCTGCTTATTATCAATTTCTTGGTGGATGGATTATAGAGTTTGTATGATTTTGACTCATCACTATAACCAATAAAGACACACTTCTCCCGCTTACTGTCAAGCTTCTTCCTTAGCTGATCCGGTACATGTGCATATGCTACACAACCGAATACTCTCATGTGAGTGACTGTTTGCTTTTTACCACTCCACGCTTCTTCTGGTATTTTGTTCATGACAGCGTTGGTTGGGCATCTATTCAAGATGTAAACTGTGCAAGTGACAGCTTCTGCCCAATACTCATGCGGCAAGTGCTTTGCCTTTAGCATACTTCTGACCATGTCAAGAATGGTCCTATTCTTCCTTTCGGCAACACCGTTTTGCTGAGGTGTATACCTCGCGGTGAACTGCTTTTGTATGCCATTCTCTCTGCAAAAACGCAGAAAGTCTTTGGAGATGTATTCTCCTCCTCTATCTGTTCTGAGCACTTTGATATAATGCCCACACTGCTTTTCAACAAGAGTTTTGAAGTGGCGGAATTTCTCAAACACTTCACTCTTCTGTTTCAACATATACACCCATGTCTTTCTGGTGTAATCATCAATGAAAGTTAAAACATATTTATTTCCGGAAAATGATGGTATTTGCATCGGTCCACACACATCAGAGTGAACAATTTCCAAGGGTGCTTTTGCCCTTATACTCTTCCCTGCTGGAAAGCTTTCTTTGTGTTGCTTGCCCAAAATGCAGCCTTCACAAAGGCTGTCTGGTTTCTCGATCAATGGCAATCCCTTTACCATTCCCTTTCTGTGCAACAGATTCAAGCCTCCGAAATTGAGATGTCCAAATCTCAAATGCCACAACCAATTCACATCTTTCACTTGTTCCTGAAAGACTTCTTGTGTTACAGCTGCAATAGTTCTTACTTCCTTCAAATCTGCCCTAAGTTTGAGAGGAAACATTCTATTGTTGGTCATCTGCACCTGTGCGATGATCTTTTTGCTTGGAGGTATGTCTCTGATTGTACACATATCATCTTGGAAGAACACATTGTAACCTTTGTCAATGAGCTGTCTGATGCTCAAAAGATTACATTTCAAACCAGGTACATAGTATACCTCTGGCACAATCATCTGTTCTCCATTTCTTGCTTGGATACTGACTCTGCCCTTACCCTTGACAGATATCTTACTATCAGTTCCTGTTGTTACCTCAGATTTCACATTTTCATCCAGATTTGCAAACATTGCAATATTTCTAGTCATGTGATTACTACAACCTGAGTCTAAGAACCAAAAATATTCTTGTTTGTCTTGTGCAATATTACATATTAACAGCACAATCTTTGGATTCTTATCTTCTTGATTTGCAAAATTAGCATTCTGCCTACTATTCATGTAATTTTGTTTTTTTCTACATTCATTGGCGTAGTGCCCATATTTCTTACAATAATAACATTGGACTTGGGATTTGTCATACATTTGTCCATGAGCTTGTTGTTTGCTTGAACCTTCAGCTTGGTTCTGATTACAACTCCTTTCGCTTGTGCTAGTAGGATAATTTCTGCCTCTGTTTTGGCTTCTTCCACGTCCTCTGTTATTTGTTCTGCCTCGACCTCTTCTTTGGCCAAAAGACATCTGAGTCTTGAATGCTTGCTCAAATGAGGAATCTGTTCCTCTACTCAATCTGTGTTCATGAGAAAAAAGTGAAGCACTCAGCTCATCTACCATGAACTGTGAGAGATCTTTTGTTTCTTCTATTGCTACTACAATAGATTCAAACCTTGAGGGTAAATATCTCAAGATTTTCTCTACAATCCTTCTATCTTCAAGAATATCACCATGAGATCTTATCTGGGTTATCAACCCAATAACCTTAGTGAAGAATGAATCTATTGTTTCAGATTCCTTCATGCTGAGTGTTTCAAAGTCTCTCCTCAACATCTGCAACTTTGCAGTCTTCACCTTCTCCATGCCTTGATAGGCAGTTTTGAGAATATCCCATGCCTCCTTGGATTTTGTTGCTGCTGCAATCCGAGGAAAAACACTTTCATGTACCGATTGGAAGAGAAAAAAGAGGGCTTTGGCGTCCTTCTTCCTGTCGCTCTTCAACTGGTCGCTTTCTGCTACTGTCAAAGCAGCCCACGATGTTGCATCTGCAGGTTCAGCATAGCCAGATTCAACCAGCTCCCATATTCCTTGAGAAGCAAACAATGCTTTCATTGTTATGGACCAATAACTGTAGTTTTTCCATTAAACTGTGGCAGTTGGGGATTTGTCAAACCAATTCCAGCATCTACCATCTTAACCTGTATAAATAAAGAAGAGATACTGACTGTATAATAAAAAGCAAAAAAAAACTTTCTCTACTTGATAAGCTTCTTACAGCTCCTACAGTGAAAAACAAACTCCGTTTTTGAATAACTCAGTGCCTAGACTAGCTCCGATACCACTGTTGGACATTTTTTCTGTTAAAATCCCAAAAGAAAAAATAAACTTAAAACAGAGACAATGCTCTGATTTCAATACAAGATCTTTAATCATAAAAAAAAGATTGTTACAGAATTGTCTTCCTCTACAGAGGGGTTACATCAGGAACGCTCCAGTTCCAGAATCTGTTTTAACTATCTTAGCACTGTTGTGCGTTTACAGATAATTGCAAAGCTCTCAGATTCTTCAAAGATTTCTCACTCTGTCTAACTTGTCTACTGAACTGCTGTTCATTACACATTATATATGTTGAAAAACATATCTGATTCCAAACGATAAGATAAAAGAAAAATATCCTACCTGCATTTACCAACCGTAGTAAATAGCTTTGATTACTCGGTTGAAAATATCCTATCTACATTCAATGCAGAATTATCACAATATCGCACCATCGCATAGCGAAATGCCAATTTTACGATGTGCCGAAGCGATATCCATATATGATATGCATTTTAATCTATGCCTGAAAAACATTACAAAACATGGGAAAGTTGGCCGCTGGCGGAACTTAAATTTTATACAGCACAATGCCATATGCCCGTCGGGTCCGGCTATCAGATCGCAAACATAACTGTGCGAAGGGCCTGCCACCTTTTGAAAGCGCCGATGCGATATCGGCGATGCGATATCGCAATGCTACTGCCGATACGCCGATGTTCCGTCTCACCGATACGTCGATTCGCCCATCGACGATCACTCATCGGCGGGGTCTTGAGTGTCGCTGCCTACTTCCTCCGATTGCGATCTGCCGACGCGATCTGGATCGTTGATCGGCCAGATCCAGCGGCTCTCGTGAATTGACTCTTTAAGCCTGCGATTTTGTTTCATGAAGGTTCCGGAGTGTTTTTGCCTCCCGATAGTGCATTTCCATGAAGTAAGAAATCGCTGATCGTGCACGGCAGTTGGAATTAATATTCCAACAATACTGTTACAATGCTTTTGAGATAAAACTATCCACCTACAACTTTCTGCAATACTTACAGCTCTGCATTGGTATGATGAACTGAGGTAAGGAACCATCTGCAACAATTTATTATTTGTGGCCTGATTCGAGACCATAACGAACCCAATAATTTCGATTAAATAAGTTTATGTTACGCCCATTTCTTGATTAATCATGAACCCACTAATTGGGACACCGCACTTCCGGGAGCCCACACGCCCGACCGAGGGCTGAAGTAGGAATGGGTGACTCTGGAATTTAGCAGCTCCACCATACGACTGCTTTTCACGCATCTGGGTGCTTTGTATTGATTGATGGATGCCTTTTCGCAGACAGCATGATCCATCACTTCCTCAAACGTTCCCTCTTCAACTATTCTAATTTCTAAGGGACCGATGGACTTATCAGCCCCTCTTCCTTGCCGATAGACAGAATTCAGGGATTCCTCTATAGTGAAACAGCATTCGTCAAAAACTGAGGAAGGAACTGCACCTGCAACTTCTTTGGTGTTGTAGCGAGGTTCCCAGTATAACACGTAGTGACCAGGTGATGTGGATGTGTCGGCGAAACTTGTATAGTCCATCAATGTGATGTTGAAAGGCTTGAGATGCTTAACACATTTCTCTACCGAACTTTGAAGCTCTGCTTCATCCGTTTTTTCTGTGTGGATACTCAGCACAACATTCTGTCTGCAAACAAAATGGAATTGAGGTGCCCCGTCGTGAGACCCGGTCACCCGCAACACGTCCTCCATTCTATAGCGATACAAACCTGCACGCAGATTTATCAATTAAAACATTATTTGACACATTAGAGAAACAACTTTTGCTGAAAATCATGTGCTACTCATGTAGTACCTGCATATGTGGTGACTACAAGCTCCTACTCTTCTCCAATTTGCACGTGAACAAGTTTAACTAAACCCTCTTGCTCTTTTTCGTCGAGTGTTTTAGGGTTCGTTGGCGATTCGACTGTGGGGCCAAATTCTTGTCGGTGGACTGGAAGGAACTCAAAGTAGGCCATGTTTGGCATTAGAGTGTAAGACACTTCTGCAGGGTTGCAAAGAGGGTTCAGGTTGAGTCCAAAGGAGCCTTCTGAGGAAGAGTACATAAATGCATACCAGGGGTAGGCCCCCGCTGTAGTAATCCAAAGTAGGAATATATTGAGCCATTGCACCAGTCACGATAACTTTGATATACTTGGTGTTAGGCCAAAGGCGAGTTATAATTCCTTGCCATGAAGGAGCTGAGCATTCGCTTTCAATAAGTTGACCCAATTCTGGATTTGGGCTTAGCAGCAGCTTCTCGACAGATTCTCTGACGGATGGATCCGTTACTTCTTTGTTGAGAATGCCAGTTTTTATGTCCAGACATAGTTGTCTCCAGTGCTCTCCCAGAAAGCGTATGGTTCTAATGAACCCAGAAGCAAAGATGGCTCCCATCCGGAGTACTTCATAGTTTTGAAGGAGGCCGCATAGCAGTTGGCAATACATGCTCTGATAGGCATTTGGACAGAGGATTGTCTCTAGGGAACTGGTATAGACTCTGTGGGGATCATAAGGTCGCTCCTTTAAGAAGCGACTCTTATACCACCTTGTGGAGGAGCAACGTGCGAGCAAACCACCGGGAGTCCTGGACTCATTATTAATGAAGTGGAAACACATGCCTTTTCCCTCGTCCATTCCTTGCATATATCTGCACCTCCACGAGTAAAAAGTGATAGTAATCAATGACAGAGACATCAAAGGGGCTATCAGATTTGGGGAATATTTTATAATTTAACATAAGCAAAGTAAATCACTAGCTAGATTTGTGTGTTCTTAAAAATTGCCATTGACTAGCTAGATTGAGTGTTGTTAAGAATCTTACTGATTCATGATGGGCATGACAAGACTGATCAAAAGAGCTCTCCTCTCCAGATCCTCTTCGATAGTGGGCACCAATTTAGATTGACCTTCCGAAGTTCCCGTGCTACACAAAATGTTACAATCAAATTTCGTCAAACTAAATATATTTGTGCAAAGGATTGAATTTAGCACACGCAGATGCAACCTATTCATAGGACTGGTCAACAACCTGAAGTTATAATAGAATTTGTGAACACAATGATTTCATTTTTGGCGGAACAGTACCTGGTACTTTTCTACCCAAATAAAGATAGCTGAAAACAGTTAGTACCCGAGGAGGAATTCCGAAATTGGATGAGCAGAAAGGACAGGTGAAGTGTCTCCGTTAGCAATACGATTCATTTCAGGCTTGATGTCATCTTAAGTTATTAGTGGCAAGCAATTCTTGAAGGTGTCTCTATCAGTGCGTCCGCTGAGGCCGTATCTTTTCAGGTATTCAGTATCAGCATTTCTCGTTAGAATTTCTGCTAGCACCTGAGCCTGCACCTCGTCGGCGTTTCTGGTGACATTCTCGATGAATTCCAGAGCTCTCTTGTCTCGACCATTGGCCCTGTTTTCTACAGAAATCATTGGAGCTCCTACCATCGTTTGTAGTTGCGACCCTTGCCGAAATGTTGCAAACCCAAAAATGTTTAATTGTGTGCAGGTTGCTCACAAATCCCTTATATCGCAGTTTGAAGATGGGCAGATTGTACATTGGCAATGTTGGCAGTGCAGCTGCAGTATTCACAGAAAACACGTGGGACGAGATGGGAGCTATGGATCAGTGCTAATTCGTAATCGGATGTTGGAATATGTGACTTATCGGGTGGGTAGCTAAGAAAGGTGAGTTATGAGAATAGTTAAGAACCACGTCAATGGTGCGAGCAAGTGGATGCTCAGACAAGGATAAGGTGCTTCGACAAGATAATACAATATTGTAGTCAAGATGTCATATAGCGGAATGTGAGGGGTGAGGGTGTACGTATGATGGAACAAGCACGTGAAATGCGAAGGCGTAGGTGTCAAACAGAAAAGAGAATAGGATAATATTATAGTGGTCCTTCTTAAATGTGTTTGTTGTACAATGATCCAAAAAGGGAAAGTAAAGAGGCGTTAGTTGGTAGTGGCCGTCGTCGGTAGCGGTAATGATCATAGCAACAAAAACACTTCATAATTATATATTAATTTTATATATATATATATAAACACTTCATAAATTTATCTTAATTATATACATATACATAGAAAATATTTTTTTTAAATATATATTTTATTATAATGATTTTTAATTTATACTTATATCTTAACTCTATATATAATTAATATTTATTTTTAAATATATATTTTACTATAATGATTTTTAATTTATACCTATATCTTATTACAATATTATGATTTACTAACATCATATACTAAAAAAATATAAATTATACCTATATATATGATAATTAAAATGAAAAAAACTTATTACTATTAAAATTATATCTCAAATAATTAAACATTAATTAAAAAATATTCATTTGATAGTATCAATGATTGGTAACATATTGTATATAATGGAAGGATGCAATTACATAGTTTACAAAGAAAATTGCATTTCCAAATAGATACATATAAAGAAGAAAATTTAAAATTGCAAAGTGATGAGGGGTTTGGGAAAAAACAAACTTGGTTTGATGAATAAGATATTAATGGACAAATATGGATATTACTCTAGAAAATGGTTTAAAAAAATTAAAAATAAATGAATAAGATGATTTCATTTAAGGATTGATTATTTTAATAGGTTAAAGTCACAATGTACTAAATTAAACCCACTATGGAATAACTTTGGGCTTGTTTTGATTTAGATTTAAAGCATGAAAATGGGCGTAGGGTTAATAAGGATTTTACCAGATCTAAGTGTGAGATTTTAAAGAGTAATGATTATCTTGTTGTTAGAAGGGAAATATATATCCCAACCAGAGTGTGTTATGTGGGCATTCAATGAAATTGGAAATTTCTACTCAGTCCATTGCATGATAAGTAGTTAAAAATTTGCTAGTTTGATGGGAAAATCCCTTTCGGAAAATCCCTTTCCCATTTGTTGATTAACTTTGAATTCTACGTCTTTAACTCTTTTGTATAACATTTTGGTCTTAATTATGGGGATAACCATATCTTAAGACAAGTGAAATGAATGATGCAATCCACATTTTCATGAGTGTTTGACAAAGTCTCTTGATTTTTGCCTGTAAGGGTGATAGCTTGGGTGATGGCTCTTTGTCTATGGACATTCTATACACCAATTTTCTAATAATCAATTTGAGTTTTCCACACCCAAATGAACTAGTTGGTAGTGAGATTCATGTATCCACCATGTTTGAAATTGGAAAGTAGTGAAAGAAAAATAATATGTGACTAGATTGTGAGTGAATATCTCATGAAAGCATGTTGTTGAACTCTTTCCATACTATTGATGTTAGTAACAAATACTATTACTTTAGAACCAAATTAAAATGTTGAACAACAATTTGTGTTCTCTTTAATGAAAATCTCTAGATTCATAGCCATTTTGTTTTGTTACCAAAAAAATTTGCAAAAAATGATACTCATTAATATTTCACTTAAACTACCATAATTAGCATCCACTCCTTTTTCAAATAAATTATATATTGCCTTAATTTTTTTTTCTAATTTAATAAAATTATTAAAATTAAAATTAAATGTTATATTATTATTTTTTAAAATATGATGGACCCTCTTTGGGGTTTGAAACGTCGACAGAATGAACACAAAACTGTGAATAATCTGGATCATACCACTGCAAAAAACTTCCACAGAAACCTAAAATCTAACATTTAAGTAATGTTTCTCATAAACCAAATATCTTTATCATTTAATACAACCTTTTAATTTTAATTATAACTTTATTAACTATTCAAATTTATTTAATAGAAATTTTATATTTATAATATTCAAACTTTCACCAAAAGAAATGTAACACATTTTTCTTATTTTAATTAATTTATTTATAAATTTTAATATAAACTTGAAAACAAAAGCATTATGAATAAAAATAAATACAACTACCTCCTTCAAAATATAATACTAGAAACGTAACACATAATATTGTTATTCCACTAAAACATGAAAGAATTAAAACATAAGCATTAAAAATAATAGCACTGCCTCCTTATGAGAAGAGAATACCAAAAACATAATGTTATTCCACTCAAAAATAAAATAAAAGCATAAGCATTAATAATAATAGCACTAAATTCCTTACGGAGAGGGAACGAACACGTGATGAAAGAGTTCTAACTTCTTAATGTTCTCATTCTTATTGCTTTTGAACAGTTTTCAACTCTTTTTATATTTTTATTTATTCGCTTGTTTTTATTATTTATTTATAAGCATGGCTTTATAGTGTTTGTATTTGTCATGGAGTATGTGGACTTGTTCACGTATTAACAATATAGGATGCATGTGATGTAATGACAAGGTATTATCAACTTTATAATAGATTATAAAAAAAAAATATTAAATTATAGTATATATATTTTTTATAAAATGATTATTTATACATTATAAATAAAATTAATAATAAAATTAATGATAAAATTAATGATAAGTAATATTTTTTTGGTAAATATGGAAATTAAGATGGATAATTAAGTATTATATAATTTTTTCTTCATGAGTAAGGTTTGTTTAATTATTATTTGTTACATCATATAAGACTTGTACAACTATCATATATTAAATAGCTAGTTTTTATTCACTTATTTTGTTACCTTAACTCGCTAAGCTGGATTGTTACTTCCAAAACTTATTGGATGTAGATGGTGGTAAAGAGATATAGGCATGCATCACTTTTTCTTCACCATCAATTTTCGTATCACCATTTGGACCCAAGCATATGATAGTGGAAGTTTCTTCCTAAATAGATTAGCATGAAATCCACAACTCATGTAGAAGTGGCACACAATTATGTCATCAAATTCAAGAATCAAATACATAGCATTGTCATTCTTCGTTAGTTCTCTAGAAGTAATTTCCCTCTCAACCAAATCCATAATGTCACTTCGCTTCAAGGACTTGTTGATGGAATAATATTCGTCAAACTTTTGCATTCCCAACCTTGTGTTTTCCATGGCAATGACCTTGTTGTAGGCACCAATACATCTTTTAGTGCTTTTCCATAAACTATACAGAGAGGCGTCCATGGCCTTGCTGACTTCCAAGGACTGCACAAAAGCCCCCACAATGGAACATTAAGTAGGGCTATATCTACCTAACCAAATTACATGAAAATCCAAAGTGGGTTTGTAGAGAGAAAGGGAACATGGAGTGGGGCTAAATCTGCCATACCAAATTACATTGACATCCACAATGGGTATGGTGGTGAGCAAGGAACATTGTGATAAGTTAAAACAAAAAGTTTTTATTCCAACATTTCTCACACGTCTGGAAAATCAAAACGATTTTGATAAACACATTCTAGTGGATGTAAACTAAAGCAATCAAAGTTATTGTTCAAGGAAGATATTTAATCCCACTAATATTGATTTGGTTGTGTTGGTCATATCATCATCACTCCTTGAATATAGAGAATCCTTAAAATAGATAATGAATATTATGCAAATGCAAATGTCATGAAGAGCAGGATTTGGACAACCATCTATTGGTGCAAATCCTTTCTTTTGGCTGAGTTTTTTATATTTTCATAAAAAAATTAAAAATACGATAAATGTTATAAGAAAATTTCTCAAAATATGCTTCATAAGACCTCAAAAACGTATTATAATGGTGTGCATCACACTTACCTTTTATCTATAAAAGCATTACTAATATAAGAAAAAATATAAAAGAGCACAAATATATAGGGACAAACAATAACTTTGGTGTAAAGAATTAGTTGCAAGGCATTTATCTTTCTAAATGCCAGGAAATCACATATGCTCTTTAAGATCTTAAAATTTCTCATTATATGCTTCATAGGGTATCATAAAATTATTATTCTCATATATCACACTTTCCTTTTATCTATTTAAGTGTTATTAATATAGGAAAAGAAATAGAAAAACTTAAATATTGAGAAATAAATTAGAATTGAAGATTACAAAATTAGTTTCACAACATTTATCTTTCTAAATACCAAAAAAATCATAATTAATATAAATGATTAAAACCCTAACATAGATTATTAAAGCCCTAAAATCATATATATAATTCGTAGGTATTAAACACTAATTTTCAAAATATTACAGGATTAAAATAAGTAGTCTAGTAATGAAATTACAAATAGCATTTGCCAAAAACACCTACTTTTAAATACAAATACGATCGAGTCCAACTTCACACAACAAAAACGAGGGGCGGAAAGAAAATAAAATTAAGCACTTTGATTTTTGGAATTAGAAAACACTCACATGTCCAAAGAAGACCTAACGTATCTCATGAATCCGAGATAAAAGGATTCTATTTACACGTTCTTTTTTCTTTTAAATTAAGTAATGTATGTGCAAATTTAATAACATATGGGTTGCCCATGTGCTTTAGGTGTGAGCCTAGGAACGTGTGCGCTCGGAGGGAACAATATCACAAAATGATATTGTAATTTTTTTATGTGAATTGCAACAAGTGGAGTGTATATTTAAAAGTTTTGTTAGCAATATTAATTTCAGTCGGCGTTAACTTCTATTGATGTCGACAAATGGCTTTCATTAATATTTTGTAAGAATAAAAAGAAATTTATAAAATGATATTTTAAGAATAAAAGTAGTTATATTGTTGGTAGGTTTTGTAAGCTTAATTGATTTCTAGAGGCTTGATCACATCTAAATTTATGTTCATAATTACAAAGAAAAACTACAAATCTATTTAGTATATCTCTATAAAGTAGTTAGAGATCCACTCATGGGAATAATGGGTCCATAAAACAGGAGACAAAATCACCCGAGCAATTGCCTGCACAAAACAAAGGCCAAAGGAGACAAAAAGAGGATCACACTGTTAGAAGGAGAAGTCACGAGGGCTGCTAATAAAGCAATTGTCGAGAATGGAGAAGAATAACTTCCTCGACAAAGCAGAGCAACCCTTTTTGGAGAGGGAGTCGACACACTGCTTTTCTTCCCGATGTACATGGGAAAACATGATGCACTTGAAATGACAAAGTAGTTCTCCAATATGAGTCCTCCAATTGAATATTGTCGGGGGGCCAAGGGAAGTTTACCCCTACACCCAGTTTATCACAAATTTAGAGTCCCCTGCATAGACAATCTCTTCAATTTCCAGCCAAGAAGTGCAGTGTAGAGCTCCACATAGAGTAAACAACTAAACCCGACTGTTAGTACGTGCTCCCGCACTCTAGTAGAAATTGTATTTCATACCTATCCACATGGAAATGATAGCCCCACAACCACAATAACCATCATAGGAGGCTCAATAAAAAAAACCACAAGGAAAGACCCATCAAATTCTCTATAAGCAATAGTCCTCCTACAAGGAGAAGGGAACCAAGGCCCAATCTCCCCAAGGAAACCCACAACCTTCATACAGGTAGAGCACACATTAGGAACTACATGCTCAAATATGATGGAAATACTACACCACGAAATTCCCTAGAATATATATAGTTGAAGTGCCCTGCAAGGCTTGTTTCCTCCAATCCAAAGTTTAAAAGAAGCATTGATAGAGGAGAAATCGATCCTAGTTGAGGTTTGTAGAGACTTCACCACTTCTTTCCAGATGGTGGCAAGAAAGGGACAACTGAGAAAGATGTGAGTGACCTCTTCATTTGCATATCCACTCATGGAGCAAATCCCTTGTCCTTGGAAACCCCTATGCACGAGATTGTCCCTTGTTAGTATACGATTATGAAAGGTAAGCCAAAAGAAACATTTCATTTTTAGATGGATGACCTAGCTCCATATGTAAGTCAACCCTCTATCACGATGTATAGGCTGAATATCCTTAGTGATGTAAGAATATATTTCTTTGACCAGGATGCTACCATCAACCACCCTACCATCCCATGTAAGTTGATCGTCTATCAGGAAGGACAATACTAGCATGACCAAGTGTATGGTCTTCATTAATATAATTGCACAAATTTACTCCAAAAAGGCTAAGTTACAACTTTGCTTTTTGTGAAATGGTAATCTGTGTTGTTACAATATGTATGTCATATACAACGTAAGATGTTTTGGTATGATACTTATTTAATATAATATTGATTGATTAATTAATTTTAAAATTTTAAAATATATATATTTCAAAATCTCATATATATATATATATATAAGAAAATGAAGAAAATGAAATACAACAATGGTTGATTGTTAAATGTACTATGTAGCCAATTAAATTTAAATTAATGAAGTAAAAAACAAACATTGGAAATGAAATTGATAATAGGGAGAACAATTTATTACAATTATATAAAAATGAATTCAAATAAAATCCTCTCATCTCCTTCCCGTAGTGAAATTATCCAAGTTCTAAAAACACTTGCCTCTCACACAACAAGTTAGGAACAAAAATGAAATGAAGTAGAATTGAACATTTAACAATAGCTAGAGTAGTACATCAACTAATGGACATACATAGCTAGAAATTTTAAGAAACTAATTATGATTCAAAGTCATTAAAAAGATTTATGCTCCATATTGGACAAGATCAAAGATAATATATATGAGAGTAATGCTACAATAGTTTGAGTGTTTACACCTGCAAGCATTAAATGAAGCACTAGGAGAATAAAAACAAGAGAAAGCACAACTCTACAAGAGTATAAAGACCCTAAGGTGAATGCAAGAATATGAGTTACATTTTTGGGCCAAATGTGGTGATGAAATCTCAAAATTTTACTCTTTTATTGAATTAAATCTCTCAAAATTAATATAAGCATTGTGAATTTTGATTCAGAGTTAAAAGGAAATTTGTGGAGAATCATGTTGTTGTCCTAATGATAATTTTTCAAAAAAAATTAGTGTCGTATAATATGTAGATTTTTCATTAAATGAAATGCTCGTCCTTGCAATTTTTCAAACATCTTAAGAGGTATGTGTGTGTTTACGTAGGATAAATTAGTCTAAAATGTGTAATTTTAATATATCTCTCTCTCTCTCTCTCTATATATATATATATATATATATATATATATATATATATATATATATATATATATATATATATTAGCATGATCTACAAGGAGAGAACTAATTTTTCCATATTAAAAATTTAGTTTTTATGCAAAATTATATTTTTCATTATTTTTCAAAGTTAGCAAAGTAATATTTCAATTGCATTTTGCAGACACGTGTTGTTTTTTGAAATATTTGAATAAATTGAAAAATCCAATAGAACCCTTTTGAAGAGTAGTAGTAAACGAATATAGTGGTATTTAAAAAAAAAATCGTTGTGTATATTTTATGTTATTCATTTTCTATTCAACCTCTTTAAAATTGTCCAAAAAAATTTCAAGCATTATGTTTAAATGAAATTAGATGAAAAATATCATATGAGTTCGAAAATGTAGGATTCATATGCCATTGGATAGAAGATTCCTTCATGAATCCAACATGATCAACTCCACCACCTAATGATATATTTTTCCCTTAGTCTGTTAGGGTGCAAAATGGTGTTGCCGAACATTTTGTAGAAGGGGTTCTAAAATTGTCGATTTTAGGAGCTCAGAAGCTCGATCGAGTGCTTAAAATGCTCGATTGGGTGCTTACATTTTAAATCAAAATAAATCGATCGAGGCTTTCGTAAACCCTCCATCGAGCCATTTACATGGCTAACCAGGGGCTCAATTGAGCCTCTATAAAATAAATTGTGGATCCCACAATTTAGATTTTATAACTGATAAAGATATAAAATTTAATCCATCCATAATTTAACCAAGTTGATATGATATCATTTTACTAAAAAATGAAAATTCAACTGGATATAGGTTATGAACAATATTAGAAATTTTTTATGTTGTTGCATCGAGATGCACATTACACAACCCAATATGGGGGATATATGTAAGCATGTTTGTCCATGCTAAAAATATACCTTGTCATATACCTTGAATTTGAATGAATCATAAATTGACCTTCCACAAAAAATTTTATTACATTAAAATTACAAATTTTATTATAATTTTTGTTATCATGTCATGTAGAAACCTTATTAAATTTAATATTAAAATATTAAAATTCTATTGTAATTATTATTAAACTAAATTATGAAATTTGATATTAATATTAAAAATTTAATATTAATATATTTTAATCTTAACACTATTAAATTTATTATTTTTGGCTTACTATAATATTAACTTTCATATAATACAAAATTTGTTATATTATAATAGATACTAGCACAACCACATAAATTATTTGGTTTATATACGTCATAGGCGTTAGCAAAAGAGTCATTAACACAAAAAGAGTCATACAAGTTGACCCAATATGTTCATTTTCTTTAACCCACTTTTTTATAAATCTAAAATAATAAAATATAATATTTTTAAAATCTCGAAGTAATCATAACCTAAAGTTGCCTAAAGGACTAAAACCTAAACAGTGTCAACTGGAAATTTTTAGAACAGGTTTCCATAAAAAATTATCATTTTTGTAACCACCCCTCCTACATTTACCCAGTTTCACCGCCCCGCCAGGTTAAAAATGAGACAAAGAGTTACTATGACATGAACTGAACTCCTAGCTCCAGTTAAGGAAGTGGGGTTTGTAACTGACCAACGACTGAGAACTCAAAACATTCCTCAGGACTATAGGGACACTCAAGGGCCAAAGAATCACCCAGGTGATTAAACCCTGAGTTGGGGCTCCTTTTCACACAATTTAACCCCCAATTGGATGCATGACAAGGCATCCATGTGGTTATAGGCCTCTGATTGCATGCAGGAGCCTACCTGGGTGTGGTTGTGACCCAAATTATCTAGTTTTGAGCATGCGGTCTCGTGAACACTTCCTATAATTGCTTGACTTTTTCCATAATCATATTTAACATGATAACAAATATAAACATTCAATCTAAACTCAAAAACTTTCCCTACACTGCTTAGAACGTAACAAACATTTCATCAAACACATGGCAAACATGTAAGCTACAGGTCATGATTGTATATCTAATCATAAAAGTACAAGATTCATCTGAGAATCACTAAAAAGGTCATATTCCCTCCCCACATAGTTGTAATAACACATATTAGTCCATACACTCATCAACTGAATAATAGTGAAGTGATTCATGATAAGAGCCATAGAAGATACATATGATATGAATAACATATACTCATAATATAACTAGAATATAAACCATGGAAACTCAACCATAATATCATAAACATATTTCCAACATATCTACATGAGTCACAATAGAAGAATAGTTCTTATTAACATATAAAAATACCATCCCAGTCAGAGCTTCCACGTACCACCCGACCATAGATTGGGTTGAACCAAATCTCTCTTTCAGCTAATCACCCCCACGCCATATTCCAAGCTTGAATGTGGGACCTCATGGAATGAACCAAACAAAACCAAACCCAAGGCTTCCAGAGGAAAAACCACCTCAACCGTCAATCAATGATTCCACCTCATGGTCGGACATCACTAACACCAACCAGATCGGTCTTTACCCAAGTTTTCCAAGGCTCCAGGAAATCGTAACTGAATCCACAACCTTCTAGAGCTCCATAGCATTTGTCCAACTCGTCTCGAGGGATAGTTAACTCAACCCACCAAGGGCTTGAGAGTGTTTGTCCCAACCTAGGTTCTAGGACTAGTAATTCAACCCAAGTTGTTTGTGGGCTTACAGAGCATTTGTTCCAACCCACAACCATAAGAAATTATGATCTCCAACCAGAGTACAATCAAGTGGAAAAACCCACAACACCATGGCTATCTAGAAAATGGCAAGGCAAGGCTAAAACTACTGTCAATGTTGGCAATGCTCCATTCCAATGATAACACATAACTAGAAAACCACATGCATATACCATGCATCCATAAATCAACAAGGAAATCACAAATGTAACATGGTACTTACAAAGAAATCTAGTCGTAGCTGCTGATCCACCTATTCCGTTATGTTTTTCATTCCTTTGCCTTCTTTCTCCAATTCCAAGCCAATACTAGAGTGCTCCAAGCATGCTCTGTTGGGCATGGGATCCCCCGCAGTAGGTTTTGGGGCTTAAAGCCCAACTTTTGGTCAAAGATGGTGTAGAAATCCATGAAGTACGGGCACAGAGCACGAATTGTATAATCAAGTTATAGGGTTGTCCGCCCTAAGAATTGTAATTTAATGTAAAGTTGTGTCAGCCTACCCATGGTCCGCGGACCATGGGATTGTATAAATAGAGTGAAGCTCTAAGTGAAAATACAGTTTTTAGCTAAGCTTGGGGTAGAATATAGATAGAATAGCGAGGGCATGGTTAGAGCCTAGAGTGGAATCTGAAGTGTACGGGGTCATGGTAGTAGGAAGAGGCTCTGCAGCTGAGTGTGCAGAGGCCTAGTAGAGTCTGCAGCTGAGTGCACGGACCCTTGCAGTTGAGTGCACAGGGCGGAGTCAGGTCTATACCTGGGATTGAAAGATAATAAAGAGAAGTTTATTTTGTGCATCTGTTTTGGAATCTTTATGTTGATATTATTCATTGCTTTTAGTTTGTTTATTTACTGCACACACTGATGAATACTCATATGAATGCTTATATGTGAATTTAATTTAAGTAATCAGCTAATAGAGACTAATCAAGGAAGACCGGGGTAAATCACGCGGGTCGCGCTGCAGTTAGAACTGCGCGAAAACAATATCATAGGGTGCGGGGTACCCGCAAGTGCGCATAATGCAGTAAGTGCGAAGGTTGGACCACGTTCCAATCACCCCATATCAGACATCCCCAGGGTGCAGAAACTTGGTTCTATCACCCTCCCATACTACCTCGAGTGAGTCTTCAGTCTGCGCTTTGCGGACTGTTGCCGAAAGGGCCAGTAGTACCGGTGTTTTCTTGGCTAAATCACTTCCAAACCTGCGTCAGGCCCCACTAAGCCAACAAATGGTTTCGTTTCTAGGACCGAGATCTGCTTAAGGGATGTCTGATTTCGTGCCACTGGAACCCAACAAAGAAGGAAATTGAAGAGTGGTTGGATAAGAATATTCATGAGTTCACGGTGCAGGAAAACAGAAATCCCCGGGTATCTAAGGAATAGTGGTTGGATCGTTATTTGTACACTGAAATCCATGAGATTTTCTTTGCATCCTTTCCGTCAGAGCTGTATGAGTGGATCGTGAAGTTATCTGACAACCAACGAAGGTGTAGGCTCGAAAAACCACTAGTGTGGACTCCGGAACTAGTGCGCAAAATAGAAGCCTCGAAGGATAAGATAGCGCGGGCTGTGGATCACTGGCTTGATCAAATAATAGGAGGATTTATAACTGATTTCGCGGTGGACACGACCGTCAGTTACAGTGAAGCAGAGCGACGTTTTCTCAAGGGATTGTGAGGTGAGTATATTAAATCTTTAAATACTTGGATTAAGATGATGTTATGTGAAAAACGGGTTATGCGAATAAATTAATGTTTGGGACTACGCAGAGTAGAAAGAGCTACATAAGAGGAAGTAACGAAGAATTAGAAAACAGTCCCTTAATTTCACCCTCGCGAGAGAGCGAGGAAGAGCTCACGAAGGTCTCTCCGAGAAGCGCGGTCAGTTTGATAAGGCAGCGCATTCCATGGTTACCACTTCCACCCACACCGCCACCCGCTTCACCTCCCTCACCTCCATCGCCACCCACTCCACCTCCACCACCTCCACAGTTTAGTATGGCGAGTGCGATCAAACTACCAGTATTCAGAGGAGTAGGGAATGAGGATCCAGACCAATTCTAGTTCATGGTAAGAGCAGTATGGGAAGCACAAGGTGTCACGAACGACAATATTAAGAAGGCTACATTGGTGAGCACGCTGCAGGATTGCGCATTAACATGGTATATCAAGCATTCTAACGACCACCCAAATGTAAGGATAGCAGAGATCCAGAACATGTTGAACAAGGAATTTAGCAGACCAAAGTTAGAAACACAATTGATCATTAGGTTTAAAGAAATCACGATGCTCCTGGGTGAGACTCCCTAGGATGTGTATCAACGGCCGAAGAGTATGATCCACGAAGCCAATATGCCATTGACAGATGGACAACATTGTGCATGATTTGTAGCATCTCTGGCACCACACTTGAGGATGGCGCTGTCACAACAGAAACTTTCCACCCAGGCCAAAGCATTGGAAATGGAAATGAGATTGCATGAGACCCCGATACAAGACCCTGGGTTAGGAGTTCAACAAATTCACGTGCAACTATAGGATTTGTGTTTGGAAATGCAAATCTTGAAGCAGGATAAGGTACTACGGCTAGAGGTACGTGAGGAAGTATGGTGCATAAAGTGCAAAGGCTAGGGCCATGACAAGGATCACTGCCTAGTATTCGCGAACTACTTGGCAGGAGGAGGGCCAATGCCGCTGAGACTAGAGGTGCAGGCAGGGCCGAGTGTGGCACCCGCTTTATGGTGTGCGATCTATTAGATAGGAGGGAAACACACGACAGACAATTGTCATTTGCTGTAGAAATATACACAGACACCCCAACAATTGTTTTGTAATTTCTGCAGGTCGGTAGGCCACGATGAGCGCACTTGCTGCAGTTACGAGCTAATGATGGATTGGACCCCAACCTATAGGATGCAGACGAAAACGCGAGCCCTCAACCTGGATGCGGGTATGGCACGCCCTGGATTTCAGGGGTGAAGTCGAGGATGAGGTGGAATGGGACCAGGAAGGGGCTGCAAACAGTGAATTTGTTACAATTGCGAAGGACCAGGGCACTATGCTCACGATTGTACCAACCCGACGAGGATATGCTGTATGTATTGTGCTTAGTTTGATGGATACCCCACTTGAAGACCCCGACATCACTGTGCCGCTAAAAGCAAAGCAAGTAAACATTGGCACAGAAGCGGAGCTGAAGTATGCAACACTTGGGGACTATTGGGACAATGCGACGGTAGATAAGGTCGCTGAGTTACTCTGTGAATACCAAGACTTGTTCCCAACCAAAATCACGGACTTAAAAGGGATCATTGGCGACTTAGGGATGATTAATATCACTCTGAAACCAGACGCGAAGCCAGTTAAGTAGTGGCCTTACCACTTGAACCCAAAGTATAAGGAAAAGGCCCGCGACGAATTAGACAAAATGCTCGCAGCCATAATTATTGAACCAGTGGAAGAATCCGATTGGGTGAGTCCTATGGTAGTGCAGGAGAAAAAACAGAAGGGTGAAATTAGAATATGCGTAGACCTAAGGAAGCTGAATGATGCCTATGTACACAATCCATTCCGAACACCATTCACAGATGAAGTACTAGAGAATGTTGGTGTGCAGGAAGCATAGGCGTTCAAGGATGGGTTCTCAGGATACCATCAGATCAAGATCGCGCAACAAGATAGGAGAAAGATGACCTTCGCAATAGAATGGGGCTACTTTTAGTACACTGTTATGCCCTTTGGACCGAAGAATGCGCCACCGATATTCTTGCGCATAGTGGTGGTGGCGTTCAAAGAATACATCCACAACTTCTTGGAGGTATATCTAGACGATTGGATTGTCTTAGGATTAGTTAAGCACCATGTAGCGAGCTTACGGTTGATGCTGGATACTTGCCGCTGACACCAGATTGTACTGAACCTTAAAAAGTGCACCTTCTTCATTCCCTTTAGCAACCTTTTAGGCCATGTGGTCTGCAAACAAGGCCTGATGGTGGACCCTGCAAAGATTGTTGTTATTCTGAATCTAGAAGCACCACGCAGTGTCAAACAGTTACGCGCTACTTTGGGACACACTAGCTACTATAGGAAATTTATCAAGAGTTATGCCCAGATAACTGTGCCGATAGAAAAGCTATTGAGAAAAGATGTGACGTATTATTGGAATGATGATTGCATGAAGAGTTTGGATGTCCTAAAGGGGAAACTAGCCTCCGTGCCAATTTTGGTCTTCCCGAAATGGGACGTGGAATTTCATGTACATGTTGATGCATCGTGTATCGCATTGGGAGCTGTACTCACACAGGAGGGCACGGAGGGTGTGGATCACCCGATCGCATTTGCGAGTCGAAGATTGTCCAAAGTAGAAAAGAACTACTCTACCACCGAACGCAAGGGGTTGGCAATGGTGTACGCGCTCCAGAAATACTGACACTATTTACTTGGAGGACATTTCAAGATGTATACCGACCATTCTGCGTTAAAATACTTGGTGAAAAAGCCTGTGTTGGGGGGGCGCATATGCAGATGGCTCTTACTGTTTCAAGAATATGATTTTGAGGTCATAGTCATGCTGTATGCTTAAATGCAGGACCAGACCACTTGTCACAAATTGAGACGAGTGAGGAACCAAAAAATTTGGAGGAGGGACTACCTGGTGCACAACTCTTTTCCGTACGCGTCACGGACAGACACTTCGAAGATATAATCCATTTTCTAACAATAGGAACTACGCCGAAGGAGTACTCAATCCAACAGAAGAAGGAATTGGTGGTGCGTGCAGCAGATTTTTCTGTCATCGCAGGGCACCTCTACAAGATGGGAAACGATGAGATATTGCGAAGATACGTACCTAAATTTGAACGAGGCCAGATCCTCGCAAAAGCGCATGGGGGTGCTGCAGGAGGACACTACGCAGGACGCGTGACCGCACAAAAGATTCTTTGCACAGGGCTATGGTGGCCGACCTTGCACCAGGATTCGAAAGTGCATTGTAAGGCCTGCGATATATGTCAAAGGATGGGAAAACCATCACGAAGGGACAAGATGTCGTTAAATCCCCAAATGACATTGCGGTCATTTGAGAAATGGGCAATCTCCTTTGTGGGCCCAATCAAACCTCAGGGAAAGACGGTTGCGCGCTACATCATCACCGGGACAGAGTACCTGACACGATGGGTAGAAGCACAACCGGTCAAGGACTGCACGGCTGCCATGATTGCAATGTTTTTGTTCGAAAACGTTTTGACATGGCTTGACTGCCCAAAAATCTTAATGAGCGATCGTAGAACACATTTATTGAATGAAACCATCATCGCGCTCACAGAAGAGTTCCAGGTTTATCACCATAAAAGTACACTATACCACCCATAGGTTAATGGAATAGTAGAAGCATTCAATAAAATACTGGAGACTGTCTTGACCAAAATATGTAATGCGTAGTGGAACGACTGGGACCTACGCATACCTGCTGTGTTAGGGGCGTACAGGACAACGTGCAAGAAATTAATGGGACAGACACCATTTCGGCTGGTCTATGGTACGGAAGCAGTCATGCCGATGGAATACATCGTACCTAGTCTACGAATAGCAGCACTCACAGGCATGACGGACCGTGAAGCTCTGGAAGAAAGGCTTGCGCAATTAGAAGAACTCGAGGAAGAATGATTTCTGGCCGAATTTCACTAGTACGTACAAAAGTAGTGTGAAAAAGCGTAGCACGACCACCATATTAAGTTGCACACCTTCAAGGTAAACGATTTAGTGCTACTGTATGACAGCAAGTTCGAAAAATTTCTTGGAAAATTCAAAATGCACTGGTTGGGACCATATGTGGTAAAAGAGGTCACAGACGGAGGCGCGGTCCAGCTAGTCAAACTTAATGGAGAACCCTTCCCAGGAAAAGTAAATGGCAGTCGCCTGAAGCCCTACATGGGTGGGCCAGCTATCTGACTAACTGATGGAAGCACAATCTTCACGACCCGAGGAGTCGGACAGGGGCGCGAGACTATAAACACAAGCACTAGATGCTGGTACCAAAGAAGAGACTCGAGTCAGACGCAGATGATTCAGAAGCAGAAATGGAACAGAGCCAGCAAACGACAGAACCACGTGTTGCGGACCTTAGCGCAACACAGGCACAGTTGGAGGAGCTTCGTGTAAAGATCGCCACACCAGCAGAGTGACTCGGGATGAGTCACGATGATTGTGTTGGGGCCTTGTTGGGCATGGGATCCCCCATAGCAGGTTTTGGGGCTTAAAGCCCAAGTTTTGGTCAAAGATGGTGTAGAACTCCGCGAAGTATGGGCGCGGAGTGCGAATTGTATAATCAAGTCATAGGGTTGTCCGCCCTAAGAATTTTAATTTAATGTAAAGTTGTGTCGGCCTACCACCTAGGCTCTAACCATACCTATTATTAGATCTTTATAAAACACCTCGATGTGGTATTTACATACATATAAATATACATACATAACCAAAACATCAAAACAAATATCAAAGGACATCTGCTCAACCTTAAAATAGAGAAGGATACATAGCCCACATCTGATCATCCATCTCCCATTTAGCTTCATCGTGCCCAAAGTGCTTCGACTACACTTTAAATTGCTTGATTGCTCGATTCCCGAGCATGAGCATCTTTTGCCACAAAAGGCACTAAGGTTCTAACTGAAATTCTTCTCTTGGATCCACCTGTAATACATACCAATCAATCACATAATCAACATATTTCACATACTTTGTAAGAAATGACACACGGAAAACATCATGGACTTTCACTATCGGAGGTAGTGCAACTCAGTAGGCCACTGGTTCAATCCTCTCGAGGAACTTGAGAGGCCCCACAATACCGAGGTACTAGCTTGGTACATGATCCAATCCTCAAGGAGCTCCTCTTGGTTTTGATGCGTAAGTACACATGTTCCCGAACCTAAAACTCCTTAAATACCTTATGTTGATTTGCATAACTATTTTGTCTATCATGTGTTTCCTTTAGATTCTTCATGATAGCTTGCATTTCCTGTTCCGTCTCACCCAACATGTATGGTCTAATCAATACATTGTTCACTGGATCACTCCAACTAATAGCAGTATTACATCTCCACCCATAAAATGCCTCAAAAAGACTCATCTTCAAATATTCATGATACCCATTATTGTACGCAAACTCTATGAGTGGAATATACTCTTCCCACTTCCACTGCTAATGCATAATATACATTCTCAAAATATCCTCAAGAATATTGTTAACCTTCTCTATCTTCCCATCTGCCTATGGATGATACAATCTATTGAAGTTTAACTTTGTCCCCAAATTTGCAAACAACTCTTTCCAAAACTTGGCAGTGAACTTGACATCTCTATTTGACATAATCTTCCTAGGAATACCATGTAACCTCACTGTCTCCCTGATGAATATATAAGCTACCTCACTCGCCGAATTCATAGACTTCACTGGAATGAAGTGAGATACCTTATTCAACCTCTCAAATACAACCATAATAGAATCATGCTGCCTAGATTCCCTCAAAAAACATGTAATGAAGTTCATTCAAATGACCTCCAATTTCCACTCTAGAATTAGGATCGGCTACAATAACCCATCTAGATGCAGCTTACACTCTAATTTTACCTATTGACAATCCAAACATCTTGCAATAAATTAGCCACCTCTTTCTTCAAATTCTTCCAATGGTAGAGCTCCTTAACCACTGTCAATTTCTTATGATATCCCTAATTAGCTGAATACATCTTAACGTCAAATTCCCATAAGGTAAGATTCTTGAGCTCACTGTTCTATGGCATATAGATCCTCTCCCTAAATATGACTAAACCATCTACCTTGAGATGATAATCCACATCCTGTTCACATGTACCATACTACTATAAACTGTGCTTACACTACTGGTACCTGTCATCCTTGTTGTCTTGCATGCAAGGTCTGATCCTATAAATTTTCCCCATATGAACTCATAGTTTCTATGTTATTTACCCGCACTCTTCTTCTAGGAGAATATTCAATCCTATTCTCTTTACCCTTAATATACGTAATCTCAAAGTCAAACTCATTGAGCATGGTAAACCACCTAGCTTGCCTAACATTTAGATTAGGTTGGTCAAACAAGTACCTCAACCCACTGTGCTCACTCATAAAAATGAACCTCCTACCAAGAAAATAGTGTCTCCACATCTTCAATTCATGAATGATTACTGCCAACTCAAGATCAGGCGTGATGTACTTATCCTCATTCTTATTTAGTTTGCCTGACTCATATCATACTACATGTCCTTCTTGCATCAAGACTCCACCAAGTCCTCTCTTGCAAGCATATGTACATACCACAAAATCTTTATCTATATCTTCAATATTCAAGACTAGATAATTTGTACTTGTAATTACTTCAACTGCTCAAAACTAGCTGCACATTCCTATATCCAATAAATTTTCTTCCTTTTTTGTCTCAAGGATGTAATAGGATAGGAAATCTGTGAGACGTTCATGAGGAACGGCCTATAATAACGTACTAGCCCCATGAATAATCTTACCTTATCTACATTCCTAGGAGTTACCCTCTCCATGATAGCTATGATCTTTTTTGGATCCACTACTATACCTTCCTTGGAAACCACATGCCCCAAGTAATGAACCTTTCACTAAAAGAAACTACATTTACTAAGTTTGGCATGCAACTAATTATCTCTTAGCAATCTCGACACTGTTGCGAGATGTTCTACATGCTCTTTCTCATTCTTATAATACATCAATATGTCATCAATGAAGACTATCACAAACTTGTCCAGATAAGGATGTAATAAGTTATTCATAAAACACATGAAAGTAGCTGGAGCGATAGTCAAACCAAAAGAAACCACAACAAACTCACAATGCCCATACGTGATCCGAAAATCAGTCTTGTGAATATCTCCTTCTTTGAAGCATACCTGATGATATCCTAATCTCAAATCAATCTTTCATAACATTTTTGCTCCCTTCAGTTGATCAAACAAATCATCAATCTACAACAAAGGATGAATTTTCTTAATTGTTACTTTGTTCAACTGCCTGTAATAAATACACAACCTAAGATCATTGTGCTTCTTCTTCACACACAACACTAGTGCACCCTAAGGTGACACACATGGACTAACATATCCCTTGTCAATAATTTCCTTCAACTACAACTTCAACTCCACTAATTCTAGAGTGCTCATCCTGTATGGTGCCTTTGATGTTGGTGTTTCTCCCTGTATGAACTCAATAGAGAAGTCCACTTCCCTATGAGGTGGTAACTCTAAGATCTCTACTAGAAACACATCCTAAAACTGCTATAAAACCAGATACCTCTTCAAGACTTCAAAATCCTTGACATCGTTACCTTTATCACTGGAAATATGAACTGAAAACAATACACATCCTTTCCTTCTACTGCACTTTGCCTGCACAACTCTAACCATTATCATTGATGTAGGCTTCTTCTTACCCTACATGATTATCTTATCTCTATCATCATCCATGCACCCAATAGTCTTACCATAGAAATATACCTCAGTCCTGTGAATGAAAAACCAATCCATAAATACTAGAATATTGTATGATCACAACTGAAGTACATTTAGTTTCGCTGATGTAGACATACCGTTAAACTCAAATGAAAAAGATCTTATCCAATGATGAACTCTTTTCTTAGTAATTGTAGCCAACTGAACCAACCAACACTCTACATGCACTTCTTTATTTAAGAAACATGTATCCACTAGGTCAAGACTATTATAACTATAGTTAAATCAAAGGTCAATCAAAATAGAAATAACTTGATCAAAAAAATTACCTTCCATCTCAATAATAGATTGCTGATGATCAACCTGCCTATTATCCAATGTTCCATAAGTCCGAGGAACACTTTGTCCAACATCCCCAACTTTTTGCACCTCCTAAGCACTGTAAATCTAGAGTATGCCGCCCTGATGTTGTAGAAAATCTCTCCTGCGATGATTCTTGCCATAAGTCCAACACTGCAAAGGCTTCTTGCCATCACTCTTTTTCAGCTCCAAAGTCCTCTGTCAACTACATTGAATTTCTTGTATGGTGTTGCATTCTCCTTGTCACTTGTATCCTGAGGTTTTCCTCTCTTCTTAGCCCATTTTACTTTATTCTTCTCATTACTTTTCCAATCCTACTTAGACTTAGCCTCGCGCTCTGATTTCTCATAAAAGTGCTTCAACTTTTTGATGGCTTCCTCCAGCAATCTAGGATCATCAAACTCATTTTTTTCTTTGAATGATACTGAAAACCCATTGATCAATATTTGAATCTTAGCTTTCGCTTCTGTAAGGTAAGGCACATATTTGAACAACTCCAAGAATCTACTAGTATACTCACCATCGGTCATAGAACCCATCTTCAACTAAAAAAACTCCTTTTCCCTATCTTCCTAGTATCTTTTAGATAGACACTTCTTCCTGAAAAGTCTCTCGAACTCACTCCAAGTTAGTTCCTCTTCTCGAATGCCTCTGAGATTCTTCACATATTCCCACCAAATGTCTTCTTTTCCTTTAAAACTGAAAGTAGCTATT
This sequence comes from Pinus tabuliformis, assembly GCA_031772625.1. Taxonomy (NCBI): domain Eukaryota; kingdom Viridiplantae; phylum Streptophyta; class Pinopsida; order Pinales; family Pinaceae; genus Pinus; species Pinus tabuliformis. Next base: position 1,354,563,335 of record CM062804.1, read on the forward strand.
GTGACCTTCATATTTTATGAATAATCATGCAATCTGAAAAACATATTCATCCCAAGAAACCAAGCTTCTGAATCTTGTGACTTCTTCATTTATCCTTCAATTGTAGGAGGCTTTGCTTTCTTGAACTTATCTAGAAAGTACTGCTTCTCACTCCTCCTATATGGATGGTGGAAATGATGATGATGTTGTCTATCCATGATAACAATGCAAGCTGCAAGTGGATGCTCAGACAATCATTCAAAAGGATAATGTGCTTTTGTAATATAATATAATATTGTAGTCAAGATTTGATATCGTGAAACGTGAGGGTGTAGGTATGATTGAATAATAAGAACGTGAAATGTGACAGTGTAGCTGTCAAAGAGAAAAGAGAATAGAATAATATTGTAGTGGTCTTTCTTAATGTGAGGGTAGTACCATGATCCAAATCTCGAAAGTAAAGATGCGTTAGCTGGTTGTGGCCATCATTGATAGTGGTAGTGATAGTAGTTTATAAAGTTGAAGACAAATAAAAACACTTTATCTATATATATATAATTTTGTTTTAAATAATAATTATTATTAATTATATACAAATTAATATATCACTTTTATATATATTTAAAAAATTATGTACTAAAACTATTAAATATGAAAAATTATTTCCATTTTATTAGAGATTTGTAACCTATACATATACTTTATTACAATATCATAAATTAATATCATGATTTACTAATACCACATACTCAAAAAACTATAAATCATATTGGTATAACATATGTTAATATGGTATTTTTTTAAAATTAATCAGTTTAATTAATATGAAAAAATAAGCATATTAATATTAAAATGATATTTCAAATAATTAAGCATTAACTAAAATTCATGCATTTGGTAGTATCAATGATCGAAAACATATTGTATGTAATGGAAGGAGGTAATGGCATAGGTCACAAACAAAACTGCATTCCCAAATAAATGCATACGAAGAAGAAAATTTGAAATTGCAAAGTGAAGAGGGATTCTGGGAAAAAAAAAAAAAACTTGGTTTGATGAGGAAGATATTACTAAACAAATATGGATATCATCATAGAAAATGGTTTGAGAAAATTAAAAATAAATGAATAAAAGGATTTGATTTTAATGATTGATTATATTAATAGGTTGAGTTCACAGCGTGCTAAATTACACCCACTATGGAATGAATTTGGGCTCAATTTTGATTCAAATATAAAGCTTCAAAATGTGTTTAGGGTTAATAAGGGCTTTGCTAGATCCAAGTATGATATATTAAAGAGTAATGATTATCTTGTTGTTAGAAGCAAGGGAATATTGTTTCCCAATAAGAGTGTATTATGTGGGAATTCAATGAAATGGGAAATTGCTAGACACTCCATTGCTTGATAAGAGGTTAAAGTTTTGCTAGTTTAATGGGAAAATCTCTATCACATTCATTGATTATATTTGAATTCGGTGTCTTTAACTCTTTAGTATAACATTTTCTTCTTAGTTATGGAAATGACCATAGCCTAAGATAAGTAAAATGTTGTATTCCAAATTTTCATGCTTGTTTGACAAAGCCCCTTGATTTGTGTTTGTTAGGGTGATCTGGATCTTGGGGGGAGACCCCCAAGATCTAAAAGATTGAAAAGGATATTGGGAGGAGAGACCCCCAAGATCTGAAAGATTGAAATGGATCTTGGGAGGAGAGACCACCGAGATCTGAAAACTTGAATTTCCAGAAGAAAAAGAGGAGAATTCCCAATAAACAAAACCACAAAGAACGTTTTTATTAAAACCGATAATAACTATAAAGGCTACATTGTAGCGGACAATCTGTCCTTTTACAAAATGTGACTTGTTACTTATAGTATTTTTCAGTTACAATACCATGGGTCAATTCCATGGGTGAATGAAAACCATGGGTGGATGTCACAATACCATGGGTCAATTCCATGGGTCAATGAATACCATGGGTGGAGGTCACAATACCACGGGTCAATTCCATGGGTGAATGAATACCATGGGTGGATGTCACAATACCATGGGAAAATACCATGGGTGAATGATTACCATGGGTGGATGTCACTTACAATACCATGGGTAAATTCCATGGGTCAATGAATAATATGGGTGTATGAGTACCATGGGTTGATGCCATTTTCCATTCGGATCATTCCTTCCTCCTTAAGAAGCAATGGTCCCCATTGCGTAAAGTTCCCTTTTGCAAAGCCTTTGTTGAATATGAAGAGCCACTGAAGATAAGGGTTTTATGTGGTTAACCCAAAACCCTGATAAACGAAGATCTGAGGATAGAGATACCCTGTAATGCTTGTGACCAACTGTGATGCTAACAGTGTGCGGCCTAGCAAATGGACTTCGATGACAAGGATTTTGTGCAGTTGACCCATAATCGTGATGTTGGTTGTTGATGAAGTAGCAGGTGCCTACATAGCCTGGGGTGGGAGGGCACGTCTCCAAATAACCCAAGTCGAATGCTGTTATGTTGAAACTGATGAATGTGAAGCAGGTGCCTACTAAAGTGGGGTGGGAGGGCACGTCTCCAATGGAAACCCACTCCGAATGCTGCTCCAGAATTAAAATGGACATAACTCCGCCACTATAACTCAGAATATTTATTATAGCCTATTTTTAGAAGTAGAAGGATCATTTTGCATCTTCCCATGTGATGGAAATCCTTATCTTGAGACTCTAAGATCTCAGATTCGCGTTGCAACAGTTCCGCCGTCACAAAAATTCTGATAAAATATCTGATTTTAAATCAGCGATATCTCCCACATCCGAACTCCGATTCGACCCATTTTTTTTTTTGAAATTGGCTGATTTTTTGAGAGGAATCCAGATCTCGTATTTTTTTTTTGTAAATTTTGTACCAAATGTTTCATATCTGATCTGCAAAGTCGCCGCCCAAAATAAATTCCTGCAAAAAAATTGAGACTGAAATATGCATGAAACCCTCATTCCCATGAAATCATAACCTGCTCTGATACCACTGATCCAGATCTTGGGAGGAGAGACCCCCAAGATCTAAAAAAATTGAATGGATCTTGGGGGAAAGACCCCCAAGATAAAAAAAAAATGAAATGCCAACAGAAAAAAAGAGAGGAGAATGCCCAATAAACAAAACCACAAAGAACGTTTTTATTAAAACCGATAATAACTATAAAGGCTACATTGTGGCGGAAAATCTGTCCTTTTACAAAATGTGACTTGTTACTTATAGTATTTTTCAGTTACAATACCATGGGTCAATTCCATGGGTGAATGAATACCATGGGTGGATGTCACAATACCATGGGTCAATTCCATGGGTGAATGAATACCATGGGTGGAGGTCACAATACCACGAGTCAATTCCATGGGTGAATGAATACCATGGGTGGATGTCACAATACCATGGGAAAATACCATGGGTGAATGAATACCATGGGTGGATGTCACTTACAATACCATGGGTAAATTCCATGGGTCAATGAATAATATGGGTGGATGAGTACCATGGGTTGATGCCATTTTCCATTCGGATCATAGGGTGATAGCTTGGGTGATGGCTTTTGTGTCTATGGGCATTCCATACACCACTTTGCCAATAATCGATTTGTCTTCCACATAAAATGAGCTAGTTGGTAGCGAGGTTCATGTATCTAACATGTTTGAAAATGAAAAGGAGTGAAAGAAAGATAATATATGATTGCACTGTGAACTTGTGAATATCTCCTGGAAGCATGTTGCTAAATTCTTTCCATATTGTTGATGTTAGTAACAAATCGTATTTTTGAAGATTAGATTAAAATTTTGAACAATAATTCGTGTTCTCTTTATTGGAAATCTCCATATTCATAACAACTTTGTTTTGTTACTAAATTTTCTTATAAAAAATCATACTAGTTAACTTTTCCTTAAACAACAATAACTAACATCTACTCCTTTTTAATTTTATGTAGCATCTACTGCTTTTTAATTTTAAATAAATAGTATATTGTGTTAAGTATCTTATTTTTTTTATTTTTCTAAATTAATAAAAAAATTAAAGTTAAAATAAATAAATAAATATTTATTTATTTAATTTATTTATATATTTTTTAGAAATTTATTAAATATATTTTTATTTAAAAAATAAAATATATGAAATTTCGAAGTTTAATGGTAAACACATGGCTGATATATCTTTTCATTTTTAAAAATTCAACCTAATAAAAAATATTTTTTATTTATTTAAAATAAATTTTATTAATATTATAATTTTATAATAATATATATTTTATAATTTTATAATATTTAATTATTAAAATATTTATAATAAAAATCATTTAAATACCAAATTCTAATATTAATCCATTAAACTCGAATTATAATAGTAATTACTATATAAATTAACGTTCCTATCTTATTTAAATGATTTATTTACTTTAGAATCATTTAAATAAATAAATGTTTTTCATACACCAATTATTTTTATTATTTCTTTTATCATTTTAATTTTAATTATAACTCCATCAATTATTTGAATTTATTTAATAAAAACTTTATTTCAATAATATTATAATTTTAACATAAATAAATATCACACACTTTTATTATTTTTATTTATTTATTTATAAAATTTAATATAAACTTAAAAATAAAAACATTATTAATAAAAATAAAACACCCACCTCCTTATGAAAAGAGAATACTAAAAACATAACACATTTTGTTATTCCACTTAGACAATAAAAAATGAAAAACATGAGCATTAATAATAATAGCATCTAACACATTTTGTTCTTCCACTTAAAAAATAAAAAAACAAAGCATAAGCATTAATAATAATAGCACCTAAATGAGAAGGAAATGAAAAGAGTTCTAACTTTTCAATGTTCTCATTCCTTATTGCTTTTGAATAGTGTTCCACTCTTTTTATATATATATATATATATATATATATATATATAAAAAGCACACTTTTATAATATTTGTATTTATTAGGGAATGTGTGGACTTGTTGACGTATTAACAAGGTTGAAAGAGAGTATATGATGTAACGATAAGGAATTACAAATTTTATAATAAGAAATTTAAAATATATTTTTTATTTATTAAATTAAAAAATAAATTAGTTTTTTAATTAAATAATTATTTATAAATTATATAATAAAATTAAAGTTAAATAATATTTTGTATAAATAAAGATGGCTAAGTAATTATTATACAAATCTTTTTACATTGTGTAAAGTTTGGCAAATTATTATTTGTCACATCATGTAAGATTTGTCAAGCTACCATTTGTTAAATCGCCAGTTATCATCGACTTATTTTATTACTTTAATTGGCTAAGTTGGATTTTTGCTTCCAATGGTTTGTTGGCTATGGATGGTGGTAAAGAGCTAGAAGCATGTATTACTTTTCGTTCATAATCAGTTCACATATTAACATTTGGACCTAAGCATATGCCAGTAGAAATTTCTTCCTTGGCAATATATTAGCATGAAATCCACAACTCATCTAGAAGTCTCACACATTTGTGTCATCAAATTCAAGAAGCGAATACATGGCATTGTCACTTTTCGATAGTGATTTGGAAGAAAGTTCCCTCTCCACCAAAACCATAATGTCACTCTGCTTCAAGGACTTCTTTATGGAATAATATTTGTCCAACTTTTTCTTTCCCAACCTTGTGTTTTTTATGGTGATGACCTTATTATAGGCACCACTATATCTTTCAGTGGTTTTCCACCATCTATACAAAGAGGCCTCCATGGCCTTGGTGGATTCCAAGCACTGCACAAAATTCCCCACAATGGGACATTAAGTAGAGCTAAATCTGCCACACCAAATTACATGGAAATCCAAAGTGGGTGTATAGCGAGAAAATGAAAATTGAGTGGGGCTAAATCTCCCATAGGGTGAATGCATGAAGATGGGTTACACTTTTGGGCTAAATGTGGTAATGAAATTTCAAGTTTTTCCTCATTTACCAAATTGAAGCTCTTAAAATTCATATAAGCATTATGAATTTTGATTCAGAGTAAAAAGACAATATGTGGAGAATTATGTTGTTGTCCTAATGACAATTTTTTGCAAAAAAATTTAGTGTCATATAATATCTCAATTTTCCATTAAATGCAATACTTATCCTTGCAAATTTTCTCACATATTAAGGGGTATGTGTGCGTTCATGTAGCATAACTTAGTCTTAAATGTGTAATATATATATGGACATAATTAAGTTTTTAATATTTTTTATTTCTATGCAAAATTATATTTTTTATTTTTTTCGAAGTTGGCAAAATAATGTTTCAATTACATTTTGGAGACAGGTGTGTTTGCATGAGAATTTTTTAAACTCTTTAAATAAATTGAAAAACCAAGAGTACCCTTTTGAATAGGACTCGTAAACAAAGTTAGTGGTATTTTTGAAATTATTTTGTTTTGTATATTTTATGTTATTGATTTTTTATTTAGCCCCTTTGAAAATATCCAAAAAATGTTCACACATTATGTTTAAAAGAGAGTAGATGAAAAATATCATATGAATTTGGAAGTGTCAAACTCATATGCCATTGGACAGAGGATTCTTTCACAAATCGAACATGGTCAACTTCACCACTTAAAGAAATTTTTTTCCCTAAATCCACTAGGGTAAAAAATGGAATTGTAGAGAAATCTGCAGAAGGGGTGCTAAAGATGTGATTTTTAGGATGTCAGGAGATCAATCGAGCAGTTGAATTTGAAATTAAAATAACTCAATCGAGGGTATAAGAAACCCTCGATCGAGCCCTTAACATGGTTAAATAAAGTCTCAATCTAGTTTTAAAGCTTGATCTAGCCTATAGCTCGATCTAGCTTTAAGGGTCGATCTAACTTTAAGGATCGATCGAGCTTTGAGGCTCGATCAAGCCACTTTTTTTAATTACATGTTTAGGTTGTATTGGTGGGAAATTTCAAAAACATGGCTCGATCGAGCTCCTAGATAACCTTGGGTTACATTGTTTAAGCCCTCAAATAGCTCAATCGAGGGCTCAAATATTGCTCGATCGAATCCTTAAAATGAGTCGATTGAGCTATTTTTTTCACCCAAAATGTGCCCTCTCTTGTCAAAAGGTGTAACCCAGGTTCATACATAGACCCTATACCAAATTACATTGACATCGACAATGGTTATGGGGGTGAGGAGAAAATATTGTGATGAGTTAAACAAAACAAAACAAATTGTTATTCCACCATTTCTGGCACCAGTGGAAAATGAATAGGATTTTGATAAACACATTTGAGTTGATGGACACTAAAGCATTCAAATCTATTGTTCAAGTAAGATACTTAATCCCACTAATACTGACCCGGTTGGGCTGGTCATATCATCATTGCCCCTTGAATACAATGAATCCTTAAAATAAACAATGAATATTATGCAAATGCACATGCCATGAAGAGCAAGATTTAGACAACAATTTATTGGTGCATATACATATTTTGTTGGTTAAGTTTTTTTATATTTTCATAAAAAATTCAAAACACAACAAACATTATAAGCAAGTTTCTCAAAATATGCTTCATAAGATCTCAGTAAAATATTATTATTGTGTGCATCACATTCTTCCTTTTATCTATATAAGCATTACTAATATAAGAAAATATATAGAAGAGCATGAATATTGATAGACATACAATAACTCGGGCGTAAAGTATTAGTTGCAAGAAATTTATCTTTCTAAATGTCAAGAAATCACTTATGCTCCGTGAGATTCTATAATTTCTCATTATATGTTTTTTTTTCTCTCATAAAATTATTATTCTAATGTGTATGACACTTTATTTTTATCTTTATAAACATTATTAATATAAGAAAAGATATAGAAATGCATGAATATTGAGAGATACGCTATATTTGAAGTTTAAAAAATTAGTTGCAAAACATTTCTCTATCTAAATACCAAAAGATCAGCTAATTAGTAAGGATTATTGAAAACTGAGCCTAGATTATTCGAACCCTAACATCATTTATATAATTGCTAGGTATTAACACTAATCTTCAAAATGTTACAAAATTAAAAATAAAAACTTTAGTGATAAAATTATCAATGGAAATTGCCTTATTATACTAATAAGAAAAAAACATAAACCAAACTACTTTTAAATACAAATACAATTCAGTCCAACTTCACGTAATAAAAAGGAGGAGGTGGAAAGAAAATAGAATTAACAACTTTGATATTTGCAATTAGAAAACACACATGTACAAACTAAGGGCTATTTTTTTAAGGAAGAAGGAATAACATATCTGATGAATAATGAGGAAACAATACAAATGTGTATAAAAATGGTATTTCATGGAGATAAAAGGCTTTCACAGTTCATGATACAAGGCTTTCACAGTTCATGGAGCCTTCCCCATGTGCTTTATGTTTGAGCCTAGGAACGTGTGCGCTAGTATCTTCGATTTTTATACTTTGTTTTATGAGTGAACAATATCATAAAATGGTATTGTGATTTTTTTTAAATGTGTATTGGAACAAACACGAGTGTATCTCTAAAAAATCATAAAAAGACATTGTATTTTTTTTAAATGTGTATTGGAACAAACTCGAATGTATCTTTAAAAGTATTGTTATGAAAATACTCGTGTGTGTTGGTGTTAAGTTTATTGATGTCAACAAATGGTCTTCATTAATATAATTATTCAAGTTTACTTACAAAAGAGTAAGTCATGACTTTGTTTTTGTTGAAATGGTAAACTTTTCGTCAAAGTATGTATGTCATATACCACATAAGATGTTTTCGTAGGATGTTTATTTAATATAATATAAATTAATTAATGTTAAATAAAAAAATATAAATGAAAATGAAATATAATAATTGTTGATGGTTAAATGTAATGTGTAACAAATTATATTTAAATTTAAGAAATAAAAAACAAACATTAGAAATGAAATTGATAACGGGGAGAATTGCCTATGAAAATGAACTCAAATAAAATTTTCTTATTTCTTTTTTAGTGAATGATTCAAGTTTTAAAAACACATTTGTCTCACACAGCTCGTTAGTAATGAAGTTGAAATAAAATATAATTGAACATTTAACAATACTCTCTGAGAGTAGTACATCAACTAAAAGGAAAACATAACTAGATATTCTAAGCAATTAATAAAGATCATAATCAATTGTCAATAGTAGGGGGTCTCCCTAGTTTGAAGTTATAATTAGACCTGAGACCATTTGGGATAGGATCCCTATTTGGTTTCTGGGACCAACTCTCACCATGTGTTGTTACTCTTGAAATTCAAATACAAAGAAATAAATCTGGGACCAAGTGTAAATGCCTAAAGAATGAGGACTAAATCAATGCTCAATTGATGGATTTTAATACATAATAAAAGAAGGTAACAATAGAATAGCGAGTAGGTACACGTCTTAAGAAAAAATTAGATAACTAAGACTAACTAAGACATAAGTGAGCAAGAGAGTGCTAGAAACTAACTGCAAATTAGTTGACAATCAATTACTAACATTTAAATGGAATGAAGAGCAGAGATTCAAAGCAAACAAATTCTAAATGACTTTGGCATGGCCACAGGTATGGAATTCAATCTCTCCAAATCTAAAATATTTTTTTTTAATACCGATGTTTCTATTCAAAGGAATATCTCCAGAATTCTAGGCTTTCAAAGAGATTCTCTTCCTTCAAAATATTTGTGAGTCCCTCTAACTGCTAAACCTCTTCATAAGAGCATATGGGAGCCGGTGATTAATAAAATGTAGGATAAAGTAAGGAATTGGACCACCAGATCTTTGAACTTGGCTGGCAGGTTGGTGCTTACAAAGGCTGTTCTCCAATCTATCCTAGTCTTCATGCTTTCAACACTTCCAGCACCAAAAGGAGTCTTACAACAATTCAGAACCATTCAAAGAGACTTCCTCTGGGGAAAGGGGGAGAAGGCTGGATGAAGATTAAACTCTTCATGTGGCTTGTTTATCATAGGAAAATTCTGACTTGGGATAACATAAGGAAAAGCAGTGTTCTGGGGCCTTCTAGATGCTAGCTCTGTGAAGCCCAAGAAGAAACCATGGAACACCTCCTCAATACTTGTGTCTTCACCTCTAAACTGTGGGATTCTTTTTCCATCATCTTCCAAAAGAGCAACAAGGATAGAGGTTGTATCATTGATACCCTAACCAAGTGGAGGTGAAATTTTTCAGACTACGAAATTCTTGGCTCAGCTTGGGCTCTTATGCCCAGCTTCATTATTTTGAATGTCTAGAAGGAAAGGAACAAGAGAATTTTCAAGAATGAAAAAAGACCCTTCCAATTTCTTTTTGAGTAGACCTTGGGTCAACTTAAGGAGACGGTTGGCACTATTGTGCGAAATACCCCTAAGAATCCTCCTTCAGATTCTGACATTAGGATTCTAGGACTGTTAGGCATGCAGGGGCTTATTCCACAGGGAATGAATAGAAAGGTTAAGGTTGTGGACTCTGAGCAGGACCTTTGGAATCCTCCCCCAAGGGCCTTTCTGAAATATAACATTGACGGGGCCTCAAAAGGCAACCCGGGCACAACGGGCTTTGGAGGAGTCTTAAGGGATGATTCTGGTAATATCCTTTCCATCTTCCATGGTCATTTGGGTAGAGCTACAAATAACATGGCAGAATCGATGGCTATGGAGCAGTGCTTAGACCTCCTAGTGCAGGATAATCGATAAAATGTAATTATCGAAGCAGACTCTGAGTTAATTATCAACACAGTCAAAAGAATTGGTTGGGGTTCGGAGCCAGAGAAGGTTTCAAAACACTGGAGATTGATCCAGGTCTTTCAAAGGATCCAGCTCCACCCTAGAGGACTACCCACAATAAGTTTTAACCATGTGCGTAGGAAGGCCAACAAATTGGCTGATTTATTGGCTAATCAAGGAGTGAAGTGTACCATAAATAGGATCGTGATGGGTGGACATGGGTTGCCTCAGGATGGTATCATGGATCAGTGTGTTACCCAAGTAGACGAAGATATGATGATGTATCGCATCAAAACCATGGAAGCTCTGTTATGAGTTGCAAGTTTTTTCTATTTTTGTTCTTTCTTAAGTGGCACAGAGGACTCTGCGGCCTAAGTAGTTGGTTGGAGGGTTGGGGTTTTACTTCTTAAAGGTTCATAGATGACTGCAAAGGAGAAGGCGGGAGCTGCCGGAATCTGGGCTGTCGTGGCTACCAGAATATTCTTGATTCTCTGTACAAGGACGCAAATCCGCCCGCAGAGTGGTTTTCGGTGTATTGGGGGCCCCTCGGACGGGATGTGGTTTTTAAGTTTTTGAAGCGATCACACTCATCGTGCTACACATGGATGAGGGATGGGTTTTTTTACCACCCTTATCGCATGTTAACTAGCAGCACTTTTGCTTGGTGCGATATGACCCTTGACCGTTGGATCCTGCATGGCGGTTCTATGGCTAGGATTCATCGGGTAGGTCTATGGGTCCATAAGGTTAAAAGGTGATCTTCTTTATAGTGCGAAACGTTCTGCTACTATCGGTGGCCACATTACCATGTGTTTTCCACTCGAGCACAATATACTGGTTCAGGGGCGGTTTTCTAGCGATCGCGAGCCTTGCAAGCGGGAAATGGTATTTCTATTTTGGATGCAATCCCATACAATAGGGTACACATGGTGGTGGGGTCAGGTAAAATACCACCCTCATCACATGCTAAAGTTTAGTGATTTTGGCCGTCGCGATATGAACCTTTGCCGTCGGATCAAGTGAGGTAGATCGACGGCTGCGATTGATTGAGCAAGTTGGTTGTCTAGGTGGGTAAGTATTGTGCTTCTTGACTGGGTGAATTAGTCCTCTGCCATCGGATTGGGTCAGCTGGCTCAACGGTGACGATTAAAGCTGCTTGTCTGGAAGCTGGCGGGAAGTGTTTAAGCTCCTTTTCTTGACGGGAAGATTTTGTCACGGGTAGGAGGCTAATTGTTTTGGCTTCGTTGTAGGCTTCTTCTTTGTTTTGATTTTAAGAGTTTAGTTGTTGGGCTTTCGGGGTAAGGGCTTTTACCTCGGGCCCATTCTCTGTTGGGTTTGTGGGTCTCTTCCTTGGTCCACAACTCCTTGTGGATAGTTGTAAATTTTGTACTTTATTAATGAAATAGAAGGTCCGACTCTTGCATTAGAAAAAAAAAACAAAATTAATTAGTATGATTTTGCAACTAAGTTTAAAAAAATTTCATACAATGTGCATGTTCATCTAATATGAAAACACAAAGCTACATAATGTTAATTACAATACTAAATAATATCAAGTGCAACTATAAATAATTTCAACCACATAAATTATATTATATGAAATGTTAAGTATTACAATACGAGTTTCCAACTTAATATTAGTTGGACTACAATTTACACTTGAAATACTATTTCATCACTTCAAAACATTATCATTGTGTTGCCAAGGCATTGTGGGTACCAACTTTGAAGACTTTATCATCAATTTCTATGTGTGTGTCTCATTTAAGATATCGTCTTTAAGGGTATCACTAGATCATTTCTCTTCTCTCTCTTTCTTTCTGCATTTGTCACTCCAATTTTATTTTTCTCCTCTTTCTTTAATTCCTGCTTTTGGCCATCAATATTGAGTTCCTCTTCTGAAATGAAAGAAGATATAATGAAGATTATTAGGCATGAAATACGATTAACAATGGAATATAAACTAAAGTATACTATAAAGGATTTATATGACATATACCTCAACATCAGCTATGTCAATGCCATTTTTCCCGAGAAAAACAAAAACTCAAATAGCTGTCTTTAGTTGGGTGATAGTGGCCACTATGTGGCTAGATGACATGTATAAACAAAAAAAAAATGTCACCATAGAAAAATAACACCTTTGGAACTTAATAACAATCATGTTAGCTAAGTCACAATGTAAAAAAATAAATTTATATGAAAACTAGCTGGAAAATTGCATCATAGAAGAAAAACATTATCCTATGGATACACATACATGTGGGTGGGTAACATGCCCCAATATGCCATGATCATTAGGGTCCAGAGGAAGAGAACCTCCTACTAACATAATTATTGATTGGTTTCATCTTGGCCTTCCCTCTCCTTTGTTAGTAAAAATAAATAAAAATAAGTCCATCATATTAACTAGTTGTACTCCATAGTATGATTTTCGCATGTTATCTCCACATACCTACCAAAAATGTCATATATTACAAACAAATAGAATTTTTGAATTGTTTCTAAAACTATTTCATTTATACCCCCTTCCAATGTATCTAACCAAATGTACCCACTTGATTTTCTTCTTTCATATTCATTTACATCATAAAAAATATATGTTTCAAAAACAATGACAACCCCAATATCTATAGATCCTAATGCTCTTCCATATTTTTCGTAAACCATAATAATTAATACTCTCTTATGATCAACATTGTACAAGAATGAAGCTACACAATACTAACTATTCGTATAAAACAAAAATAAATCTATTGGTATAAAAAAACAATGAAGCTACACAGTAAAGCTTAATTTCTATTAGTAACTACAAAAAATAGAAATAAAATTATTGGTATAAAACAAAAAACAATGAAGCTACATAGAAAACTTAGTCAATTATTATAAATTCCAAAAATAATGAGAAATCGAGCAGTGCATTATTCTCTACCATGTGTTCTACCAAATAAAATGGTAAAATACTAGAGGAAAAATCTCTTCTTTACAATGCAATCTAGGAATAATAAATGGATATCAAGTTCCTTATAATCTATTTTAAGCAGACCATTTGCATTCCAATGTAGAAGTACCTCCACATAAAGAGATATAACATTTCAAATTTCCCCACACATCATAGAAATTCAGGATGATACTTCCATAAACAAGAAAATGAATTAGACCCACACAAATCACATACTTGTGACAAGAAAATGTATGCAAATTAAGACTCTCTTACGATCAACCCACTAGTTTTAATATATATATTTTCCACTTTTCATTCTCGATGAACATAAATTGATCTTCTATTATTTGGTCAACAAGTTCTCATTAAAAGGGATAATGACATCATTTTTCATGAAATGTCTCCATGCAACCTGGACAAATATATCAAGAATTATGTTGGTTTTTGTACTGAGATTTTAGAGACAATAAGATAGTGAAAGAAGGTAGGATATCCATGCTAGAATGTTTCAACATTGTATCTGGTATTACACAAAAATCATTTTCTTGATCTCATAACTATAATATCACTCTTGAAAAGTTATTTCATGGCACTGAATACATGATCTAAAAGAACTACATAACCCTAATACATGTTCTTGCATGTTTTATAGCATTCCTTTGAATTTCACAAAATCAAATTGCTTATAATTACAAAGAAAGAAAATAATGACCAATCACTTGGTCCCATTCATTTCCAATGGCACACCACGGACAAATAAGATATACATCTTGAAAAGCGTAACTACGTTCGGTCTTCATAATGACATGTAAATATGGTTTTATGTAGTGAGATGTAAATAAGAAAAATAAAATTATTTTATTGACTTACCTCATGGGTTTCATGCGCAAACGTTTTTTTTTTTTAGTCAAGACCTCCATTGAGAGCCTTTAAGATTTATTTATCATCTAGAGTCATTGTCATGTAAATGAAGTCATGTTACACATTGTAAAAGGTCAATATTTCCTATGTAAAGCATCCTCCAAGAACTTGACACATAAACCTCTTCAAGTCGGCCTACAAGCGATGAAGTAACTGCTAGAGGAATTTGACCTAACTCCGGCTGCCAATTTAGCCTAAATGTCATGTGAAGTGGTTTATAAATAGCCTAACTCAGCCTCCATTCTAAGCAAGTAACTCGATCTCAATTTGGTCTAGGAATAAGTGTGAATAAAGGGTGGAAAGGAGTGCGAAGAAGGAGTTGTGAAGAAACGTGTGAAGTTTCTTCTAGGAGACTATCTTCTGGGTATAGTGAAGTCTCCTCTAGGAAGTGTGAAGTCAGAGCAATGAATTTACTTTTAGGTAGTGCGAAGCTAGGGTAGAAAAGTTTCTTCTGGGGCAGCAAGAAGATGATTCTTCTGAGAGATCGAAGTAAAGATCTAGAGACCATGTTTTCTAGAGGAAGCTAGTGAATACCTAGAGACCAAGATTCTCTTGGGAAAGCCGATAAAAAGAAATAAGAAGGATAAATACCAAGTTTATCTAGAGGCAGCCAAAGAGAGTATAGGAAGGATTCCTGTGATTTTTAATTTTGTGATTCTTTCACCTCGTGGTTATTTTGGGCAAGCAATTTTAGGAATTCCAAACACTAGGAGACAAGGAAACAAGCTTTTTATAATTGCAATGCCTATTCCATGGTATCCTCTCTTTATTGTTTCATTATACTTTGAACTTTTACTTTATTTTTTGTTGTATTTTTGCAATAAAATTGAAAATACTTGGTATCATATCCATTTAAGGAACATCCAAAACTTGAAGATAATATTAGTATTATATTTGTTTTGTGTTAAAATATTTTTATGACTATTTGAAAATAATATTTTCATCTTCTTATTTGAGTACATGTTGTGTATATACTTGACCAAGTTTGTGCATTAGAGACTGAAATGATGTTGAGAATAAAATGACATGGATTAGACATCACACCTCAAATTATTGTGGTAAAGTTCTACTTTGTTACCTGTGTGGTCTAAAATGCGGATGCAACTTAGAGTTTAATTTAATGTCAACCCGGGAAGGTAAACTTAGAAGTGCTTATCTAAAATATATAGATCTAGAAAGATTCCTAATTTGTCCAAGATCTTAAAGTCCCCTTACAAGAACATATTCATTAAGATATCTTTCAATAACTAATCAAACTTAGATCTAATAACTGTTTGAGGTCTATGATTCTCTTACGAGAACATATTCTACAAGATCTCTTCCAACATTAGAACATCTAATAAGAAATTAAAAGCTTAAATGAAATAAACCTAGATCTAATAATTGTATGAGATCTTACGATTCTCTTACAAGAACACCTTCAAATAAGACTCTTCCAATATTAGAACATTTAACAAAACTTGAAAGCTGAAATCAAACAAAAACATAAAATAAATTATAAACAAATAAGCATGCAAGTGAGGCCATGGGGGCCCTCCATAACTCCACCAGTACACCACTTCAATGGAGACTCAGATGTAGAATCAAAATTGAAGTATGATCCTTTATTTCAAAATCTTCATTGCAAACCAACTCTAAGATTACAACTCTAAGCTTCTAAGATTACATACTCCAAAATTCTAAGATTACAAAAACTTCCAGATTACAAATGGAGGAGATTGTACTCCTATTTATACAATGGGATGAGTAACAAACTCATAATGATCATCCACTAATCTCTCTTTAGTTCCTTAAATCTCGCAACTATTTTTAACTACTTTCCCATTATTACAAAATATGATCCCACAAATCTCTCAATCATTTTTAATTACTTTCCCATTATTACAAAATATGGTCCCTTTGAATCCTCCATAAATCTCTCACATATCTTTGATAAGATATGCCAACCAAATCCTCCATGATCTTCTCCTTATGAATTGGATAAGATATGCCAACCAAATCCTCCATGATTTTCTCCTTAGGAATAGGATAAGATATGCCAACCAAATCCTCCATGATTTTCTCCTTAGGAATAGGATAAGATATGCCAACCAAATTCTCCACGATTTTCTCCTTAGGAATAGGCTTGCATAATTATCTCCTTGATATGGTGGAGGAGATATTAGTTCTTCACATATTTCCTACACATCACAAAACTCACATATTGTTGAGATATATATAAAAATATGTATATTTTCTAATATTTAATCATAAATTCACTTGTAATACAAAAATGAATAAAATGGAAAATAAGAAGGTGAAACCCAAATGTATTTATGAAAATGATATGATAAAAGGTTAATGGGATGATGAAATGTAAGGAATAGTGAAGAAAAAGGTGGATGAAAATATGACATTTCTGAGTCCCAACATCCTCCCCACCTGAACTTGTTGCATGTCCTCATGCAACCATGCATGGGTCTCTCTAAGAACATTTGGCATCTTGAACAACTTTGGCTTTACATGATGATGTCTTTAATAATGAATGCTTCCAGGATATGTGAAAGACATGAGTAACAACTTACATTTTCTTATGGTTGGTTCTTGTGTGACAACCATGAATACAAAGAATGTTGGTTCTTGTGTTAACAACATTCATTTCGTTTTCTGTTCTCTTTTCTTCAATAATAACGTAAACACTCATTGGAAATCATAAGCTATCAATGTGCATAAGAAAGCCCTTTTGTAATATTAATGAAGCATGCCAATATTACATATGAAGCAAAGTGCAACAAAGTATCATTGGAAAATAAATGTTGGTGAATGGTAAATGAGAAAAAATAGAGTGATAGTGGTGAAGAAATGGAATCATGGAAGTGAATATGTAGTGTGGTGAAGAAATGGAATCATGGAAGTGAATATAGTTCTCCCCCCCCCTCAACTGAATTGGTTGCATGTCCTCATGCAACTTGACATGGCTTATGAAAGGAAATGTAGCATGGTGAGGGAATTTTTCAAAATATTCAAGTTAGCATATAAGGAATTGCATGATTAAAGATTAGAAAACAACATACCTCTACTTACCCAAGAATGATGAACTATGCAAGAGGAATGTAGCTGCTGTTTCTGCCGCTGGATCAGGAAAATGTGACTGAGGTTGTTGTTACTGGATCCTGGGAAATGAACGAATCTGAACTGCTAATGCTGAATCATGGAAAAGATAAATGCTGAAAGTGGAACTGTGGTACTCTCATAGATCAGAACTCATGCTTCTGTAACTACTGAGGGAGTCGTGAAAAAGTGTGTAGTCTTCACCTGCTACTAAACTTTTTGGTACAATTCTAATCATGCGAAAGAATGTGTCGATATCGAGCATGAATATAAATCATTGGATTACTGGCCATTGATGTATGTCGTTAACCAATGCGAGGAAACTCACCATTGATGTCAATGAGTGCCAAGGTACTTGAGTACATCTTGCAAAGTGCGAATGGATGAGTTGAGGTCGAGCCACTTGCAAGATCTGCAGATCAAGGGACATTGATGTATTCCCATGATCGTCAGCGAGAGAACTTGCCATTAAGGCATGGAAGCCTCTAGGTACTCAAAAGGAACTCTAGTCTATTTCCCAGATAAGGTGCTGATGTCGATGGGGCAAGACTTGTTGAAAGGTGGGCCTTAAGGAATCCCACATCAGTCAACGCGAGTTTGTACAAAAAGATTTGGTAGGACTATAAATGGAAAGAACTCACGGACAAGCAGTGTGGATCAGCATGGCGAGGAAAACAAGGCAATGTAATCATGGAAAGGGAATGAGTTTTATTCATTGTTGTAAAACAAGGAGTTGTAATCATGACGCAAAAGGATCGTTGTGGAGTGGAAAATGTCATGATATGTGTAGTGAAGAATTAGATCCTTCAAGCGTCCAAAAATGGATGTAAGGAAATGCATGGTGTATGAAGATGAACTCTTGCTGTGAAAAATGGATATGGAAATGTCATGCTTTATGGATTTACAATTGGTGGAATTCAAAATCTGCTTCAAAAAGGGAGGTGCAAGGTAGTGGTTGTGGAGTTGGATTTGTCTTTAGAATTTTTCATGAATTGTAGTCTTTGGAAGACCAATTGTCATCACAATGTAATCTCCTTATGATCACTTGATTATCCTGTAACCTGTAAAAAAACTTGGCAGAAAGAAAACATAAGTGTGTTCAAGAAGAAATGGCCATTTCCTTCATGATTCTTACGCAAAAAAATTCATAACAAATAAAACATATTAAGGACAATCAAAGTGTTGAAATTGACTTAATCATGATATTAAAATCAATCCATTCTTAAAATAACCATGAAAAGTAATACTCCTTGTTTGGGTCAGATGAAATATGCTCGGCAAAAAGATTGGCATTAGAAAGATCTGTTGTGTTTTGCATATTAGTATGTGATATAAAAGCATTCAACATGAATATTTAATGCCAACATGAAGCTATTGAAACAAGATAATCATCATTTATAGAATCCTCCAAATTTTTGATAAATTGATCCTCAAAATTTGTTTCCAAGTGTTCCATTTTTTTTATTTTTTTTTTCAGACCTGCATGAATTTTGTGAGATTTTTTTTTTTTTTTTTTCTTTTTAATTTTGCACTTGTACCAATCCTTGCAATTTCAACCAATTCCTATAATTCTTATGATTCTCTCAATTTGCATGCCACCAAAGTTTTGTTTTATGCCAATATCCTTCACATACCCATATTCACCCTTTCAAAACTATAATTGTCATAAAACACATAACATTTTTTTTTATTTTTATTTTTAAAATTGATAACAATCCTAACATAAAAATAACAATCCTACCCTAATATTGTAAAACAAAACGCAAAATATGGCGGTAGTCATAAATCTTTTATTTGATTGCCTTTGCATTTCTGTTAGTGTTTGCACTTCTGAGATTGCAGCCCGTAAATGATAGAGTTTACTTTCCCAAATTGTTTCTGAGTCGGTCAATGCAAAGTTTCAATAAATCCTCAAGATCAGCTGTGGGTAGATTCGTGATTTTGGACTATAAAATGTACCTGTGATTCCTGAGTTGGATGTTGGAGGCTCTCAAAACGCCGGAGTCGGAGCTCGTTGATCATGCAGGGCTTGATACTGTTGTTTTACCTTCGGATTTACATTGTGGGGTAAGTACCAATTTTCTGCAAGATGCTGCTGTTCTTTAAAAAAAAAAAAAATAGAAGGTCGGGCGCACAGGTTTACACAACTTTTTGTATTGCTATTGTCTATATTTAACTCACCCAATTCACATTTTGGATTCAATGCACTCCTCCACTGCAGCTCAGATTCCTGGGTATAAATGTGATGACTCTGAATTTTGCTCTGAAGTGCAGTACAGACAGAGGAGCGCACAGGTTTTTCCATACCCATTTTTTCATAACCAGAACCAGAACAACATAATTCGTAGCAACGTTGAAATCGGGGAACAGAACTTGAGTTTCAAGAAATTTATAGAGTCAGCATAACATAATTCATAGCAGTAACTGAAGTTCTATAAATTTATTGATTCGCAAGAGATACAAAGGTTCAATGGACCCTTTCATTTCAGAATATTAAAAAGCTTTTTGAAAACAATGATGACATCCAACGCAAGCTGTCCTTCCCCGCCATGGAAAATTCCAGACTCAGATTAGCGTATTAATTGGCAGCATCATAGTTGCAAAAACCCTCGATCTAAACGCAGTTGCGATATATGCTTGCAGCTCTATGAAAAAGAACCCCCAATAGAAGCGCCTTATTTACATGTTTATGCATTGCAAGAAGAAAACCTCAGTCAAGAGCATTTTTTGTTGTCATAAGAAATTTTTATGGCGCAGGAAGAATAGATCTAAATCAGAAGCCGGAACTAGATAAATTTTTTTTTTGCAAAATCAAAAAATCATATGTGCATGCCATTGATTTATTTCAATATGCTGTGAATTTGAATAGAAAATTAAATTGTTGCAGCAAATTGATATCTGAATCTTGCAAATTTTCTTATAATCCATAGAATGCGCATCTTAATTTTCCAGCGAGAGTATTTTTTTATTCGAAATAAATCAATAGATTTTCTGATCTTCCTGATCGCACGAAGCGCAGGAAGAGAGCATACTAATCTCTTGATTTATTTTTATTTATGCAGGTTAGCGTGGATGGATAAAACACATAAGATTTGCGACAAAACCTTGCATTATCTACACTCTTTCTGCAATGTCACTGGGGCATTTAGACTCTCGGAAGACAACGCTTTCCGATAATCAAGCTCCTGGCTCACCCGTGATATAGAAACAAGACATAGAGATGCAAAGATGTGCCATTGAATTTATTCATGATGATTTATTTTTTTTGAAAACAAGACTAAAAACTTCTAATGATAATGACTTCTAATGAGATCTCATTTTTATTTTTATAATCTATTCTATATTAACTTAAAAGATGTTTTATTTTCTAAGTAAAAGAATGCTTCCAATGAAGCCATCTATGGACTAAAAATTCGAACATGCTCACATCAAGATTTAAAAATTTTACATTATGTTTTGCAAGTATGTGGGAATCCTGTCTTAGAGTTGGCTCAAGGTTATTGTCCTTGCTCTCCAAGAAGTACCTATTCAACATTGTCAAATTCATCATCCGTAGATGGATTAGTGAGAAATGGGGGGTTTAAAATAAAAACTGAATTTAAATTATCTATGTGCGAAAATGAAAAAAAAATAATGCTCCAAACTTTGAACTCCTTTACGAACCCGCTATCACCAAGTTCCACAAATTAGTCCATGAAAACAAATGCATAAAAGCAATTACTAAATCCTTCTAGTTGCACTTCCCCGGAAACGGCACCAAAATGTGTGGTCTAAAATGCGGATGCAAATTAGAGTTTAATTTAATGTCAACCTGGGAAGGTAAACTTAGAAGTGCTTATCTAAAATATATAGATCTAGAAAGATTCCTAATTTGTCCAAGATCTTAAAGTCCCCTTACAAGAACATATTCATTAAGGTCTTTTTCAATAACTAATCAAACTTAGATCTAACAATTGTTTGAGATCTATGATTCTCTTACAATAACATATTCTACAAGATCTCTTCCAACATTAGAACATCTAAAAAGAAATTAAAAGCTGAAATGAAATAAACCTAGATCTAATAACTGTATGATATCTTACGGTTCTCTTACAAGAACACCTTCAAATAAGACTCTTCCAATATTAGAACATTTAACAAAACTTGAAAGCTGAAATCAAACAAAAACATAAAATAAATTATAAACAAATAAGCATCCAGGTGAGGCCATGGGGGCCCTCCATAACTCCACCAGCACACCACTTCAATGGAGACTTAGATGTAGAAGAAAAATTGAAGTATGATCCTTTATTTCAAAATCTTCATTACAAACCAACTCTAAGATTACAACTCTAATCTTCTAAGATTACAAACTCCAAAATTCTAATATTACAAAAACTTCCAGATTACAAATGGAGGAGATTATACTCCTATTTATACAATGGGATGAGTAAGAAACTCATAATGATCATCCACTAATCTCTCTTTAGTTCCATAAATCTCGCAACCATTTTTAACTACTTTCCCATTATTACAAAATATGATCCCACAAATCTCTCAAGCATTTTTAACTACCTTCCCATTATTACAAAATATGATCCCTTTGAATCCTCCATAAATCTCTCACATATCTTGAATAAGATATGCCAACCAAATCCTCCATGATCTTCTCCTTAGGAATTGGATAAGATATGCCAACCAAATCCTCCATGATTTTCTCCTTGGGAATAGGATACGATATGCCAACCAAATCCTCCATGATTTTCTCCTTAGGAATAGGATAAGATATGCCAACCAAATTCTCCATGATTCTCTCGTTGGGAATAGGCTTGCATAATTATCTCCTCAATATGGTGGAGGAGATATTAATTCTTCACATATTTCCTACACATCACAAAACTCACACATTCTTGAGATATATATAAAAATATGTATATTTTCTAATATTTAATCATAAATTCACTTGTAATACAAAAATGAATAAAATGGAAAATAAGAAGGTGAAACACAAATGTATTTATGAAAATGATATGATAAAAGGTTAATGGGATGATGAAATGTAAGGAATAGTGAAGAAAAAGGTGGATGAAAATATGACATTTCTGAGTCCCAACATTACCCACATTATTTCTACTGTATTTAAATTAGCAGTAACCTTATTTGATCAAATTATTTTTCCTTCTCTGTTGTGCGTTTAGGTTCAATGTTGTCTTTTTTTTTAGTTTTATAAGTCCTTATATTTTATATTTTATGTTTGGTTCTTTTTGTTACAAGGTGACTCTGTTGATTCCTGAGGCCCACAGTACAACATGCAATCAACAAATATGTGCACAAAAGAATAGAGTACAAAATGGTGAGTTGTACTGCTACATTTGTGACACCGAAGGTGCCTTTATATAGGTTAGCCTTTTCCCTTGTAAAATGCTAGTTATGTTTGACAAAGGATCTATAATTTCACCTAGAGTAGCCAAGTCATATTTATAGCTCAATATGGATGAAAGATGTAACTAGGTGAGGGTTCTATAACTGAATTTAAAGAGGCTAGATACATGTTATGGCCAATATAGTTGACATATGTCACTGGGTAAAGCTTATAAATAAATAAAAACAACAAAAAAATGAAATCAATACTCCCACGAAAAATAAAAAAATAAATAATAGTATATCTATATATATATATATATATATATATATATATAGATATATATAGATATATATATATATATATATATATATAGATAGATATATGACCGCTCATTGTTTCCCTGCTGTTTCCGTTCTCACACCAGTCGCTTTCAATTATTGACCTCTGGCTGGAATATGGGGGACAATATGGAGGTTGAAGAGGTGGATTATTCCGAGGAGCCCTTCTCGGACAGCGTTATTTTTGGGAACCCTAGCTTCACTCTCACTCTGCCGATTGATACCTCTTATTCGCTATCTGTCCTGGTTCCGCCCATTTCCTCGCCTATCGTCTCTTTACCTCGGCATTGCTCTGTACCCCCTCCCACCGGATCGCATTCTATTGATTCACCGGGATTCGAAGTCCCTCCTCTTTCACCTGGTACCCTCCACATTTTATCCTCGCATACCCCTCCCTCGCCCTCCTTCGATCCCCATTCATCATTTTTCACTGTTCCCCCTGTGGACATCCCGGTTACCGCTGCGGCACAACCCCCCCACTCGGGAGCTCGACCGTCTGGTTGTTTCGAGACCCCTGCGGTTAAGGTTAGACTTGCAAAACATAACCCTTCGGAAGGCATCCCAAACCCTTTGGTGGACCACCCATTGGCTCCTCGCACCAGCAAAAGGAAGTCAAAGTGCGTCAAGGCGACCTCAAAGGATATTACCATCAGATTCGGAGAGACCTCGGCTATTGGTGAATTTGCTATCATGGCATGCACTATGCTGGTTGGGCATGTGCGTGGTCGGGCATATTCAGCCAACAGGCTAACTCAATGGGTTAAGGAGATTTGGGGTGGGTTACTAAAAGAACTGCCATAAGTACATGTCTTACCCAGAGGATGGTTCTCCATACATTTTGCAAAGGAAAACTACACGGATTTGGTACTGGCAAGGTACTGGCACATCGAGATGGCCCCGGTCCTTCTCAAGTGGTGGAGCCCATTATTCGACCCTGAACGTGAACAAATTGGGGCTGGACCGCTTTGGGTGCACTTGCCAGGACTTCCATTACAGTTCTGGTGTGAGGAAGTTTTTATCAGGATTGGAAATGCTCTGGGCACATATTTAGACCATGACCGTACTTTTGTGGAATAAAAAAACAGAACCCTTGCTCGCATTCTGGTCCACTTGGATACTCGTGAGGGCCTGGAGGAAAAGATTACACTTCAGTGGGGGAAGTACATCAGGGTCCAGATCTTGGACTACGAAGGGGTTCCGTTTCGCTGTAGACGATGTCACAAGGTGGGACATCTCTTCAAAGACTGCCCTCTCAACCAGAAATCAGAGGACTCCCCTAAGATTACGCCTGCACCTTCCAGGGTAAATTCTCCGGTCGGCTTGTGCCCCTCTCCCTCGGGTCCTTCACCTGCGGCAATCTCTCCTATCTCCAAGACAGTGGATACATGACTCAGACAATCTTCGCCGCCACTGACCAGGGCTCGTTCTGCAGCTGAAGCTGTGATAGCTTCGGGTATTTCTCTGAACCCTCCTCTCACATCTTTTGATTTTACCTCATCTGTGGCTGCTTCATCAGTTCAGACATCCATGGCTCAATGTATCATGTCTTCCCCACCTCTTATTGTCACCACTGCCCCCTCATTGTCCTCTCCTTCTACATCTTCTGTCTCACCGTCATCCTCCGGGGTTTCACCCCCTCACCAATACTTCCTACGCTCCAGATCCCACTCCAAGGATTTCCCGATCCGTCAGACTGGTCTAGGTCTCACATTGCCTGGTGCTATTCCCCTGTCATCTAGGGGTAGGAAGTCAGATCTCTCCAAGGCTATTCGGCGAGCTGGGGCGGAGGTCGCCTCGGGTTGTCAATACACTATTGATGGGGTCCTTAGAGTAGGAAATACCCCGCATGGTGTCCCTCCATGAAGTGCTTGTCTTTCAATTGCAGGGGCTTGGCTAGTGCCTCCAAGAAACTAGCCTTGAGGAGGCTCATCGAGGTTGAACCGATTGACATTATCCTGCTTCAAGAAACTCTTGGTATGGCTGATCATATCTCCCACTCCCTTCAATCTATGATCCTAAGCTGGACATTCGTTGCCCTAGATGCTGCAGGGAGATCTGGGGGACTGGCTATAGGATACAACCCTCAAACCATCAGGGTTGATGCATCTTGGGGGGGTTCAGGATTCTTGGGACTAGATATTTTCTCTGCTGATCTTGGCATGATTCTACGGATTGTGAATGTATATGGACCCTGTATACAAAGGGAACAATTTTGGCAGCATTTATTAAACCTCTCTTCTGGACTCTGATCATACTATTATCGGAGGGGATCTAAACTTTTCTTTGGGGTTCAGAGAATCATGGGGGTCTGCGGCTCAAATAGATGCTATCACTGATCATATGAAAAATATGCTGGAACAGACCAATTTTATTAGTTGGCTCCTAGACTTGACAGATTTTTAATGAAAGGTCCGCTCTTACAGTAGCTGCATCACTACAAGCAATGGGTGGGTACGGGGGGCATATCGGATCATTCTCCTATATATCTGGAAATCCAGGGGCCATTCAAAAAGCCGAAAGCCCCTTTCAAATTCAACCACATCTGGCTGAGAGACCCTGCTTACATCAAGATGGTCTCTGATTTCTGGATTGCTAACCCCATTCATCGAGCAGAGTCCTTCGCAAAAGGTTTTTGCAATAATCTCTCTGAGCTTAAACATCTCTCTATTAATTGGGCTAGGGAGAAGCACTCTCGGGAAACCTCACAACTCATGCATATTGAATCTGAGCTGAGCTCATTACTTGATGATCGAAGTTTGGGATTCATCTCTGCGGATGATAAGATCCGCTTGATTGAGCTGGAAAATTAGAAGGCCAACATTCTAAAGGAGCGCGAGGAATCCCAGAGGCTGAGGAGTAGAGCTATATGGTTAAAAGCTGGGGACGATAATACTAGGTTCTTTCAAAACTATGCCAAGGGACGAAAGGTATCTAATACCATTTGGAATCTTCCTTTGCCTGAGGGAGGCTTTGCTGACACTTTCAACAAGCTAGCCCACCTAGGCACTACACACTTCAGGAACCTATACAAATGCCCTCATGAAGCAAATCTTCCTGATATTATAAATGTGGCCGGACATTTTCCAAGGTTTGTCTATGAGGATGATGCAGAAGAGCTTTTCGCACCGGTCACTCCCGGTGAACTTGAAGGCACGTTAAAATGGTTCAAAAAGGATAAGATTCCAGGCTCGGATGGTTGGACCATCGAATTCTATCTGGCTTTTTATGAGATCCTGGGGCAGGACCTATTGAAAGTGGTGGAGGAGAGCAGAACTTCAGGATCCCTATACCATGCCATCAATTCGACCTTCATTGCCCTTATCCCAAAGTCCAATTCTCCATCCTCTTTTGATGATTATAGGCCTATCTCCTTGTGCAACTGCCTATATAAGATTATCTCCAAGATTATTGCAAACCGTCTCAGGCCGATACTCTCCAGGCACATTGCTCCTCAACAATTTGCCTTCCTCGAATCCAGACAGATCCATGAAGCCATTGGATCAGCTCAGGAAGCCATCCACTCTATCTAGACCAAACATCTAAAAAGCATCATTCTCAAGATTGACTTGTCCAAAGCATTCGATTGGGTCAGCTGGCTTTATATTAAGATGCTTCTTATTCACTTGGGTTTCCCTCACAATTACATTACATGGATTATGGCCTGCATTACCACACCTACCTTCAGTGTCCTCATTAATGGCTCGGCCTCTCACTTCTTTCACTCTGAAAGGGGGCTTAGGCAGGGCTGCCCTCTATCCCCACTCCTCTTTCTTATTGTCATGGAAGGTCTAAGTCGCTTAATTGCATCAGCCAAGAGGGATGGAGATATTTGATGGAGGATTTCTTTCTTACCCACCTACTATTTGTGGATGATGTGCTTATTCTGCTTGATGGCAGCATTCGGGATTCCAGATCCTTTTCCAAGATTCTCCTCCTCTTCTCGTCCGCTACAGGGATGCTTGCTAACCAATCCAAATCCACCATCACCTTTACTTGTACCTCTGTTCATGAATCCAAATTTTCTCATCAAGTCTTTCCCTACAGTATCCACCCCTTGGATAGGGGTCTCAAATATCTGGGTTTTTGGCTTAAACCTACCTGCTAGAGAATTGCAGATTGGGTCTGGCTTGTTACAAAACTGGAGAAGAGACTATCCATCTGGAGTTATAGATATTTATCCAGGGCGGGCAGATTGGTGCTTATCAAATCGGTCCTGGAAGCTACTCCGATTTACTGGATGGCTCTTGCATGGATCCCCAGGAATATCCTATCTCGTCTGAAACAATTATGCAACAGATATCTCTGGAACGGGAATCAGGATAAAAGATTATATGCCTGGGTCAGCTAGAAAAAGATTGCAATGCCAAAGAAATGGGGAGGATGGGGACTGAAAGACCTCCCCCTTTTCGCACAAGCCCTAGCTGCAAAAATGGGCTGGACCTTGTTGACTAGCTAGAATCTATGGACTCATATCTCATACCATAAATATATCTGGCCACAGAACATGTTGGATTGGGTTCGACTACCTAATTGGCCGACGATGGGCAGCTCAACTGTATGGAAAGCATTGCTCCACTCCCTCCCCCATATTCGAGACAATCTGGTGTGGCGAATCAATGATGGTTCCCTGGGTAGGATCGGGCTGGATCCGTGGATTGGTAGTGGAGGAAGACACTTACTTCCTAGAGACCTCATCATGTATCTTCATGCACATGAGATTAGGGTTTTCTTGCACATTGTAGATCAACAAAATACGGATATTTTTTCACAAGCATGGAAATCTGCACAACAACTCGACCTTCCTCCCCGATGGCACCAGGAATGGCATGAATATATCACAACATTATCTGAATCTCACATAAGGATAAAAGAGGGACCTGATGAATTAGTTTGGTGTCTGGCAGAAAATGGTATATATTCCCCAAAGTCAGGTTAGAGTTCCCTGATACAGCACAAAAGACCAGAACAGACATTGAATTGGTGGAGATACATTTGGAAGCTTACTGCACCTCCGCGCACCAGACTATTCTTCTGGTGCATTCTTAGAGACATAGTGCCCACGGGGGAGCATCTAGCTCACAGAGCTTTTTACGGGCCTACCTGGTGTATTCTGTGCAAATGTGAATCAGAATCCACGGAACATCTTTTCTTACTCTGCACCGCATTACAATCTCTTTGGCGGAGCATATCCTCATCTATCCGTTTCGCTGGGTTATGGACTGGCAATGATCTAAGCAGCGCATGGGATGACTGGTCTGGCAGACACAAGGGATCTAAACTGCAGAGCCTCCCCTTGCTTGTCAGCTGGTACATCTGGCAGGCTTGAAACCGATTCATTTTTTATAACAAAGTTGTGTGTTGGCCGCACATAGAGGCTGGCATAATCTCTGCATATAATGAATTGCCGGAACCTATACCTCCTAGAGAGCGCCGCACTCACCCACCTCCTAGCATTGAAAAAACTACCCCCTGGGCATTCTTTGATGGGGCTGCAAATCAACAGGGCTGTGGAGGTGGTTTCATTCTATACATAAATGAACAACACTTCTACAAAGTCAAGATGGGATTAGGAGTTGGCACCAATAACTTCACGAAACTCATTACCCTCCATCACTTATTGCATTTCTCCTTGGGACATCAGTGCTTCAATCTAAATATTTTTGGGGTCTCAAAGATTATTATTAACTGGTTCAATAGCATATCTGTTTGTCACATACACACACTCAGCAACATATTAAACGAAGTGAATATTTTCAAGGCAAAATTTAACAATATCTCTTGCAATCACATTTACAGGGAGCATAACTACAGTGCTGACCAACTATCCAAGGAGGCCACGTCATTACCCAGAGGAGAATGGGTGATACAAGAGCAGAGGGGGAATGATGAATTCCGCTATTATCATCGGCCATATATAGATCAACATTATCAGGGGGACCTCAGTCCTTGAATCTACAAATGTTTTTTGTAAAGAACTGTAAAAACTCAAATTTTTGAAATCTTTTTTATGATACTTTGACATATATTTTTGAGATATTATACTGGAAGGGGCCCTGCGTGGCCTATGTACAGGCTTATACAGACACATAATAGTTTTATACAGCTGTTTTTTTGGGCAGATCGCCCTGCGTGGTGTATTTGGACAGCTCAGAGTCCCTCTTGTTAGCACATGGATGGCTCAGATTATAGCATATGCAACAACATTTACAATATGTAATTTTCTCTATATTAATGAAAATTATGGATTTTTTGAGGGGGAACATATATATATATATATATATATATATATATCTCGAGATGTCTTAAGTATTAAAAGATTTTTCATTTTTGGTTTTCTGTCTCTTTCCAAGTTTAATAAATCTAAGGTTAAGATGTCTTTATGTTGTTAAATCATTCACATAAAAATTAAGTGAATTGAGTCTATCACTGACATCAACATTTGTTGTCTTGGTTACTTTTGTTGCTTGTAAAAAGATTCTTCCTATCACTCAGTTTCTTCACAACAAGAGCTACCACAACCACGACAACCATTTTATTCTTCACAACAAGAGCTCCCACAACCATGACAACCATTTTAATTGTGTACCATCAGGAAAATTTTAAGAACCCCACTAAATTTATATGTATAATAAATGGGTTAATCCCCATGGTATATAGGAAAAATGGAAGGTGATTTTATCAATAATATAAGATGTATATATAAATTTTTTGGCAAATATCTCACCAGATTATATTATCTTGTAGAAACATGGTGAATCTTTTACTCAATTATAAAATCTTGTAAGATCTTGGCAAATATTTCATTGAATAATAAAACTTTGTAAAGTCCTAGTGAATCTTAACATTTCGAACTCTTTGATAATTTTTTGAAAATGTATAAACCATACAAGAGCCACATGGTGGAAATATCATTTTTTTTTTTTCACATTGCCACGACATGACACTTGTTTATAAAATTTTGAATTTATAAAAAAATTATTGACCATAATTTTGAATTAATAATTGTTATTATAATTTTTTTAATTTTTAAAAACTCACACTATTTATTCAAAACTAAAAATAAGAGGAAAACTTTAATTCTATTGATTATGAATGTGAAAAAAGGAAAAAAAAACTATTGTCATGTTTCATGTAATATAACAGAATTGAGCACACAACCACATAATAACGTTACATTTATCCTGAACGTAATATTAGTAGAGACACCTTTATTCAAATTAGAAAAATTTATGTCCTCAAAGGAGAAGATAAGTACTGTCCATGTTGTTGGTAGGTCATTCTATCTCTACAACTCTAAAATAAACAATCTTTGTTTTACAGTTTTATCCTATATTCAAATAAGACAAATGTATCTTCTCGGAGAAGAAAAGTGACATCCATCTTGTTGACAAGCCATTTTGTCTCTACAACTCTAAGATAAACAAACTTTGTTACCAGTTTTATCCTTAGCAGAAAGAAATTGATCTAAATGCATCAAATATTAATAAAATATGAAACAAGAGAAATAACGTTTCATGAATTGAAATAGAACTGTTTCAAATTTCTTGCACATTCCTGGAGTTATAAGTTTATAGCATCAATTATTTTTTCTTTATAGCTCTTGGTGTAATGAGTTCAACCTTAGTGTTAAAATGATCTGTACTTTTAAAGTGAAAATTTTATTCATTAATGTAAATAGGGTAGTGTATGAATTAATACATTAACTGCTGCACAAGTTTAAGAAAAGGTTGCCTATGATCATGGAAGAAACTCAAACTACTTAAAGGAGGACACTAGCCATAAACGAAAAAAAATGTGATCACTTGTAAACATGAATCCTAATCTCACTCCATATTCTACACTCACTATAAATAATTCGATGAGAGAAATTTTCCATGGAGAATGATGCAATTCAAGAAAGGAATGCAAATAGCTCAATCAATCACCCATTTGGCCAGTTTTAAATTTGAAAGGTTGAGAGCGGGAATTTCAGCACCCCATGAAAACTGAACTAATTAGCATTCAAAGGGTCCCATGAGTTCACAAGGCACATAGTCATTTCCATAAATTTCCCATCGATAGTCAAAATGGGGAGCTTCGTTGTTGTTATTTTGAAGTTGATACGAAAGTGAAGCACTAATATGTTAAAAACTAAAGTTTACCATCGATGTATATAGAATGTTTCAAATGAGTTCCTTCAAATAGTGATAGAAATTCAATCAACACAACAAGGAGAATAAACTATCTCAAACTCCAATAACTCATTACTATTCTAAATAAATATTGCATACTAAGAGGGAGGAAGAAAACATTGTCCCAAGCCCTAATCTCTATGTTTATCTTGGGCATTTTGTTTCCTATAATTCCTCATTTAGTTTTATCAGGATGTTTAAGGTCATTGGGAAATCTAAAATTGCAGATAAAGTATTGTAACACTCATTAAACTTAGCCTTTCCCCAGCCCAAGACTAATGCCATGTATGATATTCATATACCAGTGAACATCATCCTATTTATTACACTGCCTAGAGTGCTGGTAATTTAGGTCAACATAAAGGGAAAAATTTGAACCTTAGCGTCGAGATTGACAAAGGGCCCAATATGCTATAGTTCACTTAAATGTTCAACAAAATTAAAAGCATGTAAGTGTGGAACAAGATAGTTGGGTTTAATATTTTCAAAAGAAATGTAAAACTATTTTCAGACATATAAACAAGGTAACCTTGAGCCATGAAAGTAAAGCAATAATATTTTCAAAATTGAAGTTTACCATTGATGTATATAAAATGTTTGAAATTATTTCCTTCAAATAGTGATAGAAATTCAATCGACACAACAAGGGGAATAAAATATCTGAAACTCCAATAGGTCATTACTATTTTGAATAAATATTGCATGCTAAGAGGCAGGAAGCAAACATTTTCACAAACCCTAGTCTCTATGCCTAAGTTGGGCATTTTGTTTCCTAGAATTCCTCATTTAGTTTTCTCAGTATGTTAAAGGTTGTTGGGAATTTAAGATTGAAAATAAAGTATTGTGACACTCATTAAACCCAGTCTTTCCCCAACCCAAGACTAATGCCATGTATGATATTCGCATATTAGTGAACAAAATCCTATCTATTACACTGCCTAGGGGCCAGTAATTTAAGTCAACATAAAGGGAAAATTTTGAACCTTAGCGTCAAGATTGACAAAGGGCCTAATATTCTATAGTTCACTTAAATTTGCAACAAAAGTAAAAGCATGACAACATGGAACAATATAGTTGGATTTAATGTGTTAAGAAGAAATGTAAAAATATTTTTAGACATATAAACAAGGTAACTTTGAGCCATGGAGGAAATGAGAAATAAGAAGTCCATACTATTTACAAAACGATGAGGAAAAATAACTTAAAAGAACTTTATCCATTTGAGGACCATAATCAGGACAAAAAGCTTGTCATTCATTAAGAAAAACAATAACTATTACAGGGAAGAAACCTAAAAAATCATGTCCACCTCTAAATCCCAATGCAAGGTGATCCCTATCATGGCCCCACACTTTCTTTCATTGACGGGTTATGAGCTTAGAATAGAGACTATTGATTTTCCTAAAGGATTGAGGAAAATGCACGAAGAGAATGTCAATATGTTTGCTATCATCAATGCAGTAGCTAATAGATAGGACAGGCAAGACCAGGCAACAAGATAATGAAGGAAATTATGTTCACTACCAAGGGAAATGGAGAGATAAACTAGGAAAATATACTACGTCATGTTAGAGATAGAAAATATGTCTTTGAATCTGGAGCTACTAGGAAATGGCCTATGACAATGAAAGGCCACAAACAAAAAAATCTCAGTTCTAGGGAACATATGAAAGGGAAATTATGGGAATTTATTTAAAATGTTAAGTTTAACCAGTTAATAACATAGTTTATTTCCATAAAACATCCAAGGTACTTTCCCTGTCGTAGGGCTTAATGTGGAGCACTTGGATGTTGCATGTTTTCATGGATGCTTAATATCTCACTACAAGAGGTTTGAGATGTAGTGAAATTTATTTTTTCACTAGACACACACGATATGTGGCTTAGTTAACAAGGATTAGTTTTATAAATTAGGCCATTTTGTAAAACTTCATCTTATTCTCTCATTGGGGTTTTTTCTATGAACAAACCATTATAAATTGATATAGTATGATATTTTCCCCTACAACTGTGATTATGAAACTGAGAAATGTATGCAAATCCTTTTATTCATTGAAAAATGGTAATTATTATTAACTTACTATGACTGCAAATGTGATGCCTACATGAAGTAATTGAAGAAATTTAATGTCCATCAGGTTCCTAATATTCTACAATTGCACTGAAACGATTCCAAGTTCTATTATCCACCATAACTTAATCCATGTTTGCACATTTTCCTAATGTTATCCTTGTTCATACAGTTCGTGACTTTTTTCTGGACTTTACTCTTTAGTTATTACAAGAATATTTTATGAATATTTAGAGTGGGAGGTTTTGCAAGTCAAACAAGAGGGTAACATTCCTTGAAACACTGGATTTTTCACGTTAGGTGTGTGGAAAGGGAAATGGTTTGCATATATATAAGCTTTATGTTGTTGTTGTAAGCGTCGAGATGTTAAATGCCTCCTTTTATGGGCATTACGTTTGTTATGCAAAGGACCTGCATGGATCATGGTATAGAATAGATCAGGTTACTTTTTGATTAAAAAGTCACTATAAATATCCATCTAATTATCAGTTCACATGACTATCTCTATTTTAGTCAATGTGCATGAAATTGGAGTTGAGAATACTACTTTAATTGTAAATCCACAATGACGATAAAGGTCAAGTAAGTGTTTAAAGAAATCAACTAAATTTAAACTAGTTGATTACTCTTACAATTTTCATAGAAGCATGTGGAAAAAATAAAATGATTTTTTGTTTTGTTTTGTTGAATTTAGGAAAACATTTGGCACTATAATGGAAGATCTAAAGGTTTTGTTTTGATTAGGATTGTTTGTAATAAGGTTGTATGTTAATTTCAAGAATAGTGAATTTTTATTAACATAAACCTATTGTAATCTAGTGATTAATCAAGGATGTCATTTATGCCTTACTCTATTTAGCCTCAATATTGACGAGTTAGAAGTGTATTTAGAGAAATCAATTTGTGTTGGAGCTACCTTCAGTAGAATAATCATCATTCTTCTTTATGCATATGTGATTATTCATTTAGAAAGGATCCCCTCCAATTTTGAAAAACAACAAAGAATCCTTAAATATTTTTTAAGGTAGTTTTGTAATGTTAGTGAATTGACAAGATGATTAACAAATATATGCACATCCTCTATCCTAAGTTTGTGTATAACAACAAAATCAAGGAGGAAATTATTTTGTACAAATATATTGAAGTTCACCTATATGACAACCTCAAATTGAGCTATAATATGGAAACAATGATTAATGGAGATTGAAATCCCTATTTTGGCCTTGAGAACAATTGTGGGAAAATAAATCTATGGTTTTGGGAAGAAAAGAATATCATCTTTAATATGTTTGTTATGATATTTATCTTATATCATTATAACGTTGGAATTTGTCACATTTTCAAAGAAATTTGGAGAAAATCAATTAAATCTACACGTTTTTTTATAATTAATAAAATCTTAAATATAAAACAATATTCCATATCCAAATATTCTTTTAGAGGTTGGGCTTTCATTGCTTGATCTTATATCATTATAACGTTGCAAGTTGTCATGTTTTTAAATGAATTCAGAGAAAATCAATCAAATCTAGAAGTTTTTTACAATTAATAAAATCTTAAATTATAAAACAATATGCCATACCCAAATATTCTCTGAGAGTATCAGCTTTCATCCATTAATAATAAGACTATGGTTAGCTAATTAATTACAAGACAAAAAAATGAACATGAACACTAAAAGGATTCCTAGGATTGCTTCAAATAGCAATGAAGATCAACAAGACATAAGAGAGGGTGAAGTAGGGGCATTGATTCTTGTCTTAGCGATTAAATGATAGTCATGGAAGGTCTCTTTAAACTATTGAGACTACCGAAAGTACTATAATAACTAAAATTAATGCAAAGTTGTGGTGTAATTGATAGTTTGAGAATAGAAAAAAGTTAGTGTACTATAAGAACTTCATAAGCTCTAATTTAGAAGATTAAAATTAACTTTTTATTTAGGCATCTTAAAAAAGTTTTTCATTTTTAGTTTTTTAAAGAACAAGAAATGTGGCGGAGCAGCAAGTCCCTGCCAAAGATTCTAAAAAGATACAGAATCCTCTCCAGATGCACTGTTAATACAAGGGTAAAGGAAATTTTCTAGCTCAAGGCACTAGCCAAGGTGAGCTTCCTCTCCAGATGCACTGTTAATAGAAAGATAAAGGCAATTTTCTAACTCAATGCACTAGCCGGGACCAACTTTGGTATATGTGACCTATTTGTGGGGATGCACCCACCCTTCTCCCTTAGGTTTTTGCATTGTAACATAGTTGAAGGATCACAAGACTTGCCCATTTGCCTACTACCTTAGACACACTTTATATGCTAGGCAGAGTGAATGAAGAAGAAAAGATATAGAACACACAACTACACAGAAGGAAGAAAAATTTAGATTGCCTTAGAACTTGGCAAGAAATGACTCCATCATTACTAGACCACTTGGATTTCAATACATAATCTAAATAATGGTACCAGTTGGACATGTTAAATTTTAGGGGCGAATTTTAGCCCAAGGGTGAAATTTAAGGGGTTTTTCATTTTAGAGGGGCAAATTTTTTATAAAACACCCATTTCATATATTTAGTCCAACTTTTATTTTAAAAGTATTTTTTTTTTTCATTTTAGCCTAGAAAAGGGGCAAATAAACTACGAAAAGACTCATTTGACCCAATTCGCCTAGTTTGAGAGGTTATATTCCATTACAATTGCCTGATTTTCTGGTTTGCAATGTTAAAATCGTTTTCAAGAGGTGGTTTGAGAGGTTGTATTTGGTCTCAATAAATAAAAATAAAAATAAAGTGGAGGTAAGGTAAATAACTAAAACATCTTTTTATAATTACTCCAAAGGTATGGTAAATAAATAAAAATATAAATAAACTAAAGGTATAGTAAATAAATAAAACCTCTTTTTATATTTAGTCCATAACCCTCTTTCTATTTAAGAAGGCTCAAAAAAGAGGTATGGTAAATTAATAAAAATATAAATAAACGAGAGGTATGGTAAATAAATAAAACATTTTTTTTATATTTACTCCATAAATCACCTTATATAAATAAAAATATAAATAAAGTGGAGGTATGGTAAATAAATAAAACCTCTTTTTATACTTACTCCAAGGGTATGGTAAATAAATAAAACCTCTTTTTATATTTAGTCCATAACCATCTTTCTATTTAAAAAGGCTAAAAAAAGAGGATTTATTTAAGTGAATCCTATGGGCCAAATACCATATTTATGAAAGAGGTATGGTAAATTAATAAAAATATAAATAAACGAGAGGTATCTTAAATAAATAAAACATTTTTTATATTTACTCCATAAATCACTATGGTAAATAAATAAAACAATTTTTTTATATTTACTCCATAAGTCACCTTATATATACGAACACACAAGGGTGTAAATAAATAAAAATATAAATAAAGTGGAGGTATGGACTCAAAAAATGCGTTATATTTAGGTGAAGCCTATGGGCCAAATTATTATTAATACCATGCAAAAATAATTATTAACCCTAATATTAGTATTAATACAAATAAAGATGGCACATGGTATTGACCCATGGTATTCACGTGGAACGTAGTCTACTTAAAGGGGGGAATTAAACCAACATAGATCCATCTTTACTCTCGATCTTCTAAGCCCCGAGAGGGATCAAATATCATGATATGCAAACTAGCATGGAGTGAAAAAATATTTGATCCTAGGACTTCGTAGATCAAGAGTAAAAATGGATCTTGTAATTTAATGCCACTTAAACATTTTAACTTGGTTAAAATAAAAATCAATTATTAATTTTATTAATTTTTATAAATTACTAATAGTAGTTTTTAAGCTCTAGGTTTATGATAACCCATGGTATTGACCCATGGTAATACCATAGACTATCTAAAGGGGAAATTCTATCAACTTAGATCCATCTTAATTCAGGGTCTACCAAGTGTTGCGAGGGATAAATAGATTTCATCCCTCTAAGAGTGGTAGATGTGGAGTTAAGATGGATGTCAGTTGGTTTTTATGATAATTAAGATATTAAATAGACTTAGGAAATTAGTAAAAAACATCTTAAGGTGAATGGTTAAAGCTACATTTAGTCACTTCACAAAATTTAGTAAAAAATACCAATCTCCATTAATATTGACTTTTCTGATTTAACAAAAGAAAATTTAAAACAGTGAAATCTTATCACTCTTTCCGCACCACCCTCGCAAAAGAGAGATAGTCGCTGCCCAAATTTCCCGCCATTTTTCAAACGTTCTCAATATGATGTCTTCAAGAAAAAGTTAAGGTATCGATGTTGGATTAGTTGTATGAAAAATATGTTGGTTTGTACAACCTTTCATCTTCTCTGTTATTCTTAGTTTGTCATAATGATCTATAGGGGTTGGGCCACTACACCATATTGTCCTAAAAGGCAGAGATTGTGCACCAAAAACGAAATTAATCCACATGTTACAACGTTGTTAAAAAATGCGAGACGTATGAAGGCAGTGAATTATTCTAATAAGCAATTTAGATTGGAAGAGACATAATTAAATTTTATTATTTAATTAAATATTTCCAATTAAAATAATAATAAATCTACATTTAAATATTTATATATTGATTGGAAGGCTTCTGACAACAGCCACTTCTTTCCATTAGGTCCCCTTCAGGCCATTGGGATACCTACTACTTTCTTATATTATATAGTTGGGGCTTGCTACTTGTTGGTGTGTTGGGGTAAACAAACTTGATGTGTTTTTTATATAGTTGGAGTCCATGGAATATGAAAGAAATTGGATAGCTTGACAAAAGTGGTAGCTTGACAAAAGCGGTAGAGAAAAGATTAATCTCTCCTACCTTGATAGAACTGGTGGTTAAGATCAACACCTACAAGAACTTTGTTGTAGAATATTATCAAAATTAATAGAAGGATATGAAAGAGTGTATAGTAAGTACCTTGACAAACACGGCCACTGAAACTTGCAACATTGTTTGTAGGAAGAGAAAATTATGTTTCCTTTTTCCAAACATGTATGTTAGTATATTACAGTTTAATGAATATGTTTTCCTATTATCATATATAGTTTCATACTTTAACAAAACATTCGCCAAGACTTCACAATGTTTTATTATTCAGTGAAAGATTTGCCAAGATCTTACAAGATTTTATAATTCAGTGAAAGATTCGCCATGAATTTACAAGATAATATAATCTAGTGAGAGATTCACCAAACATATATATATATATATATATATATATATATATATATATATATATATATATATATATATATATATAGATATATATACATATTATATTATTGATAAAATCACCTCCCATTTTTCCTATGTATCATGGGGATTCACCCATTTATTATACATATAAATTTAGGTTGGTTGTTAAAATTTTCCCTGCAGTTGGATTGTTTATTTTCATTAACAACATGGAAAAAAAACACTAGTGTTTCAAACCACGCTTACAGGAAAATGTTAGCATTCCAAGATTATTTTTTGATAGCATCTAAACCTCATATAACATTCCAAGATTATGTTATGACATCATATGAAACACATAGATATAGTGGGGCAACCAAGAAACCCAAATATTGAAAGAAATCTCATACAAAATCTAAGAAAAATATGAAAAAGGAAAATATCAGAATCTATAAATTGGAACAGTTTCGAAAATGCATAATTTCACTTCTGAAAAGTGATGAAATAGAAGCTACTTTCTCCTGGTTGAAGCAAGTGATCAGTAAGGTCCAGTACTCCATCCATAAATAAGGTTGTTTGGTGAAAGCTAAGCAAATAGAGGCATGTATGGTTGGTCTAACATGTATCATAAGGGGTAACGTAAAGGGTTAAGATATGTCGTCTACCCTACTGATCATCTTCTTGGCTTCATCAATAGGCTGGGCCTCTAAACTACTCCATCGAAATAGCAATAATAAGCATATTTCCAAAATATCCTATTCAATCCTTATATAAGTGAAACTCTAATGAGGGATTGATCTAGAGAGTTAGCTATTGTGATATCTATAGATAGCTTTACCATGAACTATGAAGTGAGATAGATATGCCTTTTCCTATAATACACTGAGCTCATAGCATGTAATAAGAGTGACCATTCATTAGAGATAATATGTGATATAGAAAGGATTAGATGATTCGGATTTAAACAGGAACGCAACAAATTACAGAGATAATCATAAATACGGAGATGAGATAACCATAAATACTGAGATGAGTGGAAATAATACTTCATTTCATTACTGTAAAATAATGAAATGTGCTTACAAACAGAAATGGAAAGAAACCAGCTAGGGCGATGGTAGCTTATCTCTGAGAAGAGATGTGGCGGCTACATGCCTCTGAACTATTCTGAACTGAGTTACAATGAGGCTCGAAGGCCTATTTATTGTTGAGAAACAATGGAAAACCCTTCACATTCCAAAACCTAACCCTAGAAGATGAAACGCCAAATTGTGGGCCCCGTTTGGGTAAATTGGTACATGAATTTCCCGGGGTCGTAACTTTGGCATACGATCTCCGTTTGACACGCACGATAGCTCGTTAGAAAGATCTATCCGAGTACTACCACTTTGGGAGGCAACATGGGTCCATGGACCCATGTTGCCCTAGATTCCCAAAAAAACGTCGTTTAGGGCCTCAAAACAGCTCCGTAAGTTCAGGACCCAAAAAACTGCTAAAAATAGTAAATTGTGCTACAATTTAGGAAACTGAAAGAGCTGAAAGAGACAGTTGTGGGGGTCCAAATGGGACAGGTGGGTGGCCACCAACATCCACCTGGATCATTCCTCCCCCCTTAGGAAGCAATGGTCCCCATTGCATTGAGTTCCTCCTTGAGATGAGGAAGCTTCTGCTGAGCTGTTCTGCACTCTCTGATGTGACCCGAAATGATGGGAAGCATGGTCGACGATGGTCCACATTGAACACTCGGTGCAAGCCAAGGAATGGAGGAATGTTGTGCTTCGAAGCATTGTTTCCCGTAGCCTTGGTACTGGTGTAAGGACCATGTCGGAGTTGCCTGAGTTTCTGATGGGTTCTGGTAAGGCGTTCTCTCTGTAGATGTAACCAAACTTTGTCGCCCACCTGAAACTTGTGTGGTACTGTTATAGACATTTTTGTGCCTCGCATCATGGAGCATGGAATGTCAATAATTACAGGGATCCTCGGTCCCTAAACATGTTGTTCTTACCCCTAAAAGAACAAGGTCATCAAACAACAGCACTTCCAATCAGTTCTCCACCTGAAAACACTTCAAAACAGGCTTATTTTGGATCATGTCAGCTGCTTAACTGAGCTTCTGCGCTGTAATGCAACTATCCCACTCTGTACCTGCGCTGGAAGTCAAAAGTAATGAAGGCTACCTGCGCTGGGCGAGATTGGCCAAGTGGCACAGTCATCCTGCAAGGTGTCAACTGCCCAGGAAGCTTCCAAACTGACACTTGGTTCATCAGATTCGCCTTGTGATGAGTAAGAGGTACTTGATCACCATGTGTAAGCAAGGATCTCCAAGTGGACTCAAGAACTGAAGATTAACTGAAGAGGGAGAGGACACAAGGCAGCTTCATGTCAGTCTCAAGCTGACTCATCCTTTCTTCTTCTCTCCTATATATAGAGCTCTTCTATGAGGTCTAAGAGGCTGGAATTTTGTGTAAAGCAAGGAGGTGCTGTTGGATTACAGTTAGAGCTATTGGGTGATTGTTTTACTAGAGGTGAAGAGGAGAGTTCTTGCTGCTGGGGAGGTGCTGCTGGATTGGAGCCATCATTGGTTGTAACCTTCTCAGAACCCTGTTACTTCTATCAATAAAGTTTTGCATGTTCTCCTATATACTTGTATTGCATTGATGTATTGTATTTACATGTATATTTGATTCACTCTAATCCATGCATCAGTTATGAGTACATGTATCTTGTAGTTTCCTCTCTTGTTTTGTGCAGGATCCTGTGTGTAGCTGGACCGGCAAAGAGAGCAAGGAGCTGGGAACAAGAGACGAAGAGAGAGGATCAAGATCGACTAAGCGAAGGATACCAGGTTGGTTGATCATTTCTTACCTCTCTCTGTACTTTCATAAAGGAAACCATCAAAGCTTTACTTTCAGTTGTTGCTAAAGACTGTCACCTTTAGAGTAGGGATAGGGTCATCCGCATCGGATACTTTTCCCCACAACAAACTGGCGACTCCGCTGGGGAGCCTAGTATCTTGTTGGTGTTTGTAGTATTTTGCTATTCATTTCTTGAAGAAAAGAGTACCAAATCGAAAAGCTTTTGACTATATCAAAAGCGAAGTAGAGGGACTGCTACTCTTGCTCATTTGCTGAGCAAATTCAAGATTTGAAGAGCTTATCTACAAAAGACTCTTTACTCTTTGTGATAGATCTTCATCCTCTTGATCATACCTTAGCCTGTACTTGACCTATAGCTTTTTATTTCATCAAAAACAATGCATTTTTGAGCTTTTTATGACCCGGAAAACTTTGTAGACGAAACTCTCGTGAGTCAGTGCAGGCTGTACACAGGCAGTCTGCATTACAGCGCAGGTACTCCCTTCGGGAATTGCGCTGAGAGTGAAATTGGCAGACTAGAACCTGCGCTGGTCCAGTTAGCCCTTGTCTTGCTCAGTCTTCCTATTGTGTCTTGGCCCTGTTTGCACTTGTTTTTGGCTGATTGCTTGCTGGTCATTGTACTTGCTGTAAACCACTTCTCCTTGACATTATTCCGCCTCAGTTGTGTGATGAAACTGTGAATGTTCTTTCAGTATTTCTTGTTGCAGTTACAGTTTCCCATTGTGAAAAGCGAACCAGTATAGCTGTGGCCTCTTAGATCCTGAACTGTAAAAGTGTCTTTGGGATCTGAAGAGTTAGTTTTATTACTGTTCATGGCTGTTTGAGTTTGTTTGTTTTTCATTTCATGGTTTGAATTCATATATTTTGAGTGTTGAAACAAGTACTTGTAAAGCGTCTTTTCATTTTAGAAAAAACTGGTTTGTTTACGCTTCAAATTGAATTCGAAAGTCATACAATAGTTTTCCTTTTGTCTACATCAACATTAAAGGAAAAGAAAAGAAATACATGCATCTTGCATTTGCATTTTTGATAAGTTTGTGTGTCTGATCTAGGAGAAAGTGCATTAGTTTCTGCTTGGTGCTCTGTGTGGAAAGATATTGTTTTTCTCTCCCCTCAGTAGTTAGGATTTTCAAAGCTAAAAAGATTGTGAAAGCTTGCTTATCATTTTAGCTGCATTTAGGAATTTGTACCAATACATCTCGTGGTGATCCTGAAAGACAAACTGATAAACAAGATCAACTTAAAATATATTGAATGAATCTAAAAACGCATTGTAACATAACGCTCACAATAGAGGTCTAGGTAGAGACGTGTTCCGGCGTCGTTAAACGTAGTGACTGTCGATCTTTACGAAGGTGGGTGATTCCTCCTGAGGGACGATAGCACTAATACGGACTTGTGCTCTCGCGTACCGTCGCGTATATTGGGAGACCCCTATAGGCTTTTATCCTTTATCCTTAGGAAGCCGTGTCGACCGCCCTACTGATCGCGATGCAGTGAACACAGCATTCACGAAGATCGACCACCCGTACCGTAAAACGTATTCTGTGGTTTCGCGAAAGGTTTGGCACACCCTCTGCCTAGATCTCCAGAGCAGTTTCTTTTGGCCTTTTTCAAACTCTATAACTGAAAAGGTCCAACCGAGCATTTGTCACTTCGGGCTCGTTAATACATCGAAGGCGACTAGAGTCATCTTTAGCTTTTTCTCGAATCTTAAAACATGAAAAAGCAAAGTTGTGTCTAAAAGCGTCTAATAAAATTCATTCAATACGGAAACATAGTTCCCATTTTTGTATTTTAGTTGATCAAGTAATCTGCAACCGTGGAGGAAAG
Source organism: Pinus tabuliformis (assembly GCA_031772625.1). Lineage (NCBI taxonomy): Eukaryota > Viridiplantae > Streptophyta > Pinopsida > Pinales > Pinaceae > Pinus > Pinus tabuliformis. Next base: position 1,354,606,817 of record CM062804.1, read on the forward strand.
TCAATTAAAACCCCGTCGTTCAGGGAGGCTTGCGAGTCAACCGCCTTTGTCTCCGGAACCGAGAGTAGTATGGACGAAGCGAACTCGCTTGACCAGGTCAAAATCTCCTTTTAAGGTTAGAACGAAAGTTCCAACAACATCTGAGATTCTGGTCACTCCCAATATTTCTGGAATCCCTGCCTCTATTGGAGAAGTTCAACAGCAACAGAAGGACAGTGGTACTGATCCTAGTCTGAAGACAAGTACTTGCATAACTGAACCAGTTCCATCTGAAACCGGTCCACAGAGTCTTGTTGTTCAAACGACTGTCGCTGTTGAAGCAACCCCTTCTTCGGCACCAGAAATCTTTTACGGACCTGACGGTCTTCCTCTTCCTCCTGGTCTAATTGCAATAGAGGAAATCGTAGAGGACCAGCAAGCAAATACTCCAATTCATTTTGGAGTAGGTACCCCTCTTTTTCCTTCTGCATCAGAAGTTTGTCTATCGCCACCGGAAGTTCCTGAAGAATCGTTAGGAAGTTTATTGGATAGACTTAAAATGTCTGAACAACCGTCGACATCTAGGACTGTGCCAAATGACACAGCAATAGCAGAAGCTCCTACTGTCACTCCAACGATGTTTGTCGGCATACCAGCCGTCCCGACTAGCTCTCATCAGCTAGAAGGAGTCCACCCAGGGACTATTATGACAACTTGGTCTGTTCCAGTTTGTTCTTCCGGTATAATACCCGGTAATTCTTATGTTGAAACTAGACAAATTGATCCCTTTGGGAATCAGTTTGGGCCATCCAGTCCTCAAAGGCCATCTACACCCTTGAGCTCCGGATTGTTACCGTATGGGGGGCAATATGCCCTTTCACTTCCCCTTCCGGGGGGATACCCATACGGCAGTTTTCAACCACATTCAAGTTTAACTGAGGTAACGACGAGTGGTTGGGTACCTATGTTACCCCAACAACCAAGAGTTGTATATTCCATGCAACAATGTGTACCTATGTCCAGTATCCCGACGACGCCAGCAATTGTAACCATGTCGCCAGTTCAATCGATGCCTGTTGTATGTCAACCCCAAGTTGTAATGCAACAGCCTATTGACCCTGCAACACAGCCACAATCGCCAACTGCCGGGATGACACAGATACAAACGGGAACTATAACCCCGCATCTTGGTCCGTCGGTTAGTGTCGCACAGCAAAACATGGCTTCACAACCATGGATTGTGCAATACCAACAACCTCAGTTTCAACAGGTGTACCAAGGGTCTGAGCAACAGATCTTTGCAAATAGTGGGCAACCCTATATTCAGAACGGGTTAAACCAACCACTTTACAGTGGCCAAGCCCACCAACCATATCAGTCATATCAACATCAGTTGCATTATGCTGGTGTGCAAAGACCTACTGCTCAGGCGATTCCATCATATCCTGGGTACGCCTCGCCAAACCTGAATCAGCAGTTGCCATTCGTGGCGACCTTAGAATTACCAGATTTACATCGATTGACGAACGATCCAATCGCCTATGCCCATTGGTGTCCAGCGATTCCTCACAAACTTCCTTCAGACATTCCTAAATTCAATGGAAATCCGGGCGAAGACCCGTCGAATCATGTGATGACATTCCATCTGTGGTGTTCGTCGAATACCTTGAATGATGATTCGATAAGGCTTCGTCTTTTCTAGAGGACATTGACTGGTTCGGCGGCCAAATGGTATATTGAATTACCTAGAGCCTCTTTCGACAATTTTAGTTCCCTAGCCACGACTTTCTTAACACACTTTCAGTTACCTATAAGGTACGAAACTGGAACAGAAATCTTGACCAATTTCAAGCAGACAACAGCCACACATATATCTGATCATATACATGAGTGGCGTCATCGTCGCAGAATGGTAAAGACCTATGTTCCAGATCAACTATTAGCTGAGTGGTTTATAAAGTCGCTTCTGCCGGCAATAACAGAAGATGTGGCCAAGGGAGGCGTCGTAACAGAGGAGCAAGTTATTGCTCGTGCTCAATATTTGGACTTAGTGTATACTCAGTCGGGCACGCTCTATGATAAGATACCTGACGCCCCCAGACCGGAATTTTCAATCCCTCCTCCTCCCGGATCGAACAGTGACTCTCATGCCGGTGATGGCGTGATTGGAACTGCAAACGCTAAGTCGACAAGGGATTCGAATAAGAAAGCCCGTAAGACTTCGAATCAAAAAGCAAATCAAGAGATTCTTGCTTCGGAGGTAAATGCTGTATCTACGGATAAAGACAAAAACTCCAATCAACCAGGAAGCAAGAAGAAACAAAACAAAGGGAAGAAGAAGAAACAAGGAGAGTCATCTCCTCGAAAAACTTCTTCAAGCCCTCCTCGAGATAGGAAACCACCTTATGGGTGTCAGATATGTGATGAGGATCACTGGACGAGAGAATGTCCATACAAAGCTGATCTAAAAAGATTCTTAAAGAGTTCGAAAACTCCAGCTGTGTTAACTGATCCGTTTCCCGATCGGGGAAAAAATCTGGTTGGTAGTGGAAATGCTTCACCGTCGCAAGTGCTTATGTTATCGATATCGAAGCAACAGGATGATGCTTTAATTTCGACAAGGAACAAAGATTACGGGAATCCACAGGTGTCGAACGATAAAGGTAAAGATCAACCTAGCAGTTCGACAACAACTTCGGAAGAAGTTGTACCCCCCATCACACATGAATTAACAATAAAACCGCCAAAGGGAGTAGTACACAAGTCGACATTTAATCCTCGTGCCAGAGCGGCACAACATTATAATATAGTGGAAGATTTGGCGCAATCGCCATCTGCTATGTCGACTCTTGAGGTACTACAACATTGCCCATCCCAAAGGCAGGCATTGTTATCAGCAATTGGTGGAGTGGATCCTAAAGATTCCAATCTTGTATCCTTTGATCACAAAGGATATGATCCTCAGTTACCAGCTCAACTAGCTTTCCTCATCCAAGTGAAAGCCCTCAACAAAACTGTTCATCGAACAATTATTGATGAGGGGGCATCCACATGTATTATGTCGATGAGTTGCTGGAAAACTTTAGGATCTCCAACCTTGACGCGATCATCAACAACATTAAAAGCATTCGACGGAAGGACATATACCCCTTACGGTATCCTTAGTAACTTGAGAGTTGAACTAGGGAGCAAAACAGTAGAAATAGATGTTGAAGTCATCGATGGCAATCTTGACTATAACATCCTACTGGGAAGACCATGGATTTATGCCATGGAAGCTGTTGTGTCGACCTATTTTATGAAAATCGCATTCCCCTTTCAAGGAGAGATTACGATCATTGACCAACAAAATTTCCTCCCTAATGGTTCACAAGTTACAGGAAGCGTTCCTCTGATCCATGGAAGCGACCATTCGTTTCAAAATATCGGAGTAGGTCTCCTAAAAGACCCTGCCTTAATGGGTACTTTCGCCCTACCGCCTCCAATTAATCTGGCGGGAGTGGCCACGGTGGAAACCTACAAAATGAAATCTAATCCAATCTTCTGGTTGGATTCGGAAGATTCCTAGATATTTGGTCGGCTTCGAGGATAGTTCCTATCTCAGGTCAACCTCGTTAAAAAATGAAAAACCATGAGGATAGTTCTTTTACTATGTCAACCTCATTAAAAAATGAAACAATCCCCTTTCCAGATCTCAATGGTAAACCTTCATTCCAATCAACAAAGTGAATGCAATGAAGCTTGGGGGGCATGCACCTCGGTTGCATTATTATGCTGGGGACATAACGAGCAGTTTTAGCACATAGTTCATGCTCGTTAAAAAATAAACGCAAGATCCGAGCAGTTTTAGCGCAGAGTTCATGCTCGTTAAAAAATAAACATAAATTGTGAGCAATCTTTCCCTACAGTTCAAGCTCATCCAGAAAAAATGAACCGGTAAATAACCTTGAGAAATGTAACCTTTGACTGCCATGTTAAAAGCCCTTGGTCGTGTTTATATGCCACCACCTCCATCCATTCATTTGGCCAATCGTTCACCTCCATATGTTTGTTTACCCATTTTGAGGAACAGCTGCGAAGAGTGATTTCACTTAGCCATCCTTGTGACACTGCCGTGATTGGAGAATTCCAACCTGTACCTGGAATCAATTGCTATCCCTGTTCATCACTCGTTCCTCAAAAGACGAGTCATCTTTGAGCTCTTTTCTGACTCGTAAAATATGAAAAGTTTGCCGAGTTTTGGCCTTCCAGCTCGTTAAACGACCGGAAGAGCTATCCCTCCTCTAGAGGGATTATTGCAAAAAAAGATCGAGCGCTTGTCTTGTTCGGCTCGTTAAAAGTACTGAACACTCATCCCTTCTGTATTGTTTTATACTTTTTCGGACTTAAGGGATTAGATGACGAAAAAGGAATTTTGGAGTTAACTTTCTGTACCTTTTCAGACTCTCTAAAAATGAAAAGGACCGAGTTTTCCTTGTCGTTAGACTCGTTAAAATGATTAAATAGCGACAAACTTGTCTTTAGACGAGAATGAGCTTCCCTATCGCTAGGCTCGTTAAATCATAGCGATAGGCTTGCCCGAAGGGCAGGTTATAGAACAAGCATATGTTATCCTCCTCAAGCTTGACAAAAATAAAGAGGTACTGGTCAGAAATGACTGGGGAAAAATTGGGAGAACATTCAAAATTTAATGGTAGCAAGTCACTCTTGAACATGACACTTTTCCTCCGTATCACATCGGGTTGGGTTGTTTCATTCACCGGTCTCATCACCATGGTCCTCGCCAAACCATCCACATTTGGGGTAATGCTACCGATCCATCGCATCAGTGTCGTTATATGTTCAAGAGGGGTCATTCTGAAAGTGTCAACCGTGTCCCATCCACTGCCATACATTATCCTTCATCCATTCATGATCGCCACCCTGAATCATATGTCACAGTTTGTTTTCACCTCCACTAAAGTCATTAGCTCCGTTCCGTGTCATTGATGTGGGATTCATTAAGGCCCTCCTTTGACGGATCGCTTCTTGTCGACTTCAGCTCATTATCCAAGAAGTTGATCTAGGAACACCCCCCATCAGTACTTTGAAGCTTGCATGCCTCAATGGCAAGTTTCTCACTTCCGGCGACAGGTATACATCAATGACCTTCGACCAGAAGATTTTGCGTGGCGTTCGATGCCAAGTCCTTTATTCACGCCACGTGAATTGTACTGCAGTACCTTGAGGGTCATCGTCATTATTGGTGATTCCTCTCGCGCTTGTTAACGGTTTTCATTATTGACCGGTAATCAAGCGATGTCTTTCCATGTTCGACTTCAGCGCAATTCTCACATGGATCGGCTTGTACTTAGAGTGAAGATCGAACGAGTTTGAAGACCCCGGATCTAGTTTCATCCATCCGGGCTGCGATATATGTTCAGGAAATATAAAAGCATTTGCCATGTACATCATTGCAGCAGATGATCATCCTACTCAAAGGATGATAATTTTAGCAGAAAATTATCAGTCTATCTTCAGACGATCGTCTGTCATATGTACCAAAATGTATTTATAAAAAGCTGAGCATGGGAATGCCCGCCTCAGCTAGATCATGAGAATAATGATGAATGAAAAATAATGTATTGTATTGTATTGTATTACAGGGCACTCTCCTCAGCACTGGAACGAACTTCGGATCCTCTAGATAAAGCATTTCACCCGATAAACAGCCTCATACTTTAGGGGGCAACTGTTATAGACATTTTTGTGCCTCGCATCATGGAGCATGGAATGTCAATAATTACAGGGATCCTCGGTCCCTAAACATGTTGTTCTTACCCCTAAAAGAACAAGGTCATCAAACAACAGCACTTCCAATCAGTTCTCCACCTGAAAACACTTCAAAACAGGCTTATTTTGGATCATGTCAGCTGCTTAACTGAGCTTCTACGCTATAATGCAACTGTCCCACTCTGTACCTGCGCTGGAAGTCAAAAGTAATGAAGGCTACCTGCGCTGGGCGAGATTGGCCAAGTGGCACAGTGATCCTGCAAGGTGTCAACTGCCCAGGAAGCTTCCAAACTGACACTTGGTTCATCAGATTCGCCTTGTGATGAGTAAGAGGTACTTGATCACCATGTGTAAGCAAGGATCTCCAAGTGGACTCAAGAACTGAAGATTAACTGAAGAGGGAGAGGACACAAGGCAGCTTCATGTCAGTCTCAAGCTGACTCATCCTTTCTTCTTCTCTCCTATATATAGAGCTCTTCTATGAGGTCTAAGAGGCTGGAATTTTGTGTAAAGCAAGGAGGTGCTGTTGGATTACAGTTAGAGCTATTGGGTGATTGTTTTACTAGAGGTGAAGAGGAGAGTTCTTGCTGCTGGGGAGGTGCTGCTGGATTGGAGCCATCATTGGTTGTAACCTTCTCAGAACCCTGTTACTTCTATCAATAAAGTTTTGCATGTTCTCCTATATACTTGTATTGCATTGATGTATTGTATTTACATGTATATTTGATTCACTCTAATCCATGCATCAGTTATGAGTACATGTATCTTGTAGTTTCCTCTCTTGTTTTGTGCAGGATCTTGTGTGTAGCTGGACCGGCAAAGAGAGCAAGGAGCTGGGAACAAGAGACGAAGAGAGAGGATCAAGATCGACTAAGCGAAGGATACCAGGTTGGTTGATCATTTCTTACCTCTCTCTGTACTTTCATAAAGGAAAACATCAAAGCTTTACTTTCAGTTGTTGCTAAAGACTGTCACCTTTAGAGTAGGGATAGGGTCATCCGCATCGGATACTTTTCCCCACAACAGGTACCCCTGTGAGTGAGGAGAAGTTGTTCCTGTGTTCTGTCATGACCGTATCCCTTTGCTGCTACTGCTGCGTGGAGGAACCCTTTGCAGGGGTCATGGATATAGCAACGATCTTCCCCTTACTTTGGGAGTGAACCAAACAAATGAATTTCCTGGTCTGTGATATGAGCTTGCTGCCTTTCTTGGTAGTAATCAAAGATGTGGTGGTAGGTGGGGCTACCTCCGGTATCCTGTATAATGAATTATTCAAAGAAATAATGACAACACGAGGCCTGGACTCATACACAGCATGTCGCCTCCACAAGTATGGCTGGCCTAATAATACATCACAAACATCCAGAGGTGTAACATCACATAATACCTCGTCGGTGAAGGGCTTGATGTTGTAGGGAAGGCGGCACTGCTGGCGAACTTTGAGATCTCGTCCTTCATGAAGCCACCCGATACTGTATGGCTGCGGGTGTGGTGTAGTCGGTAGGCCCAACCGCTTCACGACCTCTGCTGAAACCAGGTTCTTTTGGCTACCACTGTCGACAATGAATCGCAGCGGTGAACCCTTCACCCACATCTGTGAGTGGAAAAGACGCTCCCCCTCCTCTGGATCTTCGAGCTCATTTTTCTTGATCTTGGTGGTGGCAATAGTGGCACTGGGATCCGCATCAATGATCTGCTTCCCTTTGCCATTCCCCTTGTCAGGTTCTGGCTCAGGGTCAGAACATGCACCTGATTCGGAAGCCTTCAATTCGGCCACCAGCGACTGCTTGGTTCGGCACTCACTTGTGTTATGAGTGGGACTCTTGTGGAACTCACACCACTTCCCTGTGTCCTTCTTTGGCTTCGTGGTGTTGTTCTTTTCTTGCGGCTTCGAGGGGTTGTCTTGGGTCACCCCGCCTTGGCTTTGTCCTTTGGGCTTCGGATTTGCAGATCCAAAGTCTCGCTTCTTCTGTTTGAACTTTTGCTCGATTTTGACAGCGTATCAGTATGGTGTGCCGAGTGAGGGGATGTTCAAGAACCCCATCTCTTCCTGGATGTATTTGTGTAGGCAGCTGCGGTATTTGAGTACTAGATGCAACTCAGAATCTTTGATACCCAACTGTGTGCGAAGGGTATGAAAAATGTTTGTGAACTCCGACACATCTTGGTCTTGTCCCTGCCGCAGTGTGGTGCATTTGATGTATTTGTCCTCATAGCTTCCGACAAGGTAGTACTGCTCCTTGATGGCATCCCGGAAGTCATTCCAAGTGGGTGCGACTGAAAATAGTGAGCCTGTACTTTCATCCTTCTCCTCGCAGTAGGTTTCCCGCCAGTCCTTGACGTGGGGGGCTGCTTTGAGAAGAGCGAAAACAATCTTTTCCCGACTTGAAAATTCATGAACAGAATAATACCCATCTAGCAGATTCAACCATTTATCTACAACATTTGCTTCTATTTTACCCTCGAAGATGGGGATTTCAAAATTAACTTGTACCTTAAACGGCGTGGCGTTTCCAGAGTCGCTGTTGGAAGCCGATGCGTCTCCTCTGGGTAGCCGCTGAAGGATCTGCGCAAAGCTATCCATCATCGCATTCCTTTGCCGCTCGAGCGCTTCTTCGAGCAAGATTTTGATAGGATCTCCTGCCCCCTCATCTTTCTTCTCATCCGCCATGGCAGGCCGTCGGGATTTTCGAGGCTGGTCTTGCAAAGGTTCGACCAGTTCAAGCCCTAACTCCTTATATCCCGACCTCGTTGGGGACATGCAAAGAAAAACAGAGAAAAAGCAGACCGCTCTGATACCACTGATCCAGATTTAAACAGGAACGCAACAAATTAGAGAGATAACCGTAAATACGGAGATGAGATAACCATAAATACTGAGACGCAGCGGAAATAATACTTCATTTCATTACTGTTAAATATTGAAATGTGCTTACAAACAGAAATGGAAAGAAACCAGCTAGGGCGATGGTAGCTTATCTCTGAGAAGAGATGTGGCGGCTACATGCCTCTGAACTGTTCTGAACTGAGTTACAATGAGGCTCGAAGGCCTATTTATTGTTGAGAAACAATGGAAAACCCTTCACATTCCAAAACCTAACCCTAGAAGATGAAACGCCAAATTGTGGGCCCCGTTTGGGTAAATTGGTACATGAATTTCCCGGGGTCGTAACTTTGGCATACGATCTCCGTTTGACACGCACGATAGCTCGTTAGAAAGATCTATCCGAGTACTACCACTTTGGGAGGCAACATGGGTCCATGGACCCATGTTGCCCCAGATTCCCAAAAAAACGTCGTTTAGGGCCTCAAAACGGCTCTGGAAGTTTAGGACCCGAAAAACTGCTAAAAATAGTAAACTGTGCTACAATTTAGGAAACTGAAAGAGCTGAAAGAGACAGTTGTGGGGGTCCAAATGGGATAGGTGGGTGGCCACCAACATCCACCTGGATCATTAGCACTAGTGTTTTGAGCCCTATACCAACAAAACCTCCCCTTATTCTACCACTGACACTGATTATGTCACTAGACTCAAAGTTAGAAAAACCTTATTTGGATTGAGAAAACTCTGCAAGTGCTACAATATTCTATTAAAAAGTATACAAAGAAAACTGTAGAAGGAATATGAGAACTATCATACCTTAATCAACAAGCTTATTGAATTGACATAATCCAATATTCCACAGAGCTATACCACCATGCTTTATATTTGATTTACATTACCATAATTCATAGCACACTCTTGACCCTGGACTTATATGTAAGCCTTGTTTGTTCCTTGAATTTACATCCTTGGAATTAATGGACCTTTTCAACATAGAATTTTCTTTATGACCCCCAAAGTATCAATTTCATTAGTGAAGAATGTTGACTGAGGTTTTTTTCACTAAACGATAGCCCATTTGAGTAGCCCCTGTGATTAGGTCCCTCCCTATGTCAACCTCCAGGTCTGGTGGGTAATGAGTTTATCCGAGGTAAATGGAATCAGGTATAGGTAATATGGAATCGACACCTCCTGGAGATCAACTGTTGGCATCAAGTATTGGCTATTGGGAATGGCCCTTACTCACTGACTCACCTTAGTAACATATTGTCCTGTACCTTCTTGCTGTGTCGGAATGTGGCATGTGGATAGGTTGAAACAGGTATGAAAATGTATTGATCTACCATGGGTTGACTGGCAAAGGGGACTGACATAGAATATTGATTAAACATACTATTTAGAACTAGAAAAAAGAAGCAATGATTCCCAGTACATAATATACACTTCAAACTGTTAAAATCACCCACATGTGTAAAGGGAAACAATTTGAGAATCACACGCTTGATCCTTGAGCAACTTCCATTTTGCTAGCAAACTATCCTCCTTTTTAGGCATTAACATCCTCTTACTCTAAACCATACTGTCTTGAGATTCCAAATATACTGCAACCTCATTCCCTCTCATGATAATTCAATTGAAGGTGGGAGCCCTATTCGAGATGCAAATGTGGAGACAACAAAACTACCCATCTCAATGTTAGTAGACCATCTTCTAGTGGTTATTTTAGATACGTCATGCTAACTCTATGGTTAACGCATATGAAGGTGTAATTCCAAGTACCATTTTTGGGTGCCTTCTCAAACACGATAGAGAAAATAACAAATACGAAGAAAATAATGAATAATTCAACAAATATTTTATAGGATATGATTCAGATCAATCATTTAAACTTGGTAAATCAAGGAATAGGAAATAAAATGCAAAATCCCAGGAAATTTGTACATTTGTACTTTCTCCCTCATAATGAGTATGGAAATAACCATGTGGATTTCTTCGAGTGTTTATGTTGATCTTCCTCCACTCATAACCTATTGGAGTCAGATTATATACAGTTAGGATTATATGCAGGTAAGCTTATAACAGAGCCCGATACATCTACTATGCTTTTCTACATGCAAGTGTCATAGTTGTTATACTTAACATTGTGAATCACAAATCTCTTAGAACTCAACTCTATAGTGTAATTAAAACCTTTGGAAATTGAATCTAACAACTCTATAAAAAAGATTAGCGAAATAGAAGCTTCTAAAAATGAGCCCACTAACCATCATTATTAAACAATCAAGCTAGAATATGAAGTCTTCCATCTTGATCACAATTGCGCTCACGATCAGGGGAGTGTGATCACCTAGCCTGACATAATGGCCATGATAGCTTCCACTAATCAAAAACCACCTTGCAAGGACATCTCGTCTCAATTCTCATGAATTTTATCCATCAATCTTAAATTATATAAATCTTAAAAAGATAATATCAGAATCCTCTCCAGATTCACTATTAATAAAAGGGTAAAGAAAATTTTCTATCTCAAGGCACTAGCCAATATCAACTTTGGTATTTTTGACCCCTTCATGTAAATGCACCCACCCTTCTCCATTGGGTTTATGCCTTGTAACATAGTTCAAGGATCGCAAGACTTTCCAACCTTCCTACTCCCTTAGACACACTTTATATGGTATACATAGCGAATGGAAAAGAAACATTATAGAGCACACAATTTCACAGAAGGAAGAAAAGTCTTAGCTAGTTCAATATCAAAATCTTAACCACTCATTAATAAAGAATAAAAAGTAGTGTAATGAATTGTTCCAATTTATTTATTTACAAACTATAAATAATGTAGTCGAATGGAAAATATTACTTATATAACCCTTCAATATTTTCTACTAATATGTGTGTGCATGTACATATGAAATTAAGAGCATTGTTGAATACAAATCTACCTTTTCTCTTGCCACCATTTTGACAAATCAGTGTGAAATCGGTATCACTTTGAATTTCCTTTCCTGTGTAGATGTTTTGATAGATCAAAGTGAAATCAGAGTCACTTTTAATTTCATTTCTAGTGAGGTATCACATCCACAGTTGATTAGTAAAACATAATCTAATATATATTATGTTCAAGAAATTGACTGCAATCTGCAGTGGAAAAGAGACCTCAATTCCTATTGTGAATTCGAATATCTTGGGACAATAAAAGGGATACAAATTCATATGGCCTTAGTACCTAGAAAACAATCACTCCATGATTACAATACCACATACATTTCAACACATAATCTAAATAATGACACTAGTTGCAGTGCTTATTTGCATTAACACCATGGAAAAGAAACAACAATGTTTCAAAGCACACTTACCGGAAAAGTTGTAACATTCTAAGAATATTTAATGATAGCATCTAAACCTCATAGCTATGTTGGGGAAACTAGGGACCCCAAATATTGAAACAAATCTCATACCAAATCTAAGAAAAAAATGAAAAAGGGAAAAAATCAAGCAATGAATTGTTTACAAATCAAATACAATTCCTTTGACTAACAGTTAAATTGAGGTGATATATTTAAATAGTTAGCAAGAGGGGAACTTCAAACCATGAAATCTTACCTTATCCATTACTATCATCCCTCAATGATTCAGATTACAAATGAATACTTATGGAAATATTGTAAGAAAGTCAGTGAAACAGTAAAGCATAACCTCTATTTTCTAAGCAACAAAATCAAGAGCCATAGTTGATATATAATCAATGAATCAAGTCCTTGTCTGGCACATACTTGTTGCACAACCTCTATTTTCTCAACACAACATCTATTTGCTCAACAACAAAATCAAGACAAATTTTCATTAACAGAATGTACTTTCCTTCCTGAAATGTTGTAGATATCCAAGAAAACCTTGAAAAGCATAAGAGAAATTAGCAGAATGTTCTTTCTTTCATTCCTTAACATTCTTAAAGAGATGAATTTCCCCAAGTCATCGGGTAAATTTCGAAGGAAATGACAGTTAGTAATAGTCCAATTCACAACTGAAGACATGTCACAAATATGAGGGGGCATCTCCTCCAAATCATAGCAGTGCTCCATGTTAAAATCTAACATTATTGGAAGATTAATGCTCGACTCGGTATTATTGAACCCATAATTTTTTTTAATCCCTTCACTAAAATCTTAAAGATAGCTTCTCTAAGTTCTACAAGACTTTACTATGCCCTTGAAGTGGGGGCACATGCAAACTCTCCAAGCGAATAGTCTGAAACTAACTGAAGATAAGGCTAATAGACCATTCAGTATGGATCTCTTTAACCCATAATTGAATACTATGTCTCTCTTCAACCCATAATTGAATACTATTAGGACTTTCAATTTTTTCATGGAACTCAAAAATGTTGGAAGAAAGTATTTTCTTCTAGAAAAGAGTAAAACTAAAGCCTCTGCTTGAGGAAAATTGATGTCACACAACTGATCCTTCTTCATGGCACATGTATAGGTAAAACACAAATGCAGAGTTCCATTACAACATTATATTTATTGAACACACAAATGAAATAATTACATTTCTTTAAAATATATTTTGAAATCAAAATTACCAAAATTACATATCAATGACCTATTGGGTGTAGGATAAAATTCACCTATGTTGTTCACATAAAGCGTGAGAACAAACCTAATACTATATATAAAACCAGGAAAATTAAAATTCTTCACTTCTAGGGAAAACGAAGAAAATTCCGTGAAGACCCTATTCATTAAAATAGATTTTATAAAAGTCTACAACAAAGTGGAATAGACATTAATCTTCACCATGCTTAGAGCACTTGGATTTGGCCTGTATTCTGTTAAAGTGGTAGAAAATTTATTTTCACGTTTTGCAGCTTTTCCTTCTATCAATCATACCAAGTCTAATAAGATAGGGTTCTTCTAGTTAACTAGGTAAGGTTTCCCACTCACCCTAACCCTCTATGTAATGTCTACTCAATCCATTGGTTATATTCTTCATAGTAGAATAGCACATCGCCTCATCAAAGTTTTCTTCTCTCTATTGTATATGGAAATAAATGAATGAATAGTCACTTCATAGATAAAATTTAATAAACATCATTGAAGAGAAGCAAAATTTAGACAACACCACAGATTTCTTGCAAATCTTATGTGCGGCTTCTAGGTGGAAGTTATAAATGGAAAAATCCAATGCTATCGACATAGTCAAAGGGATGCCCATAATTGATTGGTTAGGATCTGGCCAACTGTTAAATTCCTTTGCATTCCCTTTTCTTTTGAACCCTTTCTAGATGAAATATAAGAAGCAAAATCGATAAATGGATCTAGAAGCATATACTCCTCATAGGAAAATTAAAATTTGTATCCAAAAGTCAGTTTTTACCCACATTTATTGTTCATCACATTAAGTCCCTTCTTCCCAAAATTATGCCAATCTAGAAAATATTTTCAAAAAATTTCTTTGCACCAACTCTAGAGGAGATGAAGGCTTTCATATAGTTGGCTACAACTACTATTATGCCCCTAAGGATAAAGGAGGATTGGGTGCTCTAGCCACCCAAATGAAAGCCTAGGCCTTTTATGCAAAATGGGCCATTGGAGTAGTGGAAGGGAAGGAGGCGTGGAAGAGACTACTTGGCAATCAATCACCTCATGGGATTTACTTTGATACAAAATATGGAGTAGCATAAATTGACCACCCCAACATCCAGCCAAATAATGAGACCTTTGTAGACAAAGGCACTCAGGAAGCTTTGGAGGTCAAATTGGTGTGGAAAAGTGACTTCCTTGAATCCAGGATTTATTTCAAGGATCATTGTATAATGCTTCTGAGTATTTCTTCAACAAGAAAATCTACTTGTGAACATCTCTTGGTTCTCAACCAAGAGACTACACAAGAAATGAATTTGGGTCCTGGTGACTTTTATGACCAAAAATTTAGAGAGTAGAAGGATTGTAAAGCCTTATAGAAAAATTTAAGCTTAGTCTTACAAATATAAATACACTAGAAAAGTTCAGAGCTCAATCTTAAAACACCTTTTTCTTATGCTTGACCTTATACGGTCACTAACTTGGTGGAAATATTGGATATGGAACCAAAGAAAACATTTTCTAAAAAACAATTGAGTTGATGGTTACAAATGGCTTTGGCATTGACCTAAGCAAAATGGAAACATCTAGAGAATCAAATTTAAGGAGAAGATTTGTCTTTAATATTTGAAATCCATCTAAAAATGGAACTTATGGCCCAAAGTGCCCTACTTCAGTTGGTACTAAATAGATCTGAAATATGCAGTTACAACCCAAAAATCCCTACTTCGATTGGTCTTTAACACATGATGACTTAGTCATAGAGAAATGCTTGAACACCTAGTAATTCTAAACCTTGAAAGTCAACTATGTGGAAATAATGAAACCTTTAGGCACTTGTCCTAGTTTTGAAAATATGATTGTTTTAAGCTTTGTCCATCCTTGCTGTCATCTAATATTCCTTAGAATATTTCCCTATTGGGATATTCTCCCCCTTGGACCATATATTTTCACACAACACAGTACTTTATTAGAATTTGTATCTTATATCATGTATAAAACACAAGAAAAATATGTGTATCAAGTTTCAACTAGTTGTTAGCCTGGTGCCAATGTACCTTTCAAGAGGGTTCTATCATTTGTGTACATTTGAATATGCATATCTAAGTGAAAATGTGGGTCAAGGAGATGGAAATAATCCACCCACATGAGCTAATGGGCTACTAGACAATGCATAATGAATAAAGTGCCACCTCAAGGATATTATCTTGCCCACTATACACATTCTCAACCTTCGCGCAATGACATCAACATAAATTAAGTTGAGTTGCAGGAGAATGTCAAGAGAAGAAAAGTTATTAACCCCCAACAAGATCCCCAAAGTGGTCTATCACTTTGACAAATTTCTGACTATTCCTCTAGCCATCATGATTAACCCACACATGACAATGATGGATAGTTGATCCTAAGCCCACAACTGAAGAAATATGTGTATCAACTAGTTCTTAGCGTGGTGCCAATGTACTTTGCAAGAGGGGTCTCTCATTTGTGTACATTTGAATCTGCATATCCAAGTGAAAATGTGGAGGGGGAGATGGAAATAATCCACCCACATGAGCTAATGGGCTACTAGACAATGCATAATGAATAAAGTGCCACCTCAAGGATATTATCTTTCCCACTCTACACACTCTCAACCTTCAAGAAATGACATCAACATAAAGTAAGTCAAGTTGCAAGAGAATGTCAAGAGAAGCAAAGGCATTGACCCCCAACAAGAGCCCCAAAGTGGTTTTTCACTTTGACAAATTTCTGACTATTCCTCTGGCCATCATGATTAACCCACACATGACAATAATGGATAACTGATCCTAATCCCACAACTAAAGAAAGATATGTATCAACTAGTTCTTAGCGTGGTTCTAATGAACTATGTAATATGGGTCACTCATTTCAATCCGCATATCCCAAGTGCAAATGTGGAGGGGGAGATGGAAATAATCCACCTACATGAGCTAATGGGCCACTATACAATGTTTAATGAATAAAGTGACACCTCAAGAATATTATCTTTCGCACTCTACACACTCTCAACCTTCAAGTAATGACGTCAACATAAAGTAAGTTGAGTTGCAAGAGAATATCAAGAGAAGCAAAGGCATTGACCCCCAATAAGAGCCCCAAAGTTGTCTGTCACTTTGACAAATTTCTGACTATTCCTCTAGCCATCATGATTAACCAACACATGAAAATGATGGATAGTTGATCCTAAGCCCACAACTGAAGGTTTGGGGCCTCGTTCCAAGGATGAAGACTCTCCTCCTCAAATGGGTTTAATTCTTGCAACATCGTGGTCTATCCACTAACTCTTCCCCGAAGACCTGGTTGTTTATATGTTTGTTGATTTATGATTTCAGCTCTATGGAACTTTAGTATTGGAGACCTTGCATAGCCTTTTTTTTAAATATATAGGCCTTTTCCTTACAGTTTTAGCTTGTGGTGGTTGCCTCACCGCCTTTTTCTTTGTAAAGTAGATGTCAATGGGAAACTAAACAATTTTATCCAAATGCAGAATGTTAAAATATAAAGGACATTATATCATCAACTGAAGTAATTTATTGAACTTCATGGGACCCTGGGTAAAAAGCAATGAAAACCCATCTAAATATCTTATGAAAATACCTTGGCATGAATACCTACATGTATCTCTCCCTTTTGATTCACATGTGCAATAGATGGTGTTGTCTTGGCCCCTTCTGAGTTCTCAATTACTTTTGGGTTCTACATATATTCAAAAAATAGTCTAATGAGAAGATGTGTGAAAACCAAAATACTAATTATTTTGTCAGCTCAACCTAGAGAAAACAATAAGGACTTTAGCATTCAAGCATAAACAACTAACTTTCCCTTTCATGATTTTCACACATGAGTTTGAAGTACCCAAATAAATACCAATCACATCATTCCCAACAGGCCTTGAGTTGTAATCCCTAACAACCATTAGTGAAAATTTTAAAAAGAAAAATGAAATTTTCAATGCAGTAAGGTTGTCTACTTCTTAATTGCTGGAAATTAGTCAATGAATGCAATCCTACCAGAAAGGAAAGTCATTGTATAAACCTGAAAGCTCTTATTGTATTTGGCCATCTCTATATGAGAGGTGACCCACGACTTGACATGTACATGCTCTAGAAGCCCTACAAAAGCATTGTGTCACATTCTGAATGACAATCCAAAATAATCACATTAAGGAAAAGTAGAGGCAGTAAACCCACCTAACCCCAAAGAAACTTTGTCAATGTATTTGAGACTATCAAAATGTTAGCAAAAAATTAAAAACCTTAATAAGTATACACATCTCTACATCTAACATAGAGAATCCATGGAAATATCTATATATATATATATATATATATATATATATATATATATATATATATATATATATATATCATCCTATGCTAAAAATCTCCATTACACACACTCAGTAACCACTGTCATCCAATGTTGAATCCTCTCATTAATTGAAGCGACCGTCAAAATAAACGCAAAGCACTACCCTGTTGATTGCAAAACCAAATTAACTGAGAAACTATGTGTGGATAATTGCTTACTACACACCTGTACAATGATCTGCTTCCTACTTCTACAGGTATATCAACAAAAGACATAGAAAAACTCAATTTCAGTTGGTAACCATTAGAGCTTCAATGTGTACAAGATTTGGAGAAAAGTATACCTAACAAGGTTCCTGTCTAGTTACAACAATTGGGCTCTGAAAAATATGCTTCTCGTCTGTCTGCAAAAGGAATCCAAAGGGTGTGTCTGTGTTACCAGGGAGAAGGTTCATATGCTTTGTGGTTACAGTGACAATGTAGCTCAGTATTTGGTTTGCCTAAGTAAATACCAGCTTTCTTGGCTTGACAGTCATAGTCAGGACTCATGCCTCTGGAGGAATGAAACTGACATTGTAAATATACCGAGAAGGACATACATTAGTGAAAGTTCTAAAGAAGATAGATGAGTGCTTCTTGGGTTGACTGAGATGAAAAACTGCAGAGAATGAAGGATAGTTGAGATTACCAGGACTTATTCTTCGTGCTGGGCACTGGGTAGGCTTTTGGGTGATAACCTAAATGGATTTTGTGGTATAATTAAGGTTGCACATATAAAATTAAAAAGACAAAATGGATGAAAAATGATACCATGAAAAATAAAACAAAGTGGAAAGACTAAACGGATGAATAATGGTACCATGAGAAAACAAAACAAATAAAGAATCACTATTGCAATAGTTACCAATATGACATCCTGGGAAACCTTGCCTTGTCTTTTAGTATAGATAACTTTAGCTTTACACACATCAGCCTACATGAAAACCTCAACTTTCCTGATATGTCAACATTTCATTAAAATCTATCTCTGGTTAGATGAATTCAGTATAAGAAGACATATTAAAAGATTGGGAGAAAAAACATCATCTACAGGGATTCTAAATTGATTAAGATATCATGATATCATCCCTGGATTTTGCATAAAATGGTAGAGAAACAAATTTTACATATCAATACTTCACAAGTAAATATATTTTACAAATATAACCATATGGGGTAAGGAATTATGATTTACTCCCATATTTTAGTGCAAGGCCAGATCGTGCTCAAGGATGTTGTGCCTCATGTCCAAAGGTGTTAGGTTTATCATTATGATCTGAAAATTTTTCCCTTTCCTTGTATCCAATAGGAAAAGGGCATGGATCAAGCCAACCACGAAGTACCCAATGCAATGTTGACCTTGGCTTCAAGTAGGTCTAGTTGACGCTCCAATGTACTCAGTTTGTAATTAAGTGTTGCTAACTTTCTTTTAGTTGAGGCCTCTGAATAAAGTATGAATATCAAGTAGCCTTATGCCATAAAATTACACTACAAACAAAATCAAAACTACTATATTTCTAACAATTCCAAACGACTTTTTTATTCTCATAATTCGATGTTGGAAAAATTGAGAGCCTATTTATATGAAAACCTAATTATGGAAAAACAAAGGAGAGAATATTTATATGAAAACCTTACGACTAGTAGTGTTGAGTATTGTTCCACCATGTTTCCCCTAAGGTATTCATTATAGAGAATCTTATTGGTGATTGCATTCTGTGGCCATTTTTGTTCTTATTCTCTTGCTGCAGCAAGGCATAAGGTTCTTATGAATCCATTGCCCACTGATTCACATATTACATGGTCTAGATCAACAATTGGTGAGTTCTAGGAACCTCCAAATGTGAAAAAAGTTGTTACCATCGCCTAAAATTCTGTGACATTGAAAAAAAATTGGATTGCCCCCATGTGTTTTCTATTGTTTAAGCTTTCCTATAGAGAAAATTCTAGGAGAATTGGCGTGTTCATAAAATTCCTTTCTAAAAGATAAAAGTTCATGGTTTTGGTGGGTAGGTTTTTCTTTATGATATGAATTCTTCAGCTCTTTTGAAAATCAAGTTTTTGCCAATGTTGCACTGACTGCTAACCTATACAAAATTACTCAACATTCCAAGATAAGGCAGGGCATATATCATCACATTATGTGTTTGTATGTGATATGATTTAGTGAATCTAGATGATTAATTGTGTGAATTGAATACGAACACTAATATACACCCATCTAAACCAGCGTGTGATATATATATCGAGGTTGCGCACTTTCCAGCTACATAATGCACATCTGAGTTCACAAAATGAGTAATATATCACATATTTAAATTCAACATATCTATAATCAATAACTCCATGACCTTGAGGTGCATAAAAGGGAGATCTAGATGGGTATGTGTTAGTTCTTGAAATTAAGAGCTGGAAGAGCATATTGGAGATCATCATAGAAAGTTGTCATATATAAACTAAGACAAAGATGGGACTATTTAAAAGTATTCCCTTTTGTTGAAAAATATAGGTTTTTGTATTTATAATACATAAGATTTCATTGGAAAATATAGTTTTTGTATTTAGAGTACACAATATTTCTACAAATCCAATGCATAATTGTCTTCATAGATAAAAGTTATTAGTACATTTAATACTAAACATATGAAACCCAAATCTGTTCTAAGCTAGATGCTGAACAAAAAAAATAAAAACCCAAATTTTCAGAGCTAAAAAAGTGAGATAATAATAGAAACCAATATCCATTCTAAGCCAAATGAAAAATAAAAATAAAAACCCAAATTTTCAAAGCCAAAAAAGTGAGATAACAATAAAAAGCCACATACCAAACTGTAGCAGAAATTTGAAAAGATGACAAAAATTGAGAGCCAAGGAAGAGGATAACTCTCGATTATCCCAATATGGTTGTACTGCTACGCCCACATTCACTACGTTGGTAATGCCCCTAGTCTTTTCCATTCACTACATTGGTAATGCCCATAAGTTTTTCTATTCACTGCATTGGTAATGCCCCTAGTTTTTTACATTTTGTTTTTTTTCTTAACACAGATTGTAGAGATAGACCCTCACCAGTGTTGTTGCTGGAAATCAGGGGTGATTGAGAGAAATCCCACCTGCATACATATTTTCAAGGTGAATCCAGAGCTTGAAATGAAATTTGGTAATGCCCCTAGTATTGAGCTTGTAAACTATATGTGGTTAGAAGAAAATAATAGGGCCTGCAATCAAGTTTCTTCCTTCTTATGGTTCTTGGCTAAGAAACTTCTTATAAAACCAAAAGTGAACAACTTTGTTCTCTTCTCTCTTATGAATTCGACACTAGCTTGTTGTCCTATTTTTCTAAAGCTTGGCTTTGCTTGCCTTGTCTATCTCTGTGTCTCTATTGTTTTCACTTATGGGTTGAAGAATGTCATCTTATTCATTCCTGGGTGCAGGGTTTCTATATCCTGTTCAACGACGAGTGATATTTTGTTGCTTTTCGTAAACACCGAGGGTAGAGATAGCCCATCACCAGTGTCATTGTTGGAAATTGAGGGTGGTTGGGGGAAATAACACCTGCAAACATATTTTCAAGATGAATCAGGTGCTTGAAATGCGGTTTCTAGAAATCAGGGACAATTGGGAGCAATCCCACCTGCAAACATAGTGAATCAGGAGGTTGAAATGAAATATGGGGAGGTGAAATTGACTTTTATCTCTCTTATTTTTCATAATATTGGTGGTTAAAATATAGTATTTATTTATTTTTTAAATATTTTTTGGGTGAACTATAGAAAATATGTCTAATATAGAAAATTTGCCCCTCTAAAATTTAAAACCCTTTAAATTTCGCCCATGGGCTAAGATTCAACACTAAAATTTTCTATGAGTAGGATTTATTGCATTTTTAGAAGGAGGATAATTATGGGAAGTAAGAAGAAGGTTATGGGGGATGATTTCTTCGGTAAATCATTTCTCAAAATGGTGTTATTCATGTCCCTTAGGAAAAATTCATGGCTTTCCAAGGTTTTGTTTTTTCCATGTCTTTAGAGTTAGTTTATCCATGTGGTTTGGATAGTTTTCCAACCACAATGCTCTTATTTTAGGAGGGTTTTAGTGATAACATTGTACAATAGTGTTAAGTATAATAAAAAATGTCATACTTTAATGGTTTGTACAATAGCGTTGAGGGTACACTAGTATTTGTGGAGGAGAGAGAAATGGTGCTCTAGGGTACGCTAGTGCTCTCAATTCCATATACTATCATATGCGAAAAATTAATGTCTGAATTTTATTTTTACTTGGATAAGAAAATGATGACAACTTTGTATTTTTTAGTGAAAAGTATAACTATGTATTGGTGCTAGACCTTGAGCCCTTCAATGCATCATTTCCTTGCCAAACATAACCATCTTCTATTGGTTGTGTTGGAACTGATTTTCACATAGGTGATAACTACAAGGTAGATTAAAGTGGAGATTTATTGTTCATTAGAAGAAGTGGCTACGACATGGTTCATTAGTTAGAAGACACATCCTTAGCGCTGCTCCTCTTGTCTTCTCCAAGCCCCATTGGAGCTGGAAATTCCCCCACGCATGCTTTTATCTAATGTTGGAGCTAGTTATCCTTGTTGTGGTTTCTAGTGATATTGACCCATCAAAGTCAAAGGACAAATAAGAAGTTCCCCAAATTGAAAAGTTGCATAGACTTATCAAAGAGTATAACCTAAATGGCCAGTTCAGATGGATATGTTCATGAAATAATAAAGTACAAAACAGTGAGTTGTACTGCTACATTTGTGACACAAGATGTTGCCTTTAGATAGGTCAGCCTTTTCCCTTGTAAAATGCTAGTTATGTTTGATGAAGGATCTATAATTTCACGTAGAGTAGTCAGGTCCTCTTTATAGCTCAATATGGATGAAAGATGTCACTAGGTGAGGGTTGTACAACTGAATTTAAAGAGGTTAGGTACATTCTATGGCTAATATAGTTGAGATATGTCACTAGGTAAAGCTTATAAATAATTAAAAAATGTTGAAATCAATACTCCCACAAAAAATAAACAAATAAATAATAGTAATAATATATATATATATATATATATAGATAGATAGATAGAGAGAGAGAGAGAGAGAGAGAGGGATGTATTAAGTATTAAATGATTTGTATTTCAGTTTTCTGTCTCTCTCCAAGTTAAATAAATCTAAGGTTAAGAAGTATCTATGGTGTTCAATCATTCATTTATAAATTAATTTAATTGATTGTATCACTGACATCCACATTTGTTGCCTTGGCTATTTGTTTTCCTGTAAGAAGCCTCTTCCTATCTCTAATTTTCTTCACAACAAGAGCCACCACAACCATGACAACCATTTTAATTATGTTTTGGAGCATTGGGATTAGGATTTAGTGCATTTTCAGAAAGAGGATAATAATGGGAAGTAAGAAGAAGGTTATGGGAAGTGATTTCTTTGGTAACTCACTTCTCAAAATGGTGTTATTCATGTCCTTTGAGAAAAAATCATGGATTTTCAAGGTTTTTCTTTTTCCATGTCTTTAGAGTTAGTTTATCTGTATGGTTTGGATATCATTCCAACCACAATGCTCTTCCTTTAGGAGGGTTGTAGTTAGAAAAGTGTACAATAGTGTTAAGTATAATAAACAATGCCATACTTTAGTGGTATGTACAATAGTGTTGAGGGTACACTAGTATTTGTGGAGGAGAGAGATACAGTGCTCTAGGGTAGACTAGTGCTCTCTTTTCCATATGCTATCACAGGTGCACAAATACATACTCACTTTTCTTTTCACCTAGATAAGAAAATGATGCACCATTGTATTTTGTACTGATAAGGATAACTATGTATTAGAGCTAGACCTTGAGCCCTTCAATGTATCATTTCCTTACCCAACATGACCATCTTCTCTTGGTAATGGAGTTCAATTTTTGAACCAACATTTCTCTTCAAGACTATTTCATGATAAAGAAAAAATGCAATCATTGTTGGATTTCCTTCAAGCACACAAATACCACAACCATGCCATTCTTATTTTCTTGGTTAATACATTTTTCATCATTGTGTTTGATAGCTAATTTATTATTATTCTATGCAAAATAAATCTCTATCAAATACCAAAGAAAGATGGCCTCGTTGTATTAGATATATAATATGAAATGATTAAAAATTTAGAGGGTTATTTCAATTTTCATTTTTCTATTTAAATTATTTAGAGAAAAATATATATTCAAATACAAAATCAACTCAAATAAAACTAAAATAGAGAAGCCTAATTATGAATATGTTTCTCTCTCCACTACCTTGCAATGACATTATTTTTCTAAATTACACTTGAATTTCATTGTTAATAGCCTAGATTTATATATTTATTTTAGCACCAAATTTACATCATGGTAAACGTATGAATATCCCATTAAATACGACCTAAAGATTACTCAAATAATATCACCTTTAGCCTCTGCACATGGCAGAGTAATTTATGAGGTGTGAATTTTTATTAGAGGCACTGTTTGTTTGTTTATTTTGGTTAGAAAAGGGTTTGCTCTTGGTTTTATGTGACTTTCAATTTATCATATGTAGCATGTTGAGAAATGGGAAAGAATAATGTGTGACATTTATCTTGTAGAAATTGATGTTGAATGAAAGGATACAGAGTTTAACCAAGCTACAATCCACTTTGGTAAAGGCAGATGAACATCTTAAAAATCTACCTAAGAATACACCATATACAGAGTTTGAACATAAGTAATATATGGCTTTTCCTTTTGTAGATATGTTCTTTCTTCTATCCAAGATATCAAAACAAGAAGAATATTGATATTCTAGAAAATTTTTAAGGACCTCATTGAGGTCGATTTTATGATCTCCAAATTGATTGATACCTTCTCATGACTAGAAGGATTTAAATATGAATTAATATGGTCCAAAAAAAAATTAGATTGTAATTTTATAGATATAAAAGATTAAAAAAAAAATTCAATGCATTCGTTTGATTGTTACTTGAATCTGGTGCATGCAGGTTACACGAAATGTGATTGGAAAAAGTATGGGGAGACAATGCAGATCACGTCTTGGATATGATTCATTTGTTGTTGGAGATTCTTGAGGCACCTAATCCATCAACTTTGGAAATGTTTCTAGTAGGGATTCCTATGCTTTTTAATGTTGTGATTCTTCCACCTCATGGTTATTTTGGGCAAGAAAATGTTTTGGGAATGCCTGATAAGACATCAATGGATAGGTAAACTATTTTTTTTTAATTGCAATGTCTATTCCATGATATCCTCTCTTTATTGATTGATTGTATTTTGAACATTTCTTTTGATTTTGTTTTGTATTTTAATTGTATCATGTCCATTTAAAAACAACCAAAGCTTGAAGATGAAATTAATATTATACGATATTGATTTAAATCCTTTTAACTATTTTGTGTTGAAATATTTTCATGATTGTTAGAAAAGTTTATTTTCATGTTGTTATTTGAGCACATGTTGTTTATCTACTTGACCAAGTTCATGCGTTAGATAATGAAATTTTGTTGGGAATAAAATGACAAGGATTAGATGCCACACCTAAGATTATTTGTTTTCACAAGTTGTTTATAGCTTGAGATTTTTAACATGTAACTTAGTTGGCATGATTTTGCCTAAGCTTTCCCTAGATGTTGAATACTAAGTTACTAAGGTGTTATTTTCTATGTTGATGTTTTATTTTATTTGTTTATATAGTTCATCTCGACACATAGTGGCCACTATTGCCCAAACGAAGAAAACTTGTTCAAGTTTCTTGCTTTTATGAGGGAAAAAGGCTTTAACATTGTTGATGTTGAGGTATATGTCATTTAAATCCTTTATAGTCTAATTTAGTTTATATTCTAGTGTTCATCATATTTCATGTCTTACACTCTCCGTTGTATCTTCTTCTTCTTCTTCGTTTTTTTTTTTTTTTTTTTTTTTTTTTTTTTTTTTTTTTTTTTTTTTTTTTTTTTTTTTTCAGAAAAAGTAGTTAGTATTGATGGTACACACCATGATTTGAAGAAAAAGGATAACAATAACATTGGAGTGACAAATACAAGAAGAGAGAGAGGAGAATCGATCTAGTGATACCGTTAAAGTCAATATTCCATATAAGACACAAAATTTAGATCTACATGCCCAAATTTCATACTTGTCATTCATCATTATAGATATGAAATTTTAGACACATAATGTACTTTGTTAATTCAAATATAAAAATCCAAATATGACATATTGCAAAATCTATGCTCTTTTCTTCTTGAGTAGTTTTTTGCATAAATTTCCCTTTCTCACATATATATTACATTTGGAAACTCAAGATGAACATGTTTTACAATCTAAAGGTCTATGGAAAATGTTGGTTGAAGCTACATCTTACCAAGGAAATTGAAAGACTTCCCTATATGAACAATCTTGATAAAGCCATAGGTTTGATTGGACTGCATTTTTCGAATAATCTAATGTTTCATATCAGTGAATGTAAAATGCCTAAATAGAGTTAGGAATTGTTGAATTTACTATCTAAAAACCAAATTGTCATCCCTTGTACCTAATGAGCCTCCTTCATTGAATATTTTCTTGAATGATATTTTGTTTACTGGTTTTTATGTTTAATGATTTTTTATGTCACAATTCTTCTGAATTTTAGGCCTTATGGAATTTCCATTGCAACGTCGGATGCAATTGCTAATAATAATAAAATAAAATAAAATAATTAATTAATTAATATTGTTCATGTTAAATAAAAAAAAAAAAGTTAAAGTAATTGTGCATGTGCTTCTATACTTATATTGCACAAAGCAGCTTATTCTGATACATGATTGACGAGATTTTTAACCATGGTCATAACTCATCGTTTTAGCCACCACTCAATAACTCACACATTTCGACACCCGTCCACTCGAAAGTCACATATTCCGACAATCGTTTCCAATTAGCAGCGTACCAAAAATTTCGTTGCTACCACATAGAGGTGTCGGAGCACTCCAACCATCTCGCCCATCCTTTCAATCACGTGATTTCTGTGAATACTGCAGCTGCACTGCCAACATTGCTAATGTACAATTTGCCCATCTTCAAACTACGATCTAAGGAGTTTGTGATCAAAGCTTAATACATTTAAACCTTACTGGGTTGGCAACATTTCAGGAAGGATCCGAAACTACAAACGATGGTAGGAGCTCCGATTAGCTGTTTTATGGAAAATAGAGCCAATGGTCGAGACAAGAGAGCTAAATTATATTATAATTTTTAACTACATTACACAATCATAAGATTGTTATTCTTAGAATCATAAGGAATTATTAGCCAAATCTTCTTCAAGTTTCTATTTACATAGGAAGGGTGCATAATGAAGAGTTTGTTGATTCGTTCTTGAACATAGTGAAGAGTTAGTTGGTTCCTCCTTGAAAATACTATTCACATATAGGGGGAGCATGGTTAAGTGATAATTGACACTTCCTTGAGCATAGTATTATGAGGGGAACATGTGAAAGAGCTTCCCAAGATTTCTTTAAACTTATTATTAATATTGTGGGAACCGTTAGAAGGATTAACTAATTATTTCTCAAGCTTATCATTCCTCTGGAAAGAGAGCATATGAATTGGTATCTTGATCCTTCCTTAAGAAAAGCATTTTTGTAGGGAGGATTCACATGGAAGGTCAATCCACTATTTCTCAAGATTAATATCAATATTGAGAAGACACTCAAAGAAATGGGACTTGATCCTTGTTTAAGGATAGCTTTTACAGTTATAAGATTATGCTATTTAAAAATAGTATTTATATCTATAAGATTATGAGAAAAAGTTAATCAACATTATATTAAATATAGTATTTTTATAGAAGGAAAATATAAGAAAGTTCAGCCAAATAAGATGTTCTAAACTACAAACACTTTAAATATATTATTATTTATAAATAAATTAAACTTTATTTTAAATATATTATTGTTTATAAATAAATTAAACTTTTCATGTTTAGTAAATATTAGTTGAAATTGAAGTATGATTACATTTTGAACCAATTACCTTAAATACAAAAATATAAATATTAAAATATAAGTTTTTTTAAATAAATTACCATTTGTACCATTAAAAAAAATAATAGTGATTAGAAAAATATTGTTTTATTTTACATTAATTTAAGTTAATATATAAATTTGATAGATTTACTTGATTATTTAAATATTATATAAAATTTATTGAAAATAATTTTAGAACCTTACAAATAGTTTATTAACAATATGAAATTTTAACTTTCAAGAAAAAACATATTTTACACTTACTTTACTTTTCTTTAATTTAATTTTAAAATAATTATATATAATCATTTAATTTTTTATTATTTTATGGGTAGAAATAATGTCTATATTTTGAAACTTAGGTCACATATATGATATAGCTCAACCTTATTATATATATATATAAAATCTTCCCATCGAGATCATTTGTCTATATCTTTATATATCATTTATGGAATATCATTTGTCCATATCTTTATATATCATTTATCAAATCTTCCTATCCAGATCATTTGTCCACAAAGTCTAATTTCTTGTTTCATCTCTGTAAAGCCACGTTATTCAGTATTTTTTTTTTTTTATTTCATCTCCGTAGTTATACTTTGTAAAGATTTTGAGATTGATTAATTTTAATGTTCATTTTTAGATCGATTAATTTATTTGTTTTCCTTTTATAGATGTGCCATTGAAAGTAATTTAAAATATTAGTTTTCTTTTAACATTTACGTTATCAAATCAACCGGAAAAATAATGTTAAATTTTGTTTTTAAGATAAGATAGTAAACGTAGTATGGATTATAAGGGTTATTCTGTTTAAATTTTGGATAATTTTTAATGCAGATAAATGGCCAATAAATCTTGTTTTCTGTAGACAGATTAAAACCACCAATAAATTTTAGAAACCAATAATAATATATAAATATCTACCAAATTTACACAATTTATTTTTATAAACAAATAATATATAATCAGAATAATCAAAATTTTGGAGAGTTCCCTCTCCCTTTGACCATATGACAAAATAATAAAAATTGTTGGGCGGCTGAAACTTTATGTAAACAAGTGGTCCATTTGACAATGATATTTATGCGAGGAGGAAATATGGTGCACCCACCGCCTCCAACCCCCAAGAGGACATTTTTTTATATGACAAAGTGTTATGCATATTAAATATATTAAGCATGGATTTCGGGTTTCAGAGTTTGAAAATTAGAGTGACGTTTTTATGAAGTTAGCGCGTATATATATTTTTAAGAGTTTATAAGGCTCAAAGTTAATATATTAAGATTTGAATTTAAATAATAATTATTAGATTACTTAATAAATTAAAATAAGTTGAATTAATATATATTTTTAAAATTAATTAAATTACAATTAAATTTACTATATATATAACTAAAAAAATTAAGACAAGACTATCTTTATTAAAGTGCATAACCATAAAAATATCCTTATTAAAAAAAATAATACTTTCATTAATATTTTTCTATTAAATATTCTTATTAACACAAAACTATCATTATTAACACACACAGCCATGAGAATATCCTTATTAAGGGAAAAAATACTTCCATAAATATTCTTATTAACTCAAGGCTATCCTTATTGACACGGAACCATGACAATATCCTTATTTATATGTAGACTCATATAATCTCCAACGAACATAATAACTCCACATTCGATAAGATCATTGATGTTGTAGCATAGAAATGTTTGTATTGATAAGTTGTAAGTTGGCATGGGACCTAATAACAGATGTTGGTGACAGAGACACATGGTAAAATCATTATTAATATTATGAATGTCAATCATAAGGCTTCTCTGTTATACAATAAACACTCATCAGCTCGTGCTATTCTAGGTTGTGTTTTTCAATAAGGAGATGTGGCATGTGTCTGTTTGTTTTTAGCTTCAAATTTTACTTGTCTCTGCATAGGGAGTGAAAAATTTGGACATATTTGAGCTGAAAAAAGTGGGGAAAAAGATTCATTAGAACCCTCAAGGCCATGAATCCTCTAGGCCTTATGAGTAATGATGTGTCTCTAGTCCTTAAGGTATACTTGCATTTGAGAGTTGTATGAAAAAAGTGGGGAAAAAGATTCATTAGAACCCTCAAGGCCATGAATCCTCTACGCCTTATGAGTAATGATGTGTCTCTAGTCCTTAATGTATACTTGCATTTGAGAGTTGTATACATCCATGTATGATGTTTATTGCATTTTGATTTTGGATGTTTTGGTACAGGTATATGACCACGAGTTGTCTTTCACAGAGGTCGAAAGCTACAGAGGTTCACCGGATGTTGTGTGTTTGAGTCACGGGAAGAATAGGTTTAGGTAGAGGTATGTGCTATGTCTCCATGCATATATAGACAAATCCACCGGCAGCAGTTATGATCCTTTGTGCAATCCAAACATTCAAAATTGTTTTCTCTACTCTGCTACGTATCCGGAAGATTGGAAAATTTGGGTTAATGAAATGGTGCAATTCTGGATTGTTGAAGGGTTTGTTAAGGCTAAAGAGGAAACCTACTCAATGGACATGAAGATCAGGTACGACTATGTAAAACTTTTTTTTATAGATCGTGGCTCAATGCAGAATTATAATTTTGAAGAGAAGATTATGCTCAATGTCATTAAACCTATGAATGTCTCGAAAATCAGGGCGATAACAGTGCATGATGTTATTCTTGACATTGAAATATACATTGAGGAGGGAAATATTTATGTCGTGCAGACCAAGGGTCAAAATATTTCCCCCAAACTTTTACTCAGCATTGCAAAATAATATCAATCTTCTCTAATCAAATCGAGTATCTGCCGAAAGACTTCCTATGCCCACAACTTGTGAGTTTACAGTTACACAAAAATTCGTTAACTGATGATGTTTCAGAGAATTTTTTTGATCAAGATCACTGCTTTAAGGGTTCTAGATCTCTCCCAAAGTTGTATTGAGTTAGAACTCACATTACTGGAGGCTCTCGATTTGAGTGGCAATCACATTAAGGAACTACCTCAAGACATCTATAATCTTTGTATGCTTCATTTTTTTTTACTATCTCACGGTGTAAAAATATGACATCATTGCGAGATACTGTAGGAAAGCTTATACCACAATTCCAATGCATTGACTTATTGGGTTGTAACAATTTGGTGCTTCCAACCGATATATCTCAAGTCACTTGATTGAAAAGAATATGGTAGGATGTTGGTGCCGAAACATGTTGGTACCGAAACATAACATTTAAACGATCCTACAAATGTAATAGCTTTGAAAGGTCTCACGAATCTCAGAGAGCTTTGCCTGTCTATATTTTTTAGAATTTGAAGCTCATGTACAACCGCATGCCACTGAGTTTACCAAATTGGATATGCGAGTTTGAACAACTCGAGAAGTTAGAACTGAGAGATTGTGGCAAGGATCTTCCCTCATTGGAGTGATTGCCAAGTTTTAAATTTCTAAAGTCAATGCAATGCCGCGGTTGAACTGATTTCGGGATAGGGCCGAGTTCTCAAAATCTAGGTGGATTCCTATGATTACAAACCTTGGTTTTGCATAATATGGGGCACTTGCAATGGCCACATGTGAGGGAGGTGTGTTGAAAGAAGGAACATTTTTCTAACTGTGTTTTGAAGATTATATATTCTCCAAGCATTAAATTAATTTCCTCTTGGGATAAAGAAGTTATCCAATTTAAAAAACATTAATATTTGAAAGATAATAGCGCAGAAAAATACTTGTACAATTTATATAAATAAATTTAACTGATGATTTAAAATATTAAAAGTGAATATTTTAGCAATTTCCTGTCTTCCATGTTCCTGTGACGCAATTCATCCAAGTGGCATCAACCTAGTTGTTGTCTCTGCCTCCTCGCTCCATCAGGTTGACATGGACGTTGGTACTTCCAAACCTTTCATGCTGCGGGCACCTAAACCGTTGACATTCATTTCAAATTTTCATTCTGCCTGCCATGTCCGTTCTTAGTCATGTTCTCTGGTTGTCTTCCTGCAACTCTAAGTTATGAACTCTGCTTGAAACTTCCAAGGGATTCTTCAAGAGGGAAATTGCTAAGACAACGGAAGTGTTGAGAATCTTCAATTCAGATGACTTCATAAGAGAGTCTTGTGACAACACTATCCCATTGCCATATCATTCCACAGAAGAATTCGAGGGAGTATTCGGGTTCTACAGCTTGTATGCCATCCATGATATTTTTGTTCACAGGGATATAGCGAGCTTGTATTCCGGGAATCTGCAATAGACTTAAACTCACCCACTTGGCCACTTGGAGGTGAGAAAGGACTGTTCACCCCAACCAATACTAGCCCTCTCTTTTCATCGTCCCCACGAATTAAAAATGAGCACGCGGATCTCTCTGACTTTGCAGACTCCGCAATCTGATCAGTGTGGTTGACGTCGTGCAGAATCTACCATATGTCCATCGTGGTTGGAGACTTTGTAGGCCGTGCAGACTCTGTCGTCTGTCCATTGCAGTTGCAAACTCTGGAATCAGTTTAGCGCGGTCACTCTTCAGCTTTAGAGATGGATTAAATACTTTTTATGCAACCAGAAAAGTTCCCTCTCATATGCTCCTAACTCTTAACTGCCCGCGAGAAAAGTTTAAAAAACATATTTTGAAATAACCATGACGAATTTCCAAAAGACCCTGTAAACAAAAATACTTTAATGAAAGCGCTGCAATAATGTTGATCACAACATCAATAAAAAACCTACAATATGTATAGGAATTTTGATAAGGAGATCTCTTCAATTGTCGTCTCCATCGTCTCTGCCCTAATGCCCATGAGCATGCAAAAACATATATTAGGTAATTTTACCTTAATAAGGTTAAACAAATTGGGAATTTGCAATAGACTTAAGGATGGCTCCTAAGTCATAATGAAAACATTTTTGGTGTAATTATACAAAAATTAAACGGTTGATAATTGCAAATAAACCGCATTTAATAAATATCAAGACATTTTTTTATTTTTTGACATATTTTAGGTTGTTAAATTTGAGAAAGCCTAAAAATAAATTAAATTATTATTATTATTATTAAAGATTTAATAAATTAGTTAAACATATATAGATTTTAAAAAATATGGAACCAAATTATTTATTATGGAGATTTACTCTCACTTTACCATGTAGATTCTTAATTTGTAAATAGACTTTGTTACTATATGGCTTATAAATATCATAAGCTCAAAAAAACCATAATACATTTCATATGACACTTGTCTATATGACATTTTTTTATAATTAATCATTTTAATTAAAAGAGTGAAAAGGGAATAACTACTTTGAAGATAAAAGTCAACCATTGATTTGCATATACTACTAAGAATATTCTTGAGTATTCCATGGGGTTAAATACATACCATCAATTAATAACTATTGATAATTAAATTAAAATTGTGAAAGCCCTATTCCAAAATAGACATTGAAAGATTAAGTTTGTTCTAAAAAATTTTGTGAAATATTTTGAATTATATTATAAAAAAGATTGATATATTGTCCATAAATTTATTTTAAAACAAATTATCAAGTATAACCATTAAAATACTTAATTTTAAATAATTTAAAGGAATTTGTATTAAGTGAGATATGGAAAAATAATAGATATCATAATTATTTAAATAGTTCTTTATTTATAAGATTTTTTTTTTTTGTAAGCTCATGATTTCGTATTAATATTGAAAATATTTGCAGTTCATAGAAAGTATCAAAATTATGTCTTGCCTTGGATTTTGTGGTAGGAAACTAGAACAAAGACAATAGATATAAAGTTCAAGAGTCTTTAGAACAAAAAGGACATGACCATAGTTAATCCAAACACAAATATTAGGCATAACATCCCATAAGAGAAAAATAGCAAAAAAAACTAGTAGCAATGACATGCAATTACATGAATTATTCAACAAAAAAAGTACATGGCCATTATCAACAATACATGAAATGTCAAGACTAAGGAAGATTGGTAGATGCTTATTGATAAAGGTTTCCTAGAGGAGGATACTATCGAAGAATAAAAACCTCCATGTGTGCCATGTAATCATACATGTGTTGATAGTAATTGTAATTTCTCCATGTGGAGGACAACTTGTCTTTGCTCTATTTTCTTTCAAATAAAACTTTCCGCAAGAGGTTCTCAATATGCCAATAGAGGTCAATGATTTGTAAATATCAGTTATGATGACCATGAACAATACTTAGGTCAGGGATCCAGTTTGATACCAGAATTGTGACCTTCAAATTAGATACATTCTCCATTTCCTGTATAACTCCTTGTTTGGTTTCCTTAATATATTGTTGAATGATCAGGGTGGTATGTTCTTGAATCTATCAACCGAAGCGTAAGGTTCAACATTGGTTTGGGAATTTCTCAGAGTTCCACAACCCCTAGCTCCTCATATTGAGCGGGCTCTTTGATGGGGTATATTGACAAAATGAGAGATCAAGTTCACCCAACATTGAGTAGGAAAGGAGATAAAACTAAAATAAAAAGAAGCAACACTAGGATGTTAGCATGAGAAAACCAAATTAACCATTTTGTAGTAGAGATGCAACAGGTATGGAGAAAGGTGACTAACATGAGAAAGAGAGTGCTTATAAGTGAAACTCCCACCATAATAATTTACCATGCACAATGTAAGTAAGAACCAAATTTCGGGGCCATATACCTTAAGCCTACACTAGCAGTGGGAAGGGATGAAAATGGGAGACCGACCCAAGATACAAAGTCCCCCACTCTCTAATAGAATCTACTTTCCCTCATTGATAATTTGATCAGAGACTGTGTTCCCCCCTTGGAAAGGAAAAAAATGAATGGATTTGACCAGGAGGTCTTGGTCCTTTCGTCTAAATAATTTCATCACAAAAATAAAATAAAGCTTAGGCTCATAGAAAGCTTCGAGATTGGCTCTAGATCTAGTTAAAATCACTCGCACAAAGTAGAGAATGACCTCCTCAAATTCTAATTTGAACTAGAAAGCCTTCACCCTTTATGTTGGAAATGCCAATACCATCAATGGTGACCTCTAAAGAATGCTATGAATTATTGAACATTAAAACTTGAATGGACCTATATTCCCCTTGATATGATTTCCAAATTTCTATTTTAAAGGTTGAGTAAATTTGAATGGTGTGGAAAGGCATCTAGTGCCACATTGCCTCCCATATCCTCATGAGGGAGAAATTGGAAGCCATCAATGCCCTCCCTTTTCTCATCCTTAGACAACCCCCATAACGGATATATATATAATATTATTTTACCAGTTTAATGTTAAAAAGTAAATAAAAATTGTAATTTTATTCTCTTGAAAAACCAAAGAAACATTATTATAATAATGTTATTTTAAGATAAAAGGATGATTTGTCCTACTAATGTTAACTTAAAATCCAATTTTATTTAGTCACGTAGGTTAAGTATTTCACATTTCCTAATTCCTTTTGTTAACTGAGGAAGACCAACTTTGAGAAGGCTAACCAACTTTTGTCTAATTCATACATATTGTCTATAAGATATTATAAAAAAGGTTTTCATATATATCCCAAAAATAAACCTCATGGAATGTCCCCAATGTAGCTAATACTAATTAATTCACAAAAAGGAAAAAGAAAAAGAAAAACCTTCATGAAATATTCATATCCTTCATCTTCACGTTGCTATTAGAAGTTAATTTAAGAATGTAACTTAATGAAATATTCATATCGCTATTTCTATTAATGAGCCTTGTAAATGACATTAAAATTTCTATCAAAATGAATGAACCACCATCCAAGCCACTCTTTGCTCCTAGTCTCTCTCCTCTTTCATTAATTGCTCAAATCCAACCTAATGCAAATTGTTACAACAACCTTTGGTCTACACAACACTTTGTTTTCTACCTCACATAACAATGAAAATAAGTTGATTCCTAAGATTTGGAAAAGGGATTTATTAATCACAATGGAATTGATTCTGTGCCACAAATATGTAACATAGGAATAGAGATATTCTACACCTAATTCTAGAAAATAAATAATTTATCAATAATACACATCATAGAGAAAACCAATATATTCATTTTCTTTATCTCGAAATACACATAGAACCATAGCTTAGATAATTTTAATACTAGAAATTTAAATAAGAATACATATATCTTTTTACTAATCCCTACAAGAAAATACTAAAACATATTATTCTAGAGACACATGGGCCAAAAGAGTGATGTCTTGCTAAGTTATAATGCCCCCACATAGTTCGTCATAACATCTAGCTGCTATCAACATACTTAATGCCTTTATTTTTTCCTATTATATATAAAGGCATGTACTTTTATTTATAAACTAAAAACACCATAATTTACCAGGTTAAATTCCTTAATAGAAATACATTAAACCCCTAAATTTACTACTAGTCAAAATTACAATATAATGTACCATGTTTTTGGGTATTGGAGACCTACCCCATTGTGTACTAAATTCCTTCTCTATAGATTTTCTATGCTTTCTATTCATTCCACTTCAAACCACAATCCATTCCTTATTTCTAACAATCAATAGAGTGAATAGTTTCAAAAAAAATTGTGAAAAATATATTAGATAGTGTCATGTTTTACAAACCCCACATCACAAAAAAAATTGAAAAAAATTATAGGGTTGTTAGGTGTGTATTTTTCTTGTTCCTCCATGTGTAAAAGAAAACCATTTCTCAATAATTGTTCCATTCACTATGACAAATCCACTCTAAAAGGTAGGTAAAACAACATTGTTTCAATCTTCACCTTGGTAAGTAAAACAACATTTTTTAAATTTTCACCTTGTATATTTTTAGTGAATTCATGATAAAGTATTTTTAACCCTGGCTTATTTAATTTTTCACATTTCAATATAAAATATTTGTCTAAATCTTTTTTTTTTCAAAATAAACTCAAGGTTCAAAAATTATCTCTGCCACATTTAACCCAAATAAAATAACCATGATTAAATAATAAAAAAATACATATAAACAGAAATATCTTTTTTTTATAAAGCAAATTCAAAATTAAAAATTATCTGTCACATTTAACCCACATAAAATAACCATGATTAAATAATAGAAATACATATGAATTTTTTTGGAATGGCATAAACATTATTTCTTTCTCATTTTTCCTATAGAGAAAGAATGCTTTATGCGATTTAATAAAATTTATAATGGCTATTTTATTTGAGATAAATGTGGTAGGATACCTTTTGAACCTTGAGTTTGCTGGAAAAAATTTAGACCAACAAATATTTTACAATGAAATGGGAAAAGTTAAATAACTCAAGGTTAAAAAGACTTTACCACGATTCACTAAAAGTATAAAACTAACCTGGAGGATAGAATAGTATGAAGGTGATCAGTGAAACATTGCTATTTTATTTAATTATTTGTAGCGAATGGAACAATTAGTGAGAAGCAGTTTGCTTTACAAATGGAGGAAGAAGAAAAATATACGCTAATGACCCAAATTAGGAAGCTTATATTTTTTCTCAAGTTTACTATGAACTAGGGTTTGTAGAACATGACACTCGCATCTTTTCACAAAATTTTTGACACCATCCAATCAGTTGATTGTAACGAATATGAAATGGATTGTGGTGCTAAGTTGTATGCATACAAATGAGAAAGACTATCGAGAAGGAATTTGGTATACAATAGGGGTCTGCAATATCTGTATTTTTATTAACGAATTTAGCATGGTATATGATGGTGTTTTGTTTTGTTTTCTTGTAAAGAGATTAATTTGTCCGTATATAACGGGAAAAACGAAAAGATTATGTATGCTGAGAGGATCCATTGCTATGAGGAACTATGTGGTCAAGCTAGAGGGCATTAGAATTTGGGAAGACATCACTTTTTTGGCTCACGTGCCTTCGTAATAATAGGTTTTAGTATTTACCAGAGGAATTAGCAAGATGATAGATGATTAGCAAGATGATAGATGATTATTTATTTAAATTTTTGATAGTAAAATTATCTATGTTATTATGGCTTGATGTGTATTTCGAAATAAAGAAAATGAATATATTGATTGTGTTTATAATGTGTATTTTTGATAGATTGTTTTTTTTTTAAAGAGAATTAGCCACAAAATCTCTCTATGATATATTTGTGATTTTTTGAGATTAGCAAAAAAATTTCTAAATATTGGGAAGCTATTTATTTTTATTTCTATGTGAGGTAGAAAAGAAAGAGTTGTGTAGACCAAAGGTGGTTATATCAACTTGCAATACATTGGATTTAAGAAGTTGATGGAAGGAGGAGAGAGACTAGGAGTAAAGGTAAGCATGGATGATTCTTCATTCATTTTTATAGCAATTTTAGTGTCACTAAAAAGACTTATTAGTAGTAAAAGGGCTAGGAAGATTTCATGAATTTAAATTCTTCAATTAACTACTAATAATAGAGATGGGAAGGAAGGATAGGAATAGTTCATGGTTTTTTTTTGTTTTCTTTTTCTTTTTCAACTAATTACTAGTAGGAGGAGAATTAGGGAGATTTCATGAAAGTTTATTTTTGAGATCTATATGAGAACATATTTTGTAATATCTTATAAAAATTATGTATGAACGAAACAAAAGGTGGTTAACATTCTCAACATTAGTTTTCCTCATAAAAAAAAAGGTGTAACAAATGTGAAATACTTATCCTATGTTACTAAATCGAATTGATTTTTAAGTCAACCTTAATAGGAAAACTCATCTTTTTATCCTAAACATAACATGATTATATTGATATTTCTTTAGTATTACAAAACAATAACATTTCAAAATGATGTTGTTGGTTAATCCATATTAGATACTACATTAATATTAAATTAAAAAAATGTTTACACTTATTATATATTTTCTAACTTTTCATATATATATATATATATATATATATATATATATATATATATATATATATATATATATATCCTTGATGGGGTGTCTAGGCATAAACAAAGGGAGGGCATTGACAATTTTTGGTTGCTTCTTCAAGAATATATGGCCGGCAATGTGGCATTAGATACCCTCCCACACCATTGAAATTTAGAAACTTGGAAATCATGTCAAGGGGATTGTAGGTCCATTTAAGTTTTAATGTGCAATGAATTCACAACATGCTTTGGAGGCCACCATTCATGGTATTAGTGGTTCCAATGCATATGGAGAATATTTTCTAGTTCAAATTGGAATGTGAGGAGGTAATTATCTACTTTCCTGGAGTGATTTTAGTTGTCTCTAGAGCCAATCCAAAATCTTTCTGTGATAGAAATATTTTTGTTTTTGTGATAGAAAGATTTGAATGGAAGGAATAGGTCCTTATGGATTGGTTTTCACTTTCATCTTGTTGTTGTCCAAGAAAGTAAATTCCGGATCAGATCGAGTTATCAATGAGGGAAATAAAATTGCATTAGAGAGTTGGGGACTCTAGATATTGGGCCAATCTCCCCTTTTCATCCCTTCCCACTAACATCATAGGCTTTAGATATATGCCCCACAAATTCAATTCCTTTTCATGGTTCTTGTTTGCATTGCACATGGTTTATTTTGGTGGGAGATTCACTTACTTATAAGTGCTCTCTTTCTCATTTTGGTCACCTTTCTCTATACATGTTCATCTATACTATGGAATGGTTAATTTGCTTGTCTTAAGCCAACATCCCAATGTTGCTTCTCGTTATTTTAGCTATCTCTTCTTTCCATATTTATGTTGATTTAACTTGCTCTTCACTTTTTCAATAATCCCCACCAAAGAAATTGCTCGAAATGAGAAGCTTGCAGTCGTGGAGCTCTTAGAAACACCCAAACTAGAGATAGAGCTTATGCTTCAACTAATATATTTCAACAACATACCCAGTGGGCATTGAACAAGACATTGAGGACATTAAATAAGAATTTATAAAGGAAAGGGATAACGTCTTTGATTCAGGTGTCATGGCTTTCATATCAAACTATTTCCCTCACATCGAAATTGTTTATCCTCATCAAAACCAATATTTACACACCATTTACCACTACTAGAATATCTAGAACCTCATGGGGAGAGTTTTATTTGAAATAAGTGAAATCAAATATGAGCTTCTCCTCTGCATGGAGTAATTGTGATTTTTATATCAACTCATGGATGATTGCATGGAATGCTTGGAGGCTACTATTCTTCGACAAAATCCTCCTGTAGGAAACCCTAATCAACAAGCACCTACTAATTGACCTTAGTCTTGACACTACATATGTTGCTAATAATGGTTATGTTTTATTTTTTGTTGGATAGTTCATGTAATTGCATGTCTTTGCTACTAGTTTGTTTTGTTATTTTTATGTTATGGGACCTTATGCCTCATTTTTGTATTTGGATTAAATATGATCATGTTTTTTGTGTTACAAGGATTGTCATACTTGTTATCCATTGTCTTTCATCAGGTTTCCTAACACACAAGAAAGAGTTTTGATACTTTATTTGCATTGTAAATATTTTTAATATTACTGTAGAATCATGAGCTTAAATAATAATTACCATTTCCTATAAATAAATAACTAATTGTTAATAATCATATCTATTATGTATTCATATCATACTTAATATATATTCCCTTACGTTATTCAAAATTAAATATATTAATTATTAAACTTGATAATTTATTTGAAAATAAATTTGTGCACACTATTTTTTATAATATAACTTTCAAAAAGTTTACACCAATTTTTAAAACAATATTTACATTTAGTTCTTTTCCATATTTATGTCGATAGGCTTGTCTATTGATCCTTGTCTAGGTGTGACAAAGGACCCTTCCAAGACCTTTTACTTTCGTGATGTGTTAAATTGCATTTTTTAAAAGAACATAAATGAATACATGTGTATGTTGTAAAGAAGAGGAACATGCCAATCATCAACAACATAAAAAACATAAGCCATTGATAACAGAGTTCATCGGGGAGGGATTACGTCTCCGGGCCCCTGTGTCAAGATGGTATAGGCTGATGCATTAAGTGTTCTCAATAGTGACGATGTACATAGAGTTGATGTCGCTATCATACAAGGAAAATTCCCTCATGCATGAGTGGATCTAAGAGATGTTTCACTATAGGAACTCTTAGTCAAAAGACTCCTATTAGTATGACACAAACTCATGCATGATGAGCATCCCGCTAACATGGCATAAAAGGGATCTCAATGCAAACATGCATGAAGACAACATGAGTGTCCCATCAACATAAAACAAAGGGATCAGAAATAAAACATGATGAACCATGACAACAAGTACATCACACAGATGATTCCACGTCACACCAAACAGGAATCATGAAAACGAGTAAAAAACAAGATCCCTCATCAACATTAAACAGGGATATATGCAACACAATGCATAGCAAAAGAAGTACATGAACACACTGCATATACCTCACAACCAGGGGCCATTTGAAGAAGCGAATGTCAAACTATTGAAGTTGTTTGTGCCATCGATCTCACGGCATCAATCACATGGAAATGGATGCTCGCACATGAATGCTGACACCTACATTCCACTTAGAAAAGTGGCTAAATAATAGAATGAGAAGATGAGAAATCTAAATGCACCATCAGATTTGTGACATTGAATAGTGCGAAATCAAATGTCCAATTTTTGAATTCTGAGAAATTGAGAATTTGGTGCTCAAGGAATATTTTAGATTCCCCCTAGATTCCTCAAATATTTTGCTCCATGGGTGGACTGGATATCTGCAACTCAAAAGATGAATCTGAATTTTCCATTACGATCCCTGCGAAAAGCCATGAAAAACGACTCTAAACATGACTATATTCTAACATGGAGAAAAATTACCTCCTCAGGAAAATTTCAAGGATCATGGTTTCGCTCCCTGTTTCTGCAGTAGTCATGGTTCCACCTGCATACTAAAAAATGGCCGAAAAATGTAGAACTATGATGGAGAAACGGACAACACCATTTCATTCGTGGCATCGAGAAGTGCTGAAATCATATAAAATTTGTCAAAATCTGACAAAGTGAAAATTTGGCCCTCCTGCAAAATGCTGCCACGAACTCCATGCACTATGTTCTCTGACTCAAAATTTGTGCCCATTCTGGTTCCTCCATCTGCCCCGAACTACGTGAAAATGAAGTTTAAATAAAAGAACATGGGCAGATTTCTTAATAACTCCGTTGGGCATGTTGGTTGAGATCATGTTTAATAGGGAGGAGGTCGGGCGATCAAACCCCGCCTCCTCCTTTTTTTACACATAAAACATTTTTTTAAAAATAAATTTGGCTTTAGTTGGGTGAGTCGGGGGGGTCATGTCCCCGACCCTTCCCTTAATAAGATATATATTGGTTATGCAGTTGGGGAGGGCGAAGGTCATGGCCCACCCTCCAACAATATATATATATATCCGAAAATAGGCCAAAGGAGTTTATATCCGAAAATAGGCCAAAGGAGTTCTTTTAAGGAGGCAACAAATTCGCCCGGAATCCGACCTGAGCTGGCCATAATCCAGTGGCCAGGTTTTGTCCAAAATGTGTCCTCCTTAACCTTGCCTAGTTAGCAAGTCAACCCTGAACATTGACTGGCTCTAACTTCTCCATACGAACTTAGTTTGACGAACCATTCACACCGTCATAATCAGCATGATGAGA
The DNA here is from genome assembly GCA_031772625.1 of Pinus tabuliformis. Taxonomy (NCBI): domain Eukaryota; kingdom Viridiplantae; phylum Streptophyta; class Pinopsida; order Pinales; family Pinaceae; genus Pinus; species Pinus tabuliformis. The sequence goes on from CM062804.1 coordinate 1,354,649,039, forward strand.
TATACAACCCCAACCTACCTCGAGAAAATTCCAAGCACTTTTAGTTTTGAGCTTCCATCAGTCCTCTTTGTCCTGTGTATCTCTTTGGAGTCACCTGGATCAATCCTCCCCATTGAGGAGCTTTTGGTCCTCCAAAAGCATGAAAAATAATTTGTAACTTCTTTGTACCTTGTCTACATCACAAGCATCCTGAAACATCTCACTTCCATCTTCTTCAACTTTGTTCTTTGGAGCCTTACGCGATGAGCTGACACTTGTAACCTCTGCAACCTGTAGTACATTATTTTACAAATTACATGCTTGACTTTCATGGCCAACTAATGACCCAAATGTCCCACACTTGCCACGAGTTTATAACACATACTCGGTGGTCAAATTTACAACAAGAGGGACGGAGTACCCCAGCTACGAAAACAAGACCAACATATCATTGTTGCTTCAATAAGTGATGGAAAACACTTCATCAGTGCAACACATGATTTATAAAGATCAGGCCAAACACTATTTGCTTTGACAAGTGATGGAAACACAACATCACTTTCAGAGTGTAAAATGTGACTCAAAATAAGACCAGACATCATTTTTTTTGAACAAGTGACGGAAAACACGTCATCACCTTTACATTTTAAAATGCAACAAAAGATTTACAAAAGTATGACCATGAAACACTAACATGTCTAGAACAATTTTTCACTTATCAATGTGAATGGGTCGCCTTCTTATGGTGGTTTTTCTTGTTGAACAATTGCTTCACCTAGTTCATGCACCGACGCTTTGTCTTTAAGGTGCTACTCTGGATGGAGCCTCCAACAAGTGGCTCTTTGATGGCCACTTATGTCGCAATGGCTATAATAGGTTTTCTTCCTCCAGATCTATTTAACATGTTTCTTTATATGTTGTTAGGGGTTATTTCACACCTCATCCTTTTGTGTGCTGCCATTCTTTTCCAACACTTATAAAATACATGGTTGTTTAATCCATAAAAGGTACATGTTTTTAGATTCGATGTTTTATGTTCATCATTAGCAACATGATCATAATCAAAATTGACATTCGAATGTCACAAGTGGTTATACCTTTCTTTGCCATCTTTGATGTCATTATGACGATGAGAGCTTGCCTCATCTCTTTCCTTGCCATGGAAACTTCCATGGGATTATGGGGATGCTTTCCCCTCATTCGCTTTCCTCAATGATTTTGACGATGTCTCAGAAGAATCTGACACCTTCAAGCATTCTCCCTTGGTGTATCTCAAGCCTACAAATTGAGGTCTCTGCAAAACCTCCAATGGTTGAGTTATGTCTTGGTTATTAAAATCAAGTTCTTCTTCCTTCGCATGCTCCATCCTTGTAAGGAGCCTCATGTTTGTCCCTGTAATTGGGATCTCCAAATCTCCAATGGAAAGAATATTACGTGAAGAGGAAACTGAAAGGAATTAAACATCGTTTACCTCCTCTTTCGATTTGGAAAGAATTGATGAGGGCTTCTCATCATCTATTGTTGGTGGTTTGCTAGTTGTCTCGGTGCATTCCCTAACTTCCTTTCTGACATACCCAAGTCCTGTTTGACAGGGTAATTCCTCTACATTCATGGGGTTGACAATTCCATTTCCATTGATGCCCAAGCCTTTTGCTTCATACCCCATTTTCTTCAAGAGTTTGGAGCCAATTCCTGTGGTATGATTTTCAAAAACAGTGAAATCATCATCAGGAAACATACATGAATTCGGAGAACTATTTTTTACCTCACATGGGTCATGGTACAACTTTTCCAAGGCCTTGTCCTTTTCTTGCAGCTGTCGTAGAAAACTATGTTTCTCCTCTTTCTCTTCATGTAGAAATATCTTCAATTCAACGTTCTCTGTTTGAATATTTTGTTTGTTGTGCTTCAGTTCTTCTAGGGCCTCTTCCGTGGCTCGCAACTGAAGCTACAATCTCTCCTTTTCCTCTGTCTCTTTCTATAGAGTTTCATACATGATTTCCACTCTTTTGGAAATTTTGAGCATGGTCTCGTACATCGCTTTTTCATCCTCTATTACTGCACGTTCCATTGTTCACACTCGCAATTCACATCAATGCAAAGACGACTCTGATACCACTTGATCCCGGTCCAGGTGTGACGAAGGACCCTTCGAAGACCATTTAATTTTGTGATGTGTTAAATTGCATTTTTTAAAAGAACATAAATGAATACATGTGAATGTTATAAAGAAGAGGAACATGTCAACCATCAGCAACATAAGAAACATAAGCCATTGATAACGGAGTTCGTTCGGGAGGGACTACCTCTCTGGGCCCTAGTGTCTAGATGGTGTAGGCCGGGACATTAAGTGCTCTCAATAGTGATGATGTACATAGAGGTGATGTCACTATCATACAATGAAAATGCCCTCACACAGAAGTGGCTCCAAGAGATGTTCCACTGCAGGAACTCTCAGTCAAAGGACTCCTATCAGTATGACACAAACTCATGCATGATGCACATCCCACCAACATGGCATAAAATGGATCTCAATGCAAACATGCATGATGACAACATAAGTATCCCATCAACATAAAACAAAGGGATCTTAAATAAAACATGACGAATCATGACAACAAGTACATCACATAGATGATTCCGCGTCACATCAAACAGGAATCATGAAAACCAGTAAGAAATAAGATCCCTCATCAACATCAAATGGGTTTTGTGCAGCACAATGCATAACAAAAGTACATGAACACACTGCATATACCTCATAACCAGGGGCCATCTAAAGAAGCGGATGTCAAACTATTGAAGTTGTTCATGCCATTGATCTCACGACATCAATCTCATGGAAATGGTTGCTCGCACATTAATGCTGACACTTGCATTCCACTTAGAAACGTGGTTGAATAATAGAATGAGAAAATGAGAAATCTGAATGCATCATCAGATTTCTGACGTAGAATAGTGCAAATTCGACTGTCCAAATTTTGAATTCTGAGAAACTGAGAATCTGGGGCTCAAGGAATATTTTATATTCCCCCTAGATTCCTCAAAGATTCTGCTCCATGCGTGGACTGGAAATCTACAACTCAAAAGGAAAATCTGACCTCGCCATTGTGATCCCTGTTGAAAATCATGAAAAACGACTCTAAACTTGACTATATTTCAACATGGAGAAAAATTACCTCCTTGGGAAAATTTCAAGGATCATGGTTCCACTCACTGTTTTTGCCACAGTCATGGTTCCACCTACATACTGAAAAATGGCCAAAAAATGCAAAACTTTGACAGAGAAACATACAATTCCAATGCGTTCATGACGTCGAGAAGTGCTGAAACCATATAAAATTTGTCAAAATCTCACAAAGTGAAAATTCGGCCCTCCTAAGAGAGAGCGGAGCGGAGCAGATAGGTTTTCTCAGTGAATAGAGGATGAATGAAATGGATAAATGCAGGGGAGGGTGCTCAGCTCCCTCTTACAAAGATGCAGTGGCTAGCGGAAGTAAACCTCCATCTGGAAACAGTAAAAATGATATTAACTTCTGAAGTTGGGACAGAGAAAAGGGAATAGATGAGTCTAGAACAAAATACAATAGCAGCACAAAGGAAAAAGAGGAAGAAGACAAAAGTCTAGGCCCAAGAGACAAAAAACAAAAAGGACCCTGCAAGCCAAAAGCAGAAATCACTCCTCGAGTAATATTAAATGATCCTGCGCTACACGAGCACAAGGAACACATGGGAACCTACACCATTATTTGTAAATTCATGGGACTATGGCCCACTAAAAAGGCCTTACAAACATGGATCAAGTATCATTGGAAGCCCAATGGGAGCATAGACCTACATCTTGGGTCAAAAGGATTCTTTACAGTAGTGTTCTCCACCATCGAAGATAAAGACAAAATATTCGAAGGAGGACCCTATTTTTTTGCTGCAGCAGGCCTCTATATGAGACCTTGGAAAATGAACTTTGTGCCAGAAAGGGAGACTTTCTCTTCAGTTCCTGTGTGGGTAAGGCTCTACTCTCTACCTCTTGATTATTGGCAAACTGAATCATTGGCTGTGATTGGAAATAAACTAGGACGCTATATCAAAGCTTTTGAAGCCACAAGAAGGAAAAAATATACCTCCTTTGCTAGAATCTGTGTAGAAATGGATCTACGAGGGGCTCTCCCGGATGAAGTTATCCTCGAAGTTTTGGATGAGGAATGGGTGCAGGCAGTAGACTATGAGCATATACCCTTCAGTAGACTATCAGCATATAACCTTATGAGCATTTGTTAAGAGACTGCCCTCTCAGCAAAGAAGATCACAAAGAAAAACTTAATACAATGAAGGACACTGATAACTTTCAGAGAGTGGCGAGTAGAGGAAGAGGGGGAAAAAGGGGAACGAAACAACCACATACTGAAGGGCATAAAGGAAGTCAAAACAAGTTAAAAGTACTTGAAGAGCCTGAAGAAAACACAAGAGAAAATGAAGAGCAAGAGGGAGTTGCTGAAGAAAAAGAAAAGAATGAGAACATAAATCACTCCCCAGACTTTGGCTCTCCAAGAGAAGCCACGAGAAGTGAAACCAACGTGGAAATGGACCAGGAAATGATTCAAAGTGAAACAGATCTGGAATAACATGAACTGCAAGAAATCCTCAACAAGGAAAATTTGGATGAAGGATTTCTGATGCAAGGAACCAAAGGAGGAATAAAATCATTTCCTCAAGACGAATGCAACATAATACAATAGTTGTTTTTATGGAAAACTCACGAAAAAGGACGGGAGACAGGTAAAAACACCCACAAACAAGAGCACAAAGGGGTGAAAACAATGAAATTAATTCCAGGATTAGCCACCAGAAATCCAGGGAAGAAAAGAGGCAGAAAAAAGCAAAATGAGCTCTTGATGGAGTGTGGAAAGCTAATGATAGATTCAGGTAAGATGAAAGATATAACCAGTTACTCATTTACAAATCTTTAATTATGAAGTTCGTTTCATGGAATATCAAAATTTTAGGCAGTAAAAGAAGACAAATAATGGTATGCAACAGAATGAAACTAGCAATGCCAGACATAATTTTTATTCAAGAAACCAAATGTTCCATTCAGAAAATAAAACAAATCCACAAGAAGTGGCTCAGTAATTTTGAGTTTCTAGAAGTGAAAGCAGAAAACACAGTGGGGGGAATTTTCACACTTTGGAACCCTCAAAAAATCATTATAGTAGATGCGAAGTCAACGAGAAATTACTTATTAGCTATTATTCAGCCTATGGGGTTGTCACAGACCTTCCTGGTTACGAATGTCTATGGTCCACAGAGAATAGATGAAAAACTTAGTTTCATGAGCTCCTTGATTGATCTCAGAAGCAGACACAAAGAGATCCCTTGGGTCCTTGGAGGAGACTTTAATATGATTAAATCTCTTTCGGAGAAGAAAGGAGGCACCAGGATCCTCAATAAAGATGCAGTAGGATTCCATTCTTTCACAAAAGACATGAATATGGTTGAATCGGAGTTGCAAAATGGTCTTTTCACTTGGAACAACAAAAGAGGAGGTAATGCTCAGGTTGCCGCCAAGTTAGACAAATTTTTTATCTCTGAGGATTTGATGTTCACAAACTCGGAAATTGGTGCAAGTGTTCTCCCTTTTGGAGGCTCTGATCACTGGCCAATTCAATTAGAAATCAAAGGAATTGATGCTCCCAAGAACATAACCTTCAGATTTGAAAATATCTGGCTCTCCCACCCAGACTTCATCACCAACATTGAAGAATGGTGGTTAGAAGATCTTCAGGTGCAGGGATCCAAAATGTTTATCCCGCAAAAAAGGCTAAAGCACATAAAAACAATCTCAAAGTTTGCAACAAGAAGGATTTTGGTAACATTTTTGTAAATAAAAAATCTATCGAGATCAAAATGCAGGAACTAAACCAAGCAATGATTGGTGAAGGTTTTGATAAATCCAAAAATGAGCAAGCAGAAAAACTCAACCTTGATTGGGAGAATTTATGCAATCAGGAGGAATTTTTTGGAGACAAAAGTACAGAATCCAATGGCTCAGAGAAGGGGAACAGAACACTAGGTTTTTCCACCGGTCCACCATAGCCAATAGAAAGCACAATAGAATCTCCTCTATATTGAATGAATATGGGGAGCTTCAGACCACTCACAAGAACATCAAAGTTGTGATGGTTCAACATTTCAGAGGCATCACCAATGAAAAACCAAGACAAAGACCATTACATCAAGGAAATAATAAAGAATATCCCCAGGATGGTGCCTAGAGAAGATAACTTTAACCTGAACAAACCTGTTACCGAAGCAGAGGTTAATACGGTGATCAAAGAGATGCAGAATGGCAAAGCTCTGGGTTCAGATGGTTTTAATGTGGACTTTTTCAAAGCTTGCTGGAATATTGTCAAACATGATATTATGGAAGTGGTTGAGGACTCCAAAATAAGTAGATCCATTCTAAAAGCCCTCAACACCTCCTTCATCTCCCTAATCCCCAAACAGGACTCTGCCCTTACCCCGAATAAGTTCAGACCCATTGCTTTATGCAATGTTTTTTACAAAATCATTTCCAAGATCTTGGCCAACAGAGTCAAACCACTGCTGCCTTCTTTAATTTCTGGGGAACAGTCAGGTCATGTGGAAGGAAGGAAAATCCTGGATAACATCATTCAGGCCCATGAAGTTGTTCACTCTCTCACCAACAAAAAGTAGGCATGTATGATCATGCAATTAGACATAGCAAAATCGTATGATAAGGTGAGCCGGATTTACATCAAAAAGGTCCTTGCCGCTTTTGGGTTTGACCATGATTGGATCAGATGGGTTATGGCTTTGGTTACCTCACCTAGCTTTTCAATTCTGGTGAATGGCTCGCCCTCGGAGATCTTCACTCCTTGCAAAGGCCTCAGGCAGGGAGACACACTCCCTCCCTTTCTTTTCATCCTTATGATGGAAGGATTGGGTCGTACCATAAAAAAGGCTAAGGTTTTCAGAGAGATCAAGGGCCTTCAATTAACGGAGAACAGACAAGCCTTAACTCATCAACAGTTTGTGGATGACACGATGTTGTAGGGGATCCCCACGGTCAAGGAAGCTACAACATACAAAAAAATCTTAAATAACTTTAACTCGGCTTCAGGTATAATAATAACATTGCCATTCAAGGAAACATCTCGAGAATTCTGGGCTTCCAAAGTGAGACCCTCCCTTCAAAGTATTTGGGTATCCCCCTCACGGATAAGCCAATAAGCAAGGGTATCTAGGAGTCGGTGCTCAACAAGATGCAGGACAAGATAAAAATATGGACTTTTAGAGCGCTGAACTTGGCTGGGAGATTGATTTTGATGAAGACTGTTGTTCAATCCATTCCTATTTTCTTTTTATCTACCTTGCCAGCTCCCAAAGGGGTCTTGCATCAACTCAAGAACATCCAAAGAGACTTTCTCTAGGGCAAGGAGGAAACGAGAAAGAAATGGGCACTTGTGTCTTGCGATAAAGTCTGTAAACCCAAAAGTCAAGGTGGCCTAGGCTTAGATGATCAGGAGATTCTGAGTAATGTTTTAGGAGCCAAAATCTGGTGGAGATGGGTTAAAGAACCAGGGGCGCAATGGGATAAAACCTGGAAGGAAAAGTATGCAAGTCCTGGCAAACGAATGATCTCATCATAATGTCATGGAACATAAAAGTCTCGCACATCTAGAATAAAGCATGGGACAACAGAGGTCTGGTTCAGAACAACAACTTTTGGGAAATCAGAGGAGAAGAACAAGCTCTTTTCTGGGAAGATAAATGGTAGCAAGAACCGAGGTTGTTGAGGGAGCACTTCATGGGCATCAAGTAGGATACGGATTCCCAAGGTCTAATTAGAATCAGGGATTTCTAGAATCCTCCTCAGGTCACTGCGAAATGGAGAAGCTGGAGGAAAATAGAAAGCAGATGGGACGACCCCATAAAGGCAAAAACAGAAGAACTCATGAACATTTTAGAACAACGGAAGATCTTGGTGGCTGAAGGGAAGGATTAGTTAAGATGGGGACAAAGCAAAGAAGGCATCTTTAACATCCTTGAAGCAAAGAAAATCATCTTAATCTAGAACCCTGTGGTTTGGCAAAGTCCTAGAAAAAACTTTGGATCCACCAATGGTGGATGAAGACCAAGTTGTTTATGTGTTTAGTTCATCACAAGAAAATATTAACTTGGGAAAACATTCAGAAGAGGGGGATCATGGGGCCATCTATATGCCTATTATGTGAGGCTCAAGAGGAGACAATGGAGCATATGCTCAACAATTGTACCTACAGAAACTGGTTATGGGATTCTTTCAACATAATTTTTCTAAAAATATACAGAGACAAAGGTAGCATCATCAACACCCTGAACAAGTGGAGAGGAGACTTTTTAGAGAATGAGATCCTTAATTTGGTCTGGACCTTAACTCCTAGCTTCATAATCTGGAATGTCTAGAAGGAAAGAAATAAACTTGAATATTCAAGGATAAAAAAACTACTCCCCTTGGCCTTATGGAATTAATCTTAAAGCAGATTAAGGAAATGGTTTCCACCATTGTGCACAACCATCCCCCGAATCATCCCACTGCACTAGAATTGAGAACTCTCAAGCAGCTGGGTTTGCAGGAAATCATCCTCCAAGGTCTTAGTAAAAAAGCAAGAGTGTTGGAGAAGGAGAAGGATTTCTGGCATCCTCCACCAAAAGGGTATTTGAAATGCAACATCGATGGGGCTTTAAAGAGCAACCCAGGGATTGCAAGTTATGGAGGTGTGTTAAGAGATGAAGAAGGAAAAATAATTTTCACTTTCCACTGCCACCTAGGCAAGGCCACCAATAACATGGCTGAATTAATGGCTTTGGAACGAGGTCTGGAGCTGCTAAAACTCAATCATAGCTTGAATGTGCTCATCGAAGCAGAGTCAGAGATCTCCATAATGCAATGAAGAAAATCAGCTATGGTACAATGCTGGAAAGGGTCTCAAAACATTGGAGGCTCATTCAAGTGTACCAAAGAATCCAAAATCATCTTCAGGGTCTTCGAACGGTTAGCTTCAATCATGTTCGGCAGAAGGCCAATAAACTGGCAGATCTACTAGCCAACCAAGGAGTGATTAATTATGATTGCAGAATCAAAATGAAATGGTAGGAGATGCCTCCAAGTAGGTTAAAAGCTATCTGTGATGCTCAAGCCACAGAGGAAAAGGAAATTTACGATCAATGGGCTCGAGAGTCAAGAAATGATTATTAGTCATCACTTTTCCTTCTTTAAGGGAGTATTCCTCTTCCTTCCTGGTTTCTTAATTGAACCACGAAGGCGAGTTCAGTTTCTTAGCAGATGGCGGATCAGAGGTATTTACACAATGGAGTCTTCGGGTAATTTGTTGGATATATCCACCAAGGATCCCTAGTTTTGCTGGTTCCAGGCGAATGTCAGTGGCATTGTGAAGATTGAAAGAGGTTCAGGGGCCGCAGAGAGGACAGTGGCGATGGCTTGGCACATAGGGGAAAAAAGGGTTGATATTGTGCATGGTCGGGAGTAGAGGATTTCCAGCGCACACAAAACTAGTGTTCCTTCCCTTCTGTTCCCTTTATGGCAACCCAAGTGGTTTTCAAGAAATCGCTGTTCCAAAAGGCGGAATACGGTTTTGCTCGTTTGGAAGCAATCACATCTGCAGTGCGCCACGTGGCAGTGGGGTCGGGAGGAAAACTGCCCCCCCCCCCCCTGCCCGCATGTTATCCTTCATACAGGTTGGTCGGTTCGATATTAATATCCATTATCGGATGGCTCTTGGTGACTCAACAGCTCAGATCAAAAGCACAAGTTGGTGGTCCCAGGTGATGTTGGACAACAGTGCGTCAATACGGTTTGGTCAGAAACCTAGGGTTAATAAGGTAAGGTCGATGGATTGTAATTAATTTGGTTGATCAGGGGTGGCGGTTATGTCTTTCACGTAATGTTGAACCACTGTTTTAGAACTTGTGCTTTTATATCGTTATTTCGTGTTGACCACTCTTTTTTTTTTGTGGCCAAGCCCATAGTCTTTGAATTTTCTTTTTGGAGAAAGGTAAAGTTTTTTGGTAGGGTGCCAGGCAAGGTTTGGATTAGCTTTTACTCTCAATCTTTGTCCCTAAAGGCTTGTTTGTATTCTATGTACTTTACTCTTTTTTAATGAATTGAAAGGTCAGACTCTTACATTAGCAAAAAATAAAATAAAAAAATCGGCCCACGTACAAAATGTTGCCTCGAATTACGTGCACTGCCCCCTCTGTCTCGAAATCCGTGTCGGCTCCTAGTTCCTCCATCTGCCCTGTACTATGTGCAAATGAGGTTTAAATAAAAAGCATGGGTGGATTTCTCAATAACTTTGTTATGGTTGAGATCTTGTTTAAGAGGGAGGAGGTCGTGCAGTCAAACCCTGCCTCCTCCTTTTTTTACACATAAAACATTTTTTTTAAATAAATTTGGTTTTGGTTGGGCGGATTGGTGGGGTAATGTCCCAGACCTTGCCATTAATAACATATATATTGGTTATGTGGTTTGGGAGGGCAGAGGTCATGGCCTACCCTCCAACAATATATATATATATATATATATATGTATATATATATATATATATATGTATGTATGTATGTATATATATATATATATACATATATATCTAATATATATATATATATATATATATATATATATATATATATGTATATATGTATATATGTATATATATATATATATATATATATAGATATATATGTATATATATATATATACATATATATACATATATATCTAATATATATATATATATATATATATATATATATATATATATATATATATATATATATATATCGAAAATAGGTCGAAGAAGTGCTTTTAAGGAGGTGATAAATTTTCCTAAAATCTGGCTAGAGCTGGCTAGAATTTGGTGGCCAGGTTTTGTCCAAAATGTGTCCTCCTTAACCTTTCCTGCTTAGCAAGTCAACCCTGAACTTTGATTGGCTCTAACTTCTCCATATGGAATCGGTTTGACAAACCATTTGCAGCCTTGCAATCAGGATGATGAGATATACAACTTGAACCTAGTTCAAGAAAATTCTGATCACTTTGATTTTTGAGCTTCGATTAGTCCTCTTTGTCTTGTGTGTCTCTCTGGAGTCACCTGGATCATCTATTTTGGAATAGGGCTTCCGAAATTCTAATTTAATTATCAATAATTGCTAAGTGGATGGTAGAGATTTAAGCTCCATAGGATATTCAATAATATTCTTAATAGTATACACAAATCAAAAGTTTAGATTCATTATTCCCTTTTTTCTTTTGATTAAATTGATTAGTTATAAAAAAAAATGTATCAACAAGTGTCATATGAAGTGATTTATGGTTTTATGAGAATGTGGTATTTATAAGCCATGGTTTGGCCCATATAATTGTAACAAAGCCTCTTTACAAATTAAGAATCTCCATGGTAAAGTGGAGTAAATCGACATAGTTAAAAATATTGTTCCATATATTTTTAAATGGAAATATGTTTAATTTTATATGTGAAGTCTTTTATTATAATAATAACAATAATAATAATTTAAAATAAAATTTTAATTAAATTAGTTTTTATGATTTTTTAAATTTAACAACCTAAAATGTATTATAAAGGAAATATTTTGATACTTATTACATATTTACGCCATAAGGTGTTCCCTCTAAAAAGAAATCCCCTCCCATGCCACCTATCTTTTTATGTGTTTTTGATTCAGGTGTTAGACGATAGAAGTAACCTTTGCCATCATATTAAAAATGGGTATTGGTAAGTTACAATTGAATTCGTTATGCAATACTTACGCTATGGACACTTTCTTGAATATCACAATTCTTACATTAATCTAGGGTTAATGGCGTCCACAGAAAATTAGAGATTGAGATATGCGTTTTTTTATTTTGGTTAATGATTTGATAATCACCCTTGAGTGACCTCAATTAATTAATTAATTAATGAAGGTATTATAGACTCATGTGCTGGTGTGTGTCTATGTCATTTTAGGCAATAGATCGATCGGATTGCAAAATACACAGACACTGGAAATATAGAAAACAACAGAGAAACACAGTAAGCAAATACAAGAACACAACAATTAAATAGGAGTTCACCCTATCCTCCAGGGCTACGTCTCCAGTCTAGCTTTCAGTGGCGGCCTTCTTTTATTGTGTCTTCAAAGAAGAGAAGTACAATGAGGAGCTCAACTTGAGTCTCCAAAAGCAGAATTCATGCTTGGAAGGGTGGTTCTTGGATTCCCCGAGCCACTAGAGTGCACAGACTCTTTGCCTTACCAGCTCTTGACCTCTCTGGTCTTTAATGGGAGGAGCCTAATGTGGTGCTCAGTTCCCCGATAGATCCTCTCAGGGATGGCTCGATGCTGCCTTATGCTGCAGGTCAGCTCGACTCTCTATTCTTCTGCTTCTTTGCTTCATTGTCTCTTCGTTCTTTGTCTTCCTCTCTTTTCTATGGTGTCTTGTTTACTGTGTGTTCATGGCTTAAAGCCACTCTGGCTCATGACTGCTCGTTTCCCCTTCTGTCCCCCATTGTGTCACTTGCTGTTGATCACTTGGAGTTCCCTTTCTCTGTGTCTTCATCAATGGTTCGCACGGAGTGGCCACTTGTCCTCTTGTGAATTGCGCCAGCTCTTCCTCATCGGTTTGGTTCTTTAGTTACGTCAGGAAATGACTCGTCTGCCACCTCAGCGGTCAAATCGGACCTCGAATTCTTACACATCGCGGCTTAATCCCTTGTTAAATCCGGTTCCCCCATCAGGTGCAATCTCAGCCGTTAGATCTGGAGCCCCCAGATCCGAAGCCATTCGCTCCTTTCTGGCGGTTGACTTGCTCAACCATTAGAGCGTGATGAGTGGCGGTTTTCTCTCTCCTTTGCCACCACGCATCGGGTGATGAGTGGAATCGCTCGTTTTTCTCCAAATCTACTTACCGTCCAATGGTGTCCCCGATGAATACCGCCGATTTTTGGAGCACGGGTCCTGCCTTTAGCCTTTGGCACTTTCCCCACAATTTTCTCGACTCCCATGCAATCGAGTACTCGGGGCCTCTCCTTCTCAAGGGGTTTTCCCCAGCGATGATCGTGCATTAGAAACTACCTCCTTTTCTCGATCCAGGCTTCCCAGGGGCCAGTTTTTCCTCCTGCGTGGTCTCCATGGGCCCTCGTCGGCGCACTTTGACCGAGTTCCTCGTCATTCCTCGATGGCTGCCAACTGCTACTGTTCAGAGGTCTTCCTGATTGCTATGTGCTCTCGAATTCAAAGTTTTATGTTGATTTGATACAGTCATGGTGCTTTGATTACTCTGCATGGATCTAATTCGGATCACGGTCTTCCCACTGAAAAAGCTTTTGGACCACCAAAAGTTGGTTTTCGAGCATCGACTAAGTGATGATACAATTGTCTCACTTGTCCAACCTCAATCCACTTTGCACTGCTCAGCTTTGAACCTTTGAGTCCAATTTTGAGGTATTCAACATCTCCCCTGCTCGTCGTCCTCACCTTCCTGTAATTCATTAAGATATTCAGGTAGCAGGTCATCAATAGAAGGCAATTGACTTTGCTCTTCAGGATCCTCAATTAGATAAGGTTCAAACAATCTCAAGAAATCTGCATTTATGACTGAGTAGATGTGCGTGTAAGCTAGTAGATCAAGGAAAAAAGCATTTTCACCAATCTTCTCAAGAATCTTAAAAGGTCCATACCTGATAGGCTTTAGCTTCTTACCTTCACCTTCCATTTTGTCTTTGCTGATATACAACTTGACTTGGTCACCAACCTGAAAACTATGCTCCATCCAATGCTTGTCATGCCTAGCCTTGTATTTGGCTTGGCTCTTTTCCATTTGTTCCTATACTACCTGGTGGATCTCCTGGATTTGTTCAATGAACCTAGTTGCCTTGTCCACATCACTGTGTCCATCAACTGTGGCATCTTTACCAAAGACAAAATCCAAAGGAGACCTTGGTGTGAAACCAAAACAGGTCTCAAAACGAGATCTCTCGGTAGAATAATGTTTTGTTGTGTTGTAAGCATGCTGCACATAACACAAGTGTTCATCCCAAAGCTTAGGATGTTTGCTGCAATATCCTCTGAGTAACTGGATCACTGTCCTATTAACTACTTCTATCTGGCCATCAGTTTGTGGATGAAAAGTTGTGCTTTTCTTCAGTTTGGTGTCCATCAGTTCCCACAAACTCGACCAAAACTTTCCCACAAATCAGGTGTCTCGATCAGATACAATGGAAGTGGGTAGTCCAAAATGAACCCATAGATGTTCAAAGAATAGTTTTCCAGTTTGTTTAGTTGTAGTCTGTTTATTACAAGGTATCAAAATACACATTTTGCTGAACCTATCCACAACAACATATAGATAATCATGACCTTTCCTAGATTTAGGCAGTCCTCCAACAAAATCCATGGAAACATTTTCCCAAGGGTGAGAAGGAACTAGTAATGAAGTGTACAAGCCTGGTTTTCTATTGCCGGGCTTGCTTTTAGCACACATGGTACACCCTCTTACATATCTAGAAACTGTCTCATTCATTTTTGGCCAATAACAAAATCTTTGTAGTTGTGCAACTGTTTTACTTACCCCAAAGTGACCTGATATCAGAGAAGTGTGTGCTTCTCTAATTATCTTTACTCTCTCAGTTTGTGGAATGCAGAGTTTCCCACAATGGTATAAGAGTCGGACCTTTACATGATAATCCAATTCTTCTACTCTTCTGCCCTGACTTAAAGTTGCATATACATCTTTAAAGTCTATATCTTGAGCATATTGTTCAATGTAGCTTTCATGTAGCATAGAATTATGCTTAAGTATAGTAGATGCATTTATAATGGGTCTAGATAAAATGTCTATAACTTTATTATGTATGCCCTTTTTATAACTGATGACTAAATGAAACTATTGTAGAAAACCCATCCGTCTATAGTGTCTTGATTGCTGCAACTTTATTTGGGAGTGTAGATATTGAAGTGGTTGATGATCAGTATGTATTACTGTCTCTTTGGCCATTAAGTAATGTTTCCACTTTTTCACACTCTAAACTAATGCATGCAATTCTTTATCATATGTAGGATAGTTAACTACTGCAGAATTAAATGTTTCATAATGATAACATATGGGTTTACCATGCTGTATCAACACTGCTCGCATGGCATAGTCACTGGCATCTATTTGGATCTCAAATGGTCATTTTAGATCAGGAAGTGGTAGTACAGGTGTCATACTAATCTTTTCTTTCAAGGTGTCGAAGGCTTTCTGATGTTTGCCTCCCCACTAAAACACATTATTCAATCCTATTAAAGCATGTAAGGAAGATGCAATTGAGGAAAACATAGAAATGAACTTCCTCCAATACTGTCTTGCTCCTAAGAAGCTTCTCACTTCTGTAGCAGACTTGGGTTTAGGTGAGTTTATAATGACTTCCACTTTAGAGGGATCTATTTTCAATTCAACACCCCCTACTATATGACCTAAATAATTTAGAGATGTTTTTCCAAATTCACATTTTGAGAGTTTAACATGAATATTTTCTCTTTTCAAAACATCTAATGTTTGCTTAACATGCTTTAAGTTTTTTTCCACGTTTTACTAAAAATCAAAATGTCATCCAGATACACAATAACAAAATCATCAAGAAAAGGTCTGAGTACATCATTTATTAATCTCATGAAAGTAGTAGGAGCATTAGTCAAGCCAAAAGGCATAACCAGCCACTCAGACAATACTTTCTTTGTCTTGAAAGCAGTCTTCCATGCATCTTGTTCTGCAACCCTGACCTGATGGTATCCACTGTGCAAGTCTAGCTTGGTGAAATAAACAACTTCTTTCAATTGATCAAAGAGATCATCTATGCGAGGAAGGGGATAACGATTCTTGATTGTTATCTTATTCAGTGCTCAAGAGTCAATGCACATTCTCCACGAGCCATCTTTCATTCTCACCAAAACAATTGGTGACCCACATGGTGATGTGCTAGGCCTGATGAACCCTTTTTCGAGCAACTCCTGCACCTGCATCTTGATTTCAGCATTCTTTAAACTAGACAACCTGTACATTCTAATGTTAGGCAATGGCACATCTTGCTGCAAAATAATATCATGTACTATTTCCTTTTGGGTGGCAGACCCTTAGGTTCTTGAAGCAAGATATCATACTCTGAAACGACCTTTTCTAAATTAACTTTTTGTTCAACATTACAACCCTCAAATACATAGGTTTTATCAGGTTTCTTTTCCTTTACAACCACCAGTAAGAATTGTTTGCATGAATTTATCATTCTTTTCATCTACCCTGAGTTTTTGAGAATATAATTTTTCTTGAGCTTATGAGCTCTTACAAAGTATTCGATTCCATATTTGACAAGTAGATACTTGTTCTCAGCTCTATAGAAAATAGCTTTTCTATCATACAAGTAAGGACTTCATAAAACAATTCCATATATATCTAAAGGAATTATGTCTAAGTCAACCTCATCTACAAATGCTGACCCAAAAGAAAACTTGAGTTTGCACTATCTAGTCACTTGTAGTTGTGCTTTATCATTCAACCATCCTAATGGGTATGGTTTCTTGTGAGGTGTAGTTGCTAATCCCAATTTCTTTACAATTGCTTTAGAAATTAGATTTACTTGTGAGCCACTATCAAATAAAGTATCAATCTTTTGATGTTTGGAAATAACTTGAATATGGGAAAGCTCATGTCTTTTTCTCTCATTTTCTTCATCAGTAATAGATTGTGTAGAATTACTAGTAGATGCTTCAGAATTCTTACCTTTTATACTTATGGCTGCAATAGTTGTTTCATGTCCTGATTCTGACCCCAAATATTTCTAAATAGTTGCGGCAGTCTTCTTCTTTTTTCCCTCAAACTTCTTAGGTCTCAGTTCTGGATGCAGAATCCAACAATGCTTATCACCATGCCCATCCTTTTTAGAATGAGTGCATGAATCTTTGCTTTTCTGTGTAGTGTTTGCCTTCCTTGCTTTCCACTTCTTCTTTCTTTTCTCCTTTCTCTTGCTTGCAGTGGGTTGGGATGGTCCCCCAACTTCTAGATTTCCATTCTTTCCTCTAGCCTCTAGATGAGTAGCTTGTACAAATACCTCATCTATACTAGTCAGATTAAACATGAGGACGGTATGTCTCATGTAGCTGTGTAGACCACCAATGTACTTCAACAGAGTCTTTGGTGAGTCTAATGAGACTCCTAGAATCAATGCTCTCTTTTTGAATTCTTCAGTGTACCCTTGCACACTTTGCCCTTTCAACTGCTGAAGACTTTGCCAACTCATCATGGCTTGTTGCATGTAGGCCAATGGATAGAACTACTTTTTGATTGCAGAAACAAATTCATTCCAAACAGAGATAGTCTTACCATGTCTTTTCATATCAGCTTGGGTCCTACCTTCCAACCAAACCAAGGCAGTGCCTCCTAGGCGTAGGCTTTCCAACTGAATCTTGCTCTTGTCTGAGTCCATGTTCTATATTATGCAATAAACATCAATTTGTCTAATCCAATTATCCAACTTTTCTGCATTTAGCTCTCCATCATATATAGGCAAATCAAATATAACATCTAGTTTGATCAAAGATTCTTTCTTGTTATGCACAGGGCTATTAGGAGGTGTGAGAAAGCTTTCCTCTTTCCATTTTTCTTTGGAGTGGTCATGGAAGTGAGACTCATCTTCTTCTTTGTCTTGCTTGAAGCCTCATGAATCTTCCTCCTTATGTTTTCTAAAGTCCTTATACATTTCTTCTACCATGAACTTTATGGCTAAGAAACTTTCTATGAATTGAGGGTCTGGCCCCATAGAACCTTCCTCTAACATTGTCTTCCAAGGATAGACTCTCCCAATTTCAAGATTAGTTTTGACTAGCACTTCTTCTCCTAATTTGAGCTTTGATCTAGTAAGCATTCAACAGCTAAACCAACACAAGCTTATCTGACCTTTACAACCTAGAGCTCTGATACCAGTTGATTTGATAATCACCCTTGAGTGACCTCAGTTAATTAATTAATGAATGAAGGTATTACAGACTCGTGTGCTGGTGTGTGTCTATGTCATTTTAGGAAACGGATCGATCAGATTACAAAATACACAAACACTAGAAATATGGAAAATAGTAGAGAAACATAGTAAGAAAATAGAAGAACACAACAATTAATAAGGGGTTCACCCTATCCTCCAAGGCTACATCTCCGGTCTAGCTTTCAGTGGTGGCATTCTTTTATTGTGTCTTTAAAGCAGAGAAGTACAATGAGGAGCTCAACTTGAGTCTCCAGAAACAGAATTCATGCTTGGTAGGGTGGTTCTTGGATTCCCCAAGCCACTAGAGTGCAGAGACTCTTTTCCTTACCATATCTTGACCTCTCTGGTCTTTAATGGGAGGAGCCCAATGTGGTGCTCAGTTCCCCGAAAGATCCTCTCAGGGATGGCTCGATGCTGCCTTATGCTGCAGGTCAACTTGACTATCTATTTTTCTGCTTCTTTGCTTCACTGTCTCTTCATTCTCTATCTTCCTCTCTTTTCTCTGGTGTCCTATTTTCTATGTGTTCATGGCTTAAAGCCACTCTGGCTCATGACGACTCATTTCCCCTTCCGTCCCCATTGGGTTGCCTGCTGCTACTCGCTTGGAGTTCCTTGTCTTTGCATCTTCATCAACGAATCACAGGAGTGGCCACTTGTCCTCTTGCAGACTGTGCCAGATCTTCCTCATCGGTTCGGTTCTTCAGTTACATCAGGAAATGACTTGTCCACCACCTCAATAGTCAGATCAAACCTCAAATTCCTACACATCACAGCTTAATCCCCTATTAAATCTGGTTCCCCCATCGGGGGCAATCTCAGCCATTAGATCTGGAGCCTTGACGCCATTCACTCATTTCGCGCAGTTGACTTGATCAACCGTTAGCGTGCGATGAGCGGCGGTTTTCTCTCTCCTCCACCTACCACGAATCAAGCACTGAGTGGAATCGCTCGTTTTTCTCCAAATCCGCTTACCGCCCAAGGGTGCCCCTGATGAATACCACTGGTTTTTGGAGTGCGGGTCCTTCCTTTAGCCTTTGGCGCTTTCCCCATAGTTTTCCCGCCTCCCATGTGACCGAGCGCTCGGGGCCTCTCCTTCTCGAGGGGTTTTTCCAGCGCTGCATCATTAGCGCTAAGCGCTAATCGCGCATTAGAATCTGACTCCTTTTCCCGCTCCAGGCTTCCTAGGGGCCAGTTTCTCCTCCTGTGCGGTCTCCATGGGCCTCGGTTAGCGCACTTTAACCAAGGTCCTCGTCGTTCCTTGCTGGTACCAACTGCCACTGTTTAGCAGTCTTCCTAATCGCTCTGTGCTCTTGAATTCGAAGTTTTATCCTGATTTGATACAGTCATGGTGCTTTGATTATTCTTCATTGATCCAATTTGGATCAGTTAGTGGTATCCATAGAATGATATAGGTTGAGATCTATATTTTTGGGCTTTTGGTTAATCGCGAGGAACAATAATTATGAGAATGGTGTGTATTTGGAAATGGGATCTATGGCTTCTTTGGCAGCAAAAAACAGGTCGTCTCTGTGTCATGTGAGTGCCGATGGATCCGAATTCATGACCTCCTTCCGAAGCAATGAGGCTAGTGTCTGTGGAGCTCTACTACGAATAGGGTTCTCGGTTTTGACACCTAGAGATTGATTGGTTTGTGGGCTGGAAGCATCATCTCGAAAACCATACTATTGGGGTAACAATATCTGGGTGTAGATGAGTGTGCCACCCGCAATGGCATCTCCAATTTCGGGTCATTGCATCAGGAGGGTATCATCAACTCTCTTGTTTAATTAAAAAGAGTGAGGGGAACTCTACTTGAATGGTTCATGAGGCACAATACTTGCTAAGGTTTTGCAAATGGGGTGTCAAGCTAAGTGGACTTAATTCTGGGGAAAACTCCAAAGTTAAGTGCGCTTGAGCCGGAGGCGATCTAGGATGGATGACCTCCCGAGAAGTCATGGTTACCGGGTGCAAGCCCTGGAAGTGATGATTGACTCAATGTGATTAATTTCATTATTTTCAATCCCACTTCTTCACCCCTGTGAGCATCACCCGATGCAATGAGTGCTAAGTGGAATATTAAAAAATCATGAGAAATTAGTCAGTTATGACTACCTCTCATAGAAATGGTCATAGATGAATGACTTACTTAATGCAGTTGAATCCCAAAAATGATATCCAATATAATGCACTACGAAAACCCCCAAAATTTAATTCAAAAGAATGAAGGGAACTCTACTTGAATGGTTCATGAGGCACAATACTTGCTAAGGTTTTGCAAATGGGGTAGCAAGCTAAGTGGGATTGATTGTGGGGAAAACTCCACAGTTAAATGTGCTTGAGCGAGAGGCGATCTAGGATTGGTGACCTCTCGGAATTCTTGGTTACCGGTTGCAAGTCCTGGAAGTGATGATTGACGCTATGTGATTCATTTCACTAGTTTCAATCCCACTTCTTCACCCCTGTGAGCATCACCCGATGCAATGAGTGCTAATTGGACTATTCAAAAATCATGAGAAATTAGTCAGTTACGAATACCTCTCATGGAAATGGTCATAGATGAATGACTTAACACAGTTGAATCCCAAAAATGATATCTAATATAATGCACTTCGAAAACCCCCAATACCTAATTCAAAAGAGTGAAGGGAACTCTACTTGAATGTTCATGAGGCACAATACTTGCTAAGGTTTTGCAAATGGTGTAGCAAGCTAAGTGGGCTTGATTGTGGGGAAAACTCCACAGTTAAGCGCACTTGGGCTAGAGGTGATCTAGGATGGGTGACCTCCTGGGAAGTCCTGGTTACCGGTTGCAAGCCCCGGAAGTGATGATTGACGCTATGTGATTCATTTCACTAGTTTCAATCCAACTTCTTCACCATTGTGAGCATCACCCGATGCAATGAGTGCTAAGTGGACTGTTCAAAAATCATGAGAAGTTAGTCAGTTACGACTACCTCTCATAGAAATGGTTATAGATGAATGACTTACTTAACGCAGTTGAATCCCAAAAATGATATCTAATATAATGCAGTATGGAAACCCCCAAAACTTAATTCAAAAGAATGAAGGGAACTCTACTTGAATGGTTCATGAGGCACAATACTTGCTAAGGTTTTGCAAATGGGGTAGCAAGCTAAGTGGGCTTGATTGTGGGGAAAACTCCACAGTTAAGCATGCTTGAGCGAGAGGCGATCTAGGATGGGTGACCTCCCGAAATTCTTGGTTACTAGTTGCAAGCCTCGGAAGTGATGATTGACGCTATGTGATTCATTTCACTAGTTTCAATCCCACTTCTTCACCCCTGTGAGCATCACCCGATGCAATGAGTGCTAATTGGACTATTCAAAAATCATGAGAAATTAGTCAATTACGAATACCTCTCATGGAAATGGTCATAGATGAATGACTTAACACAGTTGAATCCCAAAAATGATATCTAATATAATGCACTTTGAAAACCCCCAATACTTAATTCAAAAGATTGAAGGGAACTCTACTTGAATGGTCATGAGGCACAATACTTGCTAAGCTTTTGCAAATGGTGTAGCAAGCTAAGTGGGCTTGATTGTGGGGAAAACTCCACAGTTAAGCGCACTTGAGCTAGAGGTGATCTAGGATGGGTGACCTCCTGGGAAGTCCTGGTTACCGGTTGCAAGCCCCAGAAGTGATGATTGACACTATGTGATTCATTTCACTAGTTTCAATCCCACTTCTTCACCACTGTGAGCATCACCCGATGCAATGAGTGCTAAGTGGACTATTAAAAAATCATGAGAAATTAGTCAGTTACGACTACCTCTCATGGAAATGGTCATAGATTAATGACTTAATTAACATAGTTGAATCCCAAAAATGATACCTAATATAATGCACTGCGAAAACCCCTAATAATTAATTCAGAAGAGTGAATGGAACTCTACTTGAATGGTTCATGAGGCACAATACTTGCTAAGGTTTTGAAAATGGGGTAGTAAGCTAAGTGGGCTTGATTGTGGGAAAAACTCCATAGTTAAGCGCACTTGATCCAGAGGCGATCTGGGATGGGTGACCTCCCAAGAAGTCTTGGTTACCAGGTGCAAGCCCCAGAAGTGATGATTGAAGCTATGTGATTCATTTCACTAGTTTCAATCCCACTTCTTCACACCTGTGAGCATCACCTGATGCAATGAGTGCTAAGTGGATTATTCAAAAATCATGAGAAATTAGCCAGTTATGACTACCTCTCATGCAAGTGATCATAGATGAATGACTTACTTAACGTAGTTGAATCCCAAAAATGATATCTAAAATAGGAAATATGTAACATTGAACACACATTAACATAGATATTTTACCCTAAATACCCAAACCAGGAAAACCATAAATATTTTTCAATATATGTCCTTTATTCCCTTTTTTTTATTGAAAGTTCCATTAAAGATTGTCTCTTGCTCATAAAACGCATTGCTCCTCCAAATAGGACAAGCAAACAAACACTTGCAAATCTTTTGCAATCTAGGTCTCCATCCTAGTTTACATCAAAAAAATCATGTATGTCCAACACTCTATCTAATCTTGGTCTTCTTTTGTAGCACAATCCATAACTAATAGTCCCATGCAAATATGTAAAAGCTATGTTTATTTTTTTCTAGTGCTCCTTTGGTTTTGACATGTATCTCTTCAATACTCCCACTGCATGTGCAATTCTCCCACTTAGTATAGACCATTGTAGACATCAGAAGTCACACCAACATATGCAACATGAGACATGTTCTCTTCATCTTCATGTGTTTTGGGACACTTATCTGTAGATAACTTTACACCTATGAGAATAGGGACGTTTATCATTTTGCATTCCTACATATTTAACCCCTCTAATATTATCTCAACATACTCCTCTAATTTAACCATAATTTCTTATTTTCCTGATATCTTTAATTTCCAATATGCCCAAAATGAAATTTGTAGCACCAAGATCCTTCATGTGAAATTTATAGGAAAAGTGACTTTTCAATTCATTGATGAATACCCTATCATTTATGAGTCAAAAATTCATCCACATACAAGACGAAGTAAATAAGATGATCAACAACTAATTTGAAATTCAAAAAGTGATCCACTTTGCTCCTTTTGAAGCCAAACCCTAATATATAAGTATTATAATTTTGAGACCACATCATTGGTGATTTTTTTAATCCATATAAGACTCTTTTGGCCAACATACTTGACCCACAATGATCCATTAGTTTTTTTCCACAAACATATCTTCCATTTTGAGCTTGTATAACTCAAAAATCAATCCATTATATTTCTCAATCTCTATATTTGAACTACTTCCAACTTCCTTTCATGTTAAAATCAACTTCATAGACCTCCAACTATAATGGGGTTTAAATTAGGCTTGATCCAAACGAGTTAAACATAAGCATTCCATTGAAGCCAAAAATACTTTAATGTGAAATTTAAGTTTTCACGTTGTATTCTTAATTGTTACACATATATTAATTAATAAAATATAAGATATGTATACCTCCAACTATAATGTGGTTTAAATTAGTCTTGTTCTAAACCCATTAAAAAAAAGCATCCCCTTGAAGCCAAAATAATCTAATGCGAAATGTAGGTTTTAACCTTGTATTCTTAATTGTTACAAACCCATAATTTAATAAAATAGAAAATATGTATGGCGCACGCACACACACAAAAAGAAAAATATTTTACCCTATAAACCCAAAAAGACAAAACGTTTACCCTAGAAATCCAAAATCGGGAAAACAAGAAAGATTCATCATTATATTCATATTTATAATATTACAATATACTATGTATATCCTACAACATCTATAAACTAGCAATCCATTTATCATGGATTAAAATACAATTGTAGTTCCTCAACTTGAATTAAAAAACCATGGTCTAAATCACCATGCATAAAAAAATTGCTAAAAGTGAAAATTGTTTTCCAAAAGCTACCAAATATGGATGCACAAAACCACCCAAAAAAAAACTCATGGCCATTTCACCTGATGTAACGTATAAAGCATGGAGGTAGTCATGCCAAGAATATAACACATACTGAATAATGATCATAGTTTAGCCTTGGAGAACCTCCAATGTCCTTGTGGATATTTTTTTAAGAAATTCTTTGTACTTGTCACGTGTTCTACTATACCTATAAAACAAGACCAAATTATTATTTCTTGAACATTTTTTCTTGCACATATAGTTCATGGCAATTTGGAAGTGTCATATGAGGTCATAGTTTCCAATTAAATGAGCATACATTCTAGGAAATTAGTAAGGTAATTAAAAACCTATTAAAGTGTGGTAAAGAAAGGAAAAAGGATACTCATTATGCACATCAATACAATGAGGTCATATCGTCAGGATTGGTTGAAAATAATACACATGATGCATGGAATTGAAGAAACCATCTCTTCAATGGTGTTGCTAAATAGTAACTCTTACCGAAAGAAATAGGGAAAACATAACTTATTTGAAGGATAACATTTTTGACTCCATAGAAGAAAACAAATTAAAAGAGGATGAACCCCATACTATAGTATTGAGAAGATTGGTTTCAAAAATAAAGAAATAAAAAAATTATACTTATTTCATATTTTATTGTCATTGATGACAACAAGATGTTATTTATGTTAAAGGGGATGTCTAATACAATATTACTATCATTCATGATGCCGAAGGAAGTAGAAGTACTCTTCATATAGAAATATGACAACTAGATCTCTAAAGAGGATGTCATCGAGAGGAATTAAAATAACGTGAAGATAATTTATTTTTGAATATAGTCATGACACTCTGATTATCATATAACTTCACATTATTACATAGGACTCGCTGATACCTTTCCAATGATATATCCTACTCTAAAAAAAAAAACTCCAAATGATAAGTTATGGTCATTTGAAGATCAACACTTGTTTGAGGCTCAAATTAGGGGGAAAACCCCACAATATTGATTCATTGAAGAGTGTGCACCTTATAGGCGCATCCATCATTCCCTAACTAGGTCAATTGTATATATGAGAAAAACTTCCATGATTTATAAGTGAAAAATGGAGGAGGTTGTTTAATCTTCATGAATTACATGAATTATAAGTGAAAACTGGAGGAGGTTCAAAAATTCATTGATTTTGTGTTTTATTCCCATATAACTCCAAAGAATATTCTCATTCAACTCCAACAAGTCAATCCTTATGGACAATGCTATGAATATGAACAATGGTATAGATATACCACTAACTTGAAGTTGAAAATGGTACAATCCATTTTATTGCTTGGATTCAATTTCTCCAAAATCATTTCTTTCCAAGAAATCATCAGATGTGACATATTAGAAACTTCACATGATTACCTCTTTGGTGTGATCCTGAAAATCAAGATAGTTGCATGCAAAAAATAAATTTATTTATCACGTAGGTTTCACATACATAACTATCCTCTTACCAGAAATAAGCCTTATTTTTTCTACTTTCCCAAATCCTCCAATTCATTAACAATAAAAATACTACCCTAAGTAATCAAATGTAAACAAGGAGTGAAAACTCAAATCCATTTATGATCTAACATAAGGAACTACCTTTTTTGAGGTTGAGGTTTGACATTAATTATTGTATCGTCTTAGGGTTGATTATGCAACCACTTCAAGACCGATATCCATTAGTGTAGTCACAAATGGACCCAACGGTACGAAAATATTGATTATTTCCAAATCTAAACAACAACATATAGTTGAATATAATGATTTACTTAAAAATCATATTATCACAAGTGAATATAAACAAGTTATTTTAAGATGTTAAAATACAGTCTTACCCAACTCCTGGTATAGGCACAAACACTGGTTGTGGAGGAAGAGTTTGTTAGATTATCCTTTTTTCACCTGTTTTTACAGCACATAGTGGAGTTTGTAGACTCATTTTGACCTAGAATAAGAATTCTTAACAATGACTATCTACAACGTGTCTTCATTGATCACAAAAATGTAACCCTACTTTACCAAAGACAACACACATGGTGGCCCATTCCCATGTGCATATTGTAATGTGATTTTCAGTTGAAGTTTATGATTTTTCTCATAGAATTTTAGCGGCAATGTTGAATTCACTCCAAATTAATGTCCCAAATGATAGTAACCAATAAAAATCCAATAGGTGGGGTTTCATCTCCCAGATTTGACCAAACTCATCAACGATCCCATCTGGCATGATACCACTTGGCCCAATATTACCATCCAAGATGAAGCTCTTTTATGCACTCAAAAAACCTATTGTATTATAGTCAGCTAAGGTCCTCAAAAGGGAAGGACCGCTCTACATCCCTTAAAAAGGGAAAACCTACCTTATGTGTAATTGACATTTGAGCAGAACTCATAGTGACCATCCCCTGTTTTATGGCTTATTAATTAATAATGTTGGCTAGATTAATTCATTAATTAAATTTGGATGAATTTGAATTTAGAGTTCCTATAAAATCAATTTAATATGGTGAATTGTGTTTTGTTGCATTTACCTGGAATGTGATATGTATATATTCATAGTTTCCGACTAAGAGAAATCTCAATTGTTGTGTCACAAATATGACACTATTGTCCCTTTCAGTACATGTTCTAGTGGCTTCCACAACAATATCACTTCTCTTGGAGCTTGTATTGAGTATGTCAACCCTATCCACTTTGGCGGAGTCCTCTTAGTTTTGTTTCTTTTTTAATTGAATCAATTAATAGGATACAAATCATGCAATTTCAATTCATTGCAAGAGAGATTCCCTCCATCTGACGATTCTGGGTGTACAAACACCCACTAATAGCAATACATCTCCTCTTGTACAATGCACTTTTGACATGTTCCCAATTAAAATACATTAGCATGTCAAGCTCAAATACAAAGATTATTGGAGAGTGAAAATCTTATCACAAACTTCGATTACACGACGAATTACAGTGATTTTGGAATATTGTTGCTCAACATCCAAACTTCAACAACTTGACTGAAATTTTCCTCTTCAACTACAAGCCACTTGATCCATATGCATCTATGAGTGAGTAACTCAATGCTTTTCCCCTATGTTTTCACACTTGATTATTTTTGACAACACCTTATCAATTTTTAACTTAAATGCTAATAACTTAAGATAGCCCTAGTTTTGTTTTTCTATTTGATCGTGCCTTTACAAATGAAAATGCATTTTTTGGAGAATTAGATACTACAATAATATGATTTTGGAAGTTGAACCAATGGGGAATGTCTAGTCTAAATTGTTGCTTCAAAGGATACACAAACATGTACTCTAAAACAAAGGTGGGTGTTCCCTCAAGGAATCTACTTTTATGGCGAGGAATCACTCTTTATCTATGTCTTTTTTTATATGCTACTGACTTACGACATTTCCATTGCAACATTTAGTGCAATTTTTAGTAGTATTTATTACCATTTACTAACCATTTAATTTATATAATTATGTTAATTTACAACTATTTTTAATTGGAAAAAACAAATTACCCCTTCTCTAAAATATCTTTATTTCTCATTTTATATACATATTATTTACTAAGTTTTAATTCTATAAGTTAAAAATAAAACTAAATATCATTGCCTTTCATTTAACTTATTTACATATTTATTATTAATTTAGTATAACTCTTTAATTTTCATGCTAAATTTTCACATGCATATTATCAATCAGATTTTTTATTTCATATTTTTAATTTAGTGTAATTCATTAATTTTCATGTTAAGTTTTCACATATATACTATAAAATACAATTTTCTAATTACGCCAAAATCATTCTTTGCATAAGATATAAATTTATTTAATTATATAAAAGTAATTAAATAAAATTATTTTATTATTATTATTTATAAATAAGATATAAATTTATTTAATTATATAAAAGTAATTAAATAAAATTATTTTATTATTATTATTTATAAATAAGATATAAATTTATTTAATTATATAAAAATAATTAAATATTTTTTATTATTATTAATATTTGTAAATTTGAATTGTGAATAAATTAATATTAAAAATATATTTTAATTATAATTATCTTTGTGAAAATTCAAATATAAAATATAATATCTATAAATAAGATTATATTGACTTTAAACTTTATAAACTTTTAAACTAACATATGTGTAAACTAACCTAATATCAATAACGGCACTCTAACTCTCAAGCAACAAAAACATTTCTCCCCAAAAAATAAAAAGTAAAACGATTAAATTACTCTTATTAGATTTTAAATAATTCTCTAAAATCTAAAATCCTCTTATCATATTTAATATATACAACACTTTGTCATATAAAAATGTGTCCTATATTTCAAGAGTCGCATAAATATCGATAAAAGATGACCCACTTGTTTCAATAAAGTTAGAGCCGCCCGAAAATTTTTATTATTTAGTTATACGTGTCGTGGTGAAAGGGAATCGCTTACATTTTGGTTATATATTAACTTTTTATGTCTCTCTTTTGATAACATACATATTAAAATATATATATATATATATATATTAAAAGTTTCTAGAATATTGAAATTACTATCTCTATGTAGAAATAGATTTAGAGAATACTGAAATTGATTCATCTATATTGTATAATTTATAAGGATAAAAAAATTACTCAAGAAAATCAAATCGCTTTTTAAGTGGAAATATATTTTAACATATATATTTATATATTTATTTGAATTTTTTTAAATATATATTAATATTATTTAATTTTGTTGATTGTTTTTAATTAATAATATTTTTAAATGTTATATATTATTTTCTATTAAGAATTAAACTAATTATATATATTTTTTTTATTTTAAAGTAATTTTTGCTTGGGTTGGATGGGATCAGATTGTTTTATCCATGAAATGAGGAGAATGGCCATGCAAAATTTATTTTGTTTCTTCCAAGCCTTTGCAGTCAAAGTTGGATGACGGTTAATTACTTATAATAGTCTTTCGACAAAGGCGATAATTAGGAAATATGTTTTCTCACGATATCTAAGAAATATATTTTCCTGCTTACGGTGGAATAATGAATTTGTTTACATAACAAAAGCAGATCAAACATACCGACTTTCTAGAAAGTTTTGGTGGATTATTTCTACATCATTGGATCCAGTCTTGCATGGAGAATTGGTTCGTGGGAGTAGGTCTAGATAGGGATCGACCCATGGTCTGGTTGTAGTGATATGTGCATCCTTCCCCTTGGTTTAATGACATTTTTTGCAGCATGTGGTAAGAAAACTTTAAATCAAGTATTGGATTCAAAAAAATCCTCCATCTCGGGTCACTGTTGGTTATCTGCTCAAACATTAAACTTGCCAGCTCATTGGCATCAGATTTGGAATGACTACATAAATGCCTTATCAGATTCACATGTTAGAATTATGGAAAGAGAGGATGAACCCCTATGGATTCATTCGAAAAAGAAGATTTATAATACAAAGGAAGGATACTTATATGCTTATGCCTCTAAAGAGCTTGAGGAGTAGTTATGGTTGTGGAAGCTCATTTAGAAATTAAAGATTCAACCATAAGAAAAATTGTTATTCTGGTGCTTACTCTCAAATAAAATTCCTACAAGAGAAAATCTTAAAAGAAGATGTTTTCAGGGTCCTTCATGGTGTGCATTATGCAACAAGGATGAGGAATCAGTTGAACACCTATTTATGTTGTGTCTTTTTTCTTCCCATATATGGAGTCTGATGTATCATGCCCTTGATATTCGCATCAAGTGGCAGGAAAATCCCTTTAATGAAGCATGAAAGAATTGGTGGAATGAGGCTATCCCTAAAAAGCTATGGAACATTTTTGTGCTCATGTGCTAGGGTATTTGGATTATAAGAAATCAAAAAAAATTTCAAGATAAAAATATACCTCCAGATTGGATCGGTGCACATGTCTTATAATTTTTTATCTCCTACCTAAATAAGAACAATGATCCAGTTCCTGTGTTGTTTCCACAGAATCCATTGACCAGTCCCTGGAATGGGCCTATTTTGATGGGTCGGCTCAAAATGGTAGTTGTAGTGGGGGTGCAGTTCCCTACCTTAGCAACTCTCACTTTTTCAAGTTGATGTTTGGATTGGGCCTACGCACAAATAATTTTGTATAGCCTTTTAGTCTAAAGTTACTCCTATTTGCATTAGAAAAAGATTGCTAGCAGCTACAAGTTTTTGGTTGTTCCAAAGTGGTTATTGATTGGTTCAACCAAATATCTAATTGTCACATTCTCACACTTGTGAATTTATTGGATGGAATTTTGATGTTAAAAGCACAATTGGATAACATTTCTTGGCAGCACGTTTACAGGGAAAGGAATTCATTTTCCAATCATCTATCCAAATAAGGCGCATAGCTAGACTACGGTACCTGGATGATAATAAAACATAATGGATCGTATCATTATCATTATCATGATTGCCCTTTTATCGATCATTTACAAGGAAATACTGATATGGAGTGAACTTTTTGCTTACTTTGATGGGATCAAGGACAATCATACATATATAGCTAATGGTTTTTTGATAACAGACTTTATGACTAGACTCTCTCTACTAAAGAATTCTATTGTCTATATCTAGATATAGATGGATTCATACTTTAGGTGACTTATGGATATGCATTGTATATACTCTTGAACTTTTCAAATAATTGTTGAGTGTTCAACAATCAAATTTTTTGATATGCGTTACAACATCTAGAACGTGTAATTTTCACTATTGATTAATGAAAATTATGATTTTTCCTTGGGGAAAAGATTTCAATTTTTTTCAATTATATATATATATATATATATATATATATAGAGAGAGAGAGAGAGAGAGAGAGAGAGAGAGAGAGAGAGAGAGAGAGAGAGATATTCTCCTTATACACATATATATGACGTTGATATTTAATAAATTAGTTAACATGGATAATGAAATAGTTTATTTAAGTCCTATACTAAAATATTTTAGAATGTATAAGAATTATACAACTCCCTCACACAAAGAAGTGAAAATATAAGTTTTTTTACTTTTATTTTTAATTACTTTATGCTAGAATTAAATACGTGAACACAAAATTAAGAGCTACAACTCTATTTTTTGTTCATACTGAAAATAAATGGGAGAACTTATAGAAATATTAATGTAACAATTAAGCATACTATGGTTAAAAATTATCACACAAATTAATGAATAATTAAATAAAAAAATAGTTATATATATATATATATATATATATATATATATATATATATATATATATATATATATATATATATATATATATATGCTAATTAATTCAGCATTGATTCAACTCCTCTACCTTCTTAGAATAGAGTGTTGTGAGATGACTTCAAAAGCTATAAAACAAACTTATTCAATGCACATGAATTATGAACCACATAAGAAAGTTTTTTATATGTTAAAGAGAGTGATATATCATAGTACAATAGAACCATTATTTTTTCCACTTCCTTGTTACAAAGGATGACTCAATTTGGTATAATTTCAATTGTATATCTTTAGAAAAGTATGTTAAGCATAGGATTGAGAATTTATCGATTGTAAATCCATTCTAACAAAGAGTTTATTAGGAAATAGGTTACAAACATCCATATAAAAATTGTTGGGTTTTAAGCACATGGACAACATCTACATTTGTAAAAAACACCACACTAAAAAATTGTATCACAAGATGGAAGAAAGAACGAAATTGCACCAAAAAGGACTAAATAGTTCAAGATACCAATTCAAATTACTTCATAGTTTTTGCTTGTATTATTTCTTGACATGAATACAAGTAAATAACCCTCCTTGAGAGGGAACCTATGTGCACTAGGTTGGGAATAGTCCATGCATACTAGGAAATAGAAGAGTATTTTCCTTGAATAGCTAGAAGACTTAAATTAGAGCAAGAGACCATAAAATAGAGAGAGAATCTAAAATAAGGTTGATTAAATAGAACTTAAGTAAAAAAGTAAGTTAGGAATATATTGATAACTCCCTCATGCAACTCCTAACTCAAAAATAACAAGAAAAATGCAAAAATAAATCTGGAGGTCAAATGATAATATGGTAAGGTGATTGAAATGGGTTGTGGATAAGGCAATCTCCTAAGATAAGAGATGAAGTGCACATCAGTAAATAAGGATTCCATAGATAAGTTAATGTGCATTAGTGGATAGGAAATAACCTTGTAATTTCCTAATTAGTGCCTAGTCACTTCCATGTGTCATCGTAGGTGCCATCCCCTACTAAAAATAAGCTTACTAAAAATAGAAAATGCTAAAAATAGAAATTTATCCCAAGTGGTATTGAATCTCTAGTAGATGAAGAAAAGTGGTTATATTTAGACCTAGCTATCTATGTAAGAGGTACTAAGTGTGATTTAAATTGAAAAATATAATCAAGATAATGTGTCAATTTCCTTGATTACATCTTGTCCACATTGGATATTACAATAAAATAACTTGGAAATGACCATTCAAATAATGATTCTGACTTAATTTGATTAAAAAAACTTAGATTATATACCAATCAATCATAGGCTTGGATTATATTGGCTATTGTATTCAATGGAATCATTCATAAGGAATAAAATTGTATCCTTCAAATTCATGAGGAACAAAGAATTGTAATCACATCATGACTTCGCTAAAGTAGTAGCATTGTGAAAAAATAGTAGTAGTAGCGTCATGGTATGACTAGAGAAGCAACATATATATATAACCAGAGTAGCATCATATTGCTATAACTAGTGTAGTAACATACATATGTCATAACAATATGGAGTAGCAACTGGAGATTTACCATCATTGTGGGTAAATGTAGAAAGGAATGTATCTCTTGAACACACAATAAAATACTGTGAAATGTGGAAGAAGTATATCTTGGATAAAATATAGTGATATAACCAATAGTAAATTTAAAATGGTTATGACATATGGCAAAAGAGTACTAAAAGAAGGAGAGAAAAGTTTGGT
Source organism: Pinus tabuliformis (assembly GCA_031772625.1). Lineage (NCBI taxonomy): Eukaryota > Viridiplantae > Streptophyta > Pinopsida > Pinales > Pinaceae > Pinus > Pinus tabuliformis. Next base: position 1,354,682,082 of record CM062804.1, read on the forward strand.
AGAAGTGACAATTCTATAGCCTAATATCTCTCCACAACTAAAGATTTTTTGTGTCCTCATGCAAATGATGTGATAAAATTAAATCAGAGTTAGAGTATGCATGCATATGATGGATATTTTTGAAACTATAAGAGAAATGTCATCTTTCTCTATATGGATAGTAACCTATTTTACTCTCAATAAATTTCAACTTGTATGATTCCTCATTAGACACCAAAATATAGTCAAAATAATCTTTTTATGCAGAAACCATACCCATTTATGTTAACAATTAAGCATTTTCAGTTAACCTCATGGAATTGAAATCATATCTCTCTCCTCTTTACAAGGCCCTTGTGCACTTAAGAGGGAATTTTCAACATTATATTTAGAGTGCTTTGTATTGGTTTCCTTGGTTTTTGCATGAGTACTTTCACCATCAATTTTTTTTATTATTATTCAGTGCTATTCTGTGATTGTACCACTGGTAAGTCTTTTTTGATATGAGAGTGATTTCATTTTGTGTCCTCTCATTATCCTCCTTTAATCATTCATTTTATTTAATAATGTGCATGTTTTTCCTGTTGATCATCTCATTCTGAGTTTTGGTGTATCTTTATAACAATTTCATCTCCCCGACTTCTGTTTTAGCCTTCTAATTCTCCTAGTCTTGTTATATATACACACACACACACACACATATATTTGAAAAGGGTATAGGAGGCTTTCCTTTTGAATCTTGAGTAATTTCGTGTTGAGTGTTAGTAAATGTGGAAAAATCCCTCTCTTCAAACGGTGAAGATATGTTTTCTGAATTTTAGTATTTAAAGTGTTCTTCTGCTGCTCCAAATGTGGAAGATTCCCCTTCCTCTATCTCCAGATCTTCAATACAATCATATACAAATATTTGATCCTTATCAATTTACAAATTGGATGTTGTATAAGTATAAAACTGTGTTCTTAGTTTCATAGAAACACTTTTAAATACTTGTTCTTTGATTGTCTTTTTCATTGTGGTTTCCTTATCCATATACCTAGTGATCCTTCTTTGATATGTTGTTGGCTTTGTGACGTTTTCTACTTTCAACTATCCTTTACCTTTTAATTTTATTTGTTTATTCCTTTGGCTAAGTAGTATCATATGTTTTTTCTTCTTTTGATAAATCAAATGATGACCCTTCTGCTCATATTTGAATTTGCTAATAAACTTGTTTTTGAGGACATGCGGGGGAGGATATTGTCATTGCTACAACTTGAGTGATGTAACTCCCCTGTGGAAAATCACTTGTTGCAATTCAATTGCCACAACTACATTGTTGTACCTCCATCACTGTAATTTGTTTGCTATAACTCAAACATTACAACTTTTCTTCTACAATTTCACTAATAGATTTGGATGGAAATTACCTCAGTGCTACAAATTCAGAGTGCCACAAATCTGGAGGTGTTGTAACTCTCACAGTAATAAATATATTTTTTTTTTTTTAGGTCTAGCACCATAGGTCGATGAAGGTACCATACATAACTACTCTACCGCCAACCTAACAATAAGTCAAAATTCATGATAGATTAGAAGGTATGTTCACTCATCACATATGGCATTGATTTGGAAATAAATTACTTGACTAATTATTTTAACACATGCATCAATTACAATAACCATCAATGTTGATATTGGTAGCTTGGAAGGTACTCCAAACCCTAAGGTACAGGGTTGTGGAGGAATTTGCACCATAAACTCACTTGTGGAGTGTGAATCCATAAGTAATTTTGGAGGTTGGACCCTTGGAGATGGTAGAGAATCTTTGAAGTAGCAAGGGGCTGCCAAGAACATCAAGAGATGATTATAGTTTGTGAGATATTATTTTTTTATATGTTTCATGTGGGCTAATTTTCCTAGAAGTTCAAGTCGGCCTTAGTTAAAGAGGCCCCTTTTGGAGGGTTGGATGTTACCTAAAGAAGCATATAATTATGGAGAGGAGGAGCCTCATTTATGCATCCAATCAAAGCACTTATTTTTGATGTGAAGCCAAGCAATAAGGTTGTGTTTTTTTTTAAGTTTTTGTAGCGCTAGAAGCTTAACGAAGGCAGAGATGAAGTTTAGTTTTGGTTTGATTTTGGTGGATAGTACAAGAAAAAGAGAAGAGAAGACTAGTTTAACACCTCTATGGGTAATTTTGGGCATAAAACTAGTGGTAATCTCTCACTATATTAGGCCAAAATTTTTATGATTGTAGGTGGATGAAAATATCGTTTTTTAAAAGGGTGAGCAACTTTTTAGGCCTTCCAAGGCTAGGCACATTCTTCTACAGCATAAGCGCAGGAAGAGAAGCATTGTCGGTCTGAGAGTTTTTTGTTTTGTGTAGGTGAAAAACTCCCTAGATAGGGATGAGTTCCATAGACAATTATTTATTATATCAAAGGTGTTTTGGAGAGTAAAAGAAGACGTCTTCAAGGAGGAAGGGTAGAGGATTAGGGTCCAAGGTTGAATAATTTGGATTTTGAATAATATGGTTGATTTGGGGTAGAAATTAGGTGTCCAAGGAAGCCTTAAGTGTAGATACGAGAAGGAAATTGTTTGTTAAGAGTGGAAAAAGTTCGGAGGTCAAGGTTGTCTCTTTGAAGGAAAAAAGAAGGCAACTAAGTGGACGAGTCACTGAGCCCAAGTTTGTTGAAGAGAAGGACATCTTGCAGTGATAGAGGGAAGCCTCCATGCCCTAAGTTTATCTTCACTAGAGTAACACATGAAGGCAATAGTGGGAAGAATTCCCAAAGAGCTGAGGAGCATAAATAGGCAGTTTAGGAGTTATTCACAAACAGATTTGTGAACAACTCACAAGAAGACCCTACATGTTGATTCATTGATGGACTAATGCTTAGCTGAAGGTGATACTGGTGAGTCGTGTTCAGTGATTTAAAGGAGAAGGATTCATTGATAGATGAAAATTGGTGGTGTTATAGTTTAGAAGTTAAATTACCGACAAATGTATTCAAGACACATGGACTAAAAGGGTTGTGGAATGCTACATCAATAAGTATGTCAATAGTTTTCTTGTTCAAGGTAGATTGGTTGTCATAGTTGTTGACACCAAACCCTACTTTTTATTTCTTGTATCAATGATTGTAAAAGGTCCATGACCCCTAGTACAGGAGCCCTAGACAATTGTATTATAGATTGATAATATGACAAAGTTAGGTTGCTGAAAATTTATAAGAACTTGTGTTTTTTGCACTAGTTGATTTACTATTGTATTTATTCTGCTGTGCAAAGTAGTTTGTTGTGGAATTTTATTTGGCAGTGTCATAGATTCTAAGAAACTAACCTAGATTCTCTAGTGCCATGGAAAAACAACAATTGATTTATGACATAATCCCACTATCAAATAATAATTCAGATGCGATAATTGGAAAGAAAATCACCAACCCCCTATAAAATTGCTCATTTCACCTTGGAGTTGTATAACGACTGAAAACAAAGAGTCAGATAGAATGGGAGGTGTTATCACATTTATTTAAGTTTGAAAGTTTTTAATGTTGACAACTATAGTGTAAGCAAACTATTTGTAATAAAGAGGAAACAATGCTGATAGTGGGACTATGAGCACTTTTGTGGGTTCAATAATTTTTTTTATAGAAATACACTAACAATGGGAGTGTCATCCTTATCGGGTGTCTGAAATTTGCAGACAAAAGAGATTTCATGGGAAACTAGGGTATCAGTGCCAAAATGAATAAATTCAAATATTTGTTTTATATTACGCAGACATCCTCCATGTCAGCAAAAAGGGTAATCATTTCTCAAACACGGTTGGTTAATTCCAAAGGGTAAAATTACGTGATAAAAAGATTGTTTCTGTCGTCAAGAGGTATGTGAGTTGAAATTCATGATCGAAGGGTTAAATATGTTGTCAATTAGGTTATCATAATACATGACCTGAAACATTTTTTAAATGAATTACCACATATGGTCAAAATCACCCGTAACTTTGATGATCATTATTTTTGTGCTAAAATTTGCTCGGTTTGTTAAGTTACTCATCAGAGAACAAGGATTGAATCTCAATCCTCTGTTTCCACATGTTCAATAGGTTGTGACAGAAAAATGGGGAAAAGTGGAAATTTGAACAAGAGGGAGCCAAAAGGGCCTCATTTTCTTGACATATACCCGAAGATCTAACAACAATTTTGATAGGTTGCATGGGAAGATTTCTTCAGGCAGTGCACCGATTTTCACGATGAAGTGGCATGGGAATTTTCCTAGAGACTTGATGGTCATCAAGTAGAGTTTGGAGGAATTTCTTTCCAGGTGAAAGAGGAATTAATCTATGAGGTTACAGGTCTGCCTAAATATGGAGAGAGCTACTTGTTCGAAAAGACTAAAGAAAACAAATGTTTCCAAGAGGGGAACTTGCATGGAGACTAGAGAAAGAAAGATGAAGAGGATGGATAAGGTGGGTTCTTTATTAGAAGTAGCGAGTACCCTCAATTGAGAAGTTAGTAGCGATATTTTTTAGTTTTTGATCTATCACTATCAAACTGAAATTTTGATCAAGCAACTGTCAGCATTTAAGCATAGAAAGATGCAAAGGAAAGTTGATATTCTCATTTTTATCACATTTTTCATAGAAGCACTAGCATTTTCATTGTCAACATATTTTGGAAGAATAATATCAAAGAAAATGCTGACAGTCAACCCGTCAGTGAAATCATCAGTTCTAGAAGCTAAAGGATTGACAGAGGCATTATCAACAAATTGCAGGAGGGATACTCGAGAAGGAAGGAGCTACAAAAAAAGTTTGTTTTTGAAGGATGAAAAGGCTTGATATACAACGAAGGAAGCATAACAATGATACTTTTTCTCAGGTCCATTTTTAGCATAGATTTCAACGAGTTGTTTAATTTGAAAACTTTATATGTTTAAACATATTTTCATATGCATGTACCTAACAAATTTATACTGCTATTGTTGGATTACTGTGATTAATTTTGAGTTACAAACTTATTTCAATTATTTTATTGCCTATATAAGAAAACACCTTAGAAGAAGAAAGGGTTTGAGTTTGTTTGAGATATAGAATCCTTTGTGTATTATTGAGCAAATCTTAGTGAAAACAATCTTCGTGAGCAGTTTACAAAAAATATTGTGTTATGATTCGCTATCTACCTTTCTTCGTTTTATAATTCCTCATGTCTAAAATATTAATTGTTTGAAATTGGGATTCCTATGTTTATGCTCATGTTTCTTTACTCTCATGCATTTAATAATTGTTGTTCACTTAACCATTGCACTAATTTCCATCATTTTCTTCCAACTTCCTTAAATTGTCAAAGGAATTATCACTACCTCGATTTTGTATTTTAGTCATTGAAACTATAATTATATAAAGCATGATTGTTTCAGACCCCATGCTTAATGGTGGAATTTTCACATATTTCAACAAAACTCGGTCACTCTTAGATAAATTTAGCCATAGTAATTAATTGTAAACATTCTACTACAATGACCTTGAGTAGTTGAGTTTAGGGAGTGATCCCTCTCTAGGTTGAAGGGCCAACTTTCAATCTCAAAGAGGTTCATGGTTATCTTAGATATTTTCCTGTAGCCAGGGTTATCTCTAAGAGATAACAAGAGGATCGTTGAATCGAAGGGAGCCCAAAAATACACTATTATTGTACACATATTGCCACATTTGGGGTATTTTCCAAAGTAGGGGATGGATAGTATGTTCACAAGCTCAAAGGACATGATGATGATGTGGCACCATAGCTCACCATTAATTTCATAAACAACAAGTTAGTGGTAGGAGGGATCTTAGTGTAGGTAAATGAAGGCATGCCGACAAAAAATATAGAGTTGCCTCAAAATAGAGAGTGATGGTGTTGCATGAGAAGGAAAAAATTAGAAATCATTAGAGTAATATTTTGAGCCTCGTGAGGGTTTGTTTAGGAAAGCCACTAGATTTGACTAGAGATTGTTGCCAAATCCTTGGGGAGATGTAGCCATGATAGTGCGGAGGAATTTTATGTGTGAGGTTCGCCATGGAATAGTCTACTTATATAATTGGAGGCTATTAGACAATTTAAGGCATAATAGGTTGATCAAAATGTCATTATTCCTCTAAAAAACACTCTAAACTATGAAAAAAACTCGTTTAGAGCTTTGACCACCCCAAGGATGTCCTATCACATCATGGCGTCATAAAAATATTCATCAAATGAGGGCACTAGTCGAAAAAGTAGTTGCTAGACCTTCACCTAAAGTTGTAGTTGCTATAAGTCCACCTAAAATATGGCTTGGTATAACTTCAAAGGCTAGGATTGTTGCAACTCTAGAAGTCGAAATTACTATGAATCCTAAAGGAAAGGACTACCATACTACAACTCTCATAGAAGTGGATATAATTAATTTAAATCATATGATACAAGAAGGCCTTACTACAACTATGGAGTTGATATGGAAAAATAGGTAGAAGAAGAAGAGTCTACAACACCCCACACACTAGAACAAGCACAACAATTAGTTTCCACACTAAAACTAAAGAATACCTTCAAGGTAAGGAAGTAGAAGAAAAAAATACATATTATTTCCTTTATGCCTTTGTATACTGCTCTTCTTACAAGGAATATAATTCTTTATAATAAAATTAGAAAAATTCATAACTCAATCAAATTATTAATGAGTGGATTGAGATAAGACTTTCCCTTTGAAATGTTGGAAAAACTTTCTGAAGTAGCAGTTTTCCTTGCTACTAAGGAAACAGGGGGAACCTCTTCTAGAGAAAAGGGAAACAACCTGGGAAGAATCATATAAGAATGAAACCCTAGGCAAGGTTGTTCAAATAGAGCATATAAGACTTGAGATGATAGAAATTACTATTCATATAGATCATGTTGTGATGAAGGATCAAGAAGTCCAAATGAACCCATTATACCAGTGGAAAAAGCTAAATAATATAGGTGGAATGGAATATTGGCTACTTATGAGAAAGAAGTAATGCCCATTAAGGAACACCAACAGATTGTTAGGAACCTCGGAGATAGATGGGATGAACAAATGGAATTCATAAATATAGGTGGGATCAATGGAAGAAGGGGATGGATGACGAGGTACAAAATATCACCAAGCTAAAAAAATACATGGATAAGGTGAAATTTGAGGAGTTCCATCTTAGAATATTAGTGAAATAAACACTTAGTTGTAGAGCTCCTTCCCATAAGTACAACATGTACTTACTTGAGAAGTACTTCATGTTCTAGAGGAAGGCTCTAATGAACTCTATGCCATATGAAATCGCTTCCCTAAGTACATTCATGGAGGATTATTATGCATGCACCATTGAGGAAAAAAACATATTGTGTGAGCTATCCCAACACAATATTCTATTGCATCATGAACCCATTTGGAACTCAAATAATTTTATAGGGGATGTTAAATTGGGAGCTTTTTCATCTTTCTTGGATAACCATACTGACTAGACAATTATCATCAGGTGACTAAAAATAACTTTATGTGCAATTTTTGGATTAGAGGGGAGTGTTATAGACATAAGGATGTCCTCCTTGTACACTAGAGAAATGGGTAAACTCCCTAAGATGTGTAGAAATCGTAGCTTAGAATAGGCAAGACGCCAATGAATACTACAAGATAGATTGAAATACTATCAAGGATGGTTGTAAAAGGGTAAAATGAATTTTGGGAACAAGCCATAGAAAGCATGCAAAGAGATCCATTCAACCCCAACAATTTTGTAGAGGATTTGAAGAGAGTACGCCAATACATCAAGTGTACGAAGAATTGTAGAAACCATTGGTTTGGACTAAACTTTCACTACCCAAGATTCTCACTGCCTTCCAAAAAATACCCTAAATACTACAATATATCCAAAAAAGTAATATCTTTACTATTGGAGGAAAGTTGAGGAAACAAAAGGCTATTACCACGTTCATGAGTCAGGGGAGGTTGACTAAAATGTCAGTAAACTCCATGGATTCCACAATCACTTAGACTTAGAATGGATGGTTGCCTAGGTATATGCAATAGTGTCATTTGGGGAGAGATGATAGGAACCAAATTTGGCATCTTTTTAGCACCCATCTAAAACCTTTTTGCACATATTTTTCCCATTTTCATCTCATCTCAACAACCCTTTTCCCATAAAAATGCATTTTGGTTAAGGTATGGTTATCCTCTTAATATCTCATTTTATTTCTCATTCTTATGTGTTTAAGGAGATAATTAACTTTCTGTGCTAATAAGTGGTATTCATGAGGCATAGCTGCATACGTACCTTCAAGAAAAATAAGGATACATGCACTGCAATTTTGAAAGTGGCAACAAGAAATGTTAAAAATAACATCTAGAAATTCCAATTTAATGTGTCCTTGAAATAAGTTAGGAATTAAATAGAAATTCTATTCTCATAGCAACTTGTAATAGTTAACTAAGTTAATTTGACTTATTTGGCTTAGTAAATTTGAGCTGGAAGCCTATCTAGATTCATGTAGAGTGATTCCTAAATTTTAGGGGCCCATGTTGAGTTCATTTTTGTTGTAATTAGATAACTCAGTCTAACTGAATTATAGTCAGTTATACTGGTTCTACCTGTTAGAGGAACTAATAAAGGTCTAGTAGTGGAGTAGTGCATCACTAGTACCACACGAGTTAACCGAAGATTCAATCATAAATAACTCATGAATGTCAGTTCATAGGAAGACCCAGTCGAGATTAGAGTTCAAGGGAAATGTACTATCAGTTGTATACTTTTCCGAATTGTACAAATGATGCATGCAATTAGTTGAGGACCTATGTTTGGATTGCGCAATTGTGGTGAGGGATTTTCCCAATTAAATATAGGCTAATTCTCTTAGGGATTGCGCAAGGAAGTAGCGACTTGTTAGGGAGAAAAACTGGTTAAGTGTTAGCTTGATTTGGCTTGTGAAGCAGAGAGATAGACTGTACTTGTGTAGGAATTGTTCGGGTTGAACAAGAATTTTATTTTCTTGGTTAATGCAATATAGATAGTCAGAATTTTTAGTAGTTGCTTTCCCCGGAGAAATATTGTGTTATGTGCAATTGATATTATTCCTTTTTCGATTATGTTTTTCATCGGTCAATTTTGGTTTCCATTGAAGAGTAGAGTAGATTTTTGTCTTGTGTTTTAGCATATCACATAAGATTTTGAATCTACAGTAAAAATCTACATGCAACTCTCAGTTACTAGGTGCTGCAAATCCCCATTGTTGGTTGCTACAACTCGTCATTCTATAAAAACATTGTAATTCTAAAGTGCTATAAATATGAAGCATTGTAACTCCAAAATGTTGCTACTTAGGTTGTGAATCTAAGACGCTAACACTCATGCTATGAATCCTTATTATTGTGATTCACATAACATTGTATCTACAACTCAACTCAATTCTATTGTTTCAACTCACTCTAGAAGCCATTGCTACGACTCTTAGCCAGTTGAACATTTAGGAGAGGAGTTGCAACTTTGGATAATTGGTAAAATGCATCATCTCAACCACATAACTATCAACAATAGATCACCTAATGCAGTCAACTAACTAATCTCCATATGAAGGAAAGTGACCCAATTACCACTTGTCACGCAAAGAATGTATGACCCAATTACTACTTGTCATGCAACTAATCGTGTCAACATTTGCCCATTTTTTATCTTTTGATGAGTTCATTATAACTGGATGGAACAATCAAATTTTCATTCTTGTTCATGGAATACTTGATTTAGTTCATATGCCTGTATAAATAGAAAAAATAGAGATAAACAGAGGGAATATTACTACACCCAGAGAGAAAGAGAGAATCAACTAAGTTTATAATTGTACATTGAATTTATGCAATATAAGTTTATGTTTCGTTCTCCTTTGAGTTGATGGTTAACACTTTTTTGTTTGTTCAACTAGTGCATCGTTTGAGGTAGGCCCCCCTCCTTATCCAAGCATTGTATGTAACTTTATATGTAGTTGTGATTTCATTTACATTCTTTTATTTCCAAAAATACCTTTTTTTATCATCTTGTTATAAATATGAAACATAATTCTATTATTTACATAATGCTACAACTCTCACATTTAAGTTGGTTAATTACATAGTATTGCAACTCCTATAGGTATAACACATGAAATGATCATTGCTACAATATTTATGCAACATAGTTTTGGCTTAAAATTAGGTTATTACAAAAACTTCCATTGTTACTACTTTGTAAATACTATAATTTGTAGATTTAACAAACTACCTTGTTTTCAAATTTACCTTTCAATGCTTTACCTTATTACAATTATTATTGTAGTGTCATTTTATAATATCATGTGATTTGAACTTCATTAAGGGAATTTTGAGGTCTGAAATGAACATCTTGAAGAAAATAATAAAATAATAGTTGAAACAATAAAATAAGAGTTATGAATTTTTAAAGAAAAGTAAAAGAAACTACTTTTTAAAATTTATTTTCAGCTTATCTCCTTATAGGCTTACTCAAATTTCAAGAATTATGAATTTAAAAAAAAAGTCAAAGAAACTTCTTTTCCAAATTTATTTTCAGCGTATCTCCTTATAGGTTTACTCAAATTTAAAGTGTAGACACATGTTGGATGCATAATTTGATTTCACATCTAGTGAGTAACCGCTTGCTAGGCTTCTAAGTAGACCCACATCGAAAATAATTCAAAATACATGAAAAAAAACGTGAACATGTTTTTTCATATATTTTCATTTTTTTCAATGTCAATCTCCTGGTAAGTATGCAGAGTGGGTACTCGTTGGATCTGGAATCAAAATCCACATCCAATGGGTGTCTACACTTGAAATCTGAGTAAACTTATAAGGAAATAAGTTGAAAATACAATTCAAAAAAGTATTTTTCTTCTTTTTCCTCCAATATATTTACCTTTGGGGATAACATCATAACCTTAAATCCTATTGGTTCTTTTAAAGTTAATTTTCTTAGTACATATTTTTTTTTTAGTTCATTTTTTTAATCTCAAAATTACCCTAATGCTTACAAATTTTGGTTTATCCCATAATTATTAGCCATTACATTTCATATGAATTTATGTTATAAAATTCAAGATCATCTAAATACGTGAACAAGTCACTCTTTAATGCTAATGTGTTTACTTTCTTGCAAATCGACTTAATTCCATGAAAGTGTGCTCTTTACTTTCATCCAAGTTTGGTTTTGATTACAAGTGTAGTGTGGATTCTCCCTAATGACTTCTAAGAAATATTAATATCTCTCCCCATGAATTTCATTTATAATATTAGAACTATATATTGTACTAGCATGTATATTCCACAACAATTCGCAAGTTTCGTATGAACCTTAGATTGAAAGCTAAATGCATGGAATTTGGTTGTCTTTTTGAGAAATTAGAAAAGTAATTAAAATTTCTATCAATAACTACGAATGAAAATCAATTAAATTGCAATAGTACGTCAATAAAATAGAAATATATTTCTATAACATTGGATATTTCTTGAAATTGCACATGAAATAAACCAACTACTTGGCCAATAAATATCAACAAGAAGTGAATTGTATTATTATAACAACAATGAATATTGCATAAAATAAACTAGAGACGTAAATAAATTACTTGGACATAAACAAAAAATGAAGTATACCTATCTATCCTACCTATAGGATCTAAGTGAAATGCAGGCCAATTTGAGGGGCCTTCCCAACTGGCTTGCATCATAAATAATTACAATGCTATAAATGAATTATAAAAAGAAAAGGATTATCTTAGAACATCAATATATTGCATTCTTAATTCATAGGTTCATTTTACAAGTATGAAATTAGAGACTATTGTTTCTAATATGTTTTCCCTCTTTCTCCCCTTTCAAATCTCATTACAACATATTTTTATAAAATTTACAATGAAAAAGGGGGTTTCATCTCATTACTACTTCATCCTAGTTTTTCGTTAAAATAATTTCACTGAGAATAGAAGATATGTATCTCGATGGAAAACTCAATCCCCTAAAGAGATGATCACTACAAAAGCATTTCATGGTATTTATCCTACAAAATCCCTTCTTGCACTCAAAATTGTTTATGATTCCAATTGTTGAGAAAATATTTGACCCTAATCTTGTAGTCTTCATAATGAGATCTAAGTCTAGAAAACAATAATAAATCATCTCAAGGAAATTACAAATAAAACCCATGTACTCTTTCTTGTCCTGGAATAGAGAAAAGTATGGAGGTGCTGCCATAATTCTTGAGGATTAGCTACTACATGAATTCCCTTAGCAGGTGTATTTCTATTATAATTATGAGTTATCATGCTATCCAATCAACTTTCTATGAGATAAGGACAAATTTGATCTAAATATTCATTAAATAATTGGGAAAATAGATTGAATTCATGAATTGATTACCTAATGGGTCTTCGTAAAAGTAAAACTTAAAAAGGGAGTAAATATGGTAGTAAAGGTTTCAAAATGATGGAGATAAAGGAGTGTGGTAGGTAAAAAAGGGAGTTTGAAATTGCAAAAATATGACAAAATCAAGGTCTAACATCTCTCCCATCTTTAAGCATTTGCATGTCTTCATGCAACAAAACTTTTACCAAAAATGTTTCCTTCCCAAGAACTTAAAAAATATAAAAAAATTGTGCCCTTGTCATCATAATTATGCATGTTATACTACCTGGATTGGAATATCAATGTAATATTTTATATGTTGAAGTTGCATAATAATGTTAGGTTCTATGTTATTGTTGCATGATCTTGATCTTCAGCCTTTTATTTTGTCTCCCTAGTGTGAGGCTTAATTTACTTGCACAAATTAAAACAATTATCATATCAATTTAGGATTCATAAACGGATGAAGCACACTCACTATATGTGAAAGAATTATCATAGTTTCCTAATGTGTCACTTTAAGCTTAACTAAGAATGAATTTCAAATTAAATTCCAAATGAATTATGGTATTTAAAATGACTATTAAATAATGTTAATTAAAGGTTCATGAAAAGAATGATATGCAATCTAAAACTAAAAGCATATAAAAGCTACTAACTAAACAAATTTTGGATGAAAATGAAGCTCAAACTTTAACTAAGAATGAAATTCAAGATTCACATTTAAAAATGAAGTTCAAGTTTAACATCTAAGAACAAAATTTAGGTCTTTGGCTAAGAATCAAATTCAAATTTAGTATCTATAATTAAAATAGATATATGTACATTAAATCACTATTGTTGAAACAATAAAATCTCTTTCTATCAAGACTAACCTTGCTTGAACTATTTCAAAGCAAAACAAGGTTCTAAGCTACCAATGTAAATTTCAAGAAAAAATGGAGTTAATCTTTTCCAATCTAGGCTTCGAAAGATTGCATAGATAGAAACTCCAATTGTAAGATATCATGCCACGAATGGTTCACATAGTGATATTCTTTTCACTTGTGGAGATTAATGATTGGAAAATAAATCAAACCACTCTTGCGTTGAACGGAAAATTACTCTAAATCAAACCAAATCAAATGAATGGAATTGAATAAACTTTAGCTAGGTTTCCAAGGATTCAATGAGATCTCAACAAGTGAAAAACCAAGTTGGAGTGTTTTTAAGAATAAAATTCAAGTCTTTGACTAATAAAAGGAATTCAAGATTTATATCTATAATTAAAGAAGTACATGAAATCATTGAAGTGAAAATAATAAAAATTCTTGACATGAAGACTAACTCTACTTGGACTATTTCCAAGAAAAATAAGGTTGAAAGCTAGGAATTTAAATTTCAAGACAAAATGGAACTAGTTTTTTCCAAAGCTTAGATAGGTAGAAACTCAAGATGGAAGATATCATGCCTTAGAATGACTTGACAAATGATACTCTCTTCGTTTTTGCAAATTAATGATTGGAAAATAAATCTAACAATTTTTGCATTGAATGAAAAACTACTCTAAATGAAAATAAATAAAATAAAAGGAATAAAATCAAATTTACCTAGCTTATTAAGAAAAATTAAAAATAATTAATTTTATATATATATATATATATATATATAGAGAGAGAGAGAGAGAGAGAGAGAGAGAGAGATTTTAAATTTCAACAAATTAAAAAATTTAAATAAACTTAAATTGGAAAAAAAATATAATTTCCATATCTATATATATAGATATATATATATATATATATATATATATATATATAATTTTGATGTTTTTCTTTAAGTTTTGAATTATTATTTTTTTTTTGTAAATTGATGAAACACACTCTATATTTTTTTGTAAACAATGCTACAATGTGACAAACAACAAATAAAATTGTAATGTGAAAAACTACAAACACCATCGCAATATGATAAACATAAAACAATGTTGTAAATTGATGAACAAGAAAAATGTGACAATGTGGTAATCAACAAACCATGCGGCAATGTGACAAACAACAAACAACATTTCAAGGTAGTGTTGGATCAGGTGCACAGTAAGATTAAACAATAAATAACACAGCAGAATAAATCAACAAGCACATAAGACACAGCTTTTAACGTGGTTCACCCAACCAATCTGGGCTACGTCCACCAAACATAGGCATCAGGAGTTTATTAATCAAATTAGGAGATTACATCATGAAATCCTCACACTCTCTTGCAAACCATCCGAATGGTTGCCTATTATATAGCATAGAGAATCAAACAGCCTCATAACTCCCTCACATCAAATATAGGAGGCATTAACTCCCTCCCAACAACCTGGAGCTAATCTAGGAACTGAATCCCTATTGTTGTCATCCTTCAGAGATTTTTGCCTATTTGACTAAAACAGAAAATCTCAACAATCTCCACCTTGACAACAATTCGCCTGATGCCCTGTTATTATTATTTTATCTTGTCTGCAAGCCAAGAGAAGCCAAACACCAGCGTAGCTTCTCCAACAAAATGGGTTTCGTGAACATGTATGCACAGTTCTCCTTTGTATGCACCTTTTTAAGAGAAACTCCCCTTTCAGTGATAACCTGTCTTACAAAATGATATTTGATTGGAATATGCTTTGACTTACTATGATAGGCCGGATTCTTAGCCAAATGTATTGCACTTTGATTGTCACAAAGTAACCTGATGTTATCCTGTAACCTACCAAACTCACCAAGCAAACCTTTCAACCAAACCGCCTCTTTGCAAGCATGAGAAGCAGCAATGTATTCTACTTCAATAGTGGACAAAGCAACAATGTTCTGTAGCTTTGACATCCAGCTTATAGCTCCACCTGCAAGAGTAAAGACGTACCCTGAAGTTGATCTTCTCTTATCCATATCACCTGCAAAATCGGAATCAACATATCCGCAAACAAATTCACTACTCTTATTGTAAGAAATACAATAACTACTTGTGCCTCTCAAGTACCGAAGCACCCATTTCACTACTGACCAGTGCTCTTTACCCGGATTTGCCATGTACCTGCTGACAACCCCAACTGCATGAGAAATATCTGGTCGCGTACACACCATCGCATACATCAAACATCCTACTACATTGGCATAAGGAATTCGAGACATATAATCCTTTTCTTCATCTGTATTAGGACATAAACTCGAAGAAAGCTTAAAATGGGAAGCTAAAGGGATCGACACAGGCTTCACATTATTCATACCAAACCTCAAAAGTATTTTCTCAACATACTTTTGTTGTGATAGCCATAGCTTACCATTACTCCTGTCTCTGAAAATCTCCATGCCCAAAATCTGTCTTGCGGCTCCTAGATCTTTCATATCAAACGTCCTTGCCATCTGAGTCTTCAACCAGTTGATTTCTTCAATGCTTTTGCTTGCTAAAAGCATATCATCAACATATAACACTAAGATAATGAACATGCCATTATTTAACTGCTTAAAATACACACAATGATCATATTCACTTCTTACATATTTCTGACTCAACATGAAAGAATCAAACTTCTTATACCACTGCCGAGGCGACTGCTTCAGGCCATATAATGACTTCTTGAGCCTGCAGACAAATTTCGCATTGCGATGCTAAACAAACCCTTCCGGTTGTTCCATATATATTTCCTCATCTAAATCACCATGTAGAAATGCATTCTTAACATCTAACTGCTGCAACTCCAAATCAAACAAAGCCACTAATGCTAACACAATTCTAATTGAAACAATTTTAACCACTGGTGAAAATATCTCATGAAAGTCTATGCCAGCTTTCTGAGAAAACCCTTTTGCAACCAGCCGAGCTTTGTACCTGTCTTCCGTATCATTCACACCCCGTTTCAGCTTGAAGACCCATTTGCATCCCACAGTTTTCCTGCCTTTGGGAAGTTCAACCAGATCCCATGTACCATTCTTACCTAAGGCCATCATTTCTTCCTTCATGGCTGCTTTCCATTTGTCACTATTTGAACCTTCTACAGCTTCCTGATAACACAAAGGTTCATCATCATTAGCGATCAAAGCAACTGAAGTAACATGATCGTCATACCTTCTCGGACGACGTTTGATCCTTGTAGATCTCCTTAAGAATGTTTCTGGTGGTTCCACAACTGTCTGTCTATCAACTATAGGAATTTCTTCATGATCGCCATCTGAGACCTGTTCATGTCCTCCATCTGAACCCTGTTCATAATCTGATTCTGAAACCTTTTCATGACTAGAATCTGAACTATGGTCGTTATGACTATCATTAGAAATGCTGTCAAACTGAATATGCTGGAAATCAGATACATCATCCTGTTTCAATCTTCTATCTACATCTAACTGTACAAGAGAGGATTCATTAAACTTTACATCTCTGTTGATGATGATTTTGCGGGTAGTAGGATCCCACAATCTAAATCCCTTTGTTCCATCACCATACCCAACAAAGACATACCTTTTAGACTTTGGATCTAATTTAGTTCGTTGATGTTTAGGCACTAGAGCATATGCATCACAACCAAACACTCTGAGTTTAGAATAGTCACAAGGGTGTCCTGTCCATACCTCTTGCGGAACCTTGCAGTCTATTGCCGTTGATGGAGATCAGTTTATCACATAACAAGCAGTTGCCACTGCTTCCGTCCACAACTCCTTCGGCAACCCGGCGTTACTCAGCATACACCTTGCTCTCTCTAGAAGAGTCCTGTTCATGCGTTCAGCAACTCCATTCTGCTGAGGAGTATAAACCGTGGTCTTATGTCTCTCGATCCCTGCATCCTTGCAATAGCTGTCAAACTCCTTGGAGGAAAACTCACCACCATTGTCAGTTCTTAAACATTTTATTGTTCTACCAGTGTTGTTTTCTACCAATGCTCTAAACTGCTTGAAAACTGTAAAAACATCAGACTTCTTTTTCAACATGAAGACCCAAACTTTCCGAGAAAAGTCATCAATGAATGATACAAAATAAGATGAGCCACCATATGACGCTGTAGGAGCTGGACCCCAAACATCTGAATGGATATAATCAAGTATGCCTTTACTAGTATGTTTGCCTGTTTTAAACTTTTGTTTACTTTGTTTACCAAATAGACAATGTTTACAGAAATCCAATTTTCCAGATCTTAGATTAGGAAGTAACTTTCGGTCAGCTAAAATTTTCAATCCTCTTTCACTCATATGCCCCAATCTTTGATGCCATAAGTGAATGGAACTACTGTCATGTTCAGACACAGACACATGATCTGACCCAGTTCTACCTTCTAACTGAAATAGATTTCCTACTTTCTTAGCTTTCATCACTAGTAAGATACCTTTGTAGATTTTCATAACTCCACCTTGAATTACAGTTTTATATCCATTTGAATCAAGTGCTCCTAATGAAATCAAATTTTTCCTTAAATCTGGTACATGCCTCACATCAGTTAATATTTTGGTTGTGCCATCAAACATTTGTAGTTGTATGCTTCCAATCCCAACAATATTACATGTTACATCATTACCCATGTACACAACACCATCATCAATTGATCTATATGTTTTAAACCAATCTTTATGTATACACATGTGGTTAGATGCCCCGGAATCTAACAACCAATGTTGATCATGTTTTGAAATATTAACTGACAATACCTCATCACTCATACCTGAACCTGATACTGAACCTATATCCATGGTGTTGGCTTCCTTCTTTTCTGTCGAAGAGCCTTCTTTAGCAGCCTGCTTTCGCTTCCAGCAATCCTTTTTCAGATGTCCAGCCTTGCCACAATGCCAGCACTTCATCTTTGGCTTCTTTCCTTTGGACTTCGAACGAGAGTCGCTATGCTTTCCCCTGGAGTGTCTCTCTCGTGAGCGACCTTTGGCCATCATTACCTCTGATGTGGAGGTGTCTGCATTCGACCTCTTCCTCGTCTCCTCAGCCAACAAGGCTCCAACAACATCGTCAAACTCAAGAATTTCTGATGCACTAAAACTTATGGAAGTAACAAAGTGATCCCAGGATTCGGGCAATGAACATAATAAAGTTATCGCCTTATCCTCAGAATCAAATTTCACATCTAGACTGTTTAATTGCACCAACAAGGTATTAAAAACATTCAGGTGATCAGCAATTGAGGTACCTTCTTTCATCCGCAAACTGTAAAGCTGCCGTTTCAGGAGAATCCGATTTGTCAAAGACTTCGTCATATAGAGCTTCTCAAGCTTCGACCACAAGCCTGCGGCGGTTTTCTCTGACACAATGTTGAACAGAACATCGTCCGCCAGACACAACCGAATTGCGCTCAGAGCTCTATCGTCCATCTCATCCCATTCATCCTCCGTCATGGAAGGAGGCCTTTTGTTTTTCCCCAACAGTGCTTTCGCCACACCTTGTTGAACCAACAGATCGTGCATCTTCACCTTCCATATCTCAAAATTATTCTTGCCATTAAATTTCTCAATTTCAAACCGGGCACTTTGAGTTTTCGTCATTTTGTATCAAAAAAGCACAATAATCTCCAATATCAACGTTTTAAATACCAGCAATTAAAAAAATTGCCTATGCCTTTAAAACAAAAAAAAAAAATTCTGCCTATGTCTCTGTACTTCTGCCTTAAAAAACACTGCCCTTTTCCAATCACTTTACACAAACAAAAAATTTCTGCCTATCACTAACCTTGCAATGCCCATTCCATGTTTTTCAGCCTAGAGTTATGATTCCAAGCGGCCTGATTTATCAGGCAATTAACAAAACCGCACCACCAGGAAATTAACAAAACCACACCAGCAGGCAATTACATTCGGTCAACAACGCACCAGTATTCATATTTGGTCACTGCGTTTTGTTTTTTTTTTTTTTAAAAAAACAAAAAATTGACTGCGGGTTGTAGTTTTCAACTGGGCAATAACCTGCAGAAGGTAGGTTGCTTCTTATTCGATCTGACGAGGACATTCAGAACCAATATCCTTATGGCCAGAAGATTTTAACGATCTGAGTTGGTGGAAGTTTTGACTCCCAGACTTACATCTGGAGACACGCTGTGTGTACCATATTTATCATCCCAGAACATGGTACTGATACGATATATTTGTTGTATCAAACCAAAAAAAAAAATGGACCACGCTGAGTTGTAAATCAGACCCACGCTGTTTTGTTTGTTTAAAAAATATATCCACGCAGTTTTATATAACCACACCGGTTTCAAAACATCATATTCACGCACCAATTTCAATTTAATACCCACTTACTTTTAAAAGACCCACGCTGGTTTTGAAAACTAATTCACGCCGTTTTCAATTATGTATCGACGTGTGGGAATGCGCATACCTTTTGGGTTCAACGTATAGGCTTAAGATATAAGAATCCACTGCAGCATATCACTGCTGCCCACGCATATCCATTACAAGGTAGTCCGCTGCACCATATCACTGCTGCCCATACAACAAGTGATGTTCTTCCTCCACGCAGGTAACCAGCTCCACGCAATCTCCAGCACGCACCAGCGCTCCACCTCCAGCACGTATTTCAACTTGCCTCCAACATGCTCTGATACCACTTGTAAGGACTCTGGACACCACATATCTCCACAATGGTATGATATTGTCCACTTTGGGCCTAAGCCCTCATGGATTTGCTTTTGGACTTACCCCCAAAAGGCCTCATACCAATGGAGATATTTGTCCATCCTTATATACCCATGATCCTCCCCACTTCTAGTCAATGTGGGACTATTGGTCGTATACCAACAATCCTCCCCTCGAACAAAGGACCATTGAGCCTCCCCTCAAACGATTATCCATCCGTCCACTCTCTACCAACCAAGGTTCTCCGCTCCAATGCGTTGGAAGCACACGCCTTACATGGAGCACCACCTGCCTTGAGAGCTTGCTCTATCCCAGGTCAACTCCTCTTCACCGTGTTGGGACCAGGACACGTCCATGAAGAATCCGGAGCACACCGCCTGTCTAACCGAGCTCATCCACGGATCCCATCGTGATATTACCGGGGCTCACCACCTTCGTTCGACATTCCGAGGATTCATCCACTTGGCTAACTTCAGGGCATGGCTCTGATACCAATTGTTGGATCAGGTGCATAGTAAGATTAAACAATAAATAACACAGCAGAATAAATCAACAAGCACATAAGACACAGCTTTTAACGTGGTTCACCCAACCAATCTGGGCTACGTCCACCAAACATAGGCATCAGGAGTTTATTAATCAAATTAGGAGATTACATCATGAAATCCTCACACTCTCTTGCAAACCATCCGAATGGTTGCCTGTTATATAGCATAGAGAATCAAACAGCCTCATAACTCCCTCACATCAAATATAGGAGGCATTAACTCCCTCCCAACAACCTGGAGCTAATCTAGGAACTGAATCCCTATTGTTGTCATCCTTCAGAGATTTTTTCCTATTTGACTAAAACAGAAAATCTCAACAGGTAGGAAAGAACAAATGACATCATACTATGATGAACAATAAATGACATCACAATTTCATAAATAATAAACATTGTTACAATCTAAACTAGGTTTACTTGGTTGACCCATGATATCCAATCATAGTAAATCATAGTGAACTAAGTCAATCTAAGTTTACAAGGTCTAATATACTTTGATAACATATTAGCCTCCCTAGATCCACCTTAATTCCGGATCTACCAAGTGCCAAGAGGGATCAAACCTTTTAAGGTACAAACCCCTTTTGAAATGAAAAAAAAATTGATCTTTCTAAACACTTTGATATATAGTTAAGATAAATCTAATATGATGACAAAATTTAAACTTTTGTTGCTATTTAAAAGGAATAAAATAGAGAAGAATTTGCTCCCAACAAACGTTAACATTGATTTAAATCCAGGGAAGTACACATAATTGTTGGAATCCAGAGGCACAACAAACAAAATAAATAAACACACAGCAGAATATCAATCACATAAACACAGTTTTTAACGTGGTTCACCCAACCAATCTGGGCTACGTCCACCAAACATAGGCATCAGGAATTTATTAATAAATCAAGAGATTACATCATGAAATCCTCACAAAACTCTCACACTCTTAGCAAACCATCCGAATGGTTGCCTGTTATATAGCACAGAGAATCTAACAGCCTCATTAATTCCCTCACATCAAATATAGGAAGCATTAACTCCCTCCCAACAACCTGGAGTTAATCTAGGACCTGGATTCCTATTGTTGTCACCAGCTGAGATTTTTCCTATTTCATTACAAACAGAAAATCTCAACAATCTCCACCTTGACAACAATTCGCCTGATGCCCTGTTATTATTATTTTATCTTTTCTGCAAGCCAAGAGAAGCCAAACACCAGTGTAGCTTCTCCAACAAAACTGGTTTCGTGAACATGTCTGCACAGTTCTCCTTTGTATGCACCTTTTCAAGAGAGACTCCCCTTTCAGTGATAACCTGTCTTACAAAATGGTACTTAATTGGAATATGCTTTGATTTACTATGATAGGCCGGATTCTTAGCCAAATGTATTGCACTTTGACTATCACAAAGTAACCTGATGTTGTCCTGTAACCTACCAAACTCACCAAGCAAACCTTTCAACCAAACCGCCTCTTTGCAAGCATGCGAAGCAGCAATGTATTCTGCTTCAATAGTGGATAAAGCAACAATATTCTGTAGCTTTGACATCCAGCTTATAGCTCCACCTGCAAGAGTAAAGACGTACCCTGAAGTTGATCTTCTCTTATCCAAATCACCTGCAAAATCGGAATCAACATAGCCGCAAACAATTTCACTACTCTTATTGTAAGAAATACAATAACTACTTGTGCCTCTCAAGTACTGAAGCACCCATTTTACTGCTGACCAGTGCTCTTTACCCGGATTTTCCATGTACCTGCTGACAACCCCAACTGCATGAGAAATATCTGGTCGCGTACACACCATCGCATACATCAAACATCCTACTACATTGGCATACGGAATTCGAGACATATAATCCTTTTCTTCATCTGTATTAGGACATAAACTCGAAGAAAGCTTAAAATGGGAAGCTAAAGGGACTGACACAGGCTTCACATTATTCATACCAAACCTCAAAAGTATTTTCTCAATATACTTTTGTTGTGATAGCCACAGCTTACCATTGTTCCTGTCTCTGAAAATCTCCATGCCCAAAATCTGTCTTGCGGCTCCTAGATCTTTCATATCAAACGTCCTTGCCATTTGAGTCTTCAACCTGTTGATTTCTTCAATGCTTTTGCTTGCTAAAAGCATATCATCAACATATAACACTAAGATAATGAACATGCCATTATTTAACTGCTTAAAATAAACACAATGATCATATTCACTTCTTACATATTTCTGACTCAACATGAAAGAATCAAACTTCTTATACCACTGCCGAGGCGACTGCTTCAGGCCATATAATGACTTCTTGAGCCTGCAGACAAATTTCTCATTGCAATGCTAAACAAACCCTTCCGGTTGTTCCATATATATTTCCTCATCTAAATCACCATGTAGAAATGCAGTCTTAACATCTAATTACTGCAACTCTAAATCAAACAAAGCCACTAATGCTAACACAATTCTAATTGAGACAATTTTAACCACTGGTGAAAATATCTCATGAAAGTCTATGCCAGCTTTCTGAGAAAACCCTTTTGCAACCAGTCTCGCTTTGTACCTGTCTTCCGTATCATTCACACCCCGTTTCAGCTTGAACACCCACTTGCATCCCATAGTTTTCCTGCCTTTGGGAATTTCAACCAGATCCCACGTGCCATTCTTACCTAAGGCCATCATTTCTTCCTTCATGGCTGCTTTCCATTTGTCACTATTTGAACCTTCTACAACTTCCTGATAACACAAAGGTTCATCATCATTAGCGATCAAAGCAACTGAAGTAACATGATCATCATACCTTCTCGGAGGGCGTTTGATCCTTGTAGACCTCCTTAAGAATGTTTCTGGTGCTTCCAAAATTGGCTGTCTATCAACTGTAGGAATTTCTTCATGATCGCCATCTGAGACCTGTTCATGTCCTCCATCTGAACCCTGTTCATAATCTGATTCTGAAACTTGTTCATGACTAGAATCTGAACTATGGTCGTTATGACTATCATTAGAAATGTTGTCAAACTGAATATGCTGGAAATCAAATACATCATCCTGTTTCAATCTTCTATCTACATCTAACTGTACAAGAGAGGATTCATCAAACTTTACATCTCTGTTGATGATGATTTTGCGGGTAGTAGGATCCCACAATCTAAATCCCTTTGTTCCATCACCATACCCAACAAAGACATACCTTTTCGATTTCGGATCTAATTTAGTTCGCTGATGTTTAGGCACTAGAGCATATGCATCACAACCAAACACTCTGAGTTTAGAATAGTCACAAGGGTGTCCTTTCCATACCTCTTGCGGAACCTTGCAGCCTATCACCGTTGATGGAGATCGGTTTATCACATAACAAGTTGTTGCCACCGCTTCCGTCCACAACTCCTTTTGCAACCCGGCGTTACTCAGCATACACCTTGCTCTCTCTAGAAGAGTCCTGTTCATGCGTTCAACAACTCCATTCTGCTGAGGAGTATAAACCGTGGTCTTATGTCTTTCGATCCCTGCATCCTTGCAATAGCTGTCAAACTCCTTGGAGGAAAACTCACCACCATTGTCAGTTCTTAAACATTTTATAGTTCTACCATCGCTGTTTTCTACCAATGCTCTAAACTGCTTGAAAACTGTAAAAACATCAGACTTCTTTTTCAACATGTAGACCCATACTTTCCGAGAAAAGTCATCAATGAATGATACAAAATAAGACGAACCACCATATGACGCTGTAGGGGCTGGACCCCAAACATCTGAATGAATATAATCAAGTATCCCTTTACTAGTATGTTTGCCTGTTTTAAACTTTTGTTTACTTTGTTTTCCAAACAAGCAATGTTTACAGAAATCTAACTTTCCAGATCTTAGATTAGGAAGTAACTTACGGTCAGCCAAAATTTTCAATCCTCTTTCACTCATATGCCCCAATCTTTGATGCCATAAGTGAATGGAACTATTGTCATGTTCACACACAGACACATGATCTGACCCAGTTCTACCTTCTAACTGAAATAGGTTTCCTACTTTCTTAGCCTTCATCACTAGTAAGATACCTTTATAAATTTTCATAACTCCACCTTGAATTACAGTTTTATATCCATTTGAATCAAGTGCTCCTAATGAAATCAAATTTTTCCTTAAATCTGGTACATGCCTCACATCAGTTAACATTTTGGTTGTGCTATCAAACATTTGTAGTTGTACACTTCCTATTCCAACAATACTGCACGTGACATCATTACCCATGTACACGACTCCATCATCAACTGATCTATATGTTTTAAACCAATCTCTATGAATAAACATGTGGTTAGATGCCCCGGAATCTAACAACCAATGTTGATCATGTTTTGAAATATTAACTGACAATACCTCATCACTCATACCTGAACCAGATACTGAACCTGTATCTGTGGTGTTGGCTTCCTTCTTTTCTTTCGAAGAGCCTTCTTTAGCAGCCTGCTTTCGCTTCCAGCAATCCTTTTTCAGATGTCCAGCCTTGCCACAATGCCAGCACTTCACCTTGAGCTTCTTTCCTTTGGACTTCGAACGAGAGTCGCTATGCTTTCCCCTGGAGTGTCTCTCTCGTGAGCGACCTCTGGCCATCATTACCTCTGATGTAGAGGTGTCTGCATTTGACCTCTTCCTCGTCTCCTCAGCCAACAAGGCTCCAACAACATCGTCAAACTCAAGGATGTCTGATGTACTAAAGCTTATGGAAGTAACAAAGTGATCCCACGATTCAGGCAATGAACATAATAGAGTTATTGCCTTATCCTCTGAATCAAATTTCACATCTAGACTGTCTAATTGCACCAATAAGGTATTAAAAACATTCAGGTGATCAGCAATTGAGGTACCTTCTTTCATCCGCAAACCATAAAGCTGTCGCTTCAGGAGAATCCGATTTGTCAAAGATTTCGTCATATAGAGCTTCTCAAGCTTCGTCCACAGGCCTGCGGCGGTTTTCTCTGACACAATGTTGAACAGAACATCGTCCGCCAGACATAACCGAATTGCGCTCAGAGCTCTATCGTCCATCTCATCCCATTCATCCTCCGTCATGGAAGGAGGCCTTTTGTTTTTCCCCAACAGTGTTTTTGCCACACCTTGTTGAACCAGCAGATCGTGCATCTTCACCTTCCAGATCTCAAAATTATTCTTGCCATTAAATTTCTCAATTTCAAACCGGGCACTTTGAGTTTTCGCCATTTTGTATCAAAAAACACAATAATCTCCAATATCCAACTTTAAATACCAGCAAAAAAAAAAAAAAAAAAAAAAAAAAAAAAACTGCCTATGCCTTTCTGCCTTCGCCTTTAAAACAAAAAACTGCCCTTTACACTTATATTAAAAAAATGTGATATACATCCCTTAAAAAAAAAAAAAAAATTTCTTGTGCAATCCACGCACCTACAAAATCCTCTGAAAACCATGCATTCACGCACCTACAGTCTTTCCAATGATTCCAACCAACTCACCTTTGGTAAGCTATGGAATATTTATGTTTCAAGGGACGTAAATTGAAGGATCTATTGGCAGATCAAAAATAATGTTGCGACTCTTCCACTAATTGCAGATCAAAATAAAAACACCCATTGAACTGCATTCAATAAGAGCATGCTAGAGGTGAACGGCACCGGTCAGAGGCTATTTAAAGAACAAAACCGTGCAGGGGCAATTACAAAAAAACGCGGAGGGGCTATTTCTTGTCACTATTTAGAGGCACATTTCAACTGTTCTTAACATTCAGTTTCAGATCCGAAGCGTATGTGATTCTCTATACAGATCTAGTATACGCAACTTCAATCAGCAATGTAATACGCACAGAACTGGTATACGCACAGAAATGGAAAATTTTAGATAACCACCATTGAATACGCACCATTGATAACGAGGATTGAATACGCACCATTTAATACGCATATCACCTCCAGCGCCTTGGTCCACGGTACCAACACGCACAGCAATCACTCTCCTCTTCGCCTGAAGCACCAACAGAAACCGTTCAGGCTCCACGAAACAGCGCTTCACGCACGCTCCAAAACAGCTTTACGCAAGGTAATGTGCCATTCCTCCACGCAACAGCACGCAGGTATAGAACTTGTCTCAGCGCTAACCCACGATCTACACACAGCAGCAAACATCCACGCACCAGCGCTAATCCACGACCAGCGCTCAGCTGTGCTCCAACATCGCTCTGATACCAATTGTTGGAATCCAGAGGCACAGCAAACAAAATATATAAACACACAGCAGAATATCAAGCACATAAACACAGTTTTGAACGTGGTTCACCCAACCAATCTGGGCTACGTCCACCAAACATAGGCATCATGAATTTATTAATAAATCAGGAGATTACATCATGAAATCCTCAGAAAACTCTCACACTCTTAGCAAACCATCCGAATGGTTGCCTGTTATATAGCACAGAGAATCTAACAGCCTCATTAATTCCCTCACATCAAATATAGGAAGCATTAACTCCCTCCCAACAACCTGGAGTTAATTTAGGACCTGAATTCCTATTGTTGTCACCAGCTGAGATTTTTCCTATTTCATTACAAACAGAAAATCTCCACAATAATCACGTAACGACGAAAATATGATCGCAGGCACATACACAAAGGCATCGTACAGCCCATAAACGACGATGACGACGAGAGGAAGTTATATCGTCACTCATCTTTATTTTGCAGTGTAAGCCGTTTCGTTCTCATGAACGTGCGGCTCTAGTCTATTTATGCATAGCTACATAGATTTGCATATAAATATATTCAGGTGTATAAGTCGGGATTGGCGAGGAGATACTGCTCCACCTTCTTTATATGGGCACTGCTGCTTTCCTTTATCGCTTTTATTGTGTCATCGTAAGCTTCAACACTAGGAAGAGTTTCGTAGTTAATGGTCCAGCTAGCTACGCTTCCCCCTTCATTCGTGGGAACGAATTTGACCACAAAGTTCGCAGCGCTCAGTTTCGTCCTTCAATAATTGTATACTTATACACCAAACTCTGCTCGTCAACCTCATCCACTCGCTCCTTGATGAAGCTGAAACCCCTCCTACCTGTGACAGGAAAGCATAAAGCCTTGTAAGCATCAAATAATAAAAAAGTATTCAACCCCATCTGCATCTGGTACGTTAATTCGAGCGGGCAAATAATTAGAAGGGGTAGCATAATGATGTTAATTAACGATGATATGAGATCAAGAGAGGATTTTATGGGAGTTATACTAGGGTTGATGTTGAGCTGCTTGATAGTGCCCACGCTTCCATCTCCTTCAAGTAGGGTCACAGAAGTGAAAATTTCGGGCAAAACCTTTGGGAAGAAGTTGTGGTTGTCTTTCACTGTGGCGTTCCACAACCTCTTTGCATCCACTTGAAGCACATCTTCTGTTGTTTCTGTCCCTGACACCATCTTCAATTCTCTCGCAACACAATACGTATTTCTTCAATATTATCGCACAAAACGAAAGCTCCTTGCTCTCATCTGCAGTTGACGACGCAGTATTTATAGGAGTAATTTACAAACCTTTAAAATATGTACGTCAGAGAGAGCACGTAGGTGATGGCATGAGAAGTAACATGCATGTGGCATTTTGTTATTGGGACTGACCGATAGCCGCCAACAATGTGGCCGACAAATAGTGAGATCCATGCCTCGTTCCGAAAAAGTTCTCAATGACGAGTATCCCCGCACCCCACTGCCTCTCCTAGAATTTGGAAAAACGGAAATGGATGGATGTATTTAGTCCACTTTGTGATTTGTTATTTCTTTTCCCATCTTCCAAACGGAAATGGATGGATGTATTTAGTCCACTTTGTCATTTGTTATTTCTTTTCCCATCTAATTAATTAGATAATGCATAATAAACAGTAGATACGACCAGATAAGCCATGAAATCGATAATTGATTTGCTTTTAATTTACAAAGCTTTCCTTTCGTTAATGGCCCCATGAATAACTAGAAGAGCTACAAAATTGTCAACGGCCCTATAATCGCTTACAAAGGCTTGTACATTCACCAAAGACAACGCTACGAATATATTTCAGAATGACTTTTCCACATGGAAATTACCGAACATTTCCAAATAATCCTTCCGTTACCACCACCCCAAAAAAACAACTGTTTCCAAATTTCTTTACATAATTATATTTATACACCTTAGATAATTGTATGTAATAATTATATTTATGCTTGTACATTCACCAATGACTTTTCAACGCTACGGTGTAATGCATATATTTCAGAATGACTTTTCCACATGGAAATTACCCAACATTTCCAAATAATCCTTCCGTTACCACCACCCAAAAAAAACAATTATTTCCAAATTTCTTTACATAGTTATATTTATACACCTTATATAATTGTATATAATAATTATATTTATTTTTATAGTCATGTTTATTTTGGAATTGAGCTTTGAGTTTATTTTGGAATTGAGTTTTGAGTTTAGATTTACACTTTAATAGATATGATCTCTTTCAATATAAATTTGGAGTTAAAATAAATTTAAAGTAATTCAATAATTTATTATTATTATTATTATGTAATTCAACCAAGTAAAAATGTTTACATAACATAGCATAACCTTACAATATATCTTTCACACTAGGCTGAAGACCTTTTCTTGGCAATTTTATACATTAATCTATACATTAACACATGTCACCTATGGTTGACTATGGTTAGCTATGGTTAAGATGGTCAACCATAGCAACATGAGTACCAAAGTCAACCATAGTCAAAATGGGTGCCATGACAAGACATATTCATCATGAACATTAACTTTAATATTGTTCTCAATGTTAAAAACAACAAACAACATCACAATGTGATATACAATAAACAAAGTTGCAATATGACGTGTTGAAATTTCTAAGTCTATCCGTTAGAAATTTAATCTGTATTCTTCTGGTTTATTTCTTCTACTTGTTAATTTTGAACAAGTTATTTAAAACATATAAATAACAAAACAAACAAAAAATAGCCTCAACATCTATAGATCAACAACTGAAAGAAAACAAACACACAAATGACACCATTAGTTTTGTACAAATGTCTTCGGAAAAAATCAATGTGGGAAAACTGGTGCAGCTCTCCTAAGGGTTTATTATTATTCAGTATTTCCTTGAGTACAATTGGGTGCCAAACTGGCTCACCCAATCGAGAAAAACAACTGGTAGTAATACCTCTCTATTCGGAAATAGGTATTCAGAAAACCTATCCCACAAAACCCTCTCTGACAACTCTAAAGCACTCCATAAGCTTCCTGTTGCTCTACGTCAGCCTCATAACTCTTTGTGTCAACCCTCTGAGGCACTACGTAGCTTCTGGGACCATTTGCATCACTCCTGCTACCTTCTCTGTGGATGACGTAGGCCCTCTGGCCTTTGCGCTGTCTCTATTGGGCTCTGCGTGGCATGCTCTGGTTGTTGCTTCTCGCTCTCTACCTCTGCGTTGGTCTCTTGGTACTATATCTATGTCTCTTCCCAGTACTTACTTCCCCTCGCTATTGATCATTGATTCGACTTTGCTTACCAACCCCTCTCTAGCAAATAAAATCACTGATCTCTCCAGTGTATTCTCCAGCTGACTTTCAAATCTTCTCTTATACTTTTCCTATTGGTCCTTCAGTGATTGAGATTAAATCTCTAGTCAATGGATAAGATTGAATTTGGCTTGATCCATGACTTTTGGAACCGTCTAAACTAATTTTATATTAATGACCATTAATATTTTATTTTACCTAAGTTTAGACTTAGGAACTCCATTAAAAATATTAATTATTTTAATATCTCCCAAACCGCTTAGAATATGCCCAAACCATTTCTCGATCTTCAAGATCTCATGTGCTTTAGCCTCTACACCAATTTTTATGGCTAGAGCACATCCGATGCTACCCCAAATCAACACTCCCTCTTAGCAAGGATTGTGCTCTAATAATACTCCACACTGAGCATCACACTGATTATTTGGCACCGATACCTGTGCTGATGCTAGGCCTCCCTGCCCAACATCCTCTGCACTACTACATCCTGTAGTGTTGCCCATGGCTCTACGACTGCCACTGCATAATTCGTACAACAACTCCCTCTCCATCTATGCTGCTACTAGTCCTTCCTCCAAACATTGCATCTGCACTGCATCCCCCTCTCATCATGTTGCATCATGCTACTGCCAACTACTATTTCACTACAACTCAGTTACTAAGAAGTAAGTAACTGATCCACCCAACTTTTGACATCCCTGCGAGGATAGAAACACTCTCAATGATGAAGCTATCTCTGCCACTAGTAAGTGCTCCCTTTACTTACCTCTGCACTGCTACAACAACTCCCTGCATCTTGCACTGTTGCAACCCTCTCTGTGTCATCCTGCACCATTGCAACACTCTTTGTGCCTCTCGCACTGTTGGAGCCTGCTAGCGTCGCGCTTCTCGAGGACTCCTGCACTATAGCACTCTCTCTCGCTTTATCTGCATCCGTCTCTACAGACATACGGCAGTCCTACTACCCTCTCTTCGGGGCTCCCATATCAAGGTATAATCCAAGAGGTTGGGTACCTCAAGGATCCTCCCTCTCATCGTCTATAGTCTTCCTCACTATAGCTTGATGTCTTCCCACTTCTTCCCTAGAGTTACATGAGCACTCATGGCACAATCATCATCCTCCTCGACCTCCTTATTCACCTTTGTTGGCGCTGCCTTAGATTCAGATGCCTCTCCCTTGTTCTTCTTCCTCAGACACTAGTTCAAATAATGACCCAGTTCCCC
The DNA here is from genome assembly GCA_031772625.1 of Pinus tabuliformis. Classification (NCBI taxonomy): domain Eukaryota; kingdom Viridiplantae; phylum Streptophyta; class Pinopsida; order Pinales; family Pinaceae; genus Pinus; species Pinus tabuliformis. The sequence continues at coordinate 1,354,713,342 of CM062804.1, forward strand.
ACAATGGAAGCACTTGACCTTGGATAGGTCCTTCTTCTTCCTCTTCTACTTCTTTCCTGCAGATGCTAGAGTTGCATCCTCTTCCTCTTCCTTCTTGATCCAGACTCCTTTACTACTAATTCCCATCTTGCTCAATCGCCTGACCTCCTCTTGGTGAAGAGCCACCCAGAATTCTTCTCAATTTGGAAGATTCACCTTGCCCAATATGTTCTGGACAAATGTCTCCCACTCCTCAGAGAATGCGTTACGGTCCTCACTAACATCTCCTCATCCACCGTGGCCCATATGGAAGGTAGTTAGTCCCAGATCTCCTTAAACCGACCAAGAATGTGATTTATCTGCTCGCCCTTCTGCATCTGGTATGATCGTAGTTGATTCTCAGGTAACATCTTACTTTGCACAAAAGTATGTTGGTACAACTTCTTCACGACATCCCACATTTCCTTTGTCGTCTCCTTCTTGGAAATATGTTGGACTATATGATCCTTGACCCCATCAAGGATGATGCATTTCGCCCTAGCCATTTCCTCCTCGAACTTTTCATTTTCAACCTGGTCAACTGGGATCACCATTATTCTCAAGGAGGCCTTGATGCAATGTCTATCTAGAATGGATAAGATCCTCGCCTTCCATAACACAAAGTTGGACGCTCCATCTAGCCTATCCTGATCCCTCATCTAATTCATGGCCATCTCTCTACTCTTCTGTTGACTCCTCCGAGTCTCTCTACTTCCCTTCAAAAGTTCTCTCTTCGATTACTGCTCAGCCTCTCTACTTCCCGCCTGGAATTTCTCTCATGGACTCCCTCTGAGTCATGATTTCCTTTATGGAAATCCTCTTGCCAATCGTCAAGTTGCACCTCTCCGATCTTCTTTGCACCTGCAACACTAATCTAGATTACTTGGCTAGAAATATGCCTCGGTAGAAACTCCCTCTACCTTGGTTTTACCTTTTTAGGTATTGTTCTGCCCACAATACCCCACCAACTTCACTCCCGCAAACTTCCCATAGCTTCTATGCCCCAACAACTGAAGGAGTGATCCTCTAGGATTTGCGCAATCCTGGCACTGGAAAAATAGCTCCCTTAGACAATTGTACCAACCCTCCTGGTCTCTGTGTGAGCCTCTTTCTGCCTTCCTTAGCCTCTGTGATAGCATCTCTCTAGCCTGGACTAATGACGTAGTCCCTCTGCGTCAACCCTTCCTCTGACACTTCTGCAAGGATCAAATTTTTTCACTCAGAACAGTTGATTTTTCTATAAATGATCTGCTTAGCTGATGCCTTGAACTCTCTTATGATTTGCAACCATGCTCTGCTACCATGTTGAAATTTCTAAGTATATCCATTAGAAATTTAATTTGTATTCTTCTAGTTTATTTCTTCTACTTGTTAATTTTGAACAAGTTATTCAAAACATATGAATAATGAAATAAACACAATACAATCTCAACATCTACAAATCAACAGCTGAAGGAAAACAAACACACAAGTGACATTGTTATTTTGGACAAATGTCCTCGGAAAAACCCAATGCTGGAAAATCGGTGCAACTATTATGAGGGTTTATTATTATGTAGTATTCCCTTGAGTACAACTAGGTGCCACACTCACTCACCTGATAGAGAAAAATAACTAGCAGTAATACCTCTTTATTTGGAAACAGGTATTTAGAAAACCTATCCCATGAAACCCTCAATGACAACTCTAAAGCACTACGTCAACCTCCTATTGCTCTGCGTCAGCCTTAGAAGCCTCTGTATCAACCCTATGAGGCAGTGCACAACCTCTGGGACCCTCTACGTCAGTCTTGTTGCTTTCTGCATGGATGAGCAGGCCCTCTAGCCTCTGCATTGTCTCTGCTCGGCTCTGTGTGGCCTGATTTGGCTGTTGCTTCTCACTCTTTGCCTCTACGCTGGTCTCTCGGTACTATCTCTACATCTTTGTCTAGTACTCACTACCCCTCGTTGTTGATCACTGATTTGACTTTTCTTAGCAACCCCACTCTAGCAAATCGAATGACTCATCACTGTGGTGTATTCTTCAACTAACCCTCAAGCCTCTTCTTATACTTTTCTTGTTGGTCCTTCAACGACTGAGATTAAATATCTAATCAACGACTAATATTATATTTGGTTTGATCCATGACTTTTGGAACCTTATAACCCAGTTTCATATTAATACCCATTAATATTTTATTTTTCCTAAGTTTAGACTTAGGAACTCCATTAAAAATATTATTTATTTTAATATCTCCCAAACAGGTTAGAATTTGCCCAAAGCATTTCTAGGTCTTGGAGATATCAGGTGCTTTACCCTCTCCACCAATTTTCATGGCTAGAGAACATCCAATGATACCCCAAATCAACATGACGTACAAAAAACACTATCACAATTTGATAAAATAATGACGTCACAATGTGATGAAAAAAAATAATGTTGTAACTTCACAAATAAGAAATGAGATCACAACATGATGAGCAATAAACAAGGTTATAATGTAAGAGCCACATTACTAAACCACAGTGGAACGTAGTCAACTATGTGGACTTATGTTTACTAAGTAAAGCCAACCATGGTCAACTAGGTTGACCTAAGTTTAAAATGTCTACTATACATTGATAACATATCAAATATACATCAATATATACACTAACTAATATCACCTATGGTTGTCTATGGTTTCCTATGGCTAACATGATCAAACATGGTCAACATGGGTGCCATGGTGAACCATGGTTTCCATGGATATTAACTTCAATATCTTTCCGAAAATGAAAATCAACAAACAAGTCACAATTGGATAAAATGATGGTGTTGCAATGTGTTGACCAAGAAACAATGTCATAATTTAACTTGAACAATAAATCATATCACAATGCGATGAAGAACAATTAATGTCATAATGCACCTACATTAATAAACTGTAGTCAACTAAGTTGACTTAGGTTTAATGGCTTAACCATGGTTTACTACATTTATTGGGTTGACTTATGTTTACTAGGTTTACCAGGTTTGCCTAATTTCATTAGGTTGAACTTGGTTTACTAGGCTTACCAAGGTTTACTAGGTTGGGCTAGGTTTACTAGCTTAACCGTGGTTTGCTAGGTTGACATAGGTTGACCTACATTATCACAAGTTTACCGAGGTTTACTAACTTTACTAAGTTGACCTTCGTTTATTATGTTGACCTACATTTACTAGGTTTCTAGGTTCACTTGGTCGACTTATGTTTATTAGATTAACATAGGTTTATTAGGTTTGATAAGTTGATCTAAGTTTACAAGGTTTACTAGATTGACTTAGCTTAACATAGGTTGACATATGTTTAATAATTTGTTTAGGTTTAATACATTTACTATGTTGACCTAGGTTTACAAGGTTTATTAGGTTGACCTATGTTTTCTATGTTGACTTAGTTTTATTTGGTTGAACAAGGTTTACAAGGTTTAATATATTTATTAGGTTGACTTAGTTTTAGTTGGTTGAGCTATGTTTACTAGGTTGACTTAGTTTTAAGGTTGACATTTGTTTACTACGTTGCTCTATGTTTATTGGGTCAATAATTGTCAACCATGGTTAACCACATTTACTAATGTAATTAAACATGGTCAACACATTAGTTTGTCATCAATCATATACAACCAAAGACAACATGGTCAACCATGATGAACTTGGTTAAATGATGCTTACTCATGGTCAACATGGCTAACATAATTTGCCATGATAAAACATGCCTAGGTGGTATTGAAGGTCAACCATGGTTAATCCCAACCCACATCGTCGATCGTAGTCATTTATAGTTAAATGTTGACTTGTATGGTCAAAAATGTTCCCCCATGGTCATCCATAGTTAACCATAGTCAACCTTTGTCAAACAAGCTTTGCCATGGTCAACCATGGTTAAACAAGGTCACAATGTTAAACATGGCCAACATGCTCATCCATGGACACATTTAGTGCACCATAATCTATCATCTACATCATTGGTCAACCATGGTTAATTAAGGTTAGCCTTGGTAAACCAAGGTTAACCATAACCAACCATACTCAACCAAAGTCAACCTCAGTCAACTAAGGTCTAACTCAATCAATGATGGTCAACCTTATCAACAATGGTAAAACTTTCCAACAATTTTCAACCATTAATTCAACCATTTTTGTAACATTGATGTAACATCAACATTATCATTAATGTAACATCAACCATGGTCAACAAGAATGTGATGATGTAACAATCATCAACATTGATTTAACATTATTAGATTAATGTGACATAAATATATTGTAACATTAATGGTTGATCATGGTCAACCTCTATGAACTATGGTCAACCTTAATCAACTCTCTTAAACCTCGATCAAACTCATCAACCTTTTTCAACCATGGTCAACCACCAACAACATTCGACTATCACACCATGTCAATCCTTAACAACGATTTTTAACCATATTCAGCCAAAATGAACAGTAGCCAATCATATTCTATGAATATGCTTCTCACAAATCAAGCATCTACTAGCAGTTTGCATCATAAACTCCCCCTATCCTTTTTGCTCATCCAATTTCCAGATTCCTTCTCAAGTATTAACTGTTTTCACTTATCTTTCTTTGGGGAGAAAAGTACCAGGTTCTATACATCCAAACATGAAATCATTGTGTCCACAATTTCTATTATAACGTCAGGTTGTTGACCATCCCTATCCATATGTAGCATTTGCGTGTGCTAAATTCAATCTGTTGCGTTACCTAGCTGTCGCACCATTATATTTAATTTGATGAAATGTGTAGTAAATGTTGTCTCTAAATGACGGGCTGTCACTACACCTAAAACTGAGTACTGGCCACTATGTGCTATATTGGAAACTTCGCTACAACACCAAAGAAGTTTAAGGTGCAGTTTCTCCCTCAGTTTTTGAATATTGTCTCATTATAGAAGAATCCCTTAATTCTTTGTTTACCAGCAAGGAAGAGGGGCTGATAAGTCCATCTGCCCCTTAGAAATTAGGGTAATTAGAGAGGGAACGCTTGAGAAATTGATGGATTATGCTGGCCACCGTCCTCTGACCTTAAAAATTTGACGGGCAATTTGCTCGTGAAATTCCATCCCCAGTTGTAATTATTGCATTCGGTAGTAGGTGGATTGTTTGTGTCCGCCGAAATTGCTTCATCATCCTAATTGCAGTGGTATAAGTGTTGTACGTGGTTGTGTCTACCCGTCAACGTTCAACAGTGTCTGAAGGATTTCTTTGCTGTGTGTTTTAATTATGTGCTTTTACTAGGCGGGCCCCTCCACGACGTGAGAGCTAGGAGTAAAGTTCGGTGCTCTTTTTGGTCATGAGATAGGATTTTAATTTAGGAAATATGTCTTATTTTGAAGTATAAGGCTCTAGTCGTTGATCTCATCACGAGCTTCACATAACTCTTTAGAGATAATATCTTAGTTTTTGTTCCCATCGTGATATATTTGATCAGCATAAACAATTAGAATATGTTTTTATAAATGAAATAAAATAAATTTAGGCTTATTATAATAAATGATTTTTACAAATAAATTAGAATGAATTTATTTTATATAAATTAAAATATTTTTTAAGTTGTAAATGTTAGAGGAAAAGAAATTAAGATAAAAGAAGATGATCCACTCTAATTTTAAAAATTAAAATTATATATTTGTTTTGATTGGAGTTAGGAAGAAAATGAGCATTACCAAATTAAAAACTAATTCTTATAAGTTTTATAGTTAATCTGTGGGATAGTCAATTCCCAGAATGTCATGGAATGAAAGAGTTTGTCCCGTGTGTGATCTTAAGAGGGTTGAAGATGAAAATCAATTTCCTTTATATTGTCTAGATTATACTCACATTCCATCTAACTTTCAAAATATTTGTCATACTATCAACTTTCTCGACCTCTTAGATTAACAAAACCATGATCATCTAAGAAAGCTTCTCCCACTTTTTTTAACCTTTGAAATAAAATGTTAAAGGATTCTCATTATCTATTACCACAATATCAATTTGCTTCACCTTTTAAGTTAACACAACCACTCATTAGGAAAGCTTCTCTTACTTCTTTTTAACCATAACAACAAAATGCTAAAGAATATTATATATTACCTACTTAAGGTCTAATAAACCATATAAATCTTAATGAACATTGATTAACAATCATTTATGATATTTTAAAACATTTTTAATATAAATGTATATTCTAAAAATAAATTCAATAAATTATATCTAATATTTAAATTTCCGTATCAAATTTTATTTAAATTAAATTTATAAAATAAACTCAATAATGATATAAGATATTTAAATTTCCACATTAAATTGTGTTTTCATATTTTTTTGGTAGTTACAAAAAAAATGCACTACTTTATTGTTTTTTTGCTAGATCTTAAACTTTTATGATCTATATTAATAATAAAGTTGTCTTTCTAATTAATCATATCATTAAAATTTTATCAAAACCTTAATAATATGATTAATCACAAAAATATATGTTTTTATTCATGATCTATATTAATAATAAAGTTGTCTTTCTAATTAATCATATCATTAAAATTTTGTCAAAACCTTAATAATATGATTTTGTAACCTTATAAATTAAGGATTTTGTATTTTAGCACTTAGTTATTTTACTAAAAGTCATTTATAAAATGAATCTATAAAGCTTGTTTGCACTATGTGCTAAGTAAGGTATGTAAAAATAAATTTGAAGGAAAATAAAACCTAAATCAAGAATTTTAAACGAGTGAAATTTACATCAATTGAAAATTTATAAAAGGGTTAAAAACTATCTCAATGGAGGGATTTTCAAGTCCTTAATTGAGACGTTTTGAAACCTATGATAGAGCTTTAAACTTAAAGGTCGAACCTTCCGTACTTTTTAAAAAGGTTTTCGTAAAGTTATAACTTTCATTTTTCCATGGAACATGGAAAACTTACACTTTTCCATAGAATGTGGAAAATCTAATGGATATATTATTGAATAGTTTGTTCAATAACATATTATTAACACAATTTAATTTTATTATATAAATATTTAAAATTAAATTTTTATCACAATTACAAAATATTTGGAAAAAAAATAAATCATATATATAATTAATTAAAATGTTTTTATTTAAAATATATATATTTCTCATTTTTCAGTTTAAATAAACAATAAATAAAATAAAACACCTATCATCATTTTCTCATGCTCTAGCTACCAAGATGGGTTGGCTAATCCTTACCTTTTATGGTCTCTGGACAGAGGTAGTACATTACAAATATATTTGGCCCTTATAGATCATGGATTAGATTCGGCTCCCAACTTGGTACAAATTGGGTATTTCTTCAATATGGCGAGTTGTCTATCATGCTCTTCGCACCATCAGGAATGGTCTTGTATGGCCCATCAGAGATGGACAATCAGTACGGATTAGCATAGATTTGTGGACAGGTTGCGGTAATATGCACTGGCTTCCACCCGACTTCATTCTTTTCCTCAACCATAATGGCATTCACAGGCTCACAACCATTGCTGATATGGATAATACTACCATATTCACTCAATCATGGAAATCGACAAAGTTGTTATGCATCCCTAATCGACGACATCAATGATGGGCTGATTATATAAATGATTTGATAGAATCACATGTGCGCATCAAAGAGGGTGTTGATGAACTTGTTTCGGCACATGTTGGTAATGGTATATATACACCTAAAAAAAGATATCCCATCATCCATGACATTCACACTCCACCTGTGCTCAACGATTGGAGGTGGACTATATGGAAGCTCAAAGCCCCTCCTCACACTAAGCTACTAATGTGGAACATATTAAGGAACAAAACACCCATTGGGAGCAACCTGAAGCATATGTCCTTTCACAACCCTTCCTGGTGTGTTTTATGTAAACAGAATGAGGAAGAAAATAACCATATTTTTATTCACTACCCCATGGTGATTGATATGTGGTCACAGGTTCTCATTTCCCTCTCCAATATTGTTCGATGGATAGGCAATTATATTGTGGAAGCATGGAATCACTGGAGGGAAGGGACTTTGAACCCAAAACACCATTGTTTACCCTTGATCATTTGTTGTACCATATGGCTCAGTCAAAATGGAATTATTTTTAGGTACAAAGCTATCTCTAGCCTATATCTATTTCCTATATCCTAAATGATTTTTACAAAATACCAGATAATGACAAACTCCTATTTTTTGGGCAGTGACCACAGATGTTATAATTCACAATATGTCATGGGATTTTTGTGATGGCGTTGCACAGGAACACAAATGCGGGGGGAGGGGGTGTTGTTCTATTACACTAATAGGAAAACCATATTTTTCACATTCAAATGGGGTTGGGGATTGGCACCAATAATTTTTTGGAACTTATCCCACTTCATCACCTCCTCCATTTTTCACTTGCTCATGAATGCAAACAACTACAGAATTTTGGGTATTCAAAAATCATAACTAATTGGTTCAACAATGAATCTACATTTCATATGCATAACCTCAGAAATATATTGGATGAAGTCATGTTATTTAAATCCCAATTTGAATATATTTCTTGTCAACATATTTACATGGAGCGTAATCACACTGTCGAACAACTTTCCAAGGCAGTCGCGGTCCATCCTAGGGGAATATGGTTCACAAAGGAACAACAGGGTGATGAACACTTCGAGTACTATCATCACCTGTACATATATCAGATCTATCTGCGGGCCAACATGCCCTAATTTTTTGTAGTATATTTTTTATTTTTCCTCATAGTACATGACATATATATCCCTGTATATAACTTTCATCTAAATAGTTACAGTACACCCTATATGGGTAATTTTGTAAGAACTAATTTTTGATGGCTACGGCCCAACATATGGCATATGCCACACATGCATCTACAACATGTAATTTTATTTATCTAATAGAAAATTGTGATTTTTCCCTGGAGAAATAATTAATAAACAAAGTGTGGATTTTTTTGTTTGAACATAACAATGTAAAAATTTAATTTAAATATTAATTTATTAGCTTTAAAAAATAATAAAAGATCTATAATTTAATAATTATATTAAAAAATTTCACAATAACTGATATTAATATATAAAACAAGAGTCATGTGGTGACATGTCACTGCTTATTTGTATACATGATTCAAGTTCATCTAGTTTTTAGTTCATTTAGTTATGATGTTATGTTTGATGGAGAAAATGAACTTATAGCTCTAGTTCACATATACAAGGAATGTTTAGACGTAAGTAATTGCTAAAAACAAACAAATAAATAATTGAAAGTAGAACCAAATTATTCCATTTTAGCTTATAATCTCAAAGTATTGAATCTTAGTTTCTAATGTACTTTTATTAATTGTTGTTAATTGAAGAAAAACATGGCGTTTTGATAATATCATTTTTTTCTCAACTCATTTTATTTTTATTGGTGTATATTTAAGATGAAATGAGAAAACATTATTTTTTCAAGAATTACTTCTAACTATCTTTTTGCAAAATGACATTTCTGTTGTTGTTTTTTTTTGTTTAATTGCATACTGCTATTTATAGTTATTAGTCTCACATTTGAATTTTTCTAATTTACTAAAATAAATAAGTAAACAACTACAAGAGTTTGAGATTTGCTTCAATTTTCATAATATCAACAAACATGAATAGACAATAGAAAATGGTATTTTCTAGATATTAGTTTTTAGAAGTTTTGTTGTCTATGTCATAGTCTCACCAAATGTTATACTATGAGTTGCATTGTAAAAAAAATGTACATATGTTGTAAGATTTGGAATAACTAAACAAAGAGGAGATTGATTCCGATGACATGGATTGTAGAGCTAAGACTAGAGAATTCCTAGTAGGGATGATACAGTTTACTGTGCAAAGAAGTAGCTTGAACTTGACGATAGGCATTAAAGTCTTAGTGCTCCATGAAGTAAAGGAGATGGTTCGTGAAATCAAATGGCTTTAGGAAAATATTCATGTCCATGCTTGTCTGAAATAATACAAGGAGCAAATGGTAACATAATTATTGATTGATTACAAGACCAAGGATGGAGTTGTAAGGGAGGGACAAGAAACTTGCTCTGAAAGAAAAACAAGCATTTGGAAGAGATAATGTTGATACAGGGCAAGATTTAGTTTTACTGCAAACAAGAAAAATAAATATTGTATGATTACAATTTTCAATTAATGGGTTATGCTGCATTGTCATTGTGATAAATATGGATAAATAGCAAGTGGAATATGTGTTGATTTGAATATATATGCAATGCAACTATGAACCGATATTTTCCTAGATTGTATAATGATTATAATTATGATTATGCATGTTGACATGTGTCCTATGGTTTCATGAAAAAGTAAATAAGTTAATATAGTAAACAATAGTAATTGCAGAGTGTTTGAAGTTTAGATTGAGGAAGAATCCCATAACAGTTTTTTGTAAATGCTTAATGATATCATAAAAAATTTAAGAAATGAAGTTAAGAACCTCAACGATCTATTCAAATTGCAAAACAAGTTCATTTAGAACAATTGGGTTATGAGATTTTTTGTATTAATATATAAATCTATACTAGAGATTCTTTATTTGATAGAGACACTCAATGTGTACATTAAGATATATGTTTACAAAACAATGTTGCGAAAGATCAAATGAATGTACTCGAGTTGATTATGTCTTGCTATAGTGCTTTTACAGGCTTTAGCCTTTATTGTGCACGAGCCTCCATTCCCACCACATGTAACTTGGCAATGAAGATCACAAGTCCTTGCGAATAGCCAAATGCCTCGGTAACTCATGAGTAGTGTCAAGGAGCTACTGAAAGAGTTTGCGAGCATTCTAGAATAGTTGGCGTGTGGTAGGTGAGATGGAAGCCCGATGTAAGGTGGCTCCAAGCTCCTATCATATAAGAACTGCAGAAGTGTCTATGCCACCATGTGAGGAATTCACTACCCGAAGGCGAATAAGCACCACTGAATAGTAATCCTTCAATGTAGATATCACCCAAGCTTAGAAGGGGTAACACCATGGAACATATTAGTATGGCTACGACAGAATAACAAGGTGCTCATTTAGATCTATCAAAAAAATGAATTCATTCATGGGAGAAACCCCCAATCAAGAGAATTTTTTGGAGGTAGTTCATGTAGCATCAGCCCTGGTCTTTGAGGATAGTGAAAAAATATCGACTAAAGACAATGCATGGTTCAGAGCCAAAGGGCTATGGAAAAATAATTCTTGAAAAATAAGAAAGGATGTTTAGTGTGGAGAAAAGGGAAAAAATGTTGAATTTATAGAAAGAATTAAACAAGTCTTATCCTTCTGTAGTTAAGAATATGGGCAGAAAAACTTGTGGTTGTTCATGCACGATTCTCCTATTATACGATTGCACATTGCACATGGAATATCTACACGGTTCAAGCAACGAGGTGGGTAAAAAGCAGTTGGGAGGATGGAGTAATAATTTCATAACAACATAAGAAAAGTAATGCCAAAATACATTTATTTCAAGGTTGGGTCGTCAAGCCGTATTCCTTGGTAGTCACTCTTAGTTGCTTGTCATGTGGTCGGGAGGTCTGGTTGTCCAGAGGTTATATTTTTTTCAAAATATTTTTGGATTTGATGTTCGACTTAGTATTGGATTTATTGTATAGTTGGGAAGTCGGACAGGCAGGAGGTCGGACAACCAACTATTTTTTTTTATGACACTTATTATATCACGATCTTGATTATACCATACTCTAATAGTTTCATTAGGTCAAATAGTTTAGCAGTAAAAAAATGCTGAGGTTGGAAAGTCGGGTAGTGCGGAGGTCTGGACATCGGGTAGTTTGATAATCGAGCAATACTAAGGGCAGGAGTTTGGGCAATTGTTTATAAAAAGCGTAATCACTCAGGGTTCTAAATCGGTAGGTCGAAAGGTCGAGTCATTTGATAGGTCAGTGGTATCATTAGGTTGGTAGTTTCACAATCGAGCATTGCTCAAGTTGGGAAGTAGGGTAGTTTGAGAATCGACAATGTTAAAGTTAGAGGTCCGACCGATTATTTATAAAAAAAAATCGCAGTCACTCCGTGTTGGTAGTCAGTTGGTCAGAAGGTTACGTAGTGAGAAGGTCATCTTTATTTTCTACAAAATGTTTCTCAATAGGACTTGCGACTTAATTAAAAAAAAAAAATTTAAGGCTTTTGTTTTATGCATTTTGTGCTGAACGAAAAAAAAAATGTAGAACAAACAAATAAATGAGACTTGAATTTCAGTAACTAGCTCTGAAAGTACGAAAAGCATAAGATTACTACTGGGATTGTCATGATTTTTTTTTGTTAGCCAAATTTATAGTCGGAAGGTCGGACAATCAAACATCTTTTTATTTTATTTTATGGTTCGTTTATTCTATCATTACCTAGAGAAGACCATAATTGAGTGAAATCATATGATCGGGTATTTTCACACTCTAGAAATGTGGAGGTCAGTAGGTCAGCCTGATTATTTATTAAAAAAATAATGGTTAGTTCGACTTCCTAGTCATGTGGTCAAGAGCTTGTATCTTTTTTTACAATTTTTTTCTCCAACCGAATTGCTACTTAAGTGTTCAGGCAAAAAAAGCTATTATTTAAGGCTTTTGTTTTTTTTTTTTTTTTTTCATGACACACAAAGGGCAAAAAAATCTTGTTGTAAACATGAGAACAATAATGCAAATTATCCGCTGAACATTTAGATTATAAGTTTCATACCAAATAATTGTGGAACAGAGAAATATATAAGACTAGATTTTCCTCTGTCCAATACACTGTGGAAAGAGTTTATTGTGTGTACGGTGGCAATTATTTTCTTGACTCTCATTTCTACTATTGATATCATAGTTTATATGCTATATGAGATTCTCAAAGCTTATATTCCCTATCTATTTGTGCTTACATTTAGATCTAGTAATAAATTTTTATCTAGTTATAATTGTATTCAAAGAAAAACATTTGAGACAATTGAATACAAGAACATAGTGTAGCGAGGAAACACAAATGTTGAATTTATTTTAGATGTCTGTCATGCAAAAACAAATTGCAATTCTTATCTGACAAAAATGGATTGCTCCATTACAATTGAATTTAAACAAATTGGGAAATAAATCATATGTCTTATTGAGACAACAAAATTGAAGCTATTTGTAGTGTTGGAAACAAATTTCTAAGTATATAAAAAAAATTAAGTGGACAAGAAATGAACATTGTTTTGTTTTTGTCTTTGTATTCAATTGCTAGAAGAAATTTTTTTAGGAACACTGATTGAGCTGGAGAAATAACATATGTTCTAAAAATACCTACTTTGTCAGAACAACAATCTGATAACTCTAAGTTCTCTAGTTGCAGTTGTATTTAGTGCTAAGTAATTGACACAAATGAATACAAGAACATTGTAATTGAAAGAGAAGTTTCTGAGAAAATGTGCAAGTATTTGGCCAATTCTGAAAATACCACCAAGCTACAAAAATACATGGATAAGATGGACGTTGAGGAGATCCATATTAGAATATTAATTGAATCTACACTTAGTTGTAGACCTCCTTCCCCTATGTAGAACATGTACTTACTAGAGAAGTACGTCATGTTCTAGAGGAAGGCTCTCATGACCTCTACGCCATATGAAATCACCTCCCCAAGTACATTCATGGAGGATTATTATGCATGCGCCATTGAAGAAAAAAACCTATTGTGTGAGCTCTACCAACACAACATTCTATTGCATCATGACTCCATTTGGAACTCTAATATTTTTATAGGGGATGTTCAATTGGGAGCTTTTGCATCTTTCTTGAATAAACATACTGACTAGAAAATTACCATTATGTGGCCAAAAATAACTTTAGGTGCAATTTTTGGATTAGAAGGAAGTTTTATAGACCTAGGGAGGCCCTCCTGGTACACTAGAAAAATGGTTAAACTCCCTAAGACATGAAAAAATTATAGCCTAGAGTAGGTAAGAGGCCAATGCACACTACAAGACAGATTGAAATACTATGAAGGATAGTAACTGTAAAAGGGTAAATTTAATTTTGGGAACAAGCCATAGAAAACATCCAAAAAAGAGATCCATTCAAACCCAACAAATTTGCAGAGGCTTTGAAGAGTGTACATTGATAGATTAAGAGTACGGAGAGTTGTGGAAACCATTGGTTTTACCTGAACTTTCACTATCCAAGATTCTCGTTGCCTTCCACAAAATACCAGATTTACTACAATATATCCAAGAAAGAATAACTTTCCTATTGGAGGAAAGTTGAGGAAAGAAAAGGTTATTATCATGCTCATGAGTCATGGGAGGTTGAATATGATATCAGTAAACTCCATGGACGGCACAATCACTTAGACTTAGAATGAATGGTTTCATAGATATATGCAATAGTTTTAGTTGGGGGGATTATAGGAACCAAATTTGGCATCTTTTTAGCACTCGTTTAATACCCTTTTGCACATATTTTTCCCATTTTCATCTCATATCAACAACCCTTTTCCCATATAAATGCATTTTGGTTTAAGTATGGTTATACTCTTAATATCTCATTTTAATTCTCATTCTCATGTGTTCAAGGACATAATTAACTTTCTATGCTAACGAGTGGTATTCATGAGGTGTAGCTGCGTGAGTACCTTCAAGTAAAAGAATGAAACAACCACTACAAGTCTTAGTTGCTAGGTGCTATAAATCCCCATTTTTGGTTGCTACAACTCACCATTATAGCACAACATTGTAATTCTAAAGTGCTACAAATATGAAGCATTGTAACTCCAAAATGTTGTTACTTATATTGTGATCTAGGATGGTAAAATTCATGCTATGAATCCTTATTGTTGTGATTCACATAACATTGTTGCTAAAAATCCCCTCAATGTCGTTGTTTCAACTCACTCCAGAAGTTGTTGCTATGACTCTTAGTCAGTTTACCATTTAGGAGAGGAGCTGCAACATTGGATAACTGGTACAATGCATCATCTCAACAACATAACTATCAACAATAGATCACATAAAGTAGTCAACTAACTAATCTCATTATGAAGGAAAGTGACCCAACTAACACTTGTCACGTAAAGAAAGTATGACACAATTACCACTTGTCACACAACTAATCGAGTCAACATTTGCCCAACTTTTTTATCTTTTGATGAATTCATTATCACTGGATGGAACAATCATAATTTCATGCTTGTTCGTTGAACTCTTGATTTAGTTTAGATACCTATATAGATAAAAAAAATATAGGTAAATAGAGGGAATCTTACTAGACCTAGAGAGAAAGAGAGAATCAACTAAGTTTATAATTGTACATTTAATTTATGAAGTATAATTTTATGTTCTGTTCTAGTTTGAGTTGATGGTTAACACTTTTATGTTCATTCAAATAGTGCATTATATGAGGTAGGCCCTCCTCCCTATCCAGGCATTGTATGTAACTTTATAGGTAGTTTTAGTTTCATTTGCATTCTTTTAAAAATACCTTTGTTTATCATCTTGTTGTAAATACGATACCTAATTCTATTATTTACATAGTGCTACAACTTTGACATTTATGTTGGTTAATTACATAGTATTACAACTCTTGATTGTATACATAATTACAACTCCTATAGGTCTAACACATGATATGACTATTGCTACAATATTTGTGCAACATAGTTGTGGCTTACAATTAGGTTTTGATGCAACAGCTTCCATTGTTACTACTTTGTAAATCCTCTAATTTGTAGATTTAACTAATTACTTTGATTTCAAATTTAACTTTCAATGCTTTACTTTATTAAAATTATTCTTATGGTGTCGTTATTACAACACCATGTGATTTTAACTTCATTAGGGGAATTTTTAGGTCTAAAATGAACTTCGAGAAGAAAATAATAAAATAATAGTTGAACTAATAAAATACGAGTTATGAATTTTTAAAGAAAAGTAAAAGAAACTACTTTTTTTAATATATTTTCGGCTTATCTCCTTATAGATTTACTCAAATTTAAAGTGTAGACACATGTTGGATGCAAAATTTGATTTCACATCCAATGAGTAACCACTTGCCATGCTTCTGATTAGACCCACATTGGAAAAAATTCAAAATACATGAAAAAGCATGTGAACATTTTTTTTCATGTTTTTTTTTTCATTTTTTCAATGTGAATCTACTCATAAGTATGCAGAGTGGGTACTCGTTGGATGTGGAATCAAAATCCACATCCAACGAGTGTCTACAATTAAAATTTGAGTAAACCTATAAGGAAATAATGTGAAAATGCAATTCAAAAAAGTAATTATCTTCTTTTTCCTCCAATATATTTACCTTTGGGGATGACATCATAACCTTGATTCCTATTGGTTATTTAAAAGTTAATTTTCTTAGTACATTTTTATTTTGAGGTCAAAATTTTATCTCAAAATTACCCTAATGCTTACAGATGTTGGTTTATCCCATAATTATTATCCAATACATTTCATATGTGTTTATGTTACAAAATTCAAGATCATTTAAATACTTGAAAAGGTGACCCTTTAATGTTAATGTGTTTACTTTCTTTCAAGTTTACTCAATTACATGCAAGTGTGCTCTTTACTTTATTGCAAGTGTGGTTTTGATTACAAGTGTCGTGTGGTTTCTCCCTAATGAATTCTAAGATAACCTTAATATCTTTCCCCATGAATTTCATTTAGAATACTACAACTATATATTGTACTACTATGTATAGTGCACAACAATTCGCAAGTTCCATATGAAAATTAGATTGAAAGCTAAATGCATGGTGTTTGGTTGTCTTTTTAAGAAATTGGAAAAGTAATTAAAATTTCAATCAATCACTACAATCGAAAATCAATTAAATTGCAAGAGTAAACCATTAAAATATAGATATTTTTCTAGAACATTAGATATTTCTTGAAATTGCACATGAAATAAACCAACTACTTGGCTAGTAAATATCAAAATGAAGTGAACTGTATTATTCTAAGAAGAATGAATATTTCATAAACTAAGCTAGAGATGTAAAAAAATTACTTGGATATAAACAAAAAATGAAGCATACCTATCTATACTACCTATAGGGTTTAAGTGCAATGCAGGCCAATTTGAGGGGCCTTCCCAACTAGCTCACATTATAGATAATTACAATGCTATAAATGAATTATAAAAAGCAAAGGATTGACTTAGAACATCAATATATGGCATTATATTAATTCATAGGTTCCTTTTTACAAGTATGAAATTAGATTATGTTGTTTCTATTATTTTTTCCCTCTTTCTCCCCTTTCAAAACTCATTACAACATATTTATCAAGTTTACAATGAAAGAGTGACTTGCATCCCATTACTACTTCATCCTAAATTTTCCTTAAAATAATTTCATTGAGAATAAAAGATATGTATCTTGATGGAAAACTCAATCCCCTAAAGAGAGGATCACTACAAAAGCATTTCATGGTCTTATCATACGAAATCCCTTCTCCTGCTCAAAATTGTTTATGCTCCCAATGGTTGAGAAAGTTTTTAACTCTAAAATTGCAGTCTTCATAATGAGATATAAGTCTAGAAAAAAAATAAGAAATAATCTCAAGGAAATTACAAATAAAACCCATGTGCTCTTTCTTCCCCTGGAATAGAGCATGTATGCAAACTATGGAGGTGCTACCATAATTCTTAAGGATTAGCTACTACATGAATTCCCTTAGCAGATGTATTTCTATTAGAATTATGAGCTATCATGTTATCTAATTAGCTTTCTATCAAATAAGAACAAATTATGATCTAAATATTCATTAAATCATTGGGAAAATAGCTTGAATTAATTAATAGATTGCTTATGGATCTCCATAAAAGTAAAACTTAAAAAGGGAGTAAATATGGAAGTAAAGGTTGCAAAATGATGGAGATAAAGGAGTGTGGTATGTAAAAAAGGGAGTTTGAAATTGCAAAAATATGACAAAATCAAGGTCTAACATATCTCCCATTTTTAAGAATTTTCACGTCTTCATGCAACAAAACTTTTACCTAAAAGGATTCCTACACAAGAACTTAAAAAATATGAAAAATTGGTGCCCCCGTTATCATAATTATGCATGTTATACTACTTGAATTGGAATGTAAATGTTATAAGTTATATGTAAAAGTTGCATAAGCATGTTGGGTTCTATGTTATTGTTGCATGATGTTGATATTCAACCTTCTGTTTTGTCTCCCTAGTGTGAGGCTTAATTTACTTGTATAAATTAAAATATGTATCATATCAATCTAGGATTCATAAATGGATGAAGCACACTCAGTATATGTGAAATAATTATCATAGTTTCCTAATGTGTCACTTCAAGCTTAACTAAGAATAAATTTCAAATTAAATTCCAAATGAATTATGATATTTCAAATGACTAGTAAAGAATGTTAATTAAATGTTCGAGAAAAGAATGAGATGCAATCTAAAACTAAAAGCATATAAAAGCTAGTAACTAAACAAACTTTGGATGAAAATGAAGCTCAATCTTTAACTAAGAATCATATTCAAGTTTCACATATAAAAATGAAGTTCAAGTTTATCATCTAAGAACAAAATTTAGGTCTTTTCCTAAGAATGGAATTCAAACACAGTATCTAAAATTAAAATAGGTATATGTACATTAAATAACTGTTGTTGAAACAATAAAACTGTTGCTATCAAGACTCCCTACTTGAACTATTTCAAAGAAAAACAAGGTTCTAAGCTACCAATGTAAATTTCAAGAAAAAATGGATATAATTTTTCCAATCTAGGCTTCGAAAGATAACATAGATAAAGACTCCAATTGTAAGATATCATGCCACGAATGGTTCACACAGTGATACTCTTTTCAGTTGTGGAGATTAATGATTGGAAAAGAAATGTAACCACTATTGCATTGAGTGGAAAACTACTCTAAATCAGACTGAATAACATGAATGGAATTGAATCAAGTTTAGTTAGGTTTCCAAGGATTCAATGACATCTCAACAAGTGGAAAACCAAGTTGTAGTGTTTGTAAGAATAAAATTCAAGTGTTTGACTAATAAAAGCAATTCAAGCTTTGTATCTATAATTAAAGAAGAAGTACAAGAAATCATTGACGTAAAAATGATAAAAGTTCTTGACATCAAGACTATCTCTAGTTGTACTATTTCAAAGAAAGAAAGGTTCAAAGCTGGGAATGTAAATTTCAAGACAAAATGGAAGTAGCTTTTTCCAATCTGGGCTTCCAAATCTTACATAGGTAGAAACACCAGATGTGAGATATCATGTCCTGGATGACTCACACAATGATACTCTCTTCACTTGTGGAGATTAATGATTGGAAAATAAATCTAACAAATTTTGCATTGAGTGAAAAACTACTAAATCAAAATAAATAAAATGAAGGGAATAACATCAAATTTACCCAGCTTATTAAGAAAAAATTAAAAATAATTAAAAACTATATATATATATATATATATATATATGGGGCTAAAATTTAAATTTCAAAAACATATAAAATAAATTTTATTTAAATTGAAAAAAAAACCATATATATATATATATATATATATATATAATAAAATTTGATTTTTTTTTTTCATGTTTTTAAAATTTTCAAAGAAGAATAGTAGCGTGATCTTGTTCTTCAAGTTATGTTATTTGCATAAATTACAACACTTGTCGTATCAAATTGAGATTTGTAAATCAATGAAGCACACTCTATATATGTGAAAGAATTAGCACAATTTCCTAATATATCACTTTAAGCGGAAGTAAGAAAGAATTTCGAATGAAATTCCAAATGAATTATGATACTACCAAAAAACTAGTAAAGAATGTTAATTGAATGTTCAAATAAAGAATGAAATTCAATCTATAATTCTCACATTTACATTGAAGAGGCTTAGGTCATTGCTAGGATTAGTCATTTCCTAAAGAATCAACTTTATTGATAAGCTGGGCACCTCACAAGTGAAGAGCACCACCTAGAGACTGCCTCATGTAGAACTCTCTAGAATATTCATCTTACAATAAAAACATATTCAATTTTCACACAAATAGGGAAGTTAGAACAACTACCTAAGAAATAGGAACTAATTCTTAATCTAAGGCTCTAGAAACCGACTCTCTTCTAATTTACATAATCTCCATTATATTCAACACTCCCCCTATCAATGGAGGAAGTGGTTCACAAGTATTCCTAACATTTCCTTAAACAATTCAAACTTGATTCTACTAAGAGGCTTAGTGAAAATATTAGTAGCATTGTCACATGTATTACAATATTCAATATGAATTTCTTTTGACTGAACTTTCTCCCTGATGAAATGAAACTGTGTATCAATGTGCTCTTTTTATTTATGAAATAATGGATTATTGTAAGTTTGATAATGATTTGGTTGTTGCATTTGATAATTGTTGCAACACTCTGTTCTTCTCCAGCATCATGGAGAAGTCTTCTCAACCAAACTGCTTCACAAGTTGCTGCACATATCGCTTGATTCTCAGCTTCTGCTGAAGACAAGGATACTTGTTCTACTTTTTGCTTCTCCATGCAATGACCTTGGACCCAATGCTAAATACATAGCCTGTTATGGATCGTATTTCATATACATTTCCAGCCCAATCAGAGTCTGAAAAACCTATCAATCTAACATCAAACGAATCAGTATAAATAATACCAAAGTCTAAGGTTCCTTGCGTATACCTCAAGACACATTTTGTTGCAACCCAATGACTCTCAAGAGGCTTTGAGATGAATTGGATCAATACACTAACTGCATAAGCCAAATCCGGCCTAGTTGTAGTCAAGTAGATTATACTCCCAACCAGTTGTCTATACAATATTGCATCTGCCTCCTTAGAACCATCATCATTTTGAAGTTTGGTATTCTGCTATAAAGGCATTGCTGCAACCTTACACTAATCCATTCTTAACTTTTTTAGTAAGCTTCTAACATGCTTACCATATGATAGAAAAGTCTGGCCAGAATCCCTCCAAACTTCCAGACCCAAACAATAGTGTAGTTATCCAAGGTCTTTCATCTTGAAAACTCGTGACATCTGCTCTTTGATTTCTTTAATGAGTTCATTTTCATTTCCCTTAAAAAAATGACCTCCAATGATTTAAAAGACGGATCTAGAGCAATCTAAAAAAAATAGGTGCAATCTAAAAAAATTAGGTGCTATCTATTAATAAAAACCAACTTCTCCCATTGGACGGCAAAAAAAAACAAAATTCTTTTTTGTTTTTTTTTTTTCGTTTTTAATGGAAAACCTTATTTCCTTTTTAAAAAAAAAATGTCTCCCTTATTTCATATGCACAAATATTGTAACCCTAATAATTCTTTTAAAAAGAAAAAAATAGTGAGGGCCTTACCCCATCTTCAGCCTCCCAACACCACCGTCACCACCCGAGGAAGATATCAACGATGCTATTAGCAAGCATATCAACGATTCTAGTAGCAACACACAACGTCTATAGATGGCCACCCTCGACCTCCACCTCGAGCAGCATGCAGCAACGGGAAACAAACATCCTCAGCAGCGACGCCCTTCGGGCAATCAAAATTGCGATTTGAACACACTCCCCCTAATTGACACAACGACGAAGTTCAAAAAAAAATCGAACGCTGCATGCAACGCTGATCGATCAGAACGGGATCAAATGCATGGCCACCAGGGGCCTTTATTCCACTGCGTCAACACCCACTTGGGCTCCTTCCAACAACAGTCAACAAGAAAATGCAAAACTACCCACTGGGGCTCCTTCCAACGGCAGTCCCACTTACATGGCCTCGTCACTGCTCGGACTCCCAGCAGTCTACCCACGGAGGCTCCTTGGCGCGGCCTATGTCAACCTGCATGCTCAACGCAGATAAATACCAACTGCAACCAAATGGTGATCCGAGCTCAAAAATAGGTGCAAACACTCTTACCAGCAACTGAAATGACGCTGCAACCTCAGGCACGATTTCTCCTCTAAGATCCACGATTTTCGGGGGAGATGGTGAAAATCACTCTAAGGAGATGACTAATAATCGTGATTCTTCCTCTGAGATCCGCGATGATTAGTTCTCTTTTTCTTTCAGGAAGAGGGATGATGTCTTGGAATAAAATTTAAAAAACCCCATGTTGCTCCACCTCCTCACAATTCGAGCCTTTCTTCACACCAGGCACCAATGGCCTATTTTCCATCACCTGGACACTCACTTAGTTATCGAAGCATACTGGCTTTCACTCACTAGCCCTAGAGTTTTGATACCATGTTAAAAAATGAAAAATCAATTTTATTGATAAACTAGGCAGCTCATAGTTGACGAGCTTCACCTTGAGACTACCTCTGACAGAACACTCTACAATTTTCATCTTACAATAAAAAATATATAGTTTTCACACAAGTAGGGAAGTTAGAACAACTGCCTAAGAAATAGGGACTCATTCCTAGTCTAAGGCTCTAAGAATTGACTCTCTCCTAATTTACACGGTCTCCATTATCTTCAACAATTATGTTATTGGCATAAATTACCACATTTGTCATCTCAAATTGAAATTCATAAATCGATGAAGCACACTCTATATATTTGAAATAATGAGCACAGTTTCCTAATATATCACTTTAAGCGGAAGTAAGAGAGAATTTCGAATGAAATTCCAAATGAATTATGATATTAGAAAAAACTAGTAAAGAATGTTAATTGAATGTTCAACTAAAGAATGAAATTAAATTTAAAATTTTCACATCTACATTGAAGAGGCCTAGGTCATTGGTAAGATTAGTCATTTCCACTTCAACAAGTTTAGAGAAACCATTGAAATTGAAAAGAGACAATAATTGAGAAATTAACAATTGTTGAGTCTCTGAGTTATCTTCTTAAAAAAAATATATATTGTTCTGGTATTATTTTCCTTATTATTATTATTAATTTATTCTTTTGCTTCTTAACAGAGAGTTAATAATTAACTCAGAGTTAACAATTAACTCAGTTTTACTGTTATTTTTTAATTTCAATTTGAATATTTTATTTTTAGTTTATAATTTATTTATTTTTTCAAGATTTTTTTATTATTTAGCTTTTATTTTTATTATTATTACTATTAATTTTAATCTTGACTTTTTAAATTTGATGGAGCCTTAATAATTAATTAAATTTATTTTTATTTTAATTTAAATATTTAAATTAATATATTAAAATATTACCAAAAAAACATTTTTATTCCAAAATTCTTATTTAACCTTCTATTTTTTTTTCCTTTCAAAACTGGTTGTTTTATTCTAATGGTAAAAGAATATTATTTACCATTAAAAATATTATTTATTTTTATATTAACCAAACGAAATGATTCAAAACTGATGCGATTATTTCCGAAAAACAAATCTCAACCATGCACATAAAAACTAGAAAGTATACCAACTTTAGATGAAAATAGAATTCAAACTTTAACCTATAAAAATGAAATGAAATTCACGGTTAACATTTAAAAATAAAATTTTTGACTAAGAATGGAATTAAAACTTATTATCTATAATGAAAGAAGGTATAAGTACATTAAGTCACAATGGTCAAAATAATAAAAGTTCTTCCCCTCATCGAATCACGGAGAATTAGCAGAATAACTGAGAATTACAAGAAAAGTTCTTGGGAATGTCACTTACAGGTTTGTATCGCTATAGAATGGAGGACGTGTTGCGGGTGACCGGCTTTCACACCGCGGCACCTCAATTCCATTTTGTATGCACACAGAATGTTGTGCTGAGTACCCACAGTAAAAATGGATGAAGCAGAGCTTAAAAATTCGGTAGAGAAATGGGGTAAGGAGTGGAGTGAAAAGCAGTCGTATGGTGGAGCTGCTAAATTCCAGAGTCATCCATTCCTACTTCAGCACGCGGTGGCCAATGTGGGCTCCCGGAAGTGGAAGTGCGGTGTCCCAACGTTACTTACATTTATTCATACCATATGTTTTATTTTGATAATATATACTACGAATTCACAGAATTATTCTCTTTTTAAAATCATGTAAATGTTTTTTAATTGTGTTTTTGCACTTGGTTGCTCTACTAAAATATAATTTTTAGATTGAATCTATAAAATTTATTTGTATTATGTGGTAAACTATATAAAAATAGTCTCAACTCGCTTTTAAAAGAAACAAGAGGGGCTACGACGTAGCAAGTCCCTGCGTCTGCTACCTGGGTTAAACTAGTTATATACGAGCCTAACATTGTTAATTATAAGTAAATATGAAACAAGGATCATAAATAAAGCAGCGATGGTGGAGGAGACGTGGAGTTTATTGTGTGGATGCATATTGTAGTTCCTACCTGCAAATAAAATCGGAAGGCACTATGGCGGAGATTTCTATGGATGTTGATCGCGCGGAAAACAAAACGAAAAACATACTAACATTCCTGTTTGGACATATGACCACAAATTGACTGAAGACTCACAATCCTTGTGACTAAAGATGGCCTGAAACATGTTATAGATGGAAAGAAACAAAAAGAATCAACCTACCTACAACACAGTTTCAAGGTTGTAATACAACTTTGAAATTAAGAAAAATAGGTTCAATATCTGATTCCTTGAAAACCACATGTGAATAAAGGCAAGCAGATTATGGTATATTAATATTTTTATCATGCAGAAAAGTTGCTAAGTCGGGAAGTTGTAGTGAAGTATCGATCGGTCGTGCATCAAGACATAATTCATTGTCCTAGTGCTTTTACGCGTTTATCACTTTATAAAGTTACGCGTTTATCATTTTATAAAGTTTTGGTATTTAGTATTATTTATTTCAAAATAATACGAATTTTATGTTCAAATGCATCATAATTTTGATCTTGTCGTTTAAATATCATTTTAAATATTTTAATGTTCAAAATGGATCTTGCGGTCCACCAAGAAATCTAGTTTTTCGGTGTTTTACTGCCGCATTGAATTAAAGTTACAATTTTTTTTAAATCAATATATTATTTTAAAAAGTATGATTTGAAAGATTTCAATTTATTTCCGCTGAAAAGTATGGTTTGAAAGATTTCAATTTATTTCGGCTAATCTACTTTCTTATTCTTACAAATATGGAGCAGTGAAAAGACATGTTTCCTTCTGATTGTTATCATTAGATAGTGCAAATAGAAGTCACTTTATGAGTCCAATTTACTGGAAGCAAATGAATTTGTAGGTGACATTTTTAAGTTTTTTTTTTAAGGGTATATGCTAATGTACTTTTCGCCGCTGTGCCGGGTTATGGTTTTTTCTAATTTCCAATTTTTGCCTCGAAAAACAGATATTACACCTTTTCGTCTTACAATTCCATGGAATCACAGTCTCCGAGCAGCAAGAAAGACACACTGATTCCATCACTCTACAGCAGCAAAAGAAGAATTTTCTAAGAACAAGAGTTCAATGAAGTTTTGTGCGTTTAGAGAATGCGAAGTTATAACAGAGTAAATCTGTAAAGTAATTGCAAAAAATGCTTAAAAGAACACTGGTTTACCTTAATCTGCGGAGCTTGTGGACTGGAAAGTCGAAAACCGCGCAATTGCAAAGACAAACAATTTTCATGCTAGTTCGCTGTTACGGTGTATGTGCTCATTCTCTTACCGTTATCATTTCCATTTCTTCAGCGCAGCACTGGCTTCCAGCGCTCCTTAATCGTTGTTCTTTTCTTCGTACGCTCCCAGGAAAGTCCGAGAAGGGGCCCTATGGAGGGCCATGGTGGGATGCATGAGTCATCATCCCATGATGGCGAGTCATGTCAAGTTGTAAATTAAAACAGTTTTTTCTGTAATGCTATTCCTTGAGATGCTCCATGCCCACAGCAAATTCAGAAACCGGAACCTTATACTAATATATAATGGCTGTCCTAAAAAGTCTTTCAACCCGTAAGGGGCATAGAGCAACGGCATGAAACGGTCACTGATACATGTGTTTTATAAGCAAACCTCAACACAGCCACGTATCTCTCATGACATGAACATGAACCTGCATGCATATCAAATGTCTTATTCCGGATCTGAGGTGCATTCATACCAAATGTCCAGATTGGGAGGCTTTTTCGTCACGTTCGATGAAGGGCAACCTGCATGCATACTGAATAATGTGACAACCAGATCAATGCGAAGGCAGGAAACGTGAAATTTTGCAGAGTAATGCACAGTCTAGGCCTATAGTTGTTAAGCTTCAAAGTGCAGAGTCGGCGAAAATTGAACAAATTGCTTTCAGTCTAGAGAAACCGATAAGCTGATCCTTACCCCGATGTTCATTAAGGATTTCAGAAAGAAAGTGCCACAGCGTTTGCAGAACATCCATGGACACTGGTTATGCCGAGATAGAGATGCGAAAGGGGTTTCTTCATACCAATGTTTTATTCCATATCCATTCAATCTGTAGCCTGATTTGTATAAAATTGAGAGTATAAACTCTATCATGCATACACTGATGCCAATTATTGCAAATCTAAAGTGATGAATTTGCTGCAAAGGTTCATAAATATTGATACACTTTTGACAAGTTTGGCTCGGTATTTTGGCAGGGTGTGCTTATAATTATGATTCCTCTTTCGTCTAGATCTCACTTGAAGTGCCATCTGGTGGTCTGTTTTTGTAACAGATATTTGGGGAGACAATTGGCGCAAACAAAAATGGCGCAAACATCAGATTGAGGAGCTCAAAACCTTTTCTGGACGCTTGGAGTTGCTTCAAGAGGAATGTAAGTTGTGCATAAAAGACCTAGAAACTGCAAACGATAAATATAATTCTTAAAATACCAGATTTCTTGGCTTTCTACGAAGCTTTCCAGTAGAGCCACTCATTTATATTTCTTCTGTTATATTAGCTTCTAATCACGCCTAAAGCCCTGTACACAAAGTCATGTTTAATGCCTTTGCTAAGCCATACTGTTGGGCATGTTACAGAGGTGGCTTATGCTTTTTAATATCGTTGAACTATTTGATACCCGGCTGATATGCATATCATGGGCTTTATTGATGAATTTACTTTTCATAATTTAGGTTTCGTATACACTAATAACACAGGCCTTTCGGTCATATTTGATATTCCTTGAAAATTTTCATGGCTCATCTGTAATTAGCTTCGTTTTTGTATTTGCTTTTGAAGACGTGAACTAGGTAATGCATTTGTTTTTTTCAAGGTCTAATGGGTTATGGATAACGAATCATATAAGTGTTGGAATAATGTAAAAATAATAAGCCTGTGTTGCGAGTTGGTGATCCCAATTATTTGGATTTAAGTACCTGTACAGGATCTATTCCACCGTTACCTGAAAGTAGTTCTGATGATGAAGATGTTGCCGCAGAGGAATCATTAGTCAGACAACAAGTAACTGAGGATACGATGAGATATGGCAAGGATCATAAGTTATCATTAGAATGGTCTGTTATCTTGCTTTGAGAATGCTTAATAACTTCTTGATGCATAATGACTCTTCTAACAGTCATACAAATGTCTAGGCTATCAATAGTTCAAAATTCACATATTAGGCCTGTTTATTTGTGGGGGGCAAAGGAATTTTTGCAGCGGCTGGGAGACTACAGTGAACAACATCCAGTTCGACAGAAGCAAGCTTGGAAGGTGCTTGGAAGGTGCGAATGAAAGCGGCTGCCCAGTTTTGGCATAACGGAATCGCTCGACTTAAAAGGAGAGGAGGAGCAGAATAAGGGACACCGGAACTGAAAGCTCCGGCTCGGGAAGTCAATCAGACTGTAGAAGGAACTTGTCCAGCTTGTGAAGCCAACTATAAAGAATGTCGTTTGAGGGATTTTCCTTCACTGCAACAAAAATAACATACAGAAGTGGGATAACATATAGGAATGGGAAAACCTGCTGTAAGGTAGTCAAACGTGCTGGGTGGCTCTTCCAGAAATGGTGGTTCATTTCGTTGATTGAACCAGGCAACAAAGCAGGCGGGTTGGATTGTACTTCCTTTGAGATCTTACGGTAGTTGAGATGCGAGGTCGTTCCGCTACCCCGCCAAGGAAGGTCGATGTGAAAGTAGCTCTGAGAGAAGTTGCAGACGGAGGACCAGGAATGAAATGCTAACTGGTATCGCATACAGGAAGGAATGAAATTTTAACCCATATCACAGACGAGGGTAGTACATGCAGTGACCATGTGTCGCCATGTGCTATCTGGTCTAGCCACCATCACACTGTAACTTGCCTGGGCCAATCGCCATGTACTGTAGCCAATTGCATTCAGCAACCTGCGCATGTATATATGTTATTTGTAGCCAAATGCATTCAGCAACGTGCGCATGTATATATGTTTAGCTGACTTAACATTTAATGTCCTCTAATAATGCTAACATTAGTTTAGGTTTTACAATTTACAAGTTTGAAAATATAGGACTAATAAATATAACCTATTGTTTTAGGTTCGGTTTAGCTTTGGTCCTCGGGAAGAGGCCAAATAACACAATGAATTAATATGTCTCTAAAAATTTTGTTTATAAGTAATGAACCCGACGTAAAAGCAGCTGAATTAATGCTATCTCCCTTCGTTTCGATTACTATAGTCCATGCCTACGGCAGGGACTAATAAAACCTAAATCAAGAATTTAAAACGAGTAAAATTTATCTCAATTGAGAAATTATAAAGGGTTAAAAAACTACCTCAGTGGAGGGATTTTGAAGTCCTCAGTTGAAACGTTTTGAAACTATATTTGAGGTTTAAACTTAAAGATTGAAGGTTTAGAATCCTGCCCTACATTTTTGTAGTTTTTCATGAAGTTATAACTTACACTGCTCCATCTTTCCATGGAGTGTTGAGGACTAATGCCAACGGATCTATTATTGAATAGTTTGTTCGATAACATATCATTATATATATATATATATATATATATATATATATATATATATATATATAGTATTTACAATAAAAATAATATATATAAATATACACACGTATTTCATTTTCAAAAAATATATCTTTAGTTTATAAAGAATAGTATTTTTTAAACATGACAATGTAAAAATAAAATTTAAATATTAATTATTGGCCTTAAAAAATAATAAAAGAGGCATAATTTTCGAAAAGATGGATAAATGTTATGTAAGATTGTTTATATAAGTTTTTTGAAAATTATATTTTATACATTGAATTAGTTATCACAATAAAAATTATTTGTTAGGTTTTTTAAGAAATTTGTAAAAATGAATTTATATTTATATGAAAATTTGTTACATTGAATGACAATAATATCTAAAATAAAAGAATAGATTAGAAAAATAGTACAACTCTTTACAAATGATTTTTGTGACTGTATTTCAAAATTCATAAGCTATGTAGACGTGATCTCAATTCAAAAAAATGTAAAATGTCAATTGCTTCATTTTTGGTGAAATGTGGAACATATCTTTATAGATTCATTTTTTTATATTGTTTTAAATTTATTGCGAAGTTATTTGGAGATGACCATTGTTAGAAAATTATTGTTTATATTAATGTTCTAAATAGAAGTTTCTTCATTTTCCAAGAACAAACAATCTTGCAATGTAGAAAACAGTGAACAATGCTACAATGTGACAAATAAGAAATAAAATTGTAATGTGAAAAACTACAAACACCATCGCAATATGAAATGTTGTAAATTGATGAATAAGAAATGGCATCACATTATGACGAACAAAAAAAATGTGGCAATGTGGCAATCAACAAACTATGCCGCAATGTGACAAACAACAAACAATATTTCAAGGTAGGAAAGAACAAATGACATCACATTATGATGAACAACAAATGACATCAAAATTTCACAAATAATAAACATTGTTGCAATCTAAACTAGGCTTACTTGGTTGACCCATGATATCTAATCATAGCAAATCATAGTGAACTAAGTCAATCTAAGTTTACAAGGTCTAATATACTTTGATAACATATTAGCCTCCCTAGATCCACCTTAATTCCAGATCTACCAAGTGCCAAGAGGGATCAAACCTTTTGAGGTACAAACCCCTTTTAAAATGAAAAAAAATTGTTCTTTCTAGACACTTGATATATAATTAAGATAAATCTAATATAATGATAAAATTTAAACTTTTGTTGCTATTTAAAAGAGGAATAAAATAGAGAAGAATTTGCTCCCAACAAACGTTAACATTGATTTAAATCCAGGGGAGTACACATAATCACGCAACGACGAAAATATGATCGCAGGACGATGACGACGAGAGGAAGTTATATCGTCACTAATCTTTATTTTGCAGTGTAAGCCGTTTCGTTCTCATGAATGTGCGGCTCTAGTCTATTTATGCATAGCTACATAGATTTGCATATAAATATATTTAGGTGTATAAGTCGGGATTGGCGAGGAGATACTGCTCCACCTTCTTTATATGGGCACTGCTGCTTTCCTTTATGGCTTTTATTGTGTCATCGTAAGCTTCAACACTAGGAAGAGTTTCGTAGTTAATGGTCCAGCTCGCTACGCTTCCCCCTTCATTCGTGGGAACGAATTTGACCACAAAGTTCGCAGCGCTCAGTTTCGTCCCCAGCGCTCCTCCTTCAATAATTGTATACTTATACACCAAATTCTGCTCGTCAATTTCATCCACTCGCTCCTTGATGAAGCTGAAACCCCTCCTACCTGTGACAGGAAAGCGTAAAACCTTGTAAGTATCAAATAATAAAAAGCATTCAACCCCATCTGCATCTGGTACGTTAATTCGATTGGGCAGATAATTTGAAGGGGTAGCATAATGATGTTAATTAACGATGATATGTGATCAAGAGAGGAATTTATGGGAGTTATACCAGGGGTGAAGTTGATCTGCTTGATGGTGCCCACGCCTCCATCTCCTTGAAGTAAGGTCACAGAAGTGAAAAGTTCGGGCAAAACCTTTGGGAAGAAGTTGTGGCTGTCTTTCACTGTGGCGTTCCACAACCTCCTTGCCTCCACTTGAACCACATCTTCCGTTGTTGCAGTCCCTGACACCATCTTCAATTCTCTCGCAACACAATGCTTATTTCTTCAATATTATCGCACAAAACAAAAGCTCCTTGCTCTCATCTGCACTTGATGGGGCAGTATTTATTGGAGTAATTTACAAACCTTTAAAATCTCTACATTAAAGAGAGCGCGTAGGTGATGGCATGAGAAGTGACATGCATGTGACATTTTGTTATTGGGACTGACGGATAGCCGCGCACAATGCCGGGTACCTGCGGTTTTTATTAAATGTTTGGTGTATGTGGCCGACTAATAGTGAGTTCCATGCCTCGTTTCGAAAAGTTCTCAATCACGAGTATCACCGCACCCCACTGCCTCTCCTGACTTTGAAAAAACAGAATGGATATTTTTAGTCTACATTGCGATTTGTTATTTCTCTTCCCATCTAATTAATTAGATAATGCATAATAAAGAGTACATACGGCCAGATAAGTCATGAAATCGATAATTTATTTGTTTTTAATTTACAAAGCTATCCTTTCGTTAATGGGTTCCATCACCGGTTAAATTTGACTGGTGACTTTTCTTACGAGACAATTTTTTTTGATGGTTTTATTTTTAAATTGCACATCATATAGCTTGTAATATTTATTTTTACTAAATTTATTTAATTTTTAAAATGTATATTTATTAATTTAAATTTATTTCAACTCTGTATCAAATCACCTAAATATAAATCTTTATCAAATCTCCTAATTATAAAACTAAGAAGACTGTAAATTTAGTTTCAAATTCAGAAACGCCTATATTATCAAAAGAATATATCAATATAACTGTTGAAACTCCCAATTGTAAAAGTAAAAACACTATAAATCCAGTTTCAAAATCAGAGACACTTATATTATCAAAAGAAAGTCGCCATCTACTAAGCAAAGCCAATAAAGCCATCTAACCCAAGCGAGCTTGGCAGCAGCATTCCTTCCTACCACCAATAGAGAAAGCATTCCCACCAGCACCAATTCTTTGTTGTTCTCTTCTTCACTTACGTGATCTACCCAATATGTTATCTTCATGGAGTGGGGTTATTCCCGATATGTTCAATTCATTGGGGTGGTTATTCCCACTTTGTTCCTTTCTTCACTAACAAGGTTTGACCAATATGGTTGATTCATTCAAGGTAAAATACAAGTTGTGAGTAAATTGGTTGTCCCTTTCTTTATGACTAGCAGGAAAGAGATTGATTACAACAACTGGCTAACAAGGCTCACCAAAGCCCCAAACCTTGTCAATATGTTCTTATCTATGAATTCCACTACCACTTTAGTAGTTGCTTGCTCAGTAGGGCCCAACCATGAACTAGTTTCAATGGAAAAATTACAACTAAGGCTTAAGATGGAGAATGAAGTTGAATTGTCTAAGTTATGCTTATACAACATTCTGCAGAGATGATAAGTCCAACGCAAATTATACAATTCGAATAAGTTTATCAATATAATTGTTGAAACTTGATTCTGAAATAGTGAAAGGCAAGGCATACCTGTTCTTGTTCAAGAATCGCAGACAGGTCTAAATTCAGTTTCAAAATCAGAGATGCCTATATTATCAAAAGAATATATCAATATAAGTTGAAACTTGATTATGAAATAGTGAAAGGCAGGGCATACTCGTTCTTGTTCAAGAACTGTAGACTAATCCCTGCAGGCGTATAGCACACCCTTACTCTGTCAGTGTCCTTAGTCATGAGATGAATGTCTGTTAGCCTCCAGGGAATGGAGTTGTACTTCTCCCACAATAGAAGCTACAGTTTCCCACTCCCAACCGCTAAAAAACCAAGAAATATCCATAAAATCCTCTTGGGCACTTTCTGTAAGACCCTCGTAAGCCACTAACATCATTTTTTCATTCTTTTCTAGTGCACCATAACTTATTTGGCGTTTGAGCTTGATGTCTCTAATAAGCACTTCAAACAACTTATGCAACTGCGACTCCCATTCATACATGTCAAATTTCCCATAAATAAGTGTGCCACACACTTTGAGCGACAGAGGTAAACCATGACACACTCTCAAGAAGCCTTCCACTATGTTGTCAAATCCATTAACTAGGTGGCAATTTTAACAGCCTTCGTGCTCTTTGGAGTCTGGACCAACCTGGCGATCAGAATATGGAAAAGGTCGCACAGTAGCATAGTGCTGCGTATTCTTTTTGTTTTTTTTCGATATGTAGATTTTCATAGCTTTATCACTTGTAAGTTAACTGAGTGTGGATTCGGATGATCAAGCCAATAACTTGATTGTAAATTTGGATCATCAGAAACCACTTTGTGGTTTGGCCTCTCATAACTTGAATCTACAATCAAGTTAAACCCGAGGAAAATTTGAACCTCTGTTGACAGGCCAACTGGACACCAAACTTGTAGGTTCTTGTCTCGAGCCTTATGCAATCCCTGCTTGGTTTCTTATGTACAATTCATTTCGAGAGAATCGATCTCATGACCATCAAAGATGATCAAACCCAAACCCATCAACACCCTAGGCTTAAAGAATGCAGGGGTAGCCACGCTACTGTTGGTTTAAATATACAAAGAAAAATAAGTCTCAACCGGTTTTGAACTCAAGACCAGGTCTGATAAATTAGTCTCCCCAATTAATCATAATTCAAACTATGCCATTATATCTATGATATCATTTCATTCTCCATAAAACTCATTCAAACTATGGCATTATATCTGTGATATCATTTGGATATTAGTGTTGTAACTGTTGACATTATAAGCTTGGCTACAAATTTGATTTGAAAAGAATTTGACATCAAGTTTAGGGATCGAACTCTCATCCAGTGGGGTTCATAAAGAAACAATATTGTTTGCCTAATTTGAAATCAATCCAAATGCAAAGCTCCAAATCGATTCAAATCTCCAATTTCCTATATTACTTAGATCCAAATCCAATGAATCAAAGTTTCAAATCTATCCAAACTCTAACTTAACTTATAGTATTACAGGAATCCAAGAAATCAATAGAAATTCTCCATAAGATTAAACAACTTATTTGTGAAATGGCAGAGTAATACATTATTTAGAGCCAAAATTAATTATTAAAATACAAAGTCTACAAAACAGATAGAGGTACCAAACATCAATAGAGTTGGCTTGCAATAAATTATACGATTTTCACTGGCAAGTTACGTTTGTTCAACAATAAATACATAGCTCGCATATCAGTGCTGGGTAAACCAAAATTTTGGAAAAAGAATGGAAGGATAACACAGTTAGTTTAGGTCTCGGGGTCCAGCACTGATGGGTATAATCTTGCCAAATCCTCCAAGACCACTGCATAGGATTTGATATTATCAGTGATCACAAAAGAAATGGGACGAAATCTGTGGTAAATCGATGTGAGATGGAAAAAATGTTAAAAGAACTATACAATCCATAATTTTCATAAATACTTGACAGTCCATCTGCCAGGGGAAGTAAAGAACTTCACCAACCCATGGTACCGATTATTTATTGAAATAAGATCATGTTGGCTACGTACTCTTGAACTTCAATTTTAATTTAATAAAGGTTGAAATTTGACATGAAATATATATATATATATATATAAGAAATTGAAACTGGTCATTTTTTAACATGCCCGTCAATATGACAGTTTTTAAAATTATTGACCAGTCAAAAATGACGTGTATATTTTGAAATAACAAGTATTTGACGGCTGAAACAACCAAAAACGTGTAAACGGGCATCAAATTTAACCCATCGGTCCCATGAATAACTACAAAAGCTACAAAATTGTACGCCGCCATAAATCGCTTACAACGGCTTGTACATTCACCAATGACCATTCAACGCTATGGTGTAATGCATATATTTCAAAATGAGTTTTGCACATGGAAATTACCGAATATTTCCAAATAATCCTTTGTTACCACCACCGCAAAAAAATGACTATTTCCAAACTTCTTTACATAATTATATTTATACACTTTATATAATTACATATTATAATTATATTTATTTTTATCACCATGTTTAGTTTGGAATTGGGCTTTGAGTTTAGATTTACATCTTAAGAGATTTGATCCCTTTCAATACTTGATAAATTTGGAGCTAAAATAAATCTAAACTAATTCAATAATAATAATAATAATATAATGATGTAATTTGACCAAGTCAAAATGTTTAAATTACATTGTATAAACTTACAATATATCTTTCACACTAGGCTGAAGACCACTTCTTGGAAATTTTATATATTAATCTATACATTAACACGTGTCACCTATTGTTGACTATGGTTAGATATGGTTAACATGGTCAACCATAGGCAACATGGGCATCAAAGTCAACCATAGTCAAAATGGGTGCTATGGCAAGACATATTCACCATGAAAATTAACTTTAATATTGTTCTCAATGTGAAAAAAACAAACAACATCACAATGTGATAAACAATAAATAAAGATGCAATCTGACGAACAAAAAACACCGTCACAATCGGATAAAATAGTGACATCACAATGTGATGAAAAAGAAACAATGTTGTAACTTCACAAACAAGAAATGAGATCACAACATGATGAACAACAAACAAGGTGGTAATGTGAGACCCACATTACTAAACCATAGTAAAAAATAGTCAACTATGTGGACTTATGTTTACTAAGTTGACCTAGGTTTAAAAGGCCAACCATGGTCTACTAGGTTGACCTAGGTTTAAAATGTCTACTATACATTGATAACATATAAAATATACATCAACATATACACTAACTAATATCACCTATGATTGACTATGATTGCCTATGGCTAACATGATCAAACATATTTAACATGGGTGACATGATGAACCGCAGTTGCCATGGACATTAACTTCAATATCTTTTCCAAAATAAAAATAAATAAACAAGTCACAATTGGAGAAAATGATGGTGTTGCAATTTGCTAAACAAGAAACAATGTCATAATTTGACTTGAACAATAAATCATATGACAATGCGATGAAGAACAAATAATGTCATAATGTTACACCTACATTAATCAACTGTAGTCAACTAAGTCGACCTAGGCTTAATAGATTAACCATGGTTTACTACATTTACTGGGTTGACCTATGTTTGCTAGGTTTACCCAGTTTACCTAACTTTAGTAGGTTGACCTTGGTTTATTAGGCTTACCAAGGTTTACTAGGCTGGGCTAGGTTTAATAGCTTAATCATGGTTTGCTAGGTTGATTTAGGTTGACATATGTTATCATAGGTTTACTAAATTTACTAAGTTGACCTTCATTTATTATGTTGACCTACATTTACTAGGTTTTCTAGGTTCACTCGGTTGACTTATGTTTACTATATTAACATAGGTTTATTAGGTTTGATAAGTTGAGCTAAGTTTACTAGGTTTACTAGCTTAACTTAGATTGCATCTGCGTGTGCTGAATTCAATCCCTTTACCTAGCTGTGGCACCATTATATTTAGTTTGACGAAATGTGTGGTAAATGAAGGACTAGCCGTCACTACACCTGAAACAGAGGAATGGTCACTACGTGCTATACTGGAAACTTCACTACAACACTAAAGAAGTTTCAGGTGCAGTTTCTTCCTTAGTTTTTTGAATATTCCTGTCTCATTACAGAAGAATCCCTGAATTCTTAATTTACCAGCAAGGAAGAGGAATGAGTCCAGCAAGGGTAATTGAAGAGGGAACGTTTGAGTAGTTGATGGATTATGCTGGCCACCGTCGTCCCCCAAATTAACGGACAATTTTTTCGTAGACGGGCAGACAGCAATTTGTCCATGAAATTTCATACCTGGTTGTGAGTATTGCATATGGTGGTAGGTGGACAGTTTGTGTTCGTTGAAATTACTTCATCATCCTAATCTAGTGGTGTAAGTGTTGCACGTGGTTCTAGGTGGATAGTTTTATCTCAAAACCAGTGAGAAATTGTGTCTAATCGTCAACGCTCAACTGTGTCTGAAGGATTTCTTTGCTGTGCGTTTTGATTACGTGCTTTTACTGTGAATAGGAGGGCCCCTCCACGAGGTGAGAGCTAGGAGTAAAGTTCGGTTCTCTTTTTAGTGATGAGATAGGATTTTAATTCAGGAAATATGTTTAAACTTATTTTGAAGTATAAGGCTCTGCCCGTTGATATCATCACCAGCTTCACATAACTGTTTAGAGATAGTATCTTAGGTTTTCATTCCATCAAGTGATATATTTGATCACCATATATTCATAAATAATTAGAATATTCTTTTATAAATAAACTAAAATAAATTTAGGCTTATTCTATTAAATGATTTTTGCAAATAAATTAGAATAAAATTATTTTAAATAAATTAGAATAAATTTATTTTAAGTAAATTAGAATAAATTTATTTTAGATAAATTAAAAGGAAAAAACTTAAGATAAAAGAAGATAATCTACTTTAATCTTAAAAATTAAAATTATATATTTGTTTTGACTAGTGTTAGGAAGAAAATGAACATTACCAAAATAAAAATTAATTCTCATAAGCTTCATAGTTAATCAGTGGGATAGCCAATTCCCAAAATATCATGGAATGAAAGAGTTTGTCTCCTGTGTGATCTTAAGAGGGTTGAAGATGAAAATCAATTTCATATATATTTTCTAGATTATACTCACATTCCATCTAACTTTCAAAATATTTTTCATACTATCAACTTTCTTGACCTCTTAAGTTAACAAAACCGTAACCATCTAAGAAATCTTCTCCCACTTTTTTTTAACATTTGAAATAAAATGTTAAAGAATTCTCATTATCTATTACCATACTATCAATTTGCTTTACCTTTTAAGTTAACACATCCATGATCATTAGGAAAGCTTCTCTCACTTCCTTTTAACCATAGGAACAAAATGTTAAAGAATTCTGATTATATATTCCCTACTTAAGGTCTAATAAACCATATAAATCTTATTGAACATTAATTATCAATCATTTATGATATTTTAATTTTTTTTAATATAATTGGGTTTTCTAAAATAAATTCAATAAATTATATCCAATATTTAAATTTTCGTATTAAATTTTATTTAAATTACATTTTTAAAATAAACTCAATAATGATATAAGATATTTAAATTTCCACATTAAATTGTCTTTTCATATTTTGTTTGGTAGTTACTAGATCTTAAACTTGTGTGATGCATATTGATAATAAAGTTGCCTTTCTAATTAATCACATCATTAAAATTTGGTCAAAATCTTAATAATATGATTAATCTAAAAAACAACTTCATTACTCATTATTTTTATTATTATTTTTTAATTTACAAAATAATCATAACTTTATTTTCTATTTATATTTATTTTATCATTATAGATAACAAAATAAATATATTTTATACACATAATTTTTTTGGTAAATATATATTAATTTTGTATAAACAATTCTTAAATTCATTTCAGAAAATATTCATTCCCTATCACAACTCCTTTATTATTATCTCTTACCCCCACATCTCTGATAATCAATATTCTATGGAACCATCATATTCTTTCATCCTTAATTTTAAGTCAAGCTCTTTTTATCTTCATATCAACCTTTATTTTGAAATAAAATACTTTATTGTTATCTTTTACCCCAAATCTCTGATAATCAATATTCTATGGAACAATCATATTCTTTCATCCTTAATTTAAGGCAAGCTCTTTTTATCTTCCTATCGACCATTATTTTGAAAT
Source organism: Pinus tabuliformis (assembly GCA_031772625.1). Taxonomy (NCBI): domain Eukaryota; kingdom Viridiplantae; phylum Streptophyta; class Pinopsida; order Pinales; family Pinaceae; genus Pinus; species Pinus tabuliformis. Next base: position 1,354,751,970 of record CM062804.1, read on the forward strand.
AAAATACTTACATCTATTCACAACTAATTATTTTCTTTTTAAAAGTCATATACGTGTTTTTATCAACATCATAAATTAAGGGATTTGTATTTTAGCACTTGGTTCCTTTACTAAAAACCATTTATAAAGTGAATCTACAAGGCTTGTTTGCACTATAGTAAGGTATGTAAAAATAATTTGAAGGCAAATAAAACCTAAATCAAGAATTTAAAATTTACTTCAATTGAAAATTTATAAAAGGGTTAAAAACTACCTCAATGGAGGGATTTTCAAGTCCTTAATTGAGACGCTTTGAAACCTATGATAGAGCTTTAAACTTAAAGATCGAACCTTCCGTACTTTTCTGCAGGTTTTCGTAAAGTTATAACTTTCACTTCCATGGAACGTGGAAAACCTACACCTTTCCATTGAATGTGGAAAACCTAATGGATATATTATTGAATAGTTTGTTCAATAACATATTATTATCACAATTTAATTTTATTTTATAAAAATTTAAAATTATTTTTTTTATCACAATTACAAAATGTTTGGAAATTATGTATATATATAATTAAAATATTTTATTTAATATATATATATATATATATATATATATATATATATATTTGTTTTTTCATTTAAAACAAGAGCCACATGGTGACATGTCACTGCTTATTTGTATACATGATTCATGTGCATCTAGTTTTTAGTTCATTTACTTATGACGTTATGTTTAAAGGAGAAAATGAACTTGTAGCTCTAGTTCATATATACAAAGAATGTTTAGATCTAAGTAATTGCTAAAAAAACAAAAAAATTGAAACTAAAACCAAACTATTCCATTTTAGGTTCTAATCTCAACATATTGAATATTAGTTTCTAAATGTACTTTTATTAATTGTTGTTAATTGAAAAAAGCATGGTGTTTTCATAACATCAGTTTTTTTTCTTTTTTGAGCTCATTCTATTTTTATTGGTGTATATTTAGATGGAATGAGAAAACAATTTTATTTTGCAAGTATTACTTTTAGCTATATTTTTGCAAAAAGACATTTGTGTGGTTGTTTTTATGGTTTAATTGCTTATTGATTTTTACAGTTATTAGTTTGACATTTGACATTTCCTAATTTGCTAAAAGAAATAAGTAAACAACTACAACAATTTGACATTTGCTTCACTTTGCATAATATCAACAAACAAGAATAGATAGTAGAAAATGATATTTGCTAGTTATTAGTTTTTAGAAGTTTTGTTGTCTATGTCATAGTCTCACCAAAGGTTCTAGTATGAGTTGCATTGTAAAAAAAATGTACATATGTTGTAATATTTGGAATAACAAAACAAAGAGGTGTTTGATTCTGACGACATGGATTGTAGAGCTAAGAATGGATAATTCATGGTAGGGATGATACAATTTATTGTGCAAAGAAGTAGGTTGAACTTGACGATAGGCATTAAAGGCTTAGTGCTCCATGAAGTAAGGAAGATGGCTCGTGAAATGAAATGGCCGTAGGAAAATATTCATGCTCATGCTTGTCTGAAATAATACAAGGAGAAAAAGGTAACAAAATTATGGATTGATTGTAAGACCAAGGATGGAGTTGTAAGGGATGGACATAAAACATGCTCTGAAAGGAAAAAAAAACATATGGAAGAGACAATGTTGATACAGTTCAAGATTCAGTTTTACTGCAGAAAAGAAACATAAATATCGTATGATTACAATTTTCAATTAATGGGTTATGTTGCGTTCTCATTGTGATAAATATAGATAAATTGCAAGTGGACTATGTGTTGATTTGAATATATCTGCAATGCAACTGTGAATCGATATTTTCCTAATTTGTATATCGATTTTGGTTAGGATTATGCACGTGCACATGTGTCCTATGGTTTCATGAAAAAAGTAAATAATTTATTATAGTAAACAATAGTAATTGCATAGTGTTTGATGTTTAGATTAAGGAAGAATCCCATAACAATTTTTTGTGAATGCTTAATGATATCATGAAAAAATCAACAAATGAAGTTAAGAACCTCAACGATTGATTCAAATTGAAAAACAAGTTCATTTAGAGCAATTAGGTTCTGAGATTCTTTATATTAATATACAAATATACACTTGATATGATTTGTTTGACAGAGACGCTCAATGTGTACAATAAGATATATGTTTACAAAATAATGTTGTGAAATATCAAACGAATGTACTCATGATGATTATGTCTTTCTATAGTGCTTTTACAGGCTTTAGCCTTTATTGTGAACGAGCCTCCATTCCCTCCACACAGAACTTGGCAATGAAGATCACAAGTCTTTGCAAATGGCCAAATGCCTCGGCAACTCATGAATAGTGTCGAGGAGCTACTGAAAGAGTTCACGAGCATTCTAGAATAGTTGGTGTGTGGCAAGTGAGTTGATAGTCCGATGTAAGGTGGCTCCAAGATTCTATCAGATAAGAATTGCAGAAGCGTCTATGCCACCATGCGAGGAATTTGCTACCCGAAGGCAAAGACCCATAAGGGGTAAGACCATGGATCGTCTTATTCTAGATTTGACAGAATGGAGAGGTGCTAGTTTAGATCTATCAACTGAATGAATTCCTGGGAGAAACCCCAAATCAGGAGCATTAGCTAGAGGTAGTTCATGCAGCAACGACCTGGTTTTTAAGCACAGTGCAAAAATGTTGACTAAAGACTATACATGGTTCAAAGCCAAAGGGCCATGGCACAGTCATTCTGGAAAAATAAGAAAGGATGTTCAGTGTGGAGAAAAGGGAAAAAATGTTGAATTTATATAAATAATTAGATAAGTCTTATCTTGTTATAGTTAGGAATACAGGCAGGAAAACTTGTAATTGTTCATGCATGATTCTCCTATTGTACAATTGCAGATCACACATGTAATATCTGCATGGTTCAAGCAACGAAGTGGGTAACGAAGAGTTGGGAGGACAGAGTAATAATTGCATCAAAACATATGAAATGTAATGCCAAAAGCCATTTAGTTCAAGGTTGGGTGGTTGGGCCGTATTCTTGGGTCGTATTCATTTGTAGTCACTCCGAGTTGCTATTCATGTGGTCAGGAGGTCTTATTGTCGGGAGGTTATATTTTTTTAACATTATTTTTGGATTTGATGTTTGACATAGTATTGGGTTGATTGCAAAGTCGGGATGTTGAACAGGCGGGAGGTCGGACAATCAACTGTTTTTTTTTTGTTTTATGACACTTATTATATCACGAGCTTGATTATACCATACTTGAGAAGTTTCATTAGGTCGGGTAGTTTAGCAGCCAAAAAATGTTGAGGTCGGAAAGTTTAGTAGCTTGATGGTCGAGCAATGCTGAGGTTTGGAGGTTAGGTAGTTTGAAAATCGAGCAATACTAAGGGTGGGAGTTCGGGAAATTATTTATAAAAATCATAGTCACTTAGGGTTCTAAAGTGGTTGGTCAGAAGGTTGGGTCATTTGATAGTCTAGTGGTATCATTAGATCAGTAGTTTCACAATCAAGCATTGTCAAGTCGGGAAGTAGGGTAGTTTGAGAGTCGGAGATGTTAACGTTGGAGGTCCAATCGATTATTTATAATAAAAAAATCGTAGTCACTTCTTGTTGGTAGTCAAGCGGTCGTAAGGTTGCATAGTCAAAAGGTCGTCTTTCTTTTCTACAAAATTTTTCCATATCAGACTTGTGACTTAAGTTACAAAAAAAAATCATTTTTTCAAGGCTTTTGTTTTATTCATTTTGTGATGAAAAAAAAAAATATTGCAAAACAAGCAAATAAAGGAGACTTGAATTTCAGTAACTAGATCTGAAAGTATGAAAAGAATAAGATTATTGTTGGGATTGTCACGTTTATTTTTTTGTGAGCCGAATTTGCAGTTGGAAGGCCAGACAATTATACGTTTTTATTTTATTTAATGGTCTATTTATTCTATATTTACTTGGAGAAAACCATAGTTAGGTGAACTCATCTGCTTAGGTATTTTCATGGTCTGACAATTCAGAGGTTAGTAGGTCAGCCTAACTATTTATTAAAAAAATCATGGTCAGTTCAAGTTCCTTGTTGTGTGGTCAACAACTTATATTTTGTTTACAATTTCTTTCTGCAACCAACCTGCGACTTAAGTGTTCAGGAAAAAAAACTATTATTTAAGGCCTTTGTTTTAATTGATTTTATGACACACAAAGGGAAAAAAGAAACTTGTTGTAAACATGAGAACAAGAATCTGAATTATCCGGTGAACATTTAGATTATAAGTTTCATACCAAATAATTATGTAACACATAGATATAAAAGACTAGATTTTCCTCTATTCAACAGGTTGCAAAAAGACTTTAATTTTTTTTTTCCCCTTGGAAAAAGTCGTAATTTTATTCAAATTGATAAAATTACATTTTGTAGATGCTAGAGGCATATTCAGATGGCTGTACCTGTATTGACAGGCAGCAAACATAGATAAAAACACAAAATAGTAGATGACAGTTCTTGTAAAGACAGGAAGCTACAGAAATAGAGAAAATAAATGAGAATATGAAAGCTGGTCCAGCATGACTAAACTTTTCTTCCCTTCTTCTTCTCCACACGTCGCCAACCACCGGTGTCGGGAGTGGAAGTAATAATGGTTAGCTGATTTTCTATTGGGATCAGTTTTAGTTCTTTGTCAGATTCAGAGCCCTCTGATCCATGGATTCGTTGATGCCGCTTATTTCCATTTGTGGCTCTTGTTGCAGACTTGTTAAGTGAGGCCCCAAGTGAGTAGTTGTGGCATTCTCTCCCTGTGTATATGTCTGTCTCATTTGATAATCAGGTTCTGTCTGGGTCTCTGTAGGCTCCTCATTTATGTCTTCTTCTTCCAATGGGTCGGTGTGCTGCCAGCCTTTAGGCTTTTTCTGCTGTTTCTTGTTTCTCCTGGGGTCCTTTCGAGCAGATGGGCAATCATATTGGAGGTGCCCTGTTTGCATGCATCCCCTGCACCGGAATGCTGTGTTCTCATAGTCAAGTTGTTGTATCCATTGTGAATTATTGAAGTTCAGTGTGATGTGGTCAGGTAGTCCCTGACTCAAATCCACTTCTACACATATTCTGGCGAATGTGAATATTCCCCTGATAGCTCTGTCTTCATCCATCTTTAGGTATTTCCCCAGAGTATTCCCAATAGCAGCTAATACTTTTTGATGCCAAAAGTGTAGAGGCAGGCCATGTAGCCTTACCCACACAGGCATCGTAGAGACTTTCATTGTGTTGGCGTCGAAATCAGAAAACCAGGGGGTGAGAAAGAGGCCAGCACTGCCCCAGAACCAAGGCCCCTGTTTGATGATGCTGTCTCGTTCTTGTTCTGAGTTGAATCTAACTATGAAGTACCCTTTGGGGCATAGGTAAATTTCACAGTTTGTAGTCCATGTTGTATAGATCCACTGGTGCAGGGCATCTGATTTTGGCCAGAAACCATTGAATCTACAAATAACTGCACTTTTAGATAGATCAGAGTATAGACTGGTTACCTCAGGCATGGAGACTAATAGCGTTGGTGATTCTGGTTTTTGTTCAACGATGTAGGGTCCTGGTAGCTCTGTTGGTGGAGCTGCTTTATTTTTCATTTTTCCCCTCCTTTCACTGCATCCCGAAAGGAACTTGCATTTTTAGAGCTGGTCCCTGTGCTTCCACCTCGCAGTCGGAGATTGAGAATAATGGTTGAATCCTTGGTGATGCCGTAGTGCTGTAGAGTATGGTTGTCCTGCAGACTGTAACCTGAGTATATGAGGTTTTGAAATTGTGCTGGGGTTCCAAGGTGACCCTGGATCTCTATTTTTAACGCATTGATGCTCATTCCTTTACTGAGCTGCATGCATAAGTGTTTGCCCTCAATCGATTTGATGAAAATCTGGATCGGGCCTGCGTCCATACGGCTTAGATCGGTCCTGAGGATACCTCGTTTTATTGGATCTGGCTGTTTCTCTTTGAATCCCGATGGATCTACCCTTACCAATTCCTGGTTCACTGGTTTGTAAGCCAGATCTGGCGGGATAATGGCAGATCCAGGGTTTATATCTCGTCCCACAGTGTGAGAGAGACGTCCACCTCCAAACAACCATTTTCCGGGTGCTATCTTAGCAGATCCGATATGTAATTCGGCAGATCCAGCGCACCCAATAGAGATATCATGCGATCTGCGTGTGCCAGGTCCAGACACTTTGCCGTTCTCATGTTCCATTGCGCCCTTGCAATCTTGTTTTAGATCTGCTGCTAGATCCCTGATCTGGGTACTTTGCATCCATCCAGTCAAATGGAGGCAGGGGTTTTCCTGTATACCAAATATCTTGCTCAGGGGGTTCTTCGTAAGGGTTGCCCATGCCCTGTCCAGGAGGTCCATCGTGAGAGCGTAATCGGGTACCGTTGCCGGCCGGTTCTTCCATGAGCCGCACAGTTGATTGCAAGAATACACAGCTACCTGCGGATTCTGGTGAAATCCGTCCTCTGCATGCTCGGCGGTGGCGTTGTAAACCCTAGCGCTTGATGCCATTGCCGTTCTCCCTGCAAAAAGACTTTATTGTATGGACAGTGGCAATTATTTTCTTGACTCTCAGTTCTATTATTGATATCATAATCTATATGTTATATGACACCACAAAGTTTTCTTAGAATTTCAGTAACTCATTCTCAAAGCTTATATTCCATGTCTATTTGTGTTCACATTTATATATAGTAATGAATGTATATCTAGTTACAATTGTATTCAAATAAAAATGCTTAAGGAAATTGAATACAAGAACATAGTGTAGCAAGGAAACACAAATGTTGAATCTATTTTAGCTGCCTATCGTGCAGAAACATATTGTAGTTCTTATATGACAAAAATGGATCGCTCCATTATAATTTCATTTAAACCAATTGGGAAAAAATAGTATGTCTTGTTGAGACAAAAAAATTGAAGCTATTTGTAGACTTGGAATCAAATTGCCAAGTATACAACAAATTTCAAGTGGAAAATAAATGCACATTGTTTTGTGTTTGTATTTGTATTCAGTTGTTAGAAGAACGATTTTTAGGAACAATGTTTGTGTTGGAGAATTAACATATGTTCTGAAAAGACCTACTTTGTCAGAACAACAATCTGATATCTCTAAGTTCTCTAGTTGCAGTTGTATTCAGTGCTAAATACTCGACACACATGAATACAAGAACATAGTAATTAACAGAGAAGGTTTTGAGAAAATGTGCAAGTATTTCGCCAATTCCTTGTGCTAGCTTTTTGTATAATAACTTTTCTATTGGGACCTTGGGCATACTGAGTGTGAAACTGAGGTTAAACATAGAATTCGTTGTCATGTTGTGCTTCATCTTATAGTGTCGGGTGGATAAATCGTTCTTGCGAACAAGAGTGGTCTCCCTAGTATCTATGGATATCTAGCGACAAGTAGACCAAACAAATTCTATCTTTCTCTAAATATGCGATTTATAAATAAAGGTTAATAGGTGTTTTAGGCCTACCTCGGGTCCAGTGCTAGTTTGTGGAAGCCACACACCGTTTGTCCAAATGAGTTCCCTTTTTGAAGAATTTGCAAACACAAACAGGCACACATATCAAATAAACCATATTTATCATGATGATCAAGGAATTCATGAAATAAACCATAGAAGACAATTTATTAAGAAAAATGAATCTGATTTTATAAAATTTAATCAAAGAAGAACTTTACAACCTTGGTGCCTTGATGTTGTACAAGCTCCTCCCAGGGTCCAGCAAGAATCTCCTCTACTTTGACAAGCTTCACTCTCTTCCCAAAGAAGCCAAAAGGTATGTAATCTCTCCTCTCAAGCTTAACTAGGAAGTTTCCATTCCAATAGCATTTACCCTAAAAAATGTTTAGCTTTTCAACCTCTCTAGCAACTAGCCCAATGCCTCAATTTATAGAGCAGAGGAGGGAAGTTACCAGGTCCACCGTCAAAGGGCTAAGTCCTCCTTCAAAGGGATAAGCTCCTCTCATCAAGGGGTTAGCTCCTTTAGTTATGGGATGCATGAACCACCTAGGAGCGAAGCAACCATGTCAAGATTCCTTCTAGAAGTGTCCAAAATTAACCCAAAGTGAGTTTTTAAGAATAAACTTGCACCTTTTTGACTTTCACAAGGGTCTGCACCCAATCCTTTAGAGACAGAGCGGGCAGTTCCGCAGGTAACATGACCAAGGGGTGCGGGACCGCAGGTAATGGTAAGAGAAAGTGCGAAACCAAAGTTTTATTGGTTTTCAAAGACTTTCTCTCATTTTTAAAGCTTGACATGAAGAGCTGAGGTTTGAGACTTGCAAAGGAGGACAATATGAGTGGTGATAGACTCATACTCACTGCAGAAAGTCATGGTGACAATATTTTGTGTAACATATAGGCATATCAATTTTCATGGACATAATGACACACATAGATAACAAGAGACAACAGTGAAATGAGAACTAGTACAATGTATCTTTGTTGAGAAAAGTTGTACATTAGTGCTCAAAAGAACAATACATTTAATGTGCGATATACAGCAATAAACATTTTCACAATAAATAGAAGAGTGTGTTATATTATATGTATTATCAATTTGAAAAGGGATCAAGGTACAATTATGACTGCAACAATTGATTCTTTGCATTTAATTTAAATAACCAGTTGTTGACAGGTGGAAAAAATCCTCTTCGAAGAAGTCAATATGTGCTCAATCGAAGTTCCAAATGTGTTTTTTTCATATGCCTTTATAGCACCTGTAACAAAGGTACCGATGTTTATCTAAAGCTAAAACTAAACTAAGATCTACATTTCAATCGAGACATTGATGGCCATGAATATAATATTTTACAATATAATCAAAATTATGTATCTAGAAATTTTGCCCACTTTTGTTACATAGCACAATAGATAGTCTAGCTTCAATAACTAAAGCAATTGGCCCTTGCAAATGTGCATATCAATTCTCACTTGGACACTTTGACATATTGTTCCAAAGTCTTTTACATTATGCATGTATCAATATCAATTATAAATGCTCATTTAACCAATGATTTAATCAATCTAAATACCGGAAATTAAAGGGCTTAAATGAGCATAACACTGCACATAATATCTTGAAATTTAAATTCCTTATTTTATTTGAATTCACAAGATTAAACAAATAAGTTTTGGCTAAACTTTTAAATAAAAACTTCAAAAATATTATTGGATTTTGATACTACCCACTCAGTTTTTTTGGTATTTTTTGGAATATTTACACATGCATGATTTAAAGTTAGTCAATAACAACTTCTATGTCATAGAGAAGAGAAAATTTTCATACATTTTACTATTGTATTACAATGATCAACTAGGAATAAGTGAATTTACAATTCTTTAATTTCTGATTATAAAAGAATGTAAATTGCAAAGTTTTCACAAGGAATATTAAACACAATTATCAAACACTCTCTCAGAATCAAACAACACAAGTCGTAGAATAAAATCAGGGGAATTTATTAAGTAATTAAAGTCATGTACTGACATAAATGCCACAATTCATTACACATGAGCACTGAAAATGGTATTGAAAAAGGATGGCGTTTCAAAATTGATTAAAAACATTCAAGTGTGCAATCTTCACTGATACTGGATCCTTTGCATGAATGCATAAAAGTGTATAAATACTGAAACATAATAAAATAAAATAGGCATTAGAGCGCTAAAACCAATAGTTTTTGTGAAACTAAAGACTGAATTCTAAAATGTTGTATGTTCCATTGAAACTTGGCAGGTGAGTAGGGATCTACTACTCGTCTTCAGAGTCTTCGTAATTGATACTAAGTAGCAATTCTGGGCCATGTACTTCAATAGAAGCTTCCCATTGTGAATATAAGTTGTACAATGCAGGGAAACAAGTGAGAGGAAACTAATTGATGTTGATATGATAGATGATAATTAATGCTTGTGCCTCTAGGCTTCTTCCTCTGAAATTTGACCTCAAACATGGTAATTAGTTTGATTTGCACAAAAGGTAGTTGCAAATTTTTTTGGAAACTTTGTTGTGTCCAAAATGTAACGTTTTTTATTTCTACCTGGTCCTTGGCAATGAGATCTTCTGTTGGCTGGTTTAATTCTCCTAGAACTACTTCCTTTAATGACTTGTTTTCTTGATAGGTCAAATTCTTCTCTAAAGTGTGTTCCTTTTTCCTAAATTGATAAACATTGCTCATATGACATTTGTATGCATTCTATGATTTCTTTTTTCTCTCTCCCCCCACATCTTAGTGAAGAAAGAATCAATCTTTTGTCTCTCTTAGAAACTCTTGGAATTTTAGTAGATTGAAATTTTTTTCCTAGTCAAGTATAAAGAGAAACTTGATTTGAATTGATTTGTCTTAGTCTACCAATGAATCAATTCTTTCACTTAAATATTTAATTACTTGGTAAACCATTTTGATTGTATCCATTTTTTATAGAACCTTGATTGTTTCTTCCTTAGAATTAGAAAAAATTGTAAGGAGTGATCTTTGAAGATATCAGGACTCTGTATTGCCTCTTGATTCTCATTCACTTTATATTTAGGAGATTCAATTTCTTGTTGCAAATCTATGACTATAATAGAAAAATTGTTTTCTACTTCTTTCTTCTTGACACCGGTTTGATCTTCATGTAATCTTCTCAATTCTTGAATCTCGTGTCCATGATTTTCATTCACTTGTTCCGATTGTTTCTGAAAATGTTTTTGCACATTTTCTTTTTGTATAGTAAATTCTTGAATTAAATTAGCAGAATGTCACTGCCATTTTTCTTCACTTAACAATTCATTTTTCTCGAACTATTCCTCCAAAACTTTAATATTCTATAAACAATAGTCTATGAAGCTACAAGCTCATTCAAATGATATTGATTGTAATTGAAAAAAGCTCCTAAAGCTTCAGAAGGTTACTGACCTTTGTCCTTTACGTCAGCATGAGACTTCCAGGTGAATTCAGATACATTTTCCACATTATCATGTTTTTGTTTCTTTTTTCTTTAGACAATTGATTTTCTTTGAATATTAAAATAATAATATGTCAAATATGGAATATTGTCTGCAATTGGCTCTCATTTTCCTTGGTACTTGTTTTAGTAGATACCTATTTTTCTTTCTCCTTAGGTACTTCCATTTCTTTGACTTCTGCACTTTCTTGTTTCTCTTCCTCTGTTTTCTCAAGAGAATTAATGACAATAATTTCCTGTTCAGTTGTTTCTTATTTTTCTAGAGTCTTTGCTCTTCATGTAGGTACTTGTTCCTCTTTCATATTTTGTATTGATGTGAATTCAACTTCACCTATGATAAAAAAAAACCTTCTAATTGTTCAATTTCTAGCTCTTTTCCCTTCTAAGAAACAATAGAATCCTCTAAATTGAGTTTATTGAAACTAAATTGCAAAAATTCAGTAGATTTTAACTCTTGGAATGGAATGTTTAGGTGTAGAGCCTTTTCCTTTAGAAGAAAATTATACAATCCTATCTAAATTCTTGCAATTGTCATCTTGATTCAATATGTAGGACTTTTCCTCTTTGGAAAACTTGCTGAAAATCATCAATGCATAACAAAACCTCATCGAAAGGTGGTTCCCAATGTATAAAAAATTTAATATAACTAACCATTATATAATGATTTCAAATGAAACCTTAAGGATCATAGTTATAATGGGGTAGAGTAAATAACCAAATCTCCTCAAGCTCTTTGGCTCATATGATTTCATACCCTTTGTGTCAGATATTAATGTCACCAAAATTTATTGGGAAAGTAGGAAAAAATAGCTTGATCAGCCACTTCCCTGAAAGCAAGTATTTTCGGAATATATCGGGGTAGAATATGGGGACCAACTTCGCTACCAAAAACTCTGATGTAGGAAAATAATTATTCAACAAACCACTAACCTATTGATTCTAAGCCTTCTTTCAGATTATTATTTATTACGGGAGGTATTATTCCAAATGGGACTTGATGCAAAGGAATCAAAATATAGCAGAAAATATCATAAAAATGGTATTTAAAATTAGATTCCCATATAATAGGAGCATAATTTTGAATTGCTAGTTGCTAGTCAGATGGGTAGTTCCATTTCATGATCAGAAAAGGGATCGATGAAATAATAACATCTGACAAAAGGCAAACATACAAAAAATATAATTGAACTACGAATGAGATAAGATTGACAACTTCACTATATCTATGATATTTTGTGACAACATGTCAACCCAGTTTAGGCATTTCGCCTCATTTGAAATGTTATCGATTATTGGATTCCATTTAATTTTACAGTGATGATTGGAATATTTTTCTATCCTAAATGCAACTTTTCGAAAACAAAATGATTTTGAATTTACTAAGATGCATTTATATGAATTATGCTTTTGTTTTCATTTTGAATGATTTGATGCACCTAATACAATTTTTTAGCTTTCAATCATTGAAAAATGTGATCTATGTTGAATGATGAATCTCAAAAAGTAACTTTTCAATGCAACTAATCTAATGCATTTACACAAAAAGTAAATTTCCAAGTACAAGCTAAAGCAAATGCAAAAAGATGTTTTCAATGATTTCCACAGAAAACAAGACTCAACCAATCAACAAAACAAGTTTCTCAACGACACCAACAAGCAGCAAGTGATGACCAATTGACTAGAAAACATAGAATTTAGTCAGATTTCACTTCGAAGCCAATAAGACAAATTTTGCAAATTAATCAAGGAAACCAATCAAAACATTGACAAATCTAAGCATACAGGATAGGAGAAGACCTTAGGGGCCAAGAAAAAATGGATTCTATGAAAGAAATTTAAAAAATTCTCATATTCAAGGATCATCGATACTTTACATACCCAAACCTCCGATTATCGCTACTTTGCATAGGAAAACCCACGATGGCATCACTACTTTGTATAGAAAAAGTAGTGATGATTTCAACACGACCAAAAAACAAATATTTTTTTTTTCATTGTGACTGTAAAGGTAAAAACCACAATCATCTTGACTGTAAAGGTAAAAACTGTGATGCCATCATCACTGTAAAGGTAAAACTCGGGATGGGAGAGGAATATGGGAAAATACTAAAAAGATTCCAAGAAACAATTTAGACTTAGCACTCTAATGCAGTAATGAGTGATGGTATAAACCCAGACTGTTGCAAACAAGCTGAAAAATCGATGGTTTGTCAAACTGGTCAAAAGAGCAAGGTGAAAGATTGGATGGAAAGGGTCATAGGTTGCCTAGTGGAGTTTCCATTTTGTTGACAAGGTTAATCCTCTCTACGTACATAGATTATCCCTCTAGCCGAATGAGTGGGTCTAGCAACTGAAGTGAAAATCAAGTAGACATCTTCCTAGATTATAATTGAAAAGCAGAACAAAAGAGATGACCTACCCAGTTCTGATGCTAATCTGATTTCCTTTGTGAGAGCCTCGAAGCGCTTGTATCACAAACTTGTTGCTGCTTCTTTCAGTGCTTATGTACCTGCACAAGGGATCAAGAGGCAACAAATCATGCCAAAAGCAATAGAAAATCCAATAATAACCTACTTAGCTGATCAGTGAATGCCAAGATAATACATATATGAACATATATATTTTGGGAAGATGATCCAGCAGTTGTATATTACTTAAAGAATAAAGGGAAGCTTACAACCATAGCCTTGATGTTAAAAGGCTCTCCTTGAGTGGTAATCCATGTACAAGCGAAGAAACTCTCCAAACACTCCTTCTCCAAGTCTAATGAATAGCCTCTAAGCACAAGCTTAGCATAGGGGTGCAAATGGACATAGTTCAACCTAGCCTCTAACCTAACCAACCATTTGGGAATGGGAGAGGATGAATTTATAGACTAGGAGAGGGAGTTAGGACTTCTCCAAAGATACGATCAAGCCCTCATCTTAAGGAGGTATCTCATAGGGATATGACAAAGAGGTTAAGTTGGGAGAGTTCGACCTCATCTACGTCAAACAACCTCTAGCTCGCTGCTCTGGAAGTCTCTAGATCATGAAGCTTCTCATCCACTTTGGGAAAATTTCCTTTTCAGGATCATTGCAGGTATACAAGTAAACAAAACGATGCCATCATGAGTCTGGCATAGTGCAACATGCGACCATCCTAGTTTTTAGCCTCATAAGAGCGATGATGCTCAAATTAGGGTTAAGGAGCTATTTCCTTCAGGAAAATCTCAAGGAATTTTCCAGTCAATGTCTTAGGAAGGCTCTGAACTGCATATATTAATGAGTACACTACATTATGGTCATGTTTTGGGCACTTCGGGGTATGTCATAGGGAAGTGCAGGAGGTGTGACAAAATATTATGTAATAGATGCCCCCTAAAGCATGAAGGCAGAATGGGGAGTGATGGCTGAGATGCTTTTTGAGCTCTTGCAAGGAAGAGGACACATACTGTCAGGAGACCTGTAAATCAAGGATGTATATACATATACTTATCTTATGTCAAAACATGAATCCACGGTATGGACGCAGCGATCCGAATAGTAAGGACCATATGAAGGGATCTATGGTATGGGCGCAACCATCCAATACAAAAGGATCATCGTAAATGTAAAGTTGCATGATATCGTCACAACCATCCATATAGAAGAAACATGTATACAATCATGAACAATACATAACTCCACGCAGCCTGAGTTATAATAGACAAAACTCAGGGTCTTGCGCTTCATCCCAACCTGATCAAAGTACAAATTCTAACATGTGAATGAATGTGTTGCAGTAGAAAATGCTAGAAAACCACCTGATTAGCGTCCATTGATGTAGACCGTTAACAGGCGCGAGAGGAACCACCCATAATGACAATTGCTCTCAAGGTACGACAATAAAATCCATGAATGTGATAACGAAGCTGAAGTCAAACACTCATGGAATCACCTGATCGAAGGCCAATAGTGAGAACACGTCATCGAATGCGAAGAACTTGCCATTAAGGCATGCAAGATCTAAGGTACTAAAAGGGAGTTTCTAATTCATCTTCCTAGGTAATGAGCTGAAGTCGAAAGGAAGTGACCCGTCGAAGGAGAGTCATAATGATTCCCTTATCATCGATGCGAAACAAGGAATAAAGTGGAATAATATTCAAGACTGTAGCAATGAATCAAACAATGTATAAGTAAATAATTGTAGATTAGACCTCTCTTGAACATATTGGCGACACGACTCCAGAGTTTGGCATCATTTGACTCAACATAGGACCAAGGGTCATAATGACAAAGTGGAATAGTCAAATGAGAGGAAAAATGGATTACCCAAACTCGGAAAGACAAGTTACTAAGTGAGGATAGTAGAAGAGTGTCATGTTTAAGATCAACATGCTGCCTATACAAAGGATGTTTCATCTTCACTTTTCCCCTGCTATTGCTAGTGAGTACCTATTTATTTTTACACAAGCTTGAAGAGGATACCATATGCTTGTCATATAAGTTCATCCTTCAGATGAATCCATCCTAGTAAGTTTTACGAGCCCAAGGAAGGAGAAGCTCAGTCTCATCATGGTGATGAGTCTTTCATCATAAAATTTTAATGATTCTAACATAAGACAAACTTGATATCTTTTTATATTTAGAAATTTGAAAAAGAGACAAAAAAATAAAACTCTGTCAAGTCCCTTTTTGTAATTTGTCTCTTGAATCTGAAAAGATAGAAAACAATATTCGAGAGAACCTCCTAGTCATGTTTGACTAAGATGTTCCTTTTTCGTACAATAGTCTATCTGGAAAAGGGTTAAAATTCTACTGAGTAGATGTCAATTCATTTACTTTGATGAGTTTGAAATGACAAGTACTCGACAATATTTTCATATTTTTGGAGTCTGAAAAGAGCTGAAAGATGGTCCTCCACCTGGAGGAACAAGTGGTATGAAAGAATATCATACTAGTTTTGGTCATGACAGAACTGCTAAAAACATGTAATGGTCAATAGACTGGTTAATAAGATCACTCATCGTAGATGTTCCTCAGGAACATGCAAAACAACCAAGTGAAAGCATATGATTAGCCAAAGAGATGGTGACAATGGAATGAAGAAACCAAGGATCATTTGGAAAAAATAGGCTGATAAAAGTGGAAATCACGAGATGTAAAGTGGGCATGGTTTCATTTTTCACAACCTTGAAAAAACTATGCTTGAATTTGGTTTTACTTTTACACAATCTTGAAACAAAAATAAACTATGCTTGAGATAAGCTTACATGCCCCCCGCATAATGACTCAATTCGAGGTACATGGCCCCAAGCTTCATTTCATTCACCTAAGTGGATGGAAAGAAGGTTCACTTACAAGATCAAGTGAAAGACTCGACTGGGATTTTACAAGATCTAATCAAAGACTTGAATTGGAAGAGGATTTGTTTGATTTTTTAAGGAGCTTGACACAGGAAAAGAACCATGCTCATGACACCTTGTTTCATTTTTTACCGAGCTTGACACAAGTAAAAGAACTTTATTCATGGATACCTATTTCATTTTTTAATGAGGTTGACATAATAAAATAATTATCCTCATAACCTATTTCATTTTTTAACGAGGTTGACATAGTAAAATAACTGTCCTCATATCCCTTGTTTCATTGTTTTTAATGAGCTTGACACAAGATAAGGAACTATGCTCCAAATCCCTTGTTTCATTTTTTAAGGAGCTTGACACAAGACAGGGAACCATGCTCCATAGGTCCTTTGATCACATACCAAAAGAGGTCATGGCTTCCAAGAGGTTCTCATCATATGGGAGAACACCACTTTGGAAGGGATACATTTCTAGGGAACCAAATGAAAAATCGGGCTTCAATGCTCCTAGTACATGGTGTACTACATCACCTACTAGATTATCAGTAGATGTGGGCATGGGACAGGTGGCCACATAATTAACCTGTGGTGAGGGTGAGATTTCTTGCACATAAGAACCATTTAGGGATGATGGTTGAGTGGGAGATGATTCAGGACCAATGAATGTAAGCTGATCAATGATCACAATGCTTCCTTTCATGTGGGAAACACATCACTCGAAAGAGAGAAGAAACAAGACCTCACATGACATAAACATAGTCACGACCAAGGAGTAGACTAAAATGTAAATGACCTTGGACAACCATCATGTCTATATCGAAAGAATTTCCTCCCAAAGTAATAAAATACTTAGGAAGGATACATAACGATTGACTAGTTCCTCTGTTAAAAGCTAACAGATTCTGGGTGACGGGGACAAGCTCGCGAGAACCTAAATCTTGCCAGCAGTTGAGGACAAAATGCTAATAGATGTGCCCTCGTCTATGACTATTCCAGGTACAGCTATATGGTAAGCCTATACTGTAATATGGAAAGGCACATAATACGAAAGATGATATCCTGCCAGTCAACTCTAATCAAAAGAAGTGACTAAACTACTTGGAGGAGTTTTTGTAGGAACGTGAGAATTGATTTCCTTCTCTATGGGAACAAGAGAAATGCTCTCATGCACTTCAGGAACAGGAGGATTTACCTCCAGTTCATTCGAAACTGAAGAAATCAGAAGAACTTGAGCAGTATGAGGTTCACTCTCTACTGGCAAGGTATGGTTAACTGAAGGTAGCGCCGAGTCTACCATTTTCTCAACCAATGGTTTGTTGAGAATGGACTCACGAGATGCACTTTCCGAGAGAGTGGGGTTGACCAAAGATGAATTGTGTTCAATCGCTCAATCAACTAGTGAAGGATCAGGGGAAAGCTTTTGATAACTAACCAGAAGACGAGATCGAGAAGCTGTAAAGTTTTCCAAATCTTTAGAAGCTTGATCCATAAGAGGACAAAGGTGAATGGGATGATTACCTTCACACAACTTAAAAGGGAATTTGACTTTTCCCTTTTTCCCATGAGCTTTACTATTACTAGTTGAGGGTTTGTCATTAGCATGATCGCTAGAGGCTGATGACAAAGGTCAATGTGAACATCTTGACCACACTTCTAAGACCTTGGTAATACTAGGACAAGTCCGAAGAGGTGGTCGCCCTTACGTAACATGCAAGGGAAGTTTACTTTCCGAGGTTGATTGGAAAATGTTTCTACATCGGTTGCATTTGCAGCAATGGCTGCTTGGTTGCCCACTTGCTTATTTTTCTTCTTCTTCTTCTTCATCCTCTTCTTATTCTTCTTACCTTCTTGGTTACTAGAATCCATAATTTCACCAGGAGAAGAGGAAGAAAGGGGTGAAGAAATAGGCGAAGAAGGCGAGGGTTCAACTTTAGGATCAAGATGAGATTGATATTGTTCAGGTGGAGGAGAACTTGGCTGAAAAGAAATTTGGACACTTAGAACCACTGAGGTCGAAAACAACCAAATTGGAAGACCAATGGTCAATCCAGGAAGGGACAACGTTGCCATATAAGGAGCACCAATATTTCCAAAAGAAGGAAAAGGACTAGGATTCCCATTAGAGGGCTTTCCTTGACTGGTAGACTCAAGAAATGTTGTGATCAATATCAACCTAATATCTAATAAGGAGTATTTCCACAGGAAGGATGTTGTTCCACGGTCAATTAATTTTAGAATTTGAAACAAAAACTTTTCCTTTTCATGTTTTAAGAGTCGAGAAAAGGACGAAAAGGTGACTCTAGTCGCTTTTGTAATTTTAGCAAGTTTGAAAGGACAAGTTCTCGATGATATTTTCAAATTTAAAGAGTCGTAAAAGATCAAATGATCGCTCAGGTGAATTTAGGTAAAAGGAGTACCAAGTAACCGTGAACTGCAATATACAACTTAGCCGATAAATTTACCAAGGACTTGACGTATGTGTAGGAAATCTCCCCGAATGGTGTGTTCAGTGTATCATGTTTACAGGGTGGTAGACTCGGCTTCCTATGGATAAAGGATTGCAACCTAGGTGGGTCTCCCTTTAAATACGTGTCGGTACGGGGAGTACAAGTCCATGCTAGCACTTCCTAATGTTGAGGTGAATGACAGATGCTAAGTTTTAAAGACATCGAAACACTTCTCTAACCTAGACCACTAGATATGATTGTTAATGTTTCAAATGATCCTTAAATTATTAGGCCCCAATACTACTAGTGTAACCCCTTATTGTTATTAGTACAACCCACTTATTATATTGATGTACCCATGTAGTGCCCATATTGTTACTATTGTGCCCCATAGAAGCCCACTATTGTTATTATTGTGCCCTTACATTATTATTGTTATGTCGGCTCAGATTATGTTATGACCCCTTAGACTCCTATATATAGAAAGGAGGTCTTTTCATTTGTATCATCCAAGAATTGCTCATTTGTGTAATGTAAAGGAGGTTTCCCCCTCGAAGAGCCTGAATTCTAAGGCGTTGATTTCTCTTTTCTATCTTTTTGTGAGTTGGTTTAATAACATTTGGTATCAGAGCTTTAGATTCTAGGGTTTCGCTGCTCCAAATAGGTCATCGTGGGATTTTCACTATAACGGTTTTTCTGCAACGTTTCAAAAGCTAAAAAGAAAACCCATTTGAGAAGAAATCACATTGAACCTCGGGTATGAATTTCAGAGCTTTTCGTGCTATATTTGTGGAGATATGATCTGAGGAAGTTGGTTTTTTTGCAGACTCCTGAATTACATTCCAAACAGGTGATCTGGGGAAAATTGTCATAACTTCCTCTCTGATCATCAGATTGAAATTTCATAAGAAGTTACAGAAAGGGGACAGAATTTAGTTTCTTGTAGATATTTTTCAGAGCAAATGGTCAAAACAGTGACACGTGGCACTTCATACAAGTTCGCTCTTCTAGAAAGGTTTATAATCAGGTCATCTTGGGATATTGTGCATAACTCTTTCTTGGAGAATCCAATTTGGATCAGACTAGAGGCATTGTAAAGAGGACACAGAGGGCTACTATAGGTCACAATTTGAGAACTTAAATATTCGAAAGTACAGAGTTACAGTCGTTTCAAGATCGTGCTCCTAAAATCAAGAAAAAGCAAGATGAAGAAGTTTGATGGCAAGGATCCGGTAAATTGGATACTGCAGATGGAGCAATATTTTGCTCTACATGGTGTACCACTGTTACAAAAGGTATATATTGCATCTTCATATTTAGAACCAGATCAATTTTTATGGTATGAAGGGCTTTGTTCTCGTAAAAAACTTGTTATGTGGTCAATTTTCACGGAGGAAATGATAACACATTATGAGGATACAAAGAGCAACACCTTCTTTAGAGCAACACCACAACAATTGGAAAGAGTAAAAAGGCTCTGTGACACAGTGGAAAGCAAAATTATGGAAACCAAGAAGCATACCCCTCAGAACTATAAAGATGGAAGTGTTGTTTCTCCTAGCCTTCCACAACCTACAAGGGTTACACCACAAAAATTGGAAGAAAAAAGAGAAAAAGGGCTTTGTTACAATTGTGATAGCAAATGCACTAAAGGTCATAAGTGTGCTGAGAAGAAATTATTTTACATAGAATATGAAGAGGAGGAAGAAAAGGATCAAGAAGCATCAAAATAATAAGATATACACCAGGACCCCACCCTAGAGAAAGAAGAAATGAATCAGACCATATCTTGTAAAGCATTGGCAAGAATTACCACTCCTCAAACTCTCAAGATAGAAGGACATATCAAGAAGAAAAAGGTGCAAGAAGTGAAAGATCACATCAAGAAAGAAGAAATGAATCCAACCATATCTTATAATTCATTGGTCAAAATTACCACTCCTCAAACTATCAAGATAGAAGGACATATCAAGAAGAAAAATGTTCAAGAAGTGAAAGATCACATCGAGCATCAAGAAGTGAATCCAACCATATCTTGTAAACGATTGGAAGAAATTACCACTCCTCAAACTCTAGAGATAGAAGGACATATCAAGAAGAAAAAGGTTCAAGCAGTGAAATATCACATCGAGCATCAACAACAAGTTCTCCAACTTTTAAAGGATAATGCCACTTCGGTGCAAAATCAAATGAAACAACATGTAGATCAACATCGTAGTCAAAAATGTTTTGATGTAGTTGATTGGGCATTTTTACTGCTACATCTCAAGCAAGCTATTTATGAGAAGGAAATGTTGGCAATACTACATGCACTTAAAAAATGGCGACCTTACTGAATGGGAAGACTCTTCAAGGATGAGGATGTGGAAGCATTGTTTTGTGCTATTTCTATTATCCAACCAGATTGGATAAACAAAGTAAGGGATGAATGGAAGAAGGATGAAGAAGTATGGCCACTTATTCAAAAGTTGCAAAAGATCCCAATTCAAACAATATTGCCAGAAATTGAAGAAGAAGGAAAAATCATATTGGAACTTGGAGCAGTCATAGAAACAAGAACCGGACAGCTACGAAATCGATCAATTTTAGAGTATCTCATCAAGTTGAAGAACTTACCCACTGAAGATCCCACATGGGAGGACAAGGATTTTATACAGAAGCATCAAGAACTACTGAAGCGTTGAGGACAATGCTTTTGAAGGAGAGGGGCATGTTAGGCCCCTATACGACTAGTGTAACCCCTTATTGTTATTACTACAACCCACTTATTAATATTGATGTACCCATGTAGTGCTCATATTGTTACTATTGTTCCCCATAGAAGCCCACTATTGTTATTATTGTGCCCTTACATTATTATTGTTATGTCAGCTCAGATTATGTTAGAACTCCTTAGAATCCTATATATAGAAAGGAGGTCTTTTCATTTTGTATCATCCAAGAATTGATCATTTGTGTAATGTAAAGGAGGTTTCCCCCTCAAAGAGGCTGAATTCTAAGGTGTTGATTTCTCTTTTTTATCTTTTTGTGAGCTGGTTTCATAACATAGATTGATTGATAGATTTTAAAGTTGATATTCAATTATGTTTTAGTTTTGAGGCTAAAACAATGTCACTTGAAAATCTATGATGCAACTACATGAGAAAAAGAAAACTTTCATTTCAATGAAAGCTATACTAATCAAGGGAAGGAATTTCAATCAATAATGCATCAACCAAAATGCATCATGCGAAATTCCTTCCACTAACTTTCACTTTCGTCTTCCAAACGCAAAATGTGAAATGAAATCTAGTCTTTCATTTCACTAAATGCAATGCCAAAAGTAAAAAATGATTCGCATTTTTCACTATCCTAAATGAAACTTTTCGAAATCAAAATGGTTTTGACTTTACTAAATGCATTTATATTAATTATTCTTTTCTTTTAATTTTGAATGATTTGATGCACCTAATACAGTTTTTTAGCTTTCAATCATTGAAAAATGTGATCTATTTTCAATGATGAATCTCAAAAAATAACTTTTCAACGCAACTAATCTGATGCATTTCCATGAAAAGTAAATTTCGAAGTAGAATCTAAAATAAATGAAAAATGATGTTTTCAATGATTTCCATAGAAAACAAGACTCAACCAATTAGTAAAAAAAGCATCTCAATTACACCAACAAGTAGCAAGTGATGACCAATTGACTAGAAACCCTAGAATTCAGTCAGATTTCACTTTGAAGCCAACGACACAAATTTTGCAAATTAATCAAGGCAATCAATCAAAACATTGACAAATCCAAGAATATAGGATAGGAAAATACCTTAGGGGCCAAGACACACTGGATTCTAAGAAAGAAATTCTAAAAATTCTCATATTCAAGGATCATCGCTACTTTACATACCCAAACCTGCGATTATTGCTACTTTTCATAGGCAAACCAACAATGGCAACACTATGTTGTATAGCAAAAGTAGTGATGATTTCAGCATGCCCAAAAATTGAAGAATTTTTTTCATCACGACTATAAAGGTAAAAACCACGATCATCGAGACGGTAAAGGTAAAACTGCGATCATCATGACCATAAAGGTAAAAACCATGATCATTGCGACTCTAAATGTAAAAATCACAATTCCATTGCGACTATAAAGGTAAAACCCGCAATGGGTGAGGAATATGGGAATAAACTAAAAATATTCAAAGAAACAATCCAAACTTAGCACTCTAAGGTAGTAATCAGTGATGGTATAAACC
This sequence comes from Pinus tabuliformis, assembly GCA_031772625.1. Taxonomy (NCBI): domain Eukaryota; kingdom Viridiplantae; phylum Streptophyta; class Pinopsida; order Pinales; family Pinaceae; genus Pinus; species Pinus tabuliformis. The sequence goes on from CM062804.1 coordinate 1,354,774,933, forward strand.
GAGACTAATGCAAACAAGCTGAAAAATCGATTGTTGGTCAAACTAGTCAAAAGATCATGATGACATATTGGATGGAAAGGGTCATAGGCTCCTGAGCGGAGTCACCATTTTGTTGACAAGGTTAATACTCTCTGCAGACAAAGATGATCCCTCTAGCCCAATGAGTGGGTGTAGCAACTGCAGTGACAATTAACTAGACATCTTCCTAGATTATAATATAAAAGTAGAACGAAAGAGATGACCTACCTCGTTCTGATGCTAATTTGATTTTCTTTGTTGAGAGCCTCGAACCGCTTGTATCACGGACATGTTCCTGCTTCTTTTAGAACTTATGTACTTGCACAAGTGATCAAAAGGCAACAAAGCATGCCAAAACTAATAGAAAATCCAACAATAACCTACTTAGCTGATCAAGGAATGCCAAGCTAATACATACATGTTGGGAATATGAACCAGAAGTTGTATATTATTTAAAGAATAAATGGAAGCTTACAACCATAGCCTTGATGTTGAAAGTCTCTCCTTGAGTGGTAATCCAAGTCCAAGCCAAGAAACTCTCCAAACACTCCTTCTCCAAGTCTAATGAATAGCCTCTGGGCACAATGTCAGCATAGGGGTGCAAATGGACACAGATCAACCGAGCCTTTAACTTGAACAACCATTTTGGAATGGGAGAGGATGAATTTATAGACTCAGTAAGGGAGTTATGACTTCTCCAAATATAGGATTAGGCCCTCATCTCAAGGAGGTAGCTCATAGGGATAAGAAAAAGAGGCCAAGTTGGGAGAATTCGACCTCATCTATGTCGAACAACCTTCAGCTCGTCGCTGTGGAAGCCTCTAGATCACAAAGCTTCTCATCCCCTTTGGAAAAATTTCCTTTTTCGGATCATCACGGGTATACAGGTAAACAGAGCGATGCCATCATGGGTCTGGCAGAGTGCAACATGCCACCATCGTGGTTTTTAGCCTCATAAGAGCGATGATGCTCACCTTAGGGTTAAAGAAGTATTTCCTTCATGGGAAGCTCAAGGAATTTTCCAATCAATGTCTTAGGAAGGCTCTGAACTGCATATATGAATGAGTACACTACATTATGGTCATTTTTTAGGAACTTCCGGGTAAGTTACAGGGAAGTGTAGGAGGTGTGACAAAATACCGTGTAACAAAATAGTATTTCAGAAAATAGCATGGAGGCACAATACCCTAAAATCTTAAAACCTTGTATAGAAAAATGCGAAAAACAAAAAAGAACATGTGCATAAATTCCCTGTAAACATGCCAACTGTTTTTATTTATGGGATTGAGAAAGCATACAAAGATTATTATTGATTTAAAAAATAATCAATTGAATGTGAAACACAAAATTTCAAAAAAATATTAAAGAGTACACTGCACACAAATAAATAAAAATAGTATTTTATTTTGCATGATCAGAAGAATTGGAGGTCGAGGGGTCAGTCAATTGGTCATTTTATTTTTTTCTGATTCATTTTTTATATCTAGATTTCAACTATACTATAGTCATCATTTCTCTTTATTGTATCATTCGTACAGTCGAGCATTTTTTGTTTTGTTTTGTGATTCACCTATAGCATAGTCGAGTGGTTTCATTAGGCTGGATAGTTTGGAGGTCAGGTAATGCTAGGGTCTAGAGGTCGCTCAGATTATTTATTATAAAATTCCTAGTGATCTTGATTTTCTACTCCCGTGGTTGGAAGGTCAAGTAGTCGAGAGATTAATTTTTTTTTAATGTTTCTCGATCAATTTCATGACTTAAGTCTTCAAAAAAAACATGTTTGATGCTTTTGTTTTTTTAAATCTTGTGATGTATGAAAGAAAACAATGTTTCTTCTAAACCTAATAACATGAATGGAAATGATTTCCTTAATTTATAGATTATATCTTGCATAGAAAAAAATTACAAAAAGTGTATCATGGAATGAGTGAGTATTGTTTTCTTATTTCAAATCACAAAGAACATTAGTAGTAATACACAGGGTTTTTATTCTTCTTGTGATCAATTAATTTATGCTCATGCGTTAACTACAATTGAGAAAGAAAAATAGCTAACATATGCAATTCCACCTTTTCTTGTTATGTGTTATTTACTTAATATTAGTAAGAAAGGCTCGACTAGTAAATGTCTAAATAAATTTTTGGATTCTAGTTACTTGAAACTAGCGATTAAGGCTAGATTCGGCAATTTCTAAATTATTATTTACATGTGTCATAGTTAATTTACTAATGTAGACTGTGTTTGGTAACCACGACGTAAACTATTCAAGCAGACGGAAACATTTTATATACTTTCTATACATATAACTATTGCTTCAACTAAATTACAAGGTTGTTTTGAATTTTTTCCAAAGCATTCAATTTTTTTTTTTGCGGCAAAATTCTTTGAAGACACTTGTATCATATGTAGTGATATTGTAGTGAAAGAAATGAATAACAACAATATCGAAATGACAGGGAGAAATGAGTAACAAAGTTTTTGGATTCTGAATGTCGGAACAAAGGAAAGTAGATCTAAGATCACCACAGATATCATAACTATCATGTTTTTCATTGGTTTCCTCTCTGGTGGCAGAGATTTTTTATTATCTTACATAATGCATAACTGCAAAATAAGCAAGAAAAAATCTATGAACATTGATGAGGGATAGGAAAGTTAATAACGGTGATAACATTTGTCTTTATTTCAATCAAAATCTTGGAAAAGGAGTAATAAAATGGAGTATTTCTCAATGATTTGAAGATATACATTGTGTCCTTTGTTAACAAAAAATATATTAATTAGCACTTTGATTAGGGTTTCATACAGATACTTTGTATGATCAAGGATCTTAGATTGAATTAATGCTAATCAACATTTTTTTTATATTCATAGCTCATTTATGAAATACCATTTCTATACCTCTAGTTAAATTCGATGAGAAAATACAAACAGAGATATGAAAAATAAGGCAAACCTGCAAATTTTGTTATGCTAACAATGGTGACAATAGAAAAGTATCTAGAATACATGGTGGTTCTAGGGTTCGAGAACTATGAAATTTCCTACAAGATTGGCAATGGAGACAACATAAGCATATATAGCACATAACCATGTTTAGATTGGCTAATATGTGACAAAGAGAAGTGTTGGGACAACATCCCCTAGGGTCAATTTTGCGTCAAAAGCCCAAGTTTTGGGGCAGAAAACCCAAGCTTTTGTTGTGTAAAGTGTAAAGTCTCTGCAAATTGTGTTCGTGGAGCGCATAAATAGTAAAGTGTCATAAAGGGTTTTACCCTTCTTTTATGTAAGTGTGTTAGCTTTAGTAGATCCAACCATGGTCCATGGACCATGGGATTGTGTAAAAAGGAGAGTCTTAGAGAGTCTAATGCATGTAGAATGTAGATTAAATAATTAATGAAATGGGTTATTAGGAGAAAAAGCAAATAAGTCTTAGAGTAGAAGAGAGGCCTGCAGCGATGTTCCCAGAGGCCTAGAGTAGAGTACGCAGCTGAGTGTGCAGACCCCTGTAGTTGATTGCACATGGAAGTCTTGAGTCTATAAGAAGAATTGAAGTATTAATAAAGAAGTTATTACAATAATTCCTGTGTTTTTCATATCTATTTATGTTATAAATGAATGTGCTTTTATGTTGTGGTGAATAATGGGTTTGTGAATTAATGTTGTATTAATGCGTGACTTTACATGATCTATATTGTTATACGAATGCAATTAGTAATATATATTTACTTGAATAATATCATGATGCATGACAAATTTATCGAACACTTAAGTCGATCTGGGTAAATACTGAATTATGAATAATCACAGAGATGCGAAAGTGGTTGATTCACCTATTTAAGGTCCCCGTAAGACAGTCGTAGACCTTCACAAAGGTCTAAAGGTTGGTAAAAGGAAGTTATATTGATAAACCTCAAGGGCCTATCGACTATGCAGAGGTAGGTTTATGGCATAAAATGATATCATGCTCATCTTTGCGTGCAGAAACTTGGTTCCAACATCCCCCCATACTGCTTCGGGTGAGACTTCAGTCCTCACTTCGCGGGTTGATGCGAAACGGTCCATTAGTGTAGGGATTTGTTTAGAAAACTTAGCTTTGAAACTGGGCCACAACCCACTAAGCCAACAAATTGTTCCATTATCAGGACTGGGATCTGCATAAAGAGATGTGTGATGTCGCATCACTGGAATTGAACAAAGAAGGAAATTGAGGAGTGGTTTGATAGAAAGAACCACCGATTCACGGTGCAAGAAAAAAGAAATCCATGATTGATGAAAGAACAGTGGTTGGATAGGTATATGTACACACAGATACATGAAGTTTTCTTTTGTTCCTTCTCGATCGAGTTATACAAGTGGATCACTAAATTCGGAGACGAACAAGGAAGGTGGAGGCTTGAAGGTCCTATAGTCTGGACCCCAGAGTTAGTATAGAGATTGGAAGCCTCTGAAGACAAGATTGTATGCGCTGTTGATCACTAGCTTGATCATGTCATAGGAGGATTTGTGACAGAATTCACGGTTGATACCTCAGTCAACTATATCAAAGTAGAGTGATGCTTCTTCAAGGGACAAGGAGGTAAGTATTTAAGATCTTTGAATACATCGATTAAGATGCTCTTGTGTGAAAAGAGGGTTATGTCGCTACCTTGATGTTTGCGGCTACACAAAGTGGAAAGATCTTTAGGGATAGAGGAAGAACAGGTCCTGAATATAACCCATTGATTGAGCCTTCTCTGAGTGACGACGAAAGAGTAGCGTAGGCTTCACCGCAGAGCATTGTCTAGTTAATAAGGCAAGGGTTTCTGTGAATACACCATCTACCCACACCACCTCCATCTTCACCTCCACAGCATACACCTTCGCCCACACCTCCACCACCTCCACCACTGTTCAATATGGCAAATAAAGTGAAGTTTCCCATTTTCAAGGGCTTGGGAAATGAGGACCCGAACCAGTGCTAGTTCGTTGCGAAGGCTGTATGGACAACCCAGAATATTATAGACAATCAGATGAAGAAATCAACATTACTTACTCTTCTACAGGATACTGCGCTAACATGGTACATTAAGTACTCTACTTATAAACTGATGGTTTCATTAGAATAGATTCAGACTGCGCTGAATAAGGAATTTAGTACACCAAGTATAAATCGCAATCAATCGTTGGGTCCAGGGAAATCATGATGAGGCCTGGTGAAACACCCTGGGAGCTAGATTAGAGATTAAAATTCTAGATCCGCGAAGCTAACATGAATATTACGGATGGAAAACACTGCAAATGGTATGTGGCTTCTCTCTTGCCTCATTTAGGGGTTTCTTTATCACAACAAAAGATTGGGACCTAGGCGAAAGCCCTAGAAATTATGATGAGACTGCATGAAACACTAATTCTAGACGTTTCTTTTGGAGTATAGAAGTTTCATGCAAAGTTGCAGAATATTTGCCTAGAGTTTCAAAGTTTGAAGAAGGATAGTGCGGCTCAGTGAGAGGTGCACGAAGAAGTTTGGTACCTGAAGTGTAAGAGCTAGGGGCATGATAAAGATCACTAAGTTGTCTTCGTGAATTATGTTGCAGGAGGAGGGCTAATGCCTCTGAGGCTAGAACCTCAAGCGAGGCCAAGTAGAAGGTCCGCACTATGGTGTGCTATCTGTCAGGTAGCTGGAAAACATGTGACAGGAAATTGTCACTTGCTGCAGAAATTTGTGCATACACCGCAATAGCTCTTCTGCAACTTCTGTAAATCATTGGGTCATGATGAGCCAACTACTGTAGCTATGGGTTAATGATGGAGAGAATGCCCATGTATCGAATGTGGACAGAAACTCAGCCACCTATTCAAGGCACTCGGGGAGCACACGGAGGATATCAAGGGTGCAGACGAGGCCGAGGTGGAGGAGGGCCTAGTAGATGCTTGGGGCAAGTTATTTTCTACAACTGTGGAGTACTAGGACAATACGCATGAGAGTGTACGAGCCGAAAATGACTATCGTGCAAATACTATACACAGTTTGATCACCCGATAAAATATTGCCCTGCATTAATAGATAATATGCGGGAAAAGTGGACGCAGCCTTAGTAGCCTAGCCAAAACCTATAGATGATGAGGGTTGAACTTCATAAAGAGGACCCTAATGTGAATATCATGCTGTGAAGCGAAATGACGACTAGTGAAGACAAAGGAAAGCAGCATGAAGAAAGTGAATGGGTTCACAAGGCTCTAGAAAAATAAGTTGGCTTTGATTTGGATTGTGCAAAAGAAACATTCACGGAAGTGAAGAAAAGCCTTGCTAAGGCTTCTACCTCAGGAAGTTAGTATAAGAAGTCTGAAGAAATGGACCCCCCCATGCTTACTACATTCTCGGAGACTTGTATGAAGCTGCTATGTGATAGCAAGGTTGTGAAAGGATTATAGGAGTTGATAAATAAATGCGCCAGAAAGGAAAATTCCCTTGAAGGACCTCTCATAGTTAGAAAATTTGGTAAGCATAAGATAAGAACAGGGCATGAGATGAGACCCACTGTGAAAATAGGGGAGTACAGAATGGATCAAGCTATTCTGGATTTGGGATTGGATGTGAATCTATTGCCTAAAAATACATGGGAATGAATGGGGAGACCTATGCTGCAGTGGTATCTGATTCAATTGAGGATGGAAAATTAACAGAAGATTATACCCATGGGAAGGTTGCAGGGAGTGACAGTAGATATTGAAGGTGCGAGTGCATTGGTTGATTTTGAGGTGATAGAGATTGTCAATGACAACAACCCCTACCTTGTGCTCCTTAGGATTGATTGGACTATTGACATGAATGGGGTGATCAATTTGAAGAAGCGGACAATTTCATTTGAGTGGAAATCACGCCATGTAGTAGTATATTTGGACCCCGCAGAAGGACCATGCTATACTGAACCAATCCACGATTACGAAAGTGACTATGATTTGGACCAGATCTACAAAATAACAGTGTGAGACCAAGATTAGGTGAATTTGACAGTAGATGGATGCATTACATGGGACCGTGAGAGTTCTTGTTCATTAGATTTAGATGGGGAGTTGGAACAGTAGGAGAATAGGTTGCATGAAGTATCTATGCTGCGTTGTAACATGATGACTAAATCGATGCACTGTGTATCCTTAGAGGTAAGAAGTTTGCCTTATTATGATGGCCTAAATGACGTAGATAAATTTTTCGATACATTTGAAAGGGAAATGCTACAGAAGCATCGCTTCCAAGCACTGGATTTTGCACTGCGTGCTATGCCTACAAGATGGTGGGGTACACACAAAGATAATTTTGATGGATGACGCAAGTACAGAAAAATGAGTGATTGTGGTTTGGTTGACCAAAAGTTTGGTTGATAGAGAAATACGATGGAAGGAATTATTTGTGCGATCATTTAGCAAAATGCACTGATGTTTATGGAACAAAGCCACAACTGAACTAGGTGCATTTGTTCTATCACACTTTGGATGCAATACCAATGAATTGGTACCTGGAAATAGAGCTCTTCCACAACAATGACAAAGTGGGATATTTTGAGATAGGGATTTTTGCTGACATTCAACTTTGAGGATCGCTTCAAATGCATTGGTGAAGCGTTGTAGTATGTTAATGCAACGATCTTTAGAATATCGCAAGATCCCTTGCATTTGATTCAACAAGATTGGACCACCCAACTGTGCCATGCGCTGGAGTCCTATACTGTGACTGCGGAAGAAGAAGACGAGGATCTAAGGAACATTAATATCCAAGAGGCATAAGTTCACTATGAAGTTGAAGGACCACAGCTAGAGAATCCATATATCATCGCGCCACCAAAAACCAGTAAAGTGAACATTGGCACAAAGTCAGAGTTGAAGTTTACGAAAATAGGGGACTACTGGGATGATGCTACATTGGATAAGGTCGCTAAGTTTCTCCACGAATACCAAGATTTATTTTGCATGAATTTTTCATACTTAAAAGGTATCATAGGTGATTTGGGAGTTGTGAAAATAACTTTGAAACTAGATGTGAAGCCTGTTAAGCAGAGGCCATATCGCCTTAATCCCAAGCACAAAGAGAAGGTCTGCTTGGAATTGGACAAAATGCTTGCAGCATGTATTATTGAACCTGTGGAGGAATTTGATTGGGTGAGTCTAATGGTAGTTCTAGAAAAGAAGAAGAAGGATGAAATAAGAATGTGTAGATCTTAGAAAGTTGAACGACGCTTACGTTCATGATCCTTTTCCAACTCCGTTCACCGATGAAGTGCTAGATAATGTTGGCGTGCAGGAGGCCTATTCATTCATTGATGGATTCTCGAGGTACCATCAGATTAAGTCGCTCCAGAATATAGGAGTAAGATGAACTCCGTGACTGAGTGGGAATCTTTTCAGTATATGGTAATGCCTTTTGGACTTAAGAATGCACCAACAATCTTTTCGCGCGTAGTCATTGTGGTGTTCAAAGAGTTCATTAACAAGTTGTCGAAGGTATTCTTTGATAATTGGACAGTGTTTGGACTGGTAAAACCCCATGTAGCTAGTTTTTGCTTGATGTTGGATACGTGATGAAGGTATAAGATTGTGCTAAACTTGAAAAAGTGCTTATTTTGCGTCCCTTTCGAAATCCTGCTGGGTCATGTAGTGTGCAGACAAGGATTAATGGTGGACCCTACTAAGATCGCGGTTATCATTAATTTGGAAGCATCAAGGGGCGTTAAATAGTTGCATGCAATGCTGGGTCATACTCACTACTATCAGCAGTTCATCAAGAGTTATTCCAAGATTACTGCGCCAATGGAAAAGCTATTAAAGAAGGATGCTACATTCTGTTGGGATGAAGAATGTCAGCGGATTTTTGATATATTGAAGGAAAAAATGGTCACCGTGTCGATCCTAGTCTTCCCGGATTGGAAGAAGGAATTTCATGTGCATGTTGATGCATCATGTATAGCGCTGGGAGTAGTACTAACATAGATAGGTGAAGGGGAGTTGGATCATCCTATAGTGTTTGCAAGAAGGAAGTTTTCTAAGGCTGAAAAGAATTATTCAATGACAAAGAACGAAGGTTTGGCTGTGGTTTACACACTCCAGAAGTTCAGACATTACTTGTTAGGCAGACACTTTAAGATGTATATAATCCGTTATGCATTAAAGTACCTAGTCAGCAAGCCTTTGTTGTGGGGGAAAATATGTTGATGGTTGTTGTTGTTTCAAGAGTATGATTTCGAAGTCATTGTGAAGCCAGGGCGATTGAATGCAAGGCTAGATCATCTATTGTGCATCGAAATTGGAGAGGAGCCTACCAATTTGGAGGAAGGACTGTCTGACGCCCAACTCTTTGCAGTGCACATAACAGACAATCATTTTAGAGACGTTATCCAATTCCTAACTACAGGAACGGCTCTAGAGGGATACAAGAGTCAACAAAACAAGGTGTTAGTAGTGCACACGACAAACTTTTCTGTGATTGCAGGACACTTGTATAAGATGGGTTTAGATGAAATACTGTGATGTCATGTGTCTAACTTTGAATGGAATGGTATCCTTGCTAAACCTCATGGAGTAGCTGCGGGAGGTTGTTATCCAGGAAAAGCAACAATGCAAAAAATTTTACGCACTGGGTTGTGGTGGCCAACATTGCATAAGGATTCCAAAGCATATTGTAGGGTGGGCGATGCATGTCAGAGGAAGGGTATGCCATCGCAAAGGGATGAGCTGCCTGTGAATCTGCAGGTATCATTGAAGCCATTTGAGAAATGGGCCATTGATTTTGTAGGACCGATTTAGACTCTGGGAAAGAAGACAGGTGCATGGTATATCATCACCACGACTGAGTATTTGACCAGATGGGTGGAGGCACAACCTGTAAAGGACTGTACAGGGGAAACAACAACGAAGTTCTTATTTGCATACATGTTGACCAGGTTTGGTTACCCAATGATTTTGATGAGTGATCACGTATGCATTTCCTTAATGAAACGATCAGTGTGCTGACAGAGGAATTCCAAGTTTATCACCAGAAGAGTATGCCATATCATCCTCAGGCCAATGGGATGGTTGAGGCATTTAATAAGATATTGGAGAACGTGTTGACAAAGGTTTGAAATTCATAGAGAAATGATTGGGACATGCGCATACCAAATGTACTATGGGCTATTAGAACTACCTATAAAAATATTACTCGTCAGACACTATTTAGGTTGGTCTATGGCCCAGAGGTTGTCATCCCTATGGAGTATATTGTGCCTAGTGTATGAATAGTAGTGTTCATAGGAATGGTGGACTACAAAGCCTTGGAATAGAGGCTCGTGTAGCTGATAGAGCTTGAGGAAGATAAATTTTTGGCTAGATTCTATCAACAGGTTCAGAAGGAACGCGAAAAAGCCTGGCCTGATTGGCACATCAAACTACTCACCTTCGAGGTAAACGATCTAGTTTTATTATATGACAGAATGTTTGATAAGTTTACAGGAAAATTTCAGATGCATTGGTTGGGGCATATGTTATCAAATATATTACTAGTGGTGGAGCAGTTCAGCATGTGAAATTGAATGGAGATCCATTTCTGGGAAAGGTAAATGGAAGCCGATTGAAGCCATACATTAGGGATCCGGCCCAATGACTACATGGTGGTAGCACAATCTTAGCACTCCAGACAGCTGTAAGGAGGCGCGGGACTATAAACTACACTGCATGGGTTGTAGTGTTGCGCGAAACAGGAGGGTGTCATAGCATCAACATGAGTGCAAAGGTAGTTGCGCTATAGGGGTGGAGACCAGGCAGCATAGTCAAAAATTGACCATTACCGTCACTGTTCATGATTTGACTACTAGGAGACACCTAAAAGAAGGGGGGGTAGCATTTAAGGCAATTAAGGCTGAATTTAAGAGTAAAATCTTAGGAAATTTTACACCAATATAGTATTTATGGATGGATTTTGGGGGGAACTGTCGAATTTAAATTCAAATTCAGCTATAAATTATGCATGGGTGTCCAACGAAAAACACTTTTCCTGCTAAGAATCTTTGTGTTGTGTTTTTTGTTACGCATGAACCATGACTACTTACAAGCCTTGATTGCAAGCCCTATGTTCGACAAATTGCCTGAGTCAGATTGGAACTTCATTAACAACTTCATGTCTGTACCAGCTGAGACTACTAGTACTAGGGGATCTATCGCCTATGAGGGAGTTTCTCCTGAGGTGATGAGTATGGAGGTCCCAACAATAGTGCCTATGGTGCAGACGTCGCCTAAGTCAAAGCCTACGCTGACAAGAGAGGTCCCCAAACAAAAGAAGGATAAGAAAAAGAAGTCGATTCCGGTGCACGAGTCACTGAGGAAACATGCAGCTACATAGGCTCAGCAGAAAGAAAATCCGAGTGCAAAAGAGAAGGGAAAAGTGGTAAATCTAGAGGCCAAGGAGGACATAGAAGACATAGATATTGAAGGGGTACACCCTATTTCTAAGTTGCTAGAGTATATCCCTTCATGCCAGGGCAAGGTGAAGGTCTCGAAGGACCCAGATGAGGGACAATTCCTCCTTAACACACCCCTGCTGCTAGAAAATATAACTTTTGAAGGTCTATGCTTGGCGCGGATCCCACATCTAAATCTTGAAGATTAGGTCTTGGTAGACCTCGAGCGGTTCCCCCACCTTACCATAGACACCTTCATGAGGAGGGTAATTTACAAAGAATCTAGTGTCACTGCGTTGGAGCTCCTGGAATGGATTCACGGAGTTAACAAGTTGGGGTTATTGAACCTTTTATGGCTGCCCCATTAGCACTGCGCCCCAATAAACTTGATAGTCATTAAGAAGTTGTTGTGCCTAGTGCATGATAGGTGCTTGTGGTTGAATGAGTCAATGCCCATCACTGATATGTTGATCCATCGGATCACATTATTACCTCATTCAGGACTGAATCCGACCAAGGCGCTTGGTGGAAAGTTGCGTGAGTGCGACCTTGCTAAGAAGATGAAGGACAAGTTCAAAATTGTCTAGAAGTTGTGCGGGTATTTGATTACCAGTATTACTGACCCTGCGGTGAAAGTTGACACTCAAATTTTGGCTGGTAAAGTCATGAGAAAGTGTCACACAGATGAGGTGCTAACATCAGTGGTCTCTTTGGCAGCACTGTGCGTGGTGTGTGTATAGTTCAACTAGGCTTGCTACCTGTGTATCAAGTTCCTCACAAACTGTAGAGAGGCACAGGACCAAAGTAGGACCTTTCGTTGTTCATGGATGTTGCTCTCGATAGTGCTGATCATGTGGGAGTTGTCGGAGGACAGCCAATTTCTTCCGATCGAGACAGATTTACCAGAAGAAACAAAGTTTGCATCTCTATGGGCCATAAATGATGTTGTGCGGGACAAAGAAAGAAAATTCTTTTGGGTACTAATTGAGGCAAGCATTTGTGCAACCATCAATCGAAAGTTGCAGTTGTCACCAACCATCTTTGAGTAGCTATCTAGGTATGTGGAGTTCAAAGAGGACTTCCACCATGTTTGCATCTAGGCGCAGAAGGATCCAGATCAGAAGTGGTATGACCTACCCTACTTAGCTATGGATGACGCCATTGTAGAGGTCCTAAAGCGTTGGCCAGCAGATTGGCATTCAACATCAAATTTGGCCACTGGGACTAGCAAGTCCATGGAGAAGAAGAAAATGGAAGCAACTAGAAGGAAGGTTTAGTAGTTGGGTGAGAAGAGGAAGAAGGAGACTGAGGAGAAGGCGTGGGTAGAAGAGGAGCGTGCCATGAAGGAACAAGTAGAGTAGGAAGAGCACGACTTCGAAAGGAGTCAAAATTATCCTTCACCCAAAATGGAGGAGGAAGAGTGGTCAGAGTAGGGCGATGGAGACCAACAGGAAAGTACTCCCTTCTGAGTGAAGCAATATAGGGAGTAGGAAAAACAACAACCGCGCAAGAAGACAAAAGTCTCTAAGTCGTCGCTAGACCCAATTACCTTAACATAAGGTGACTTAGATGATATTAGCAATAATGTGCGGGGCACAACAACATAACTACTGTAGCAGTTTGAGCAGCAACAAAAGTAGGTACTGAGTACCATACAGAAGGATCTGCGCAAGCTGTATATCTAGACGACAAGAATTCAGGTAGGTGTAGGGTAGAGTAGCCCGACATCAACTAGTTTGGCACTGGGGACCACTCAAGTAGTAGAGTTGATTCGGTCATTGGATCTTTTGGTAGTCACACTACCTAATGGAGCTCTGAGCATAGAGGTGGCCACTGATAAGGCTATTGTCAGCACTTTGAAGAATGATGGCCTCAACTTGGTCATGCTCCCAAATGACTTCCTTCACACACTGCAAGCAAGTGTGATCATAGAGATTAAGGCATGAGAATAGCACGCATTGAGCTTCATCAACGAGTATAAAGTCAACAACAAACAGATGTTTGTGGAGTAAAAAATAGCACTGGAAGCGTGGAAGAAATTTTAGGTGCAAAACAAACAAACTGCAGCCATTATGGCTGCGAAATGCAGGCTAGTCCCTCAACTGCATATCCCAGAGGAAGCACGGTGGAAACAAAGATAAGGAAGTTGTTGCGGTGTGTGTGATGCAAAAAAAAAAGTTGCTAAGGTTCAGTTTGACCTGAACTTGAAGATAACAAAGCTTGAGTTGAAGTCACAGACTTCACCTCCACCAGAAGTGAGGGAACAATGTGAAGCCGTTGTGAAGTCTAGAGTCGCAGCAGTAAACGTCGCAATGGTGGATTGTATTGCGCTCTTCGAGCAATCCATGGAAGTAGTCATGGATCTGTAGGAAGATCCTAACCTGCTGAGGTTGAACATAGAGGCCCATGAATTGTAGCAATGGTATAATGAAGTAAGAGCAATGATGTGAACCATCGCTATGACACAATGGTTGGCAAAGCTACAAGATGCAAAAAAATTGCTTGAACAGGTGGAAGGAGCGCAGCGGAGAGATGCGCTCCTCAAGGCCAAATTTGGGCCTTGGTTGGATGAGGCCTATGTTATCTCCACCAACATTAAGGAGAAGTTAGAAATCCTACAGAGAATGCAACAACAGATCAAGGAATCCAGTGCAGGACCAACAATAGAGTAGCTGGTGGAGAAGATCAAGTAGATAGCCACACAGAGTGCGGCTGAGGTAGCAGTGGAACAAGTCGAGCTGGGAGGTCTTCACAATAGAATCTCCATGCCAGCAGAGTGACTCGAGGGTGAATCATGATATTTGTGTTGGGGGCATGTTGGGACAGGGTCCCCTAGGGTTAATTTTGGGGCAAAAGCCGAAGTTTTGGGTTAGAAAATCCAAGTTGTGTAAAGTGTAAATTCTCTGCAAATTGTGGTCGTGGAGCGCGTAGATAGTAAAGTGTCATAAATGATTTTACCCTTCTTTTATGTAAGCATGTCAACTTTAGTAGATCCACCCATGGTCCACGGACCATGGGATTGTGTAAAATGGAGATTCTTAGAGAGTCTAATGCATGTAGAATGTAGAGTCAATGATGTATGAAATGGGTTATTAGGAGAAAAAGTAAAGAAGTCTTAGAGTAGAAGAGAGGCTTTGTAGCTGTGTGTGCAGAGGCCTAGAGTAGAGTACGCAGATGAGTGCGCAGACCCCTGCAGCTAAGTGCGCAGGGAACTCTTGAGTTTGTAAGCCGAACTGATGTATTAATAATGAAGTTATTACAACAATTCCTGTGTTTTTCCTATCTATTTCTATTATACATGAATGCGCTTTTATGCTATGGTGAATAATGAGTTTATGAATTAATGTTGTATTGGTGTGTAACTTTACATGATCTATATTGTTATACGAATGAAAGTAATAATATCTGTTTACACGAATAATATCTCGATGCATGACAAAATTATCGAACACTTAATCTCATCTGGGTAAACACTAAATTGGGAGTAATCACAAAGGAACGAAAGTGGTTGATTCACCTGTTTAAGGTTCGTGAAAGACAGTCATAGACCTTCACGAAGGTCTAGAGGTTGGTAAAAGGAAGTTATATCGATAAGCTTCAAGGGCTTATCGATTTGCATGAAGGTAGGTTTAGTGCATAAAATGACATCACACTCATCTCTGGGTGAGGAAACTTGGTTCCACCATCCCCCCATACTGCTTCGGGTGAGACTTCAGTCCATGCTCTGCGGGTTGATGCCAAAAGGGCCAATAGTGTAGGGATTTGTTTGGAAAACTTAACTCTAAACCTGGGTCTGGACCCACTAAGCCAACAAGCAGTTTTTCCTTTGTACATGAAAACATGTTTCCTTTTCTTGTTGTTTTATTACAATAACAATAGTTATATTTCACTATATATTGATATTGATCCAAAGCACATAGGGAGACCTTGTAGAGGCCTAGTGCAAAAATAATTATATCATAATTCGTTTTGTGAAAGAAAGAACTTAGTATCAATGTAAATAAAAAAATTTAAAAAACGACAAGAGAGAAACATGTTATTTATGACTTCCTGGTTTATCTAGAAATCAGTTTCACATTATTGTTGTTTGTCTAGCCTCTGGATTCAGTGAGCTTGTGTAATAATTTGTACCATCCTACAACAAAAAGAAAAATATAATACAAAAACCATAATAAATAAAACAAAATGAATTATTTTCAAAACCATATGATAAAACAAAAACTAAGATTGAAAATCACAAAAATATAGGGGAAATTATGCGTTGTGAAGTTAATTATAATATTAACATTAAAATATTGAAATGTACAATACTTGCAGATTAGTTTCATTTCCAGAAATTAGGGAATTATTAACTATATCATGATTATGTGAATGCATAATACTGCTATAATGAGTACATCAAATGGAAGATAAATGTACTCAAAGAGTATTTCATAAAAAATTCCAACAATATTAAATAATAGGTAATAAGTTCCTAAAAACACACACACACACACACACACACACACACACACATATATATATATACCTTATGCATATTGAATATGATTCAATGTGTGTAATTGATTCAACAGTGATTTTGTCCTGTAACACTATGCAACGTTTTATGTCTTCTCATTCATAAATACCCTTGTTTGTTATCAAAAGATCTGTAATTCAAACAATATTTCCAATAGTAAACATTTTTTTGAAATGCTCTATAAGATTGTTTCCCATGTTCACTGTGAGAGTCAATAAGTTGTTGCCATCAACCAAGTCAACATGGATCAACCTAGGGAAAATGTTAAGAACCACCTTAAATTTATATGTATAAGAAATGGGTGAATCCCCATGATACATAGGAAAAATGGGAGGTGACTTTATCAATAATATAATATGTATATATAAATTTTTTAGCGAATCATATGATCTTGTAAAGTCATGGTGAATGTTTCACTAAATTATAAAATCTTGTAAGATCTTGGAAATTTTTCATTGAATAATAAAAAATTGTGAAGTCTTCGCGAATGTTTTGTTGAAGTATGAAACCATATATGATAATAAGAAAACATATTCATTACATTGTAAGATACTAGAATACATGTTTGGAAAAAAGAAACATACTTTTCTCTTCCTACAAACAATGTTGCAAGTTTCAGTGGCCATTTTTGTCAAGGTTCTTACTGTACACTCTTTCATATCCTTATATTACTTTTGATAATACTCCACAACAAAGTTGTTGTATGTGTTGATCTTGACCACTAGTTCTGTCAAGGTAAGAGAAATTAATCTTTTCTCTACCACTTTCATCAAGCTATGAGAGATTAATGTTTGTACAAATTTTGTTTTACTTTTCTCCCGACTTTTGTTTCCTTGAGTGTTTCCATCACTACCTTGTTGATTCCATATCAAACAAATTTCTCAAATGCCAGCCTAACTGTGACAAAGGACTTTCTTGCTTCTACAAATGTGCAGCCTCATTGTAAGGAGAAGTTGTTATTTTTTCAGGGGAAATTTATAAACACTTTCATTCTCTCTCCAGGTAGTTTTTAATCCATCGATGTTCTAGTAGTTCATCCTTCCATATGATAATTGGTCATTACACTATGTTCTTCAAGAAAAATATAAGTTATGAAAGTCATTTTACCATGTCATGAAGTGTTGAATCGAGGGAATCCCATACCCATGAACCTTACCTGTGGTCTTACGATGCAATCTTCTGTTTTGAGTCATTGTGTTAGAGTCCCTCCCCTTCAAGCATTCTTTATGCAAGTAAGAAAATGAAACAGGGCCCCCTTACTTATCGACCTTCCTTTCTCTTACTTGAATAGTTGTATCTTACCCAACCAAAAAATGGTTCCTACCTTGAATGATGGAGTTTAATAGACCAACAGTGAAAGATTTATGTAACTCTGGTCCCCACCACCTGAACACCTTATGGCCTAGCACAAATGAAGGCATGTTAAGGATTTCTTCATTAGTCTTTTTCAAGATCATTTCAATACATATTCATCATGGCTTACGCTAACCAGTCATGTATGGTCACTTGGCTTGGCAATGCAAATTTCTCATTAATTCTTCCCATCACTCGACCACCTTCAATCATATTCATTTCAACAATTTCATTTTGATTAGCATTTGAATAATTTGTATGTGCTTTTTGTCATTAACAACTACTATTTTTTCTTGAATTGCTCCATCATATTCTTAAGTAGCATTTCCATGTTCACCATCATCACTTAATAGATGATAACATCCTTGAGGTAGACTCAACATGTTTATAACAACTTTTGCATCTTTATCACCAAGTATTTCAAAAACTTGGCTACAAGCCTCATCATTGGTAAGAGCATCATAATTGACTATCCAAATTCCATTGCACCTACATTCCAAATTAATATTAGAGGGTGTCAAGGTGTCTTCAATAGATATGCTAGCAATTTCAATCGTTTCAAACCTTTTTACCTCTCTGCATGGGTTCTTTTCCAGCCAATTTATTCTCTCCAACCCTAAATAATTCTTAAAAGGATGAAACACACTTCTAGGGGTTGCAACTTATGAGTAATGTCTAAGCAGTGCTAACACTATGTATGTGTATCGTGTTTGCCTCTGTGGTTTGTAAAACTATGCTGTTGTGATGGCCATAAAAAATTAACAAGTATGTGTTTGTATGATAGACGCCTGTAGTGTTCTATCTAGGGTACTAGACTAGACCATATTTATTATCGACCAGGATGCGTAAGCTTAGAGGCATGCGTCTAAAGTATATAGACATAAAGGATTATTGGCTAAGTGGTTATGATGTAGGTCACAGAACTTCTTTACGGAAGATTGGGGTATGTTACCTATCATCCAAACACTTAGGTCACTCTGCTAATATACCTGATTACAATACTATCATTAAATTCATTTACCAAATTAAACACTAAAATTAAACACTGTGTATCACTGCAAACCAAGATTTCAATCTCCTTACAGAGACATTATACATAAAACCCTTGTTTAGCAAACACCCAGCATTCACTAATATTTATACAAGATAAAAATATACAGAGATCATAAACAGATTTTGAAATGAAAACAAAGTTCATGACATTGCTTTAAAAGACAACACAGGGATCGAATCCCTTACAGGACACGATTCACGATCTCAGCGATGGGCTATTCAAGCATTATCACAAACACAACCATATGCATTCGATTAAAGTCAATAACCAATCCTAACTATTGAAATCGGAAACCAATCTTAACTACTGTGCAAACCATGTAATACCCTAAGTGCGAATAAAACGAAAAGGACAATATAGCAGTTTAACGCAGGGCCTGTCCGCGTTCCAGAGGTATACTGGACTGTATTCAACTGGTTATCGAATCAACGCAACAAAACAAGGATCGTGACTGTAACTGGATTCTTAATATTAAGTTCAAAACTCTGTTTCAAATGATACAACGATTAACCATATATTGATTACCCGGACTGTATTTACATATGTCTTTTTACAACCCTTACATTTCGAAAATGAATGTACATTCATGATATGGCTGTTGCCGCTTTTACTACATCGAGATTTTTAAAATGTTTCCATCCTAAACTGATTTCAAAAAGAACAAAAACTAAATCAATTTAGAATGCTCTGTTGTTGCTGCCTTTGTCGCCAGTGTGCCATACTTTGACCTGTGTTGACCGCGCATGTAGGAGGGTCGATTCTGCTGTAGGATAGGTATTCGTCCATGCTTGGACATTCTACTTTTCATCCCTGCCTTTCGCTCTAGCCTAGCTGTGGTGCCACATGTCAAACAATGAGCTAATTACAGGATGTTGGAACTTCCTGTAACCATTTTACCAAAAACTTCTAATTCTTTAACATAAAACTCCTAAATCAATTTCAATGCATTTTAATAACTATAGGACTATTAACTAATCAATTTTCAAGGAATCTAAGAGATATATGATGAAAAGGAATAGGCAAATGATATGTTTTAGGAGGAAAAAGGAGGTCATAGGATGGTACCAACATCTCTCCCCGACTTAAGGAATTAGCATGTCCTCATGATAACCCCGAAGTGCTTCCCTTGAACTCTGTCCCTACCTGGATCTCTGCTACCTTTAGCAATGTGTCCACATTCTTTTTCACCTGGGTATCTTTCTGACCCTTGAGCTCTTGCTTTAATATTTTGTATTTTTCTTTGAGGGTCTTCTTCTTATTGTACCATTTAGTGGCCCAGTTACAAATCTCTGTTTGCTCAGCCTCCAGTTCACTGATTCTCTCCCTTAACTTTTCATTCTTCTTTTGAGTTTCTTTACTCTGCGCTCAGAGCATTTCATTTTCTTTCTTGATAACTTTTTCTAGCATATTAGCCTCCATGAGCTCTTCCTTTAATTCTTCAATTTGTTTCTCCAATTTCTTCTGTCTCTTAATGGGAGGTGGTGAACATTTTTCCTGCCTGTTATTGCTTTCTACCTCTATATCAACTCCTGGCCCTGGTAGTGAGTGGTCACCACTCTCAACATCCATTTGTATAGGTGCATTGGATTCAAGCTGGTCTTCTTGTAACTGGGCTTTTGGTGTCCTCCTTGTTCTTTGTGAGTAAGTGGTGAAAATTTTATCTTGTTCTACCCTCTTAGCATCTTCCTTTCTCATGTTCCTAGTCCTTATGCTGCCCACAGCTAGAGGTGCCTTGCTCTCTTTGGATACTGGGATTTCTTCATCAATATCCTTCATGAACCCTGAGTCCTCCTGCAATTCTTCTTTGTCTTCCTCATCTCTAATTTGATTAGTAGCTAAGAACTCTTTCCACGGTTTCCCTCTTCTCTACAATTCATGCTCAATAAGAATTTTAATTAAGCCAAAGTGATATAGGCTCTTGTCTTCATTTCCCTTCTGCTTCTGGATGGTCTTGGACATCTTGGTTAAGCTTTGTAATAGAAAATATGGTAGGCTGATAACGCATTGTTTCTTCAAGTGTAGCAGTAACTTAATATGGTATAGATAGACAATAGTGTAACGGCCTTCGCAGGTTATGAATTTTTGAAGGATATAGACCATCTCATCCCAGGGATGCATCAACCAACTTCTTGGAACACCTTTCTTCCAGTTAACTGATGAGACTCTGAATCTAGACATAAACTGCGTCGACGATTTCTCTTTAAATTGCTTTGTTTTAAAGTACTTCTCCCCTTCTGGGCTAATCCCTATTGACTGGGCTATAGTATCCTCTGATACCCTGAATGAGAAGTTACCTATCAGGGCTTTCTCTCCATTGAATGTGAAAGAAAATTGCTTGGTAACCTCTTCATTACTTCCATGAAATTTCTCTAAAAATGGCGACCACTGTATCTCTCTGAGAATGGAAATGCAATCTTCATGATATTGAGAACTGTCGAACACACTCGGCTCGACCCTATTAGTCAAAGTGGCAGAGGGTCATGCTCTAACCCTTCTCTGTTTATGTTTTATAATTTCAACAAAGAAATTTCAATTCGTTACCTGGTGTGTCGCTCCCTTAATCTTCAGTATGATGCTCGGTTGGTCGACTGTCTTATGACTTTGGTGGGAGTCGAAACCGAGTGGTTATGTTTCCCTTTTTGTGGCGCTCACTGCTTCCAATCCTCACTGTGTAAGTCGAACCCAAATGGTAATATTTCTTTCGGCGCTCACTGCTTCTGATTCTTACTTTGAAAGTCACAGGAATCAAATGCTAGCGTAAGATAATTGAGAATGATGGTGAGATAACTAGCTGTACTTACTTCATAGCGTATTCATTTTTTTTAGAACAGAGGAGTGTTGTACCGCTTGTATAGATGTCACCATAAGAGCACTGAAGGCGTATATGCAATACTGGGTATGATTTCGGGGAGTCCCTTGAATCATTTGGCTACGTCGGGTGGTGGAGTCATAATTTGGCTGTGTGGAATACAATGAATAGGCTGCTTTACATTTGTTTCTTTCCCTTTTATTTAAAAACACAATCCACCACGTGTCCTGTTTCGGTTGGCATTCAGTCAAATGGAAGATGTTGGTATGGCTGTAGGATGAATTTAGCATGACAAGGTTGATGTGTTGGTAATGGGTTTAGAGGTATGAATAGGTTGAAGTATGAGAAATGATAAGAATCGGTGGAATAAGGGATGATAGAAAATGTAGGTGTCCTTGAAATCGATCATAACAGTCACAGTCATCAAATTTACATTAAAAATTAATCTAAGAAATTAAATGTTAAGAATAAGAAACATATTACTCTTTTGTTGGTTGTTGTTGTATTGACATGCTGAGTAGGACTAATCCCTTTTGACTGTTCTTTTGCTTGTTGTAACAGGTCCCCTGAGAAAGATTGAATGCACAAGTCCCTTGAGAAAGATTGAACATGTAACAGGTCCCTTGAGAAAGATTAAAGATGTTCATGCAGCTCCTTATATGTATACAGGTTCTTTGAGCCTGGGCATTTGATGGAATCTTGGTGCCCAAATCCTTGTAGAAACTTGACGAAACTCTTGTAGAAACTTAATGAAACTTTGTTGAAGTAGCCCTGGGTGTCAATCTCTTTAACAGGTCCCTTCTAGGTGTCTTAAACAGGTCCCATACTGCTGGTGTTGGTAGCATAGTCATCTGGACAGAACAGGTCCCCCTGCATAATGTTTATAACCAGGTCCCTCTGAGATAAAACAATGACAAAACAGCTTATTTATTGAAGTATAGAATGCTGGAACAAGCTGCTTTGGAAATTTACAGTGAAGAGATAGGATAAGAATCTTTAAGAATTTACAATGGAGAGATAAAAGAACAAAATGCTGATGCCTCTCTCCCCGACTAAAATTTTGACTTGTCCTCAAGTCATGATTCAATTGGTACATGAAACAGTGAACAAAAGAAAGAGAATTCTTACCCGCCAACGAATTGGTTTTCAAGTAGGAATTCGGGTTAGAGTGTGCAAGAGGCTGGTTTTCACATCTAACCCATTATTTTTTTATATTTATTTATTTTTTAAATGTTTTTATATATATATTTATAGTTTTAGTTATATATATATTTATATATATATATATATATATATATATATATATATATTATATTTCTTTTTGACTCTGAAATTGAAAGGAAATGAACTAAGGCAGTGATACTGCAGCTGAGGGCTGCAATATCTCAACCTCTCTTTGCTGAGATACTGTATGGAGAAAATCTTGCTTGCTGATGGGCTTGGTGTATAGTTTCAGGCGATGACCATTGACAGTAAAGGAGTGACCTTCTCCATCAATAGTTTTGAGCTTGACTGAACCATTGTCGTAAGCCTGAACAATTTGGTATGGGCCCATCCAATGGGTGGTGAACTTGGCTTTATGATCTCTGAATTTAGAGTCAAAAAGTAAAGCCCAGTCACCTTCCTTGAACTGCTTCTTCTTGATATGTGCATCATGCCACTGCTTCCTTTGTTTTTGCATGAGGATTGTGGTTTCTTCTGCTTGCTGCCTCATTTCATCCAGCTGGTTCAACTGCTGAATTCTTTCTTTTTGTGCTTGGTCCAAGTCAATTTGCAAATCTGCAGCCAGTTTAAAAGTATGTATTTGGAACTCAATAGGAAGCATTACCTCTTTGTCGTACACCAATTGATATGGTGTAAATCCTGTAGTATCTTTCCACGTAATTCTGTAAGCCCAGAGTGCATCTTTGAGCTTCTCTTCCCAATTCTTCCTGTTCATTGCAACAGTTTTAGTAATGATCCCTTCCAAGGTTTTGTTTGTGGATTCCACCTGCCCATTGGCCTGTGGATGGTAAGGGGTACTTTTCCTATGCTTGATTTGGTATTTGTCTGTGATGTCCTTCACTAGCTTTGAGGTGAATTGAGTACCTTGATCAGTGACAATTTCCCTTGGTACTCCATACCTCACAAAAATCTCTTCAAAAAGGAAATTTACTACTGTGTGCTCGGTGGCTCTAACCAGTGCTTTTGCTTCAGCCCACTTTGTGACGTAATCAATACATACTAAGATGTACTTCTTACCATTGGAGGTTGGGTTAATGGGTCCTATAAAGTCTAGAGCCCATTTGTCAAATGGCTCTAGGTGAACTTGGGGCTGAAGGGGCTTCTCATCAGTAGCTGTTCGCCTGCCCATTCTTTGGCAGCTGTCACAACTCTTTACATACTTCTTGGCATCCTTGAAAATGGATGGCCAGTAGTATCCAAGAGTAAGAACTTTGAATGCTGTCTGCTTAGCTGCAAAATGCCCACCACACCGTTCATCATGGCAAGATTTTAAAATATCAATTACCTCATCATTTCTTACACATCTTCTAATAATCATATCATAACCAGTGTAAAATAAATCACCATTAAGCCATGAATATCTAGCACTTTGTTTGACTAGTCTCTTCCTTTCCTTTGCAGTAAAGTGTGGAGGTGTCCTTCCTGTAGAAAAATAATTGGCCAAATCAGCATACCAAGGAGTTGCTATGGAAATTGCAAATAAGTTTTCATCTGGAAAAGAATCTTCAACTGGAACAACCTCACCTGGATTTTGCAGTCTAGAAAGAAAATCTGCCACCTGGTTCTCTTTGCCTGGTCTATCTAATACTGTGATGTTAAATTCCTGTAACAATAATAACCATCTGGTAACTCTGCCACTAGTTATTGGTTTATTCATTAAATGTCTAATGGCAGAATGATCGGTATGTACAAAGACCTCATAACCAGTTATATAATGTCGGAATTTATTCACAGCATAAATGATAGCAAGTGTTTCCTTTTCTGTAACTGTGTAGTTTAGCTTTGCAGGTGTTAGATTTTTGCTAATGAAATAAATGGCATAAGTAAAAGATTCCTCTTTTTGGCCTAATGATGCACCCACTGCAGTGTCAGATGCATCTGTAAAGATATGAAATGGTAGGCTCCAATTAGGCCCTCTCAAGACTGGTGCGGTTGATAACTTCTTTTTGAGTTGTTCAAATGCTTGTTGACAGTTCTCATTCTAGTTGAAAAGTACATCTTTGGTTAGAAGTTTAAACAAAGGTAAAGCTATCTTACTAAAATGTTCAATAAATCTTCTGTAATAGCTTGCATACCCAAGGAAACTTCTTACCTCTCTTTCATTCTGTGGAATTGGCAAATTAGCAATGATCTAGATCTTTGCTGGGTCAACCTTGATGCCTTGAAAAGAAATATAGTAGCCTAACACTATCCATTCGTTTAACATCATAAAGCACTTTTCATTGCTGAGGGACAGGTTAGCTTCAATACATCTTTTCAAAACTCTCTCAAGGTTTTCTAATGCATGTTCAAATGAATTGCCATATACTGAAAAATCATCCATGTAAACTTCAACACAATCATGAATTAAATCAGCGAAAATAGCTAACACAGCTCTCTGAAATGTAGCTGGAGCGTTGCAAAGTCCAAATGGCAAAACATTGTAAGCATAAGTGCCCCAAGGACAGGTGAATATGGTTTTGTCCTGGTCTTCTGAGGCGATCCTGATCTGGTTGTAGCCACTGAAACCATCAAGAAAAGAAAATGATGATTTGCCAGCTAGGGTGTCTAACACTTGGTGAATAAATGGTAGTGGGAAATAATCTTTGAGC
The DNA here is from genome assembly GCA_031772625.1 of Pinus tabuliformis. NCBI lineage: Eukaryota > Viridiplantae > Streptophyta > Pinopsida > Pinales > Pinaceae > Pinus > Pinus tabuliformis. Next base: position 1,354,799,906 of record CM062804.1, read on the forward strand.
GTTGCTTTGTTCAGCTGCCTATAATAAACACAAATGCGCCACTTACCATTTTTCTTGGGCACTATAACCAATGGGGATACCCACCGACTGTCAGAAATAGGATATATAAAGTTAACTCTCAAAAGTTTTTGCAATTCCTCTCTGACAATATCTTGGAGCATGGGGTTCATTCTTCTCTGTGGTTGCCTCACTGGTTTAATGGTGCTATCTGTATAGATATGGTGAGTGCATGTGTCGGGGTGAATCCCATGCATATTAGTGTAGTCCCAAGCAAAGGCTTTTTGGTATTTTCTCAAGAGTCGAATCAATTTCTCTTGCTGAGATGAGTCTAGGTGATTGCCTATGTTCAGAGTTTTCCCTGGACTAATCTCTATGATCTGACTCTGTGTGTTTGTGATGGATTGAACTGGAAAAATGTCGTGAAATGTGGTTTGCAAAGATTGGATGGTGCATGTTTCCTGAAAGTTTTGGGCCAAAAGTACATCTGCAGCATGATATTGTTCATTTCTCAAATTTTCGGACATATCAGGTTGAGAAAGGAATAATTCTACCAAATCATTGTTGTCTTGTTCTTGGAAATCATAGATTTGGTCAATGCTAAAAACAGATTGTACTTCTTCTTTATCGTTAAATTTATCATCAAGCCACAAATTGTGTGTTACTGCTGGTGATTGTGCCAATGGATAAACGGTGAGTTGTTTTCTTTCGGTCCCTCTTGAAATGATCATGTTGCCCGATCGACATCCGATGAATGCATCAGCAGTCGCTAACCATGGTCTACCAAGGATGATAGGGTGTCCTCCTAAATTGGATTTGGGTTGAAGGACTAAGAAATCCACTGGATACTCCCAAGAGTCCAGTGAGACAATGATGTCTTCCAAAATCCCTTCAGGAATCACTTTAGACCTCTCAGCTAGTTCTAGAACAATCGTTGTATGTTGCAAATTTATGAGCTGGAGTGTTCTCATGGTTTCAAGAGTCATGACATTGATTGCGGCTCCAAGATCTATCAAAGTGTTTGGAATTTGTATGTTGTTAATAATGGTGGTCACTTTGGGAATGCCAGGATCAACATAATTTTCCATGGAGATGGTATTGGTCATAAGGCCTGCTAAATATCCTATGACATGAATGGTTTGAGGATCAATCCTTTTTCTAGCAGGCTTCTTGAGACATATGTCTTTGATGGCCTTAGTATAGATGGGAATGTCTTTTATAGCTTGCAGCAGTGGAATTTTTTATGTAGACATTCTTGAGTTCATCTAAGACATCAAACTGTGGTATAGACAGTGGAGGTTTTATTTGGACCAATCGGTCTGGAAAAGGTGGATGCGGTGGTTGCATTTGTTTATCTTTGGTATCATTGTTTGGTTTTCTTTGATTTGTCATTTCATTTTCATTTTCTGTGTTTTCTTCTTGCTTATCTGTTATTGGAGAATCTTTGTGGAGTACCCTACCAGACCTCAAGTTAATATTTTGCAAAGGCAGTGTGGAATATGAGGTTCCCTCTTCTACATTGTAGGCTGGCCTCTTTGCTCTATTATTTGGATTTTGGACAGTTTGAGCAGGAATTTGAGTGGGTCTGGGAGGTTGTGAGTTAGCTGGAAATTGCAGTTGTGGTGGATTTATTGGTGGAGGAGCAGGCAGTGCTTGTTGAGGAGGTTGGGGCTGATAAACAACTTGCTGAGGATACTGCTGATATGGTTGAGAATGTGATGAATACGGCTGTTGGTATTGTTGATATGGTTGTGAGTATGGTGGGTATGATTGAGGATATGTATGATAAGATTGGGAGTACTGTTGAGATGGTCTCCATTGGTTTTGTGGTTGGTTTTGGTGCTGCCATGGCATGGGTACATTCCATGAGTTTTGTGCATACATTTGATCATTCATAGGAAATTGCAGATTTTGATTTGGAAACATACCTTGAGGTGCCGGCCTTGGCTGCCATGGTCGTTTTGTGCCCATGTAATACACGTTTTCCATCTCTATATTGGCTGGCATATTGCAGCTCTGCAAAACCTTAACTTTAGGACAGTTAAACATATCATGATGTTCAGTACAGAAAGCACAAACTTGGATGTTTTCTAGAGGGCGGTCTTTTAATGCATGTTTCTTTCGGCATTTTGGGCAGAAGATAGCCATTATCTGATCTTCATCTTCTTGTTTCTTCTTGGCTTTTAAAGTGTCAATTTGATTCCCTAAAGTGCTTAACAGATCTGTTTTAAACTCTTCTAAAAGATTCCCTATTTCAGCCCTTGTGACACTTGCAGAGGCAGATTTTGTGACTTTGGATGACAGGGTTCTCTTTCCCATTTTAGCTTTACTCCTTGAATACTTTTCGTACAACTCAGCGATTTCTTCAAAGGGTAAGGCAGAAATGTCACCTTTGCCCATCAAGTTGAGATCATCCATGTATTCCTCTCAGATACCTTTCAAGAATATTGTGCGGATCAGATCAAGAGGCATAGTTCGGTGTTTAGATTTTTGTAAGTTGTAGACAAACCATTCTAAATATTCCTCTAAGGTTTCATCCTCTTGCTGGCTCATTCTAAAGATATCATCTTTAGAATCTTTGGATCTGCAATAAGGCTGATATTTCCTAAGAAATATTCTCCTCATGCCATCCCAATCAACTATAGCATGCTCACCTAGCCTCATGAACCATCTTAAGGCTGATGCCTTTAATGTCGCTGGGAACAATCTAAGCCTATGGGCATCATCTGTATAGCCATATGTTCGACATACAATGTCAAACTCGAACAAGAATGAGTCTGGATCCTCCGAAGCCATACCATAGAAGTTTGGTAGCACGGATGGGGGTATGTTTTTCATTTTGATCTCATCATCCTCCTGTGGTTCATGTATAGGAAACTTAAAAGTTGACTCCTCTTCATCTCCTTGGCGTGGTACTGATCCAGATCCTTCCTCAGCCATTCTAATAGGTCTCTCCGTGTCAGTGTCACTTGTTTGAAAAAGGAGATTAAAGAAAGATTGTTGGGTCACTGTGCTACTTTCTCCTTGTGTGGAAGGTCTAGGAAAGTGCTTCTTCTGCGATTTATGTGTGAATAAAGTTTGCCTTTCAATAAGAGTAAGTCTCTGTCCTGACTTTTGCTTTTCTTCTAATGCTCGGATAACTTCCTCAGCTGGTGTTGTATTCCCTAGAGAGTCTGCTCCTGATGATGATGGGTTAGTTTTTAGATGGTGGGGGGTTTTTACAAATCTACCTTGACTGTCCCTAAATCTAGGCATAAATGAACATGATTTCTAGCTGTGTTTTTGTTTATTTTTGTGTATTGAATTTTTTTTTTTAAATCCTTTAAGTACGCCTCCCCGGCAATGGCGCCAAAATGTAGTGTTCTATCTAGGGTACTAGACTAGACCATATTTATTATCGACCAGGATGCGTAAGCTTAGAGGCATGCGTCTAAAGTATATAGACATAAAGGATTATTGGCTAAGTGGTTATGATGTAGGTCACAGAACTTCTTTACGGAAGATTGGGGTATGTTACCTATCATCCAAACACTCAGGTCACTCTGCTAATATACCTGATTACAATACTATCATTAAATTCATTTACCAAATTAAACACTGTGTATCACTGCAAACCAAGATTTCAATCTCCTTACAGAGACATTATACATAAAACCCTTGTTTAGCAAACACCCAGCATTCACTAATATTTATACAAGATAAAAATATACAGAGATCATAAACAGATTTTGAAATGAAAACAAAGTTCATGACATTGCTTTAAAAGACAACACAGGGATCGAATCCCTTACAGGACACGATTCACGATCTCAGCGATGGGCTATTCAAGCATTATCACAAACACAACCATATGCATTCGATTAAAGTCAATAACCAATCCTAACTATTGAAATCGGAAACCAATCTTAACTACTGTGCAAACCATGTAATACCCTAAGTGCGAATAAAATGAAAAGGACAGTATACCAGTTTAACGCAGGGCCCGTCCGCGTTCCAGAGGTATACTGGACTGTATTCAACCGGTTATCAAATCAACGCAACAAGACAAGGATCGTGACTGTAACTGGATTCTTAATATTAAGTTCAAAACTCTGTTTCAAATGATACAACGATTAACCATATATTGATTACCCGGACTGTATTTACATATGTATTTTTACAACCCTTACATTTCGAAAATGAATGTACATTCATGATATGGCTGTTGCCGCTTTTACTACATCGAGATTTTTAAAATGTTTCCATCCTAAACTGATTTCAAAAAGAACAAAAACTAAATCAATTTAGAATGCTCTGCTGTTGCTGCCTTTGTCGCCAGTGTGCCATACTTTGACCTGTGTTGACCGCGCATGTAGGAGGGTCGATTCTGCTGTAGGATAGGTATTTGTCCATGCTTGGACATTCTACTTTTCATCCCTACCTTTCGCTCTAGCCTAGCTGTTGTGCCACATGTCAAACAATGAGCTAATTACAGGATGTTGGAACTTCCTGTAACCATTTTACCAAAAACTTCTAATTCTTTAACATAAAACTCCTAAATCAATTTCAATGCATTTTAATAACTATAGGACTATTAACTAATCAATTTTCAAGGAATCTAAGAGATATATGATGAAAAGGAGTAGGCAAATGATATGTTTTAGGAGGAAAAAGGAGGTCATAGGATGGTACCAACAACGCCTCTAGGTAAAAATTGAAAAAATGGTATAGCCAAATCATAAAAAATTATTTAGTAATCCATGAATTAGGATGTGCAGCCACGAATATTCCTTGCTCACAATTCTTGACATGGTTCTTCATATTTTTATTTCTCTAAAACATATATATCGTAGACGTTGATAAACTAATTGTAATTGCACAACAAAATATAGTTATCCATGACGTTGTTAGGAAACACTTTGGCACATTTTCACTCATTCTCTTGGAATTTATCCACATGCCACAATTCCTTCCAACTTGGAAAGGAAACTCATCACAATTGCATATATATTTTGTAAATTGTATGAATCATCTTTGTATGCCTTGGATAGAGTGTAATAGAACTTGGTCAAAATTGTAGGGTTTAAATCCATATCTTTGTCTCTATTTAGGATTTCAATTGTTCATAATGTGAGCTCTTGATATATTTTCTTAACTCCTGCACACCCTGATTTCCCCAAAATTCATCATTGAATGGACTCAAAGTGGAGCACCATGAGCCTTAAGTTGTATCAACTCTAGGTCATGACCAATTTCAAGTATCTCCTTACACCAATCAACTATTTCCTCCTTTTATTCAATTAACATTGTATTAACCCCTTTCTTCTTCTTCGTTCCATGAGGCATTTAGCCAATAATGTATTCATGTTGGTGAGTTCCATATTTTCTCACGGCAACTCTTATTAAGCATCCATTGAAGTCAACGTCATCAATTTCCTTCAGCATATCCTCTTTAGTTTGAACTCTTTTAACACTAATATTCTCGGTTAAACTTGCACCATGCATTATAATTCATGTAGAAGCAACACCTTCAACATCTACATCATATTCTCTTTAGCTTTTATATCATTATGCTCTTCAAAACATACCAGATTTAACTCCTCATTTGAGGAAGAGTTTTGTATATGATCAACCCTTGTGACTTGCATTCTTACCCTCACAATTTCAACACTATTTCCCCATGCATGACAAAAAAACATTAAAAAACAAATATTGTAGAATAATAGAGGTTGATGCAGTGCATAGCAACAAGGAGAAGAAAAACTTTAAGGTAAACATATGTGACAAGAAACAAAACTTTAAAAGGAGATAGTTTATGAAATAGTGTTGATCCCTAACTAAATATTCGTGGTGAGAGAAATGTTTGCAATGACCTACAGAGCAGTATTGTAAACTGAGTTACCGCAATGGTGCTTCGAGGAATTATAGATTAAATGTATAACATTCCATTGGAAAGTTGAGTGGTGAATGGCCATCAACGTGGATTGCATATGTAGAATGATGATATCTGTGTCTAGGATTGATTTGATTATGATCTAGGGACTCTTAGTTTTTCCTATCCAATGCTAGTGCTTCTAAAATGTTGAATGGCCCTAGCAAATTGATTTGATTAATGGTCTTTTTGAAAATATTTGAATAAGTTACTCCTTTGCATTATAGATTACAAACTTAGGGGTGGGTCATAGAAAGAATTGAATGATAAACATTACATATTCATGTCTGATCAAATTCACAAGGGGAAAGAAGAATTGGGCTCTATATGGGCTTGAGGTTATACATATTGGAACATCATTTACTACAAACGTTCTCCAGTGATCAACCTCTCTGTCAGATGTGATAGGTAATTTGTACATCAAAACTAAACCTTGTTGAACTAAACATTTGATGGTTCTTAATGTCTAAGGATTTGAAGTTTCTTTAGGTTAGAGAATTTAGAGATGTGTTTGCACATGATTTTTTTATGGTAGTGAACTAAGAGTCACTTTCTAGACAATTGTATGCCTAGTGAGTTTATGGACTATTTTTAAACTTGTGAGCATTCTTCGTTATTTTAATAAGACTTTTATATTGTGTTATCATTGTGTTGTTTTTTGATTTGTTATAGCTTCAAAGGTCAAGTTCTATCTCCACTATTGGTCCCCATTCCACTACTGGCTTCCCTCCCCTAGTTTATTGTTACAGGGAAAAGTGTCTATTTAGAACTGCTCTATCCCACTAAGGTGTGACAACTGCCTTAGAAACAAATAGAGAAAAACTACTTTTGTTTTTCCTTTATGAATTATAGATAGAGAGGAACAGAAAGACTAACCTCTATCTTGCACTAGTCCTTTGATTCGATCCCTCTCTTCTTTGATAGTCCTCAACTACCTGCTCCCTTGCACGCCCAGCTTCACAAAGTACCTATAAGATCACAGAAGCATAGCACTATACAAAGACATGGATCTATAATCATAAACAATCTAGGATCAGATGTAAATTAACCATACAAATGTAACAAGCATCAATGATACAAAAGCATGGAGGAAAACTCAAATAGCTTTTATTGATAAACAAGAAAAGATCCAGGAGGAGTTACAACCAGTTGTTCCGACCCAGCATCAACCTCCCAGCAAAGAAGCCCCTCTTCACCTCAAACAAAGCTTAGATCACCCAACAATCTGATGTTTGTCTCTAGAAACCAACAACAATTCCTTGCAATATGCAAAATTCCAGCCTCTGGATCTCTGGGATGAGGGATCCATATATAGATATCTGTAAGGGGGATGAGTCAGCTTGTGATTTGATTAGTGTCTTCTCTCTGACAGTTCTTGCTTCCACTTGGAGGCTGAGGGCCTCTTACTCATCCTTGGTCGAATTCAGTGAGGCAAGTGTCACAGGAGAAGATTCTGGAAGCTTCCATTGCCTCTCCACCTCGCGGAATGACACTGCCATTTGTCATTTCTCGCCCATCGCACCCCACAGAAGGGATTTTTGAAATGCAACGCACCCTCACAATGTATTTAGGTGAGATGCAACGCACTTAGCCAGTGGAGCAGCTGCAATGATCGTTTTTTTACCAATTCTGATTAGTTTCTCATGGAGAACTTCTGGGAGAAGCTGTAATCTGTTGACCTTGTTCCTTTAGGGGTTAGAACAACACTTTTAGGGACTTAGGAGCCCTTGGTTTATGGACATTTCATGCTTGGGGTTGTAGGGCACAAAAATGTCTATAACATTTATCACCTACTCTAGAATCACAAACTCATGAGCAATTGATTACAATTGAATAGAACCAATGAGAACTTGACAATAATATCAATGGAGTTGCAACAATAAAAAAATATAGTTAGGTCACTGTATCAGGACAATATATTAAGCATTCAATAATTCTTGTGAGACCGATCTCGATTACAACAGGAATGACTGGGAATCATGACATCAAATACAAAAATATTCAAAGAATTTATCAACAAGAAGTGCTTCTTAAGAATAAGTATTACCCCACAAACAACACCTCATGTTTAATTTCAAATCTATTACAACAAACAACAGAGGAAGTGCCAACATAAAATCCCAAGAATCATATACGTGCATAACCCAGTAGGGACTTCTGTGTTTTGGCACTAGAGTAATGAAAAATAATCTAGATTGAAGGAAAAAAAAAATGTTATCTTTTGATGAATGACATATCACAACAGCTATGTAGGAATTAAAAAAAATCATGCACAATCACCACATTATCAAACACAAATTCCCATTGAAAAATCATAGTAGTTGATCAAAAGCAAAAAACTCTCAATTTTGCAGTATGCACCCAAAAAAACAAGTGCAAGAATTTGAGACAATGACTAGACACAGGAAAATCATGGATGTTATGCAATAACTGAGTTTCCTAAATAATGTTACCTTATTTGACACTTGAAACAAGAGGTATCATCTGTGCCCACTTCAAAGTGTGGAAAAGAATCAAATATCGGGAGACATGTGAATCCAAAACTTTATTTATTGTGGATATTTCTTGTGGTAGAGGTAGACATGAATGACACCAAAGTCACCACCAGTTCAAATTTGCCTCATGCATGTTGCTAACTTGGGTTCAAATCATAGATAATATACAGAACAAGAATATCACACATGCAGGAGCAACTGACTTGGGTTCGAATTGTAGATAATAAATAGAACAAGAATATCACACATATTCACAGATAACATATATAACAAGAATATCAACTTGGCAAGCACCAACAAATAAAGGCCATGGATAAGTTTTATCAACCTCCAGATTGCAGCCCACCTTGGAACTTTAACCTTCGGAGTCATTTTTATGCCTTCATATAATTATTTTATTTGATGATGTACCTAAAAGGGAGGGATCTCTTTGTCTACAAAATTTTTATTCCTTCTTTCCTGTTCAAATGGCTCTAGAGGCAATAAGGGGCAATGATCTATGTTATTTGAGTGCTCTATCATCAAACAGTCCAACAAGGAAGCCTCCTGCCAAGTACCCTATCCTCAAATAAGGGGAGAGTAACACTCCATACCTCCTGAGCAAAAATACAAATGAACACCAAAATGTGGTCTATTGTTTCTCCTTCACGTTTGCATAGAGTACAAATTTTGTGACCCTACCTTGCCCTATTTTGTAGAACCTCTCATGACAAAACATTATTCGTTAAGGCCAACCACATAAAAATCATGGATTTCATTGAAGATTTAACTTTCCAAATCTTCCCCACCACCAAGCTACTACTACTGCTTCATCATCAAAGATAGCCTTGTACCGCAAACTAGTTGTCAACAGTCATATGGCAGGATCGTTGGACCATACAACTTTCTTTCCTAAAGAAGACATGGAGACAACTCTTTGCTCCTAAATGCAACAAATTTTGAGTTTAAAACAAAAAAATTGCTTGATTTTGTACTGAGCAACAACAAAATATATAGAATTTCCTTGTGGTGAAGTTGCTAAGATGGAATCGTCATATACAAACATTTACCTATCAGGATAAGAAAATTCAAATAAAATTTCTTTCTTACTCCATAGACTCCAACTATGAGATAAAAAAAACACATCAAGTTTGTTTACCCTAACATGCCAACAAGTAGCAAGCCCCAACTATATAGTATAAGAACATATTAAGTATCCCAAAGCCCTGAAGGGGATCTAATGGAAAGAAGTGACCATTGTTAGAAGCCTTCCAATCAATATATAAATATATAAATGTAGATTTATTATTATTTTAATTGGAAACCTTTAATTAAATAATAAAATTTAATTACGTCTCTCCCAATCTAAATTTCTTATTAGTTTAATTCACTACCTTCATATGTCTTTCATTTTTTAACAACGTTGTAACATGTGGATTAATTTCCTTTTTGGTGCACAATCTTCATCTTTTAGGACAATATGGTGTAGTGGCCCAACCCCTATAGATCATTACAAAAAACTAAGAATAATAGAGAAGATGAAAGGTTGTACAAACCAACATACTTTTCAAACAACTAATCCAACATCAGTACCTTAACATTTTCATGAAGATATCATATTGAGAATGTTTGAAAAATGGTGGGAAATTTGGGCAACTACTATCTCTCTTCTACGAGGGTGATGCGAAAAGAGTGATAAGATTTCACTCTTTTGATTTTTTTTTGTTAAATAAAAAAAAAAAACAATATTAATGGACATATTGGTATTTTTTACTAAATTTTGTGAAGTGACTAAATGTAGCTTTAATCATTCAACTTAAGATGTTTTTTACAATATAATTTCCTAATCCTATTTAATATCTTCATTGTCATAAAAACCAACCTATATCCATCTTAACTCCACATCTACCAAACTCTTAGAGAGATGAAATCTATTTATCCCTCTCAGCAGTAGACCTGGAATTAAGATGGATCTACGATGATAGAATTTCCCCTTTAAATAGTCTATGCTCACATGAATACCATGGGTTATCATAAACCTCAAGCTTAAAAAATACTATTAGTAATTTATAAAAATTAATAAAATTAATAATTCATCCAAAGTAAAGATGGATCTATGCTATTTTAATTCCCCACTTTAAATAGGCTACATTCCACATGAATATTATGGGTCAATACCAGGTGTCATATTTATTTTTATTAATACTAATATTAGGGTTAATAATGTTTTTTTTGCATGGTATTAATAATAATTTGGCCCATGGTATTTGGCCCATAGTATTTGGCCCATAGTATTTGGCCCATAGGCTTCACCTAAATATAAGGCATTTTTTAAGCGTCCTTAAATATAAGGTGACCTATGGAGTAAATATAAAAAAGTGTCTTATTTATTTACCATACCTCTCGTTTATTTATATTTTTATTAATTTACCATACCACTTTTATAAATATGGCATTCGGCCCATAGGATTCACTTAAATGAAACTTCCTTTTTGAGCCTTCTTAAATAGAAAGAGGGTTATAGACTAAATATAAAAAGAGGTTTTATTTATTTACCATACCTCTATTTTATTTATATTTTTATTTATTTACCATACCTCTGGAGTAAGTATAAAAAGAGGTTTTATTTGTTTACCATACCTCCACTTTATTTATATTTTTATTTATTGACACCCTTTCCATCGATGAAAAATAGATTTGAAAATAGGGAGCCATTCGCAGAATAAATTAGGGTGACTGGGACCAAATACAACCTCCCAAACCACCTTCCAAACCAGAAACAGGGCGATTGCAAACGAATTTAACATTGCAAAGCAGAAAATCAAGTGATTGTAATGGAATATAACCTCCCAAACCATGCAAATGAATGTAGCATTGCAAAGCAGAAATCAGGCGATTGTAATGGAATATAACCTCACGAATCGGGTCAAATGAGTCTTTTCATAGTTTATCTGCCCCTTTTTTGGGGGTTAAAATGAAAAAAATATTTTTTTTAAAATAAAGGTTGGGATAAATATATGAAATGGGTGTTTTATAAAAATTTCCTCCCTGTAAAATGAAAAACGCCTTAAATTTTTGCCCTTGGGCTAAACTTTGCCCCTAAAATTTACCGTGGATCAACCGTGCCTTTGTAGGAGAGTTAGTAGTTTTAGTTTGTCCTGGTCCATAAATAACCAATATATCACCTTCAAAAGTTTTTACAGATGCTCTTGAGCATATTTCAATGTTGACTAGGATACTCGTTCCATTGTTTTTGCTCTGCTTATATGCAAAGTCGAAACAAAACAACATGCTTAGAAAAACATTGACATTGATTTAATGTAGACATGTCATTTGACTATACAAATATTCAATGCATCACAAACCTAACCTTTCTGGATTCTCATTTTCCACCATTTGTTCTTCCAATATTTGTTTTTTAGATCTAGATGTTTCCATGATATTGTTCCAAATGACTGGAGCAATCTTTGCCAGAAAACGAAAATGCAAGTTTTCAAATAACATACAAGTGTATAGAGAACATTTAAAACAATGTATACTTTACAATGATAAATTATATATACATGAATTTTGTTGGTGGCTATGCAGTAACCATGCATAAGTTACAATACATATTTTTTTTATATAGATTTCATTGACAAATACACATATAGTTCACTTTTGTAAATGTGCCATTAAGAATTACGATAGGCACCTCTTTTATTTCCTTTTTTTTAATGAAAAGAAGGTGTACATGAAATAATGAAGTATTAAGTACAAGCTAAAGCAAGTAATACTATTCAGTATATGGAGAAAAATGAAACAAAATTAGAATGAAAATGGGTAAATTGCATACAAAGCATCGCATAAAAATTTATAGTTACACAATACAAATACAACAAATTTATGTTCATGGTTAAAAGACTTACCGGAATTTTATATTTGCATGTTTTTAATTTATTCTTATTTTTTGTGTGTGTAGAATTTCTTTGTTTTTGAATATTTGTAAATGAAGGCATATGTGAAAGATGTACATTTACAAATGTGAAAAATATTGTGATAAGCCAACAATGAACTTGTAGAATACTAACACTGAAAAAATGACTCAAGGTGTCAACAAAGGTATGGAAAGACAAATTGTATGACGATTTGTCCTATAAGCATCAAAGACATGGAAAGAGGCAGTAGAAGCCAAAAGATTTTTCCAAAAGTGATCTAGCATTGAGCTATAGTGAGTTTGTTTTTTATATGAAAGTTGAAGCCATTATTTTTCATAAATGAAAGTATTCTTTTTTGTTGATGGTTAGTTTGCAACATGACCAAATTGAAATCACCAACAAGCACAATTGGGTAGTTTTTACATGTGTGCTCTAAAACGAATTTGATGAAATAAATTATTTCTTCAATGTTTTCATTTGGTGCAATAAATACATTTGAAACTATAATGGTTTTTTTTTCAACAAGCAATGTTGCAATTGTTGATTCAAATTTGTCATTTGTATAATTGAAATGATTCTGTTGATGGTGCTGGACCCACCAACATGTCAGGGGATCTCCTGGGTAATAAGTCCCAATTAGACCTCAGACCGTTTGGTGTAGGAGTCACAACAATGGTTCGTACAGTAATTCCTTGACCGCGATTTCACATTGAGGTAAGTGAGATAACTATGTTGGTAGCAAGGGTGTGACAGCTGCAGTAAGGCAAGGAAGGTGCATGAACAATTCTAACACATGGAGAATTGGGTGAGTGCGCCCCTTGGAAACCTATCATACCATGTGGATTGGAAGGGAACACAGGAGCGAAGATGCATTAAAAACTAGAAAGAAAGTTAGCTAACAATCCAAAGTGATGGTTAAACCAATCAAAACATTTCAGTAACATTCATACATACTTATACAGAATAGTCCATACATGTATGCATAAGAAAATAGATACATATACCATTTAGAGTAAACAAGATAGATGGAATACAATATGACATATGCATGAAACGTGATGTCTCTATTATATTAAGAAGTGTAACTTACAGTCATACAATACATCCATGTCCAACCACTAGTTTTGACAACGAAACATTACAACCACAACCGCCTGCTTCTCTAAAGAGATGTACTAGCTCTGCATAGTGGAGAAGCGAAGGCTTGTTACAATATTGTCCAAGCTCTCTCTAAGATAGTCTTATCGGAAGATTCTCTCACCAAAAGAATTTACAATGAGTTATGAGGTTCTATTGATAGCAAAGGATGGGGTGACCCTTGATATTCCCTCTCTGACAGTTCATCTACCCTCATGACTCTTCATCTACTCTATGACAGTTACAGTCAACTATTGACACTTGAACTTCCACTTGACAAGACGTTACATTACAATGCACATGTGCCCATGTGAGACAAAATTACTAGAGCAAGCAATGCAAGACATCAATGACACTCGGTTCGTTGTGATGAGACCAACTCTTTGACATGCTTGTGATGGAGAAGGTGGTGAGCTGATCCCAAGCTTGGTCATCCATGATGGTGTGCATGCACTCCATGGTGACATCTTGCTAAAGAGAACTCTTACCTCTGTTGCATCTCAGTGCATTGGTGTGGCTCCTCCATCCAACCCATATGCTAACATTCACATGGTCTTCTTGGGTGCGGCCGAACTGGCAACACACTGATGCATAGTGTCCATGTTGATCTTCCAGTGTGTGCTGGTGGTCATGCGCATCAACTGTCAACTGCATGTTCAGCTCCAGTCAGACTTACTTCTTGTCTTTGCCTTGGTGAGTGTGCCAAACGGTTTAGATCGCATGTGTGTGTACCATGACATGCATGTTGTTGAATTCCCTTGCATGTGATCAACAACACTTCTCACCATGTCTACTCCGTGCTAGTTGCTAGGATGGATCTATAACTTGTACAACTGCAGTTTCATCCATGAGTGCATGTTGCACCCGCTGTTGTACTTGTTCATGCTGCAACTCATTCTCTCATCTATGCAGCTCCTGTTCTTCCTTGAGTTGCTGCTTCAACACATGAAACTCCTTCTCTATTCCATTCCCTACCTTCATGCGATCGTCATGTCACATCGTCACCTCATAGCTTGAGTCTCCAAATTTTCTTTCATCACAAGTGGATATTCTTGAGCTTGCAACTTTGTTCCACCTCTGTGTTGTAAAAAACTTTCCTCTTGCATTCGTTGCATCTAGTATGTTGCCTTCAACTATTATTCATGGTGTTTCTTGCTATGATGTTGCTGCCATCATACCTTGATGTCCTTGTCTACGAATAACTTGATGTATTCATGGGTAGGCAAGTTCATAGACACTTAATCGAGTGCATCCCCAAGAGTGTTTTGAATGGTGTATTCAGCGTTTTTCTTCTGGAAACCATTGTACATGTTCTGCTGAGAGGAATATAAACACCTGTGATACCTGGAGATGTGGAAACACTCTTGGCAAGAAATCTGTCAGTTGAAAGCCAAAATGAACTTGAGAACTGACTTGCAAAATACTTATGTGGTTGATCATGAAGGTTGTGCAAATTCCGCCAAGAGGTCTGGAGACTGACTTGCAAAACTATGCAAGGCATAGTTCGGGCTATCAGGAGGCTGACTGACTATGGGAACCATACAATGCACTGTCCAGCTTGGCTTACTGAGGACTGAAACTTCGCAATACCTAATTTCAGTCATTAGTGACATGCAACCAGCAAAATGCATTCTGAAGTTTCTGTGGCCAACAGGACACTACCTCCAAGAATTGCATAATGCAAGCCTAGAGGTTAGTGCCTGGATATATTTGTACAATTCCTAGAGGGAAGGCAGAGCCTTCTCTTTTGGAAATGAATAGTGCTAGCCAGGCAAGGCACGGTCCGGACCAAGGCAGCCCAGTCTGGCTGACAAGTGACTAAAAATATGACAAGTGTAAATGTATGAGGATATGAGTGCAAAAAGGAGTGAATGATCACTCATGCAAACAACAAGTGCAGGATTAAGGAAACATGAAAGCATGCAAGTGTGTGCAGCGAGTTTCCGCAATGGCGAGAGTCCATGCAGGCGAGAATAGTGAGATACAAATGAAAACTGAAACGATGCTAGTACAAGCTAGCATGCATGTAAACGACAACAAGTGCTCACTGAAATCAAGAAGAAAGTACCCACACAAAGAAAAATACAAAAAGCGACAGAAACACAATGCAAGTCATGAACAGTGAGCTTATCCCAAGACAATTGAGTTGA
Source organism: Pinus tabuliformis (assembly GCA_031772625.1). Classification (NCBI taxonomy): domain Eukaryota; kingdom Viridiplantae; phylum Streptophyta; class Pinopsida; order Pinales; family Pinaceae; genus Pinus; species Pinus tabuliformis. Next base: position 1,354,815,492 of record CM062804.1, read on the forward strand.
ATATGCCAATGACTCCTAGATGTAATGTGGGATGCCAAAGCTGCAAGGTCAATGTGATGAATGATATCTATAGTGTCCAGTTGATGAGTTTTGATAAGATCAAGGTTGTGACGTGCATGCCACAAATCTAGGAAAAGTGACACTTGGCGAGAGGTGTCAGAGATGATCCTTGCATGCGACCTCCAACTTGTAAAAATAGATCCATGAATCAAGGGATGCATTTGCACATTTCCTTGGGAGGAGTAGCCCATGCATGCAAATCAATTTTTCTCAGTCCCGGAGAGAACCGATCAACTCAACTACACATGGAAGAGCCTACTCAACTACTGGGAGAAAATGCTCCTTTTTAGGAGGGATATGGGCTGGCTACCCAGGAGATTTGTGTAATTTCTGGGCACAACAGCTGACCATTGTCTAGGATTGCGTAATTCTTGGCCTAAAAAGCCCTTCTGGGAAGAATTGTGAAATTTTCTCATTGAAGCTTGACAGGCAGATTTTGTGCAATTCTGGAGCCCAGCAGGCTGCCAGACAGGATTGTGCAATCTCTGGAGGGAAGGCTAGTTTCCCTCCAAAATTGCGCAATTTCTTGAGGGAGCTACTCAACCTGTAGCTGGATCGAGTCTGGAAGAGTAGCCTGTGAGGGGAATGCAACAAGCTTTGATGGACAGGCTATCATTATGCAAGAAAATCACTGAAGCTTGTGTACTTGAAGAAGCAAGACATGCTTATGTGAAAGGTTGGAGGGAAGCTCCAAAACGAAGCTAAGGAAAAATTTTGGAGCATGGTTGTAGCCACTACAACACTTGTTAACACACTGGTAGAACTCTAGTTCTCTAAATGGACCTTGTTCATGGAAAACAAGTCTAACACCTCTGGAAGTGTTGTTCAGTTCTTAGTTCATCTTGGTTTCACACTAGCTTGATTGTAAGATGTAGCATCTTCCAAGATCTTGGTCGATTGACACACATTCCAAGCCAAGGAAACACAACTATTTCGATTGGGGTTGAGGGGTATATTGGTGCACAAGTAGTATAGTCATAAGAGTCTTAGTTTCATCTCTGGTGTTGCTCCCCTGCCAACAGGCCTCAACAGTACCCTGACGGAGTCACATAGGAACACAAGCATGGCTCCGCTACTAGCGAGCCTGGTCGGTAACTTGGTGGAGTTACTTGCATCACCTCTTCGTGCAAGAATCCTTTCTCTTCTTTCACCTTATTCATTTTTTATTTTTTGAAATTTTCACTTTCATTATTTTTTTATTTTTTATTTTCACAACTGTGCATACCACTTATTCAATTGAGAGGTGGAAGAGGGATCCTGACTTATTGAGAGAAGAAGAGGTTTTTCTTGTAGAGAATTAGTTTATTGTACCTCTGATGTGCCTGTTAAGGTTTTCCCCCTCACCTTAATCTACTTGACTAAGATGACAAGGGTTAACCCAAAAACAACCGACTGGAGTAGGTAATGCTAGTTAGTGCACAAGCATTGTGTTTTCACCAAGGCTCACTTTGAACAGTACATATTTTCCATCGACGTATCATGGACTAAAAGTAACAATTTTCTACCATATTCGACCTAAACCCATTGATTCACATGGTATACTCATACGTTGGTTGGTCATGTGAAGGAGATAGAAGACCCCAAATCTAGTTTCATCCATATGGTCTATGATTTCAAGAGTTATACAAAGATCACAATGTATGATTGTCATGATCATACAGATAGTCATCCAGTCATGGGTCCACCAGTTATCATCTGTGGACGCGTCTTTTGATCATTGTACATGTTATGTTAGCTTAGGTGCTAAGTATGGGCATGCCTCCTTTAGCAACAAATATGTCATGATGAAAATGTATTGTAACAGATGAAGCTTGCCAATTATTCTTGATCCCGACTTGTCACAATAAACCACTTACGTCATTAGTCATCATTTATGATTTTTTTCGTTAGGGGGAAATTTTTATAGCCAATTTTGTCACATCCGATTAATGTACCTCCTAATGGGATCAATCAACATCTTATTCCCACTTGTCATCATCTTTCACAAATCCCTCAGCATGTTTATTTCATTCCCAAGAGGTTCTGCCCTAAATTGCACAATCAGAGCCAGTTTTAGGACCAACGCACCCCGGCCTCTTTGTGGACAACATTAACCTATAGGTTGTGCCACCATGGCCTGCATTGATCACCTATAGTTTGCTCCCCTTTCCACCTGCGTTGGTTCTAGAAATTCTAGAAAAAGAGAGAAATTCCCGAAGCCTCATCTTCCAGAAGCTTCCATAATTTGTTACAGCTATTTACCTTAGATGAAAAATTTGGATCCTGTCCTATCCTACCTTGGAGTTTCCATCCCTTATCCTTTGATCCTATCCTTCCATCAAAGGTGGATCTAAAATATTAGATTGGTAATTAGATAAGAACTCCCAACTTACCCCACTCCTCTATATATTTACAACATTCCATAGGCAAGAGGTTATATTTTGGAGAGTGATTATACCTTATTCTCTTATGGTTAGAGGTTTCATTTCATGCATTTGGGTGATTGGAGGTGCGCATTTTGAGAAGGAAAGGACAAATCAGTGTGAAGGAGCTCTTCTAGAAGATCAACACCTATTTATGGTTGTAAACTCCTTCCATTATATTAATGAAAATAATTCTTCGTTTTCCTATATGTGATGTAGTTATATCATGTACTTCAATACCATATTTATATATTTAATAGAATATTTATATGATAGTGGTATATCTTGTAGTTTCTTAGCTTGTTTTATTTGACTGTGCAAGTTCTAATTTTGGAAATCAGAGCTGGAATTGGAGCATTCAAGATAAGGAAGGAGAGAAACCCATGATAGATTCCAGGTAGGTTTCATTCCATCATATATTTACTTTAAGGAAATAATTTTTTCCTTGTCTCTTTGTTGTTCTAGGTTAGCCACCAAACCTAGGGGAGATACTTTTGTCCATAGTCATAAATATCGTAAAACATTGCAGTTTCATGGAGACCTTGTATTCCTCCTCCAATTGAATACCCTATTTCATGGCCATAGTGGCCCTCTCCTTGTCTCTCTTATTTGAGTCAGATATCCCCATGACCTCAGGATTGGTTTGGAGCCTTTTTCCTAGGGAATTATTTCATGCAAAATCACAATTTCCATCCAACGCACCACCAAGTCATCGTTCTCTATGATCCCTACTACATGTGCAATGTTACTTTAATTCAAACCCTATACTTAACCCTAATCCACACCCTAATTTGAACCCTAATCCAAATATTAGACCTAACTCTCATCCATACTCTAATTCAAACCCTAGACCTAACCTTAGTCCACACCCTAATTCAACTCTAGACTTAACCCTAGTCCACACCTTAATTTAAACCCTAAGCCTAATTCAAACAAGGAGGTTGCACAACCATTTAAAACACTTTTTCTTCTTGTTGATTCCCCTACTGAATGAAATGATATATCTTTGAGGTGAGGGGAAGGGTTGAGTTTGGAAATATCTCCTATCACTATTGAACATTCACTTGGGGTAGATCTAATTCAAAAACCATTGGAGGAGAAATATTTGATTGGAACATATTCTATAGCTATTGTTGAAGCTTAAAAACCTAGAATTTCCCTTAACCATTCCTGTCAATATGAAAAGAATATATTTGGGCCTGAACTTAAGGGGTTTTACTTTTGTCTTTCACCAAATTCTTTATGCCTCCAAGAGAGTGGTTATCAAGTTGTGGAAGATTTGTATGAGTTGGAGAATCATAAATATGTGGATCCCATTGAATCCTAGTTTCAAATAATCGTCATCACACCTCATTCCCTCATCATTCGATAACCCTTCGTACCATATCAATTAAAGCAATTAGTTTCTCATGCTTTGGTATGCATTTAAGCTTAATTTTTTAACCCGAGTGTGAGTATATTTAACATTTTGTTACACACATGGTTATAGTGGAAGTACTCCTGCACTTGGAGATATGCCTCTCTCTAAATTAGGTAGGGTAGTATAAGCAAAATAAATAGAAATTCCATATGAAATAAAATTGTTACAACAACACTCTTGAAACTGCAATTTCAAAAGCACAACTATTGAAATTTTTTTCATTATGCACCCTTGTGGTATGTCTTATTAGAATAAATTCACTCTTAATACCTCATATTTTGTTAAGTGAATTTGATTATTGGTCAAGATGATTCAATGGGTTAGTTAGAGGAAATTTTATTGTTATGTTTAATACTTTCCATTCATAACCTTAAAAACATACTTCTGGCCTATTCATCCTAACAAATTGTTATCCAAGAAATATTTTCAAGTTTCTCTTCAAAGGTATTTTTTAAAAGACTCTTATGGTGGACCACTCCTATCAAAAACTAATGAGATCTCATGAGAACCCTAACATGATTAGCTTAAGGAATCTTTCAGTCATTATTTGAGAAGCTGCCTTTAAAATAAGTCTTTCGGTAGAAGGACCAACCAGTAAAATTTAGTCACTAAAAAAATTTGACACCATCGAGTGCTCTTATGGAGAAGATTTTCCTCCCCACCTATTAAGTAACCCATCTAAGGTTAATAATAATAAGTGTTTATTTTTAAAGGATTAATTGAGGGATAATAGGTCTCACTATGAGCTGACCTACCATGACCATGGGTCCTAAAGAGAATGAAATTACCGCTACTGGTCACCAAGCTAGGATAATGGATTTTAGTTGAAAATTTGGAAGACAAGAGGTCTCGTGATGACACTGTCATAGTTGGTTACCAAGCCAGGACCATGACCTTCAACTAATTTTGAAATAATGTAAGTGCTTTTAAATTACTTTGAATCTATATATAATAGATGGGACACATGCATGTCATTGAGTTAAAAGGAATCCGTTTCGAGGCTATAAACACTTGCTGGCAATAGGACCATACCTGTGGTATTAGAGTTAATTTTACACTATTATTTACTTGGTCGTTTTTGTCTTTCCCTGAACTCATTATCATACCTCTCTGAGAACGACTTTAAGATTATTTCAGTAATGTTCTTTTGAGTTATATATTTCATAAATATGAAGTTTTTCATGGATGTGGGACCCTTATTGCAGGTGATTCACATTTCTTGAACAAGAGGAGCTTCAACTATACACTTGGGTAACAGTAAGATGGTAATCCTCGGAAGGTATCATTTATTCATATTTTCTTCCCTATTTCTATCCATTTGAATGGATTGTCCTTCAAATATTGTCACTTATATTTATAATAATGAGGCTGTCACTTATATTTATAATAATGAGGCTATTATAAGTGAAGACCTGTTGATTTGGATTTCTCTTGAGATTATTTGTGGAAATTTGGATGACTGGCTATATAATGGTAACACTATCCCTATAGTAACAACATTGTTATCATCCTTTGGGTAACCTTAACATCATATTTTATTTTGGAATCATTCTTAATGATGAAAAACTCAAAAATAAACCAATTTGTATTTCCCTTCTATAACAACCATATTTAAGGAGAGGAATTGTTTATTACACGAATTTGCGGGAACACTATTACAAGTGCAAAGGTCATCCATATATGTTTTAATCGTGTTCTTTTGCAAGGGAGCGATAATACAACAATTGATTCGATTGAATGAGGACATGCAAGATGGTAAACATGGGGGGATTTTAGGCCTCCATTTTGTATGGTTTTACATTACATTTTTCTATGAGATCCCTCATGCTCTCATTTAGTTCCCAAGGTTATTGTCATCATTTTGTGCATTGTAAAGTAAATATTTACTATTTGGCATCTTTCCCTTGTTTCAACAATATTTAACATTAAAATCAACATTAATGATGATTTGTGCATTTGAAAGTCTAAAACTTGGTCAAATTTCCATTATAGATATGTATTGCTAAATGAATAATGGATGGCCTTGATATGCACTCATGAAGATTCATGCACGAAGAAGAAATAATGCATGATGTTCTTACGCGAAGTCACCATGTGGCTTGTCGATTACACTTGTCAAAGATAATTATGAATATTTGGTGAAGTTAAAATGAACTTTTCATCATTGATGGTGATTCACTAAGTCTCTGGTTCTGCTTGCACTAGCCTTGGGTTCCTACCTACACCAATTTGGGGCTTTGATAGATTGGCCCATTTTCGAGGAAAATCGAAGATGTGGTTTTGTCCAAAAGGATGTTTTGACACCTTAACATGAGTTAGAATGCACCCAGGTCATACGAATCAATATTTAGTAAATAATTAATAATTCAGCTTCAAATTCGCACAATTTTTAAACTTCCACACTCCTCCTCGATTTGCGTCCATAAGAAGGATAATCTCAAAATTATGGAACATGGGTTTTTATCCCCACATGTAAAGTTAACTGAGCTGAGTTTAGTTTTCCATAATCTGCCATGGTTTCATAGATCCAAAGGGTTCTTTGAGGCATATTTGTAAAAAATCATGTAAAACCCAAATTTATAAAAGTATCCAAATAATCAAATTCATGTGCAATTTATGATGCAATAGAGTTGAATCATAAAAATAAAAGACATGTTACTTATCTACAATATGAAAATTTAGGCTCCATATGAACAATTTTCTAAAATTTTCCATGCTTAGGAAGACACGAAAGGATATTTGGGGCAAATTTGTTAAAAATGCATAATTTTCCATAATTGAAATATTGGGTTGCTAGAGCCAAAATTCATCTCATAACTTTCATAAAAATCCCATCCATATCTTGTGGAGGGGGGAGAATGTTGTTTTAATTCCATATTGATGGTTGGAGCTTGAAGGATATGGTTGCCGATGTAAAAGTTTGGTCTGATTTAATACAAAAGCTTTGAATGTCAGGTTCCTCTTTTTATTTTTTTTTGTGTTTCATGATTTAATTCGGCTCTCTAATATAAGGTTTTAAACAAGGGTGAGAGTTTTACTGGTAGGGCCCACCATATTAGATCAACATCCCTCTAGTTGTATATTATTTGTGTGAAGCTTGCAGATATGTTTTATGGTGTGCATTTTGTTATTGTAATGGTTTTCCAACAGTTAGATCTATTTGTGAGTTTGTGGATCTGTAGATGCCTCTTTTATGTTTTTTGTTTTCCATATATGCAAGCAGTTTGATTGCCTCTGTCACCACTTAAATACATTGACCTATGAGGCTTTAAAACTTTGAGTTGCAACTAGGGATTTAAAAGACATAAAAATACTTCCAAAATTTTGAGTGAGTTAATAACTCAATCTTGTGCTAAGAGTTGATTTATATTGAAGCCTTGCCACAATATTTATAATCCTAATTAATTACGAACCTGGAAAGTCATTTGGAACCTTTGTTTAAAATATTTGTGAACAAAATTTGTCATTTGGTTCATGGTTTATTGTTACAATATGGGGTATGTTTACTTAAGTTTCATTCTATTATTTGATTCATTAATGCGCTTACATTTTATCATTGTCGATGATGAAAATCATGTACTCAGTTCTTTGAACAATGATTTTTATTGAGGAATCATGCACTTGTGATATTGATATACACTAAGTGTTGACAGAATGTGAGAAGGAACAAAGTATAAATATTTGAGTTTGAATCTAAGATTTATGCTCTAAATGTAGTCCTATGTTTTTCACTTTTATTAACAGTCATGATTCTAGAATTAATATAATAGTGGGAGAATGGATTTAAGTGATTTAAGAGAGGTGAAATTATTTTACATCAGTGTGTTTATTTTATTTCTTTTTTGCACACAATAATGTACGTTTAATTAATGATATTATCCATATCAACACTCTATTAGATAATTTGCTTTGATCTGGACATCTGTGAGGAGTTTGTTTCCATTTTCTTTCAAAACTTTGATTGATTTGCATGACATATTAGAAAATAGAGCATAGTGCACGAACCAAATTTTGAGTTTATGCATTTGTTTTCAATATTGATTTAATATAAAGGTTTTCTATTTAATTTGTCAAAAGGCTCAGTTTGTTTTCAATTGATCAATAATTAGTTTTGTTTTAAAAATTTACAGGATCAGTGTTTATGTTTTCTAAAGTTTCCCTTGAGTGCAATATTCAAATTAATTGTTTCTTGAAGGATGTTGTAAAGAGATTGATTCACAAGTTAGAATATAATATGATTTGCACGCCATTAGGGGCTCTATCTAGCATTTCCAATGTGACACCTTGAAGTTTACGAATGCCCGAATTGACAATCTATTGTTATACATTAATATACCATATACTATGCCCAGTAATCCTTTATGTCACAACTACAACTATTTGAGAAATTTGCACCTATCTACAATAAGATAGAACAAAAATTGCAAAAATGGAGATATGCCAATTATGTTTCAAAAACATAACAAAAATAAAAGACCTTAAGGAAAAAAGAAATCGTGCAACATAGGTCACATTCATCACACATTTCAATATTGAGATAGAACAAGATCTCAAAAAAATAATCCATAAACAAATCTAGGTAAGTACATACCCAATAATCTACTTTATTTTCATTCTATAGTTATTTTTCATTACACATCTATTGACTACTTTTATTTTCTAACAGGTGAAAGGAACACTTGTCATTGCAAATGCATACTCAACACCATTTGAACCTATCTGTGCACTTTGCAGTTTCCCAATGTCATCATCTACAATGATAGAAGATATGTCAATATTTTGTGTTAAGTGCAAACAAAAAACCCTTTTTCTCTTTCTACATTTTATCAACTGCATTATAAGAACTCCTGATAACAACACCATGCGATGTTTCCTTAGAAATATGCTAGTGCTAAAGAAACTACTCCCTGCAATAGCTCAAATGTCTTACCAAGAATATTGCAAAAAAAAAACAATTTATATGTTGTGCAATTTATAAATTCTTGGTCTTTTCATTCTAAATAGTGACAATGAAATTATGGATGTTGACAACAACGACATGAAAAGAGAACAAGCCAGAGCTCCAACTAGCAAGTTTGTCTTCTCTCCTCATGTATCATCCTTATTCTTTGACCTTTAGTTTATAGTCATATAATAAAGTGTTCAAATTTTCCATTATGCAACCATAACGACCAATTCATATTATTTTTTCTCATGGAGTAGTGATCAAAGTTCAGAATCAATACCCTGGACTATTATAGATCTTAAATGCCAATGTTGAAAGGAGAATTAACATTACTATGTTCATACACAAAACCATTTACAGTTAAAAAATATTTATGTCAAACAAAATAATTCTCTTTTTGTGAATATTGACATTACCATAACAATATGTTTTCTTTTTAAATTACATGAATGTTTTCAAACACTACAATTTTATGTTTCCTATTATGCTTCAAATTCACTTTTTGTTGATCTGAAAAATTAATTATTCTACCCATTCACAACGAATGTCACTTATTAATGGATTAAATAGATTTATAAGCATTCACTTTTGTTTAATCCAAATACTGTGATTTGTTAGATTATGTATCTTCCTTGTCTTTAAAACATGTTACATTCGTATTTAACTGTATATGAATGCAAATTTCTGCTATAGTCTATAAATTTCAACTAAAAAAAGAAATCTAACTCTTACTTTCACATTCTTCATTGTGCATTCTATTTTTAAAGTCGCAATTTTATTTCTACATTGTTACTTGTTGCATGCTACTAATCTTATGTATCTGCAAAGTTTACCAAAATAAATTAACATCATTCCATCACATAAGCTACTACATTCTTACTTGTTGCATGCTACTAATCTTATGTATCGACACAATTTGACCAAATAAAATGACTTCATTCCATCACATATGTAACTTACATTCAATAAAACATGAAAATGGCAGCATTAAAATTAAAATTAAAAAAAAAAAAAAAAAAACAAACAAACAAAAAACAAAAACCAAAAAAACTATTAACATATCAAATTCTCTCTTAATCACATGAAATGCAAGTTTCTGCTATGTTTTCTAAATTTAAAAAAAAGAGCTCATGCATTTATAAATGGTTTAAGGTGATTTGCTAGATAGCTTTGCATCACTTTTCAATCTATGAAAACAAATAATATTGTCTTTAGTATTAATTTCCTTGGAGTTAAATCTTTCTTTAGATTATTGGAGACATGCTTATTTGTATACATACTTATTGACTTTGTTCAATTGTCAAGATTAATACATACAATCCAAAGTTCATTAATTAAACTAGGTAGCAGCCCACTCTAATTATGAACCTTGTTAATTAAAAAAAATAGAAATTGTGATAAAAAGCTGATAATTATTTTTAATAAATATTATTTTATTGAAACAATAATCAAGTTGTGATTACCTAAAGTTGTGTCTTTTCAAATCGCAATTCTAACTAGAGGTTCATTATTGTGGAGCGCAGACGTGGCGTTGGAATCGCTTCCAGTGGCACCCGCTTGGCCTGTGTGAGTCCAAACCTGTCGCTCATGTCCACTTGCTCGCCACTCATGCCTGGGGAAGTGCCCACTCAAATGGATGGAGGAGCGACGTCAACAGCAGATCGACCATCCGACTGGCCAGCGGAAGCCCCACGCACATTCTCCTTCCTGCTCCGAATGGAATTAGCTCGACGTAGTTTTTTCCCTTGTAATCCACACTAATCAACGGCTCTTTCTAGATGGAAGAAGTAGTTTCTAAAATAGTATTTAATTAAAAAATAATGGTTAAGAATTAGTTATTAAAATAAATATTAAGTTATAAATTTGTTGTTAAAAATTAGTTTTTATTTACTTTAATTATATATATCAAATAAATTAATCTAAATAAAATTAATAATATTACAAAAATTTAAAATTAACATTTCTCTTTTAGTAAATTTGTTATTAAATTAATTAAAATTTTATTTAGTTATAAACCATATGAATTAGTCTTTTTTATTTTATTGGAATATTTATTAGAATAAATTTAATAATTTTATTAATATAATTTTATTTTTTTAATTTATAAAGAAAATACAAATTAAAAAAAAATTATTCTTAATAAAATGATTAATGAAATTGTAAATTTTTTTTATCTAATATCGACGCTGGCTTTGATCCTGATTCCTCTCCATCCAGTGTTGAGATCACAGATCCGGATGTTCCTGCCCACGCTGTCATCGCCCAACCACGGTCTTTTGATTGTAACGCTGAACCTTCTTCTCAACACTTCAATTTTCTCCCATCGACCTCTGCTCGATTTGCGTCCTCGCCTGTGATTGGACCCTCGCCTGTGATTGGACCTCCGTCCCGTTGGAACCCTTCCAGCGAAGCCTTTTATCTTAACCCAGCGACATCCAACTTTCTTCCCCGTCACCATTCCCACCTTGGTACCCTTTCTGAGAACCCCTCATCCCCGAGTCTCTTTATTAAGATCAACAATGAGAGCCTTAATTTAATTAATAATAAATTTGCAACTAATATCCACAATAATTTTAGTTATGATAACGATAAATTCTCTTGTAAAAATTTAACTAAAAACATTTCTATTAATAATGATGAATAAAAACGGATCTTAACGTGGGATCATATGCAGAAACGAGGAATGTTTGGCCCATCTCGGTGTTATCTATGTAATAATGATTTCGAGAACCAGGAACACTTGCTGAATAGGTGTCTGTATACTCAGAGTTTGTGGGAAGAACTACGAGTTCTTTTTGGGCAGGTGAATCGGGATCCTCATAGTATAAGGAATACCATTTTACAATGGGGAAAAGGAAATTTTCATAGCAGACTGGTTAGGAGGATATGGAGTTTGGCGCTTGGGTTCGTAATTTGGGAGGTGTGGAAAGAACGTAACCGACGCATTTTTAAAGATCGAAGTTGCCATGTAGTAAGAATATGGGATGAGGTCTGCCGCTCGATTAAAGAGACGGTCTTGTCTGAAACTTGGCGGGAGGAGGATTGGAAACTAAACTTGGAAGAGCAACGAATAGTCGCCCAACTAAATGTTGATTGTACCATGTTATATCCTACCACTGATAAGGTTAGTAGGTATACTGTGCAGAGTCCAAATCATTTTCGGTTCCCAGGAGACAACCGAATTAAATTGTCCTTTGATGGTGCATCAAAGGGCAATCCTGGGGACGCAGGATGGGGTGGTATTTTCCGTGATAGCAGGGGCATCTCATTATGGGCATATGCTGAATGGGGCGGCGAAATGTCAAATAATGAGGCAGAGCTTTGGGGAATTTATCATGGTATTCGAATTGCCGCGAGGAATGGATATCGGAACCTAGATATCGAAGGCGACTCCCAGCTTGTAATTGACATGTTACGGAAATTACAGGGGGGTAAAACCTGGGATCACGTAGCCAAGAGCTGGAGGACGGCTGCGATTATACAGGATATCGAAGTTCAGATGAGGCGGGTTGATTATATAACAATCAATCATGTTTTACGAAGAGGCAATCGAGCGGCTGATTACTTGGCCAACTGGGCATGTGGAGGATTGCAACGGATGTTGGATGGAAGCTGGGTGGCATTGCAGGAGGAGCCGCGCTGGCATGACCTGGCAGCTATATTACGGCAAGACAATCATGAGGCGAATGGGGTGGATAGGACTGCTTAGCTGCCTTCCTATAATGATGTTGAATGGAAACGACAAGCGCATTTATGAGGACATTGGGGGTCTGAAGAATAGAAGTGCACAAATGTTAATATGGCGGAATGAATATCTGCTCATCCCAAGGACGTTTGCAGGGCAGGCACTGTGGTGGGAGAGTGGTGGCGTCAGGAGGGCAGGGCTCGCATCACATCAGGATCCATGCCCAGAAACGTGTAATAATGAGCAGGCTTGGGCAATAACTAACACTACCGGGGGAAGATGGTTGCGCGGGGTTATATCACTGCATGGACGAATTATGCGCTTCTGTGATGGTAGACGGGGAGCGGCATATATAATACTTGAGGCTAGACGAGCGGGAGTAGGACTCAGAGTCACTTTGCATATACGCCCAGAGTGGGAAGGAGCTCTGCATATTCGCCCAGAGTGGGAAGGAGGTCTGCTGTTCGTGCTGGAGTAGAGACATGTGATTCGGTTGCAAAGGAGTATCATCATGGCAGATAATACAGGCCGCTGTGAGGGTAGGAGAACACGTAATCAGGGAGCCGCTATGGAAACGAAAGGAAAGCAGGTGGTAGAGGAATCCTTGCCTTCCATTTACCTGCACATACCAGACGATTCGGAAGAGCTGGAGGTGGATAGTCGGGAGTTCTTTGCAGAGGATACCCAGCGCAAGAACTCGGGCGGAAAAGTTGGCAGGTGGATGAGACATTCCGCTCCGGTGGACGCCAGGGATGATACAGAGATTGACTCAGAGAATGACGACGAGGAAAATGATGGATGGCGTGGTAGAGCTCGAGGGCGAAGGGGGCGCGGAAGTGTGCGGGGTAGAGGGAAGTTTGCAGAGCGAGGAGGGCAACGAGTTTATGAGGATGGCTCTGGCAGTGGGGTTGGGGTTCGAGGTCGAGGCAAAAAAGATATGCGACGGCGAATACAGGAGGCAGAGGTGGCCTACACCAAGGAAACGAATTACAAAATTCGGAGGATTATCGACAAGTTGGAGGAAGAGGCTTTGCAGGATCAATCCGACCCTGAGATGGCAGATTGGGAGACTTATCTCCCTGATCCGGGACATACCAGAGGGCGGATGTCACTTTATAAACAATCCCTGCATGTATATTGGGGTATGAAACGTTTACTTGCCAAGGCCCTGGAACAGGTTGCAGCTGAAATGGTGGAGTTAGCTCAAGGCGTGCCTACTTTCCAAGGAGAATTGAAGAATATTCAAATGACTCTTCTCATGCAGGATAGGAAGATGGATCAGCTGATACAGTTGCTCAAAGAGAATGGACTAGTGGTTAAGATAGAAAATGCAGTCAACAGTGAAGCCATGAAGCAGTAGATACGACAGCTCCTGATAAGAGGTTTTTTGTATGCCAATTTTGACTTTTTCAAATAGTAGATGTTTTGTTTTCATTGTTGTACAGTCTGGTTCTATTTCCAGCTCTTAATCGTATGTTTTTAGGTTGAATAGCGGTTTCTATTATGGTTTGACAAACAGAACATATATTTCATTTTGATGGCGGTTATATACTGTCGAAGGCCACCCGGTTTCCCTAATGGGCGGGTGGCAAACTGTATATGTACATAGTTATTATTTTAGTAATAGAATTTTACCTCAGCTTACAGAAAAAAAAATGATGAATAAAAACAATCTTAATAATAATATTATCTTTAACCATAACAAAATTATTGTTTTTAATAATAATAAATTTTTTAAGTTATTAATTTCTTTAGTTTAAATCTGGTTTTTTCTCCTTTTTGCCTCCTTGATAAAGGGCTTAATTTTGCCCTAGCCCCTAAAAAGATTCTCATAGATGACATTATTTGTAACATCGAATATGGTATTAAGGACCTTCCTGATAATGTTAAAGAGGTTATTAGGCAAGATTGTGTTATTGTTCTTAGGAAGGCTAAGCCTCCCAAAAGAAACATTAGCAAAAATGAATTTCTTGCCCTTAAAGCCCTAAGGGATAACCTTGACATTGTCATTAAAGCTCATAAAGGTGGGGCCATCATCATTTTAGATCAATTTAACTATGCTAACAAATTGATTGACCATCTTTCTAATAACGGTAGTTACATCAAGCTTAATAATAATCCCATTAAGTCAATCACTAAAGAAGTAACGACTTCCATTAAATCAAATAATTCCCTTAAACCTCTCTTTAAAAAGCTTATTGAAAGCAATCCCCTCACCCCTAAAATTTATGGCCTTCCAAAAATTCATAAAACTGGGGTTCCCTTGAGACCTATTGTTAACACAATAGGTGGGCCTACTTATCTTCTTGCTAAATTCTTGGCTCAAAAGCTTAAACCTCTTGTTGGTCACACTTATTCCTTTCTTAAGAACTCCGTTTTCTTTGTTAAAGAATGGAAGATATCAAGTTGGACCCTAGGGATTTGTTAGTAAGTTTTGACGTTGTTTCCCTTTATACCAAAATCCCTATTCAAGAGGCCATTGATGTCATAAATCAGATCATTAACAATGACACTGCCAAATTAATTGGCCTCTGCTTCACCTTGACTTTCTTTAGTTTCCAAGGTGAGTCTATGAAAAAACATAATGGGTTGCGATGGTTCCCCTCTTTCCCTTATAGTTGCTAACTTATTCACTGAGGATTTTAAGACCAAGGCTTTAGCCTCAGCTCAATTTCACCCTAAAAGATGGAAGAAGTTTGTTGATGATACTTGCGTCATTTGGCCACACTGACGTGAGAAATTTGATTTGTTTCTTAGCCATCTTAATTCCCAATTAGACTCCATAAAATTCACAATGGAGGTTGAGGTGAATGGGTGGCTTCCCTTCCTTAGCATCCTCCTCTCTAGAATGAATGATGGTTCCATTTCTCACCAAGTTTTTCACAAAAAACTCACACGAAACAATATCTTCATGCTAGTTCTCATCATTTCCTAGCACAAAAATCTTGGGTTCTTAGTACTCTTGCAACCCGTGATTTGAGAATTTCTGATGAGAACCACTTAGAGCAGGAGAAGTCTCATCTTCTTAAAGTTTTTGAAAATAATGGATATAACATAACTCGAGGCCCTCCAAAGTTCCTATGAAGAATCAAGGGTTAAGACTACTTGTGTTGATCCTATCTCTAAGGTTCAACTTCCATTTATCCAAGAGACCACAAACAAGATTGCCCATATCCTTAAAAATAATAGAGTTTTTGCTTCGTTCAAACCACTCAATACCATTAAAAATTTGCTTACATATATTAAGGACCATGTAGACCCTAAAGACATGAAAGGGGTCTACTCAATCCCTTGTTCTTGTGGAGTTCTCTACATTGGAGAAACTGGTCACTCCATTAACCAGAGAATCCAAGAGCATGTAGCAGACGTTATGCACAATCGTTTCCGCTTATAAACTCTAGCTGAACATGCAGAGGAATCCAAGCACCATGTGTGCATTGAGGATTCCAAAGTCATTGCTAGGGTCGATCACTTCCACCATAGGAAGCTTAGAGAGGCTATTGAGATTGAGAAGCATGCAATGAATCTCAATAGGGATGATGGTTAGAAATTAAGTAATAGCTAGATTTCGACCCTCTCTTCTTGATTCCACCCACTGTTTCATGTTTGTTTTAATAATTTATTTCAAATATTACATAATTTTCTTTTTATAATTTCATTAATCATTTTATTATATTAAATTTCAATAAGAATAATGACTTATTTGAACGGTTTTTCTTCTATTTGTATTCTCATTATAAATTAATTTTTTTAATTTATATTAATAAAATTATTAAACTTATTCTAATAAATATTCGAATACTTGCTATATAATTTTTGACCCTTGTAATGTTATTAATTTTATTTCATTCTTATAATTTAATTAAAATAATAGAGATTTATACAATTAAAATAAATTAAAATTTTTAATTTAATTTATATTAATAAAATTATTAAACTTATTCTAATAAATATTCTAATACTTGCTATACAATTTTTAAACCTTGTAATATTATTAATTTTATTTCATTCTTATAATTTAATTAAATTGATAAAGATTTATACAATTAAAATAAATAAATATTAATTCCTAACGGATAATTTATAACTAAATATCAATTTAATTAATTTAGTAACTAATTTACTAACAACTAATTCCTAGTTTTGAACCATTGTAATATTATTAATTTCATTTAAATTAATTTATTTAATATATATAATTAAAATAAATAAAGACTAATTCGTAAATGCTAGTTTATAACTAAATATTATTTAATAGCTAATTCCTAAAATCTAATTTATAACTAAATATTATTTTAACTAATTTAATAACGGCAAGCTCTAGACCCTCATGCATCTTTGTTATTTATAATTTAGGATTGACTGATTTTTTCACATTTTTCTGGAGGATGAACCACATTAGTTAGTTCTAAACTTCAAGCAAACCCTAATGATGTGATTAATCTGAAAGACATTATTATTTACAATATGGATCACAAAAGTCTAAGATCTCTGAAGATGTGTTTGACAATGATACCGGAGAAGGATACACTCATGTTTTCAATATGGTCCATCCAATTTGTTAGATTTGGAATACTGATTTTTTTCCTTACCATTCATCCAATCTATCATAATTTTTGCATCTCCCAGGATGTTGATGTGTGCGAGTTCCATCCTTTTAGCAAAGTACATTAGACCCCATAGTGCAATAATTTATGTGCGAGTGTTGGTCCCATTTCATCCTCTACAATAATCATTTAGTTGTTGCGATGAATCCAATACCAAGACAATGCCACAACCACATATTTTATTTTGTACTACACCATCAAAAAAAACCAGTAGGCATGATTGTTGTGGTTCTCCAAGTCCTTGTCAGACTTGGAATCACTCACATTCTGACCATATTCTCCAAAATGAGCACAAATTATGAATACAACCTTACCTATCTCAAGATGACGACCTTCAAAGATCTGGTCATTACGTGATTTCCATATTCCCCATACCATGAACCAGAGAAGAGTTATATAGGTTTGGTTCCGTTGTATCCACCATGAAAACCGATCCACTATTGGAGGAAAAGATTCATTATATAGTATTCTAAGGGAATTCGTAACTCCATACCATAGAGCATTTGTGGTTGGGCGTTGCAAGAATAGATGTGTGACATCCTCCTCCAAACCCTGCATATTAAAGAACAATTTGGACCGTGCATCCCATGTTTAAGGATATGTGTGTGGGGAAAGAATACTTGTTATATATTAACAAATAATTAGGCATATGATTAAGTATGTGCATTTTTGTTAGGTTTAGTTTTGTTATCCAAAATATCATTGTAATAGGAAATTCAGAAAATATTATTGTATAGATTTTTTCATGTTTCAGGTGAGCGTACTTTATTAGGAGATAATATTGCACATGAAGGAACATTGTTAAAGGTTGTGGGGTTCATTAGGATAAATGACAAGCTAGAATTTCTACCTATCCTCTAATTTATAATGAAGGTTAAGGAACATGGCATTAATTCAAGGAGGTACATGGTGGTGTGTAAAATAAGTTCATCGTATAATGGAGTAAGTAATGTGAAGAGACCATTCTATTTATCTCACACTCATTAACATTTATTTTTACATAATTTTGAACTCACATGAAGATTCTCTCTACATATTGTCAGATATGGAGATGAATGGAGGAATTTGTGTGTGGAAGTGTTGGAGCATATGCCGAAATTCTAGACTAGTATGCATCAGGTGATTTACTTGGCTTGTAGGCATGTTTTGATTTTTGCTTTAGGGTTTTAGTAAGTTGTCTACATTTTCATTTATTCCCTTAAGTAAGAATATAAGATTTGTGATCAATAGAAATATTTGTATGGGATATTCTAATTGGGCCCTTGTCTCTCTAAGGATATCTTTAGCTTTAGTTGATCTTGAACTTTTTCAACACAATTTTTACTATTATGGATACTAGTTTATTTGATTTTGGTTTTGGTTTAGTCTGGGTAGAGGATTATGGATACCAAGAGGTTTTTCCTCTCCACTTATCTTAGTGGTTTGTGCACTCACAATGCTTTGTAGGATAAATGTCTCCACTTTTAGACTCTCTCTGGCATTTCTTACTTGGCCTACAATTTTGTATCCATGAGAACTTTATGGTTAGATAATTAAGAGCATTTTTATATTTTATTTTGGGCTGCAAGGTTCTTAACAAAAATTGTTATGGGAATTAATGGAGATTTCAAACTGATTTTTTCTTGCATTGCTTTGGTATTTAAATGGGTTATAAAAAACTTACAAGACATTAGGTAGACATTGGGAAGCCACAAGGAGGTTATTGAAGGCAACAAATATTTTATTTTGACAGTTGCAAGTAGAATTCAATGCTAAGATCAATATGAAACCTCACAAATTCCTATGATAATTGATACATTAGTTCAACTAAAATGCCATATTTTAGAGTTTGAAACACACCATAACATACCCTACAACATGGTCATCAACCTGTCCAAAAGAGAATCAAAAGAAACATCTAATAAAGTGTACAATCCATCAATTTAATTGTGGAACACTTAGAGAAGACAAAACAATTCACTAACTCCTGGAAAATGTCGAAATCATCAAAGTGGATTTAGACTTAACTAAAGAAACTCTTAAAGTAGTGGCCAACCAACATTCTTTTATTAAACTTGTATATTTTTAAAGTAGTTAGATAGCTAGGCCTGCGATTTTCAATATTATATGGCTATAAGCTAGTAGAATATTCCCCTTTATGGTTTTGTTTAAAACGTATTGAAGGAGAATTTTGAAATAAACTCATTGTAAGCTCTGGTATAATCTTCCAATTATGATTTGAAAATGAAATATTTGAAAGTGATACGTTTTATAACAAAATATTTACAAATTTTATAAGAAAATTAAACATAAGGAAAAGTTTAATAAATTCAAACATTTTGTAATTTCTATGATACTAAAAAGAAATAACGAAAATCATTTTATTTTGATTTATCTATTTTTTTATTTATATATTTAAACTTAATTTTAGAATATTTATAATATAAATTATTTTCACAATGTGTTAATCCAAATTAAGAAAATTTTAAAAAATCATTATAATTTTTAAAATTATAAAAGAAACTAGTTAAATTAAATCAATCAACTATATTTTTCAAAGATTAAAAAATAAAAAAATGTTTTAGTTAATAAAAATCATCATCATTATTTCCTAGAAGGGCGCTCTATAAGTGAGGGTTTGGTACCAACTCATAATATTTCTTGCAAACACCATAGCCACCACAAGAGGAAGGGGAAATGCCCCCTCCTATCTCAATGTTGTTGCAAGAGGAGGGGATTTAAAAAATCCCCACAAAAAAGTTAATCAAGTAAATCACAAGCTGTCATCGCAATATTCTAATACTCTGAGTGAATAAGTAGTAGGAAATGGAGAATAAATAGAAGGGTGATAGGAGGGAACACATGCAAACATAAATTAGAATCCTATATCTTGTACCCCACAGGAAGAAATCACATTGAATTATTAAATAGTCTCTACTCAATTTGTTAAAAATATCTAGTATAAGTAATAATGTGAATTAGAAAGTTTATGTCCATTTAGCCAATGAACTGGGCTTTAGAGAGCTAGATTAAGAAATTTTCGTAGCCAAAAGGTAATCTAGATATTAAACTAGGATTAAAGGGATTTTTAACTACAATATTTAACAATCTTGAAGTTAGGGAAGGGGTTTTGCAAAAGGACCCATATTTTCTAATTCTGCATGATTATACCTTCATTTTTGGGAAAATTTTATTTTTCCTAGGTAAAGGCTTTTTAGGAACCACTGTATCGCTCAAAGTATACTCACTATATCACAAGTTTTGGCACCCATAAATTTTAGAAGGAATAGGAAATGCCACATGATATTTCGTTATGGTCTTAGAAGTGATCAAATAGGGGAGATACACTTCTGATTCTTGTATATGTGTTTATATGAACATTTCAAAACCATTTCCTAGCTCAATTTTCCTTAGCCATCAAGATAAGGATTGGATCCAATTGATTCAACTTCAACATATCTTGTTCTATTATTGTAAATTCCATGAACATGCACATATATAGAAATAATTTCCATTAAATACGTCCCGAACCCTCCCAAATTGCAAAGAAAAATTGAAAAAGATTCCTTATAGAATGTTCCCAAAAGAAGAAGATTGAGAAAAAAATAAAATAGACCCTCCTTCCTCTAATCCCAAATCCAATAATAGATTAGAAGCTTTGAATAGCTCTTCCCCTGAAATTCCATCTCTTAATGATATCGCTTGCACAAGCCTTAAATCTATTTCCCACTATTTCATAAGTGAGGAATATGAAATAATAAAACTAAGGAAACTCAAAAGTAATATGCAGTCCAATTAGGATCAATCAAATATAAACATGGACCTAGTTAATGATATTATTATGGAAGAGGAGGAAGGAAACAATATGTATTTAAATGACTTAGATATGCAATCTCTACCCAAATATTTGCAAGAGAAATATCTATAGACCATCCCAGGCAAAAAAATATAGATGATGAAAAATGCCTTCATAAAATTCCAAGCTTGGAAGGAACAAATGTTTCATGCAACCTCCCTTCATCATCCTCTATGGGAGTTAAGAAACACCCCACCCCCCCTGCCCATAAGGATAATAGTACAGTAAACAAAGAAGAAAATAAAAGAGGTAGAATGAGCAATAGGCAAGTTATGGAAGGTCTGGGAGAAATAATGGTTAAATAAGAAATAATCTCTTTGCTTACAAGTTCCTTCCCACCTTATTCCTCTTTACCCTAATGAAAGTATCTCATGGAATATAATAGGCTTAAATGATAAAGCAAAATAAAGGATTTTGAGGAAAAAAATCCTCCAATAAAATCCCACCACAACCATGATTTAGAAAATAAAATGTTCTTTCTAAATGTTAAATTAAATATCTTCCCACTTCTAAAACCTATGTGGCACCATCATTCTAAATGCCTAAGGATTCTTAGGCATCATTGTTATAGGACATTTTATGGCATTTTTTCAATAGGCCTTCAAACTGGATCAATTCACATCCTTCAACACTTTGTCTTAATCCCTACACAAAGCCCTAAGCATGACTCTCCCAAACCTCTGATTATTTTAACTTAACTGCTTCATTTCCATGCTTTTAAGGCCCAGTGCACCTTGGCCCTTTAGGGACCCACGTTCACCAGCAGGTTGACCAATGCCAGACCTGCCCTGATCACCAATAGGTTTTCACTTGTTGGGGGTATGCTGATTTTAGAAATTAGGGAAAAATAAATAAAAAAAATCTTAAAGCTTCCTCTTCTAGAAGCTTCCAGAGGTTGTTTCAATCATTTACCTTGGATAAAAAGTTCCAATCCTCTCTAATCCTACCTTGGATATTTCACCTTTTATCCCTTGAGCTCATGCTACCATCTCAAGTGGATCTCAAGCCTAGATGGTTAAATGGATAAGAATTTCTTAACTACCTCCCTCATTTATATATTTATTACCATCCAAAAGCTAGGGGTTGGATTTTGGAGATTGATTATGCCCTCCATTTTCTACTTTAGACCTAAGAGAGTCATTATCTTCATGCATTAGGGTGACATAGAGGTGGGCTTTGTGGCAAGGAAGGACAAGTCAACCTAGGTAGCTCTCTCCAGTATCAACTTCTATATTTGGTTGTAGCTATGTTAATTTTTGCTAAATACATATAGTACATTGTTTCCCTATATATGATGTTATGTTTACTATCATGTATTTTGATGCCTTATTGATCCATTGAATAGAGTAACTGGATTTTTCTACATAGATGTCGTAGATCTTTGGCTTGTGTTGATGGAATGTTTAGGTTCTAATTATAGCGATCAAAGCTAGGATTGGAGTGTAGAAGCCGAGAGGAGAGTGAAGCTTACACCAAATTCCAAGTAAACCTCATCCCATTGTTCAATTACATTAAGAGAAATATTATATTCTTTGCTTTTTGTTGTTCTCGAAATGGCCACTAGGTCTAGGGACGATACTTTTTTCTGTAGTCATAGATTCTGTATAACAAATTGGCGACCATATTGGCTATTGATTCATTCACTTGGTTGTTTCCCTATCCTTAGTACTTGTTTTTCCTCTTACTTAGACCTTTATTGTCTCACTTAGTCCTGAACAGACCTAGGAAGAGCTTTCATTGAGTTTCAATTGCACTTTTTGTGTCAAAACTTGGCTTTCCTTGATCAACGCACCCTCTAGTCTAGAGACAATGCGTTGCAATGCACCCTAGCCTTCTTAACACCTTTGTTGCAGAGCGCTGGTGCCCACTCTTTCCTGCAATGTCCCCTATTTCATGGAAAAAGATTGCCTTGTTGTGATTTTCTCTCTATCCATCTTTGTTCCACTACTCTTCGTTATGTCCCTGAGTGTTTTTGAGTCTCTCAAGAGCCTCCATCTTCTTTGCTTGTGGTTTTGAGTGCCTTTGATGAGGATTTGTTTTGATTTTTCTTTGTTCTTGTCATGAGGTCATTAGAAAACTGAATTGTTTAATCATTGAGTGCTTGAAAGAATTGGTGTTTTCGTCAACATTTTGAATAGTTCCTTTTATCAGTGATTATACATGCATATTACTTTTCATCTCATTCGAAAATTAAATGGAATTGAAAAGAAAATCACTTTGCATTGCATATAAGGTTTTGTATGTGAATTTGAATTGGAACAATTGCATTTAAGGGAATTGCACTCAACAAATTATTTGCTACATTTTATATGTTGCATACTCGTTGTTCTCTTCTCTCATTTAGATATATTTTAATTGGAAAGAAAATTTTAATTTCATCATGCTAACTTGCATTTTTTAGGATATTCAGGTGAAATTCACATTGAACATTGAAATTGAAACCTAATCGAAGATAAACTTTAAAATTTATTGAATCAACCTAAGGAGCACTTGTAACATTAACAAAAACATTATAGGTCTAGGCTAGAGACGTGTTCTGACTTCTGTAAACATAGGAGTTGTCATTGTTTGCCAGTGTTGCATCTCAGTGGTGATATCCCATTCCATGTACATAAGCGTATCAAACCATTCTCCACGTAAATTTGGTTATATTGGATGGCACTACACACATAAAAAGTATATGGGAATGATCTCATCGAATGTTTACACATTAGATAGCACTAACACGGAATGCACTTCCATGTACCGTCAAGTATATTTTGGAATTCCACCATAGGTTGTTACCCTCACCATAGGTAACTGAATCAGCCACCTTGTACAATATGATACACCGAACACAACATTCAGGGATATTTTCTGCTTGTATGTAAGTCCTTGGTTCTCTGAGGTGGTATGTTTCACTTTATAGTTTCTTGGTAAAACTTTATGCCTAGTTTACCCCTTTTTGATATTTTGTGTTAATTGTTAAAATTTATTAATCCAACATGGAATAGCAGACCCATCCCCTCCATATTTTGCGTATAATGAAAAACAATCCTCCTCTTCCACTATAGGAAACTCCAAGCCATTGTCAGAAGAACAAAAAGATGCAAACTATCGAATCAAGAACTTTAGGAACTACTTCTGGTCCTCCTCCTAAAATTGATCTACCAGAATCATCCTTCCCTGTGAATACTAATCCCGACATTACTTCCTCATTTGTTTGTGAATTTGACACAATCAAAAGAAAAGCACTTGAGACTTTATTTCTTGAGTTTATTTATCCTAACTATACTAAATCAGAGGCCCTAAAAACTAAGGTACCTCAGCCATGTTCACATGTTACTTCAGGACCTTCCTCTTCTCTTCCTTTATCTTAGGCACAACCACACTATATAGCTTGGACATTTAAGTGAACCACTTACACCTGGTCTTGTGAGTATTAAAGAGATCACACAGAAAGAACCTCGTCCCTCTTCTAATGTTCATTTGAGAGGGATTCATCTTTATCATACTTATCCTCTTCCTCCTCTTAAAACTCCATCACAAGCTCCTTTGTCTGCTTCTTTTCCTTTCAACTCACCCATGAGTTTCTTGTGACATTCGTCTTTGGGATAGTTAACCATGAATGAATCCACTATCGTTTCACAACCTATATCTACTACCATGGTTGAGATAACCAATGTTTCTAGCTCATCCATGTTTGGAACATCACCAAAGGCACATTATTATGGTGGCCCGTCTGTCCCACCTAGTTATCAATTGTTGTATGGTACCTTCTATGGTGTAGGATCGAATCCATGGACCTCTCCCATTTAATCTAATTTTGGAATTCCATTTAGATCTTCTTTAATGAGTGCTACAAAGCCTACTCCTTCTCCTCCACCTACACCTATAATTGGACATCGGGCTAGCCCTTATGTTAGTAGGGCAGGATACACCATCCTCATTCTCCTTATGTTCGGTACCCTCTGCCTAGTGGGTTGTTGCCTCCATTATCCCCTCCTACTTTGGAAGAGGGGAAACCTATCGTTGGTATAGCATAGATTAGTTCTCAGGCTTATTTGAATCCTCCATGCCCTGGGATGGTTGCTAATGTTTGGAAACCTATGTTTCTTGTAAAACTTGGTTCAATTGTGTCCATCCTTTCATTATCAACTTCTGCCATCTCCATCTTGAATTCCTACCTATGAATCTATACCTCAACAAGATAAAATAAATGTAATTCAACCTTTACAGGTTTCATCCATGACTTAATCTATCCCATTGATACCTGGTACCTCCCAGGCCATGCTTACATAGTCTTTACAAGGTACCTTACAGTCTCAACCATTTGGATTGGGTATTCTAGAAATTCTAGTAAGAAAGACTATGTATGGCATGGCACAACATCCACTGAATCAACCCTATGTTGGGAAGACACAAAATCCCACAGGGAAATAATATCAATCTTATCAGGGTATACCTCAAGTGCCTTATCAAGGGAAGCAAGTCCAAATCCAACTATTTCATCATTTGCAAGGTTATCTTAGATCTGGACGACAAGGTTATGTGCATTTTGGTTATTTGAATCCTCCCTATTATGGTACCTAGGTACCTCTTTGTCAGAATCCTCCCTATTCTGGTACCCAAGTACCTCTTTATCAGAACCCTCCTTATCATGTAGCACAAATTCCTGTTGCTCAGGCCATCCCATCTTATCTAGGGTATCCTCCACCAGATTTCAATAGGTAGTTACCATTTGTATCAACTCTTGAATTGCCAGACTTCATTCGGCTCACCAATGATCCCGTCTCTCATTCTTCTTGGTGGCTAATAATTCCCACAAATTTCCCAATGATATCTTGAAATTCAATGGAAATCCTTGAGAAGACCCATCTATGCACATAATTACTTATCATTTATGGTGTTCTTTGAACTCCCACAATGATGACTCTATTCATTTACGTCTTTTCAAGTGCACACTGATTGGTACAAAAAAAGAATGGTACATTTAATTACCGAGAGCCTTGTTCAATATTTTTAGTTCCTTAGCTACTAGCTTCCTAACACATTTCCAAATACCCATCCTATATGAGATTGGAATGAAACTTTTGACTAATTTCAAACAATTCAATTCCACTCACATTTCTGATCACATTCATGAGTGGCGACACCATTGTCGATCGGTTAAAACATATGTCCCTAATAAATTTTCAGTGAAATGGCTTACTAATTCTTTGTTATTACCCATAGCAGAAGACAGAACTGAGGGTGGAGTTGTGACCGAAGAGTAGGAGATTTCTTATGCATAGTATTTGGATCTCATTTATACCCAATCTAGCACAATTTATGATAAAGTACCAAATGCTCTGTGACCTTCCAATATTGTTCCTCAACCTCCTCATAAATAATCTCACGTTCTTGATGGCATGATTAGTTTTTCCAGTTTGCAGTCAGTGAGTAAACCATCTAGTCTTTATCTTACCGTGAATACCCAAAGCCCTCTAGCCACTCCTCCTATGACTTCTACTGCCGAGATCAATGTCATTAAATCCAATAAATGAAAATTTCAACAACAACCAGGAATTTAGAAGAAGGGAAAAGGTAAAAAGAAGAAATATTCTCCTTTTCAAGAGAAGCAAAACAATCAGTCTTCTAACAAAAATCAGAAGCCTCATTATCCATGTTTGATCTATAATGTGGAGTACTTCAATCGTGACTATCCCCACCGGGTGGAAGTGAACCAATTTATGAAATCTTCTACTTCACCCATTGTGTTGACAAATCCATTTTTAAATCATGAGACATATATCATTGCTTGGGGTCGTACTTCCTCTAACTTAGTTTTAATGCCTTCCTCCACTAAGTCGAAAAATGACATTATGGTGGCCACCCATAATAAAGAATATGGTAATGTGAATCCCTCAAACCATTAGGCTATTGATCAACCTACCAGTTCAGATGCATCTCCATTGAAGCTTACTCCACCTATGATTCCTACGGAATTGAAAATTAAGCCTCCCAAAGGTGTTATCCATAAATCTTCTTTTAACCCTTGCGCAAGAGCCACTCAAAATTATAACCTAGTTGAGGACCTAGCTCATTATCCATTAGCTATGTCGACTCTCGAGGTGTTGCAAAGCTATCCCTCCCAAAATAAGGCTTTGCTTTCCACCACTGGATGTATTGATCCTTTAGAATCCAACCTAGTCATATTCAACCATGAGAACTATTCACCTCAACTTCTGGCACAATTAGCCTTTGTGATCCAGTTTTTTTTTTGCTGTAAGAACGTCCATGGTTCTATTGTGAAAGAGAGAGCCTCGACCCTTATTATTTCCTTGTCTTGCTAGAAGGTTATTGGTTCTGCTCAATTAAGTTAGTCACAAAACACCTTAAACGATTTTGATGAAAGAATTTATAAAACTTGTAGAATTTTGAATTCCTACAAGTAGAATTGGGAGGTAAATATGTATCCATAGAAGTCAAAGTTATCGATGGACCGCTAGACTATAACCTTATATTGGGTTGTATGTGGGTTTACACCATCGTTGCTGTTGTTTCTACTTATTTCTGAATGATCAATTTTCATCATAAAGGTGGTATAGTATCCATCTATCAACTCACTTTATTTGCCTCTAGTTCTCAAGTTACTGGAAGTGTCCCTTTAGTAGGGGAAACTCCACACCCATATCAGAATTTCAGGGTTGGACTGCTTAAGGACTCCTCACTCATGGGAACCTTTTCACTTCCCAGATAAATCTCCTTCAATTTCCTATATCAATATGATATCTTCTTCTACTATTCTAATTGACCCTTGGATAGTACCAGATGAAAATAATATTGATAGTTTCGACGATTGTATGTCGCTTAGCCCCATTGAGCTCAATCATGAATCCATTCATTCGAATCATGAGACTCATTCTAATCTCTCCTATTTGATCAATTGGGTTCATCATTCATTGGGTTATGGCACATTCTCTGGTCCTTTCTCTCACACATTTCCTACCAATGAGAGCATCATTGAGATCATGATTCTAGACGATGCGCCCTGAGATGATCATCATCATCATTCCTCCTTTCCAGATTTCATTGAGGATAATATTAGATACCTTTATCATCCCAATATCATTGAGTTATCTACAAATTTTATATCCATTCATGAATTCGATTTTGAGAAGAAATTGTCAAATATTGATGACATTGTCCCTCTCAATATCTCAATTAAACCCGATATTATCAAGAATCTACATATTGTTGTGTCTTGTTCTTCAGATGAGATTAAGACTTATAAATCCCTATTCCAGGTGTTTCAAGATGTCTTTTGCCGGTCTTATGAGGATTCTAGGTATCGATCCAAACATCATGGTGCATGAAATAAAAACTTATCCTGATGCCAAACTAGTTCAGCAGTGCTTCGGTCCTGTCCATCCCAATAATGCTATCATGATTAAAGTCAAAGTTGAAAAACTTCTATGCATGGTTTCATATTCCCAGTACCTTTAATTGATTGGGTGTCAAACATTGTTCCTATCATGAAGAAACAAGGAACAGTTCGTGTGTGTGTTGATTATCGGGACATAAATCGTGCTTGTTCAGAGGACAATTATCCCACCCCGTTCACCGACTAGATTGTTGATGGTTGTGCTGGATATGAGATATATTCATTCATCGATGGCTTCTCCAATTATAATAATATCAAAATTCTATTGGTGGACCAACCTAAAACTACATTTATCTGTCCCTGGGGCACATTTTCATACTAGAAACTCCCTCTTGGATTAAAGAATTTTGGGTATATGTTTTAGAGGGAAATGAATTACGACTTCCGTGACACCAAACATATCATGCAACCTTATTTGGATGATTTTCCTACTCACTCAAAATATCGGACTCATCAACTGATGCATCTTAGGGCCATATTTTTATGATGTAGACATTATAATATTTGACTTAATCCTCACAAATGTGTGTTTTGTGTTAACTGTAGTCGACTTCTTGGTTTTATTGTTTCAAAATAAAGAATTATTATTGACCCATTGAAATTCAGGAAATCATCGATCTTCCTGCTCCTTCTTCCCTCCTTCAGCTTCAACGACTCTTAGGGAAGGCTAACTTTATATGGAGGTTTGTCCCTAATTACGTCAAATTGACCATAGGGTTCAATCGCCTATTAAAGAAAGGGGTTCCCTTCCATTGGGATGACACTACTCAAAAGGCGTTTGATGTTTTGGAATATTTACCGATTCGTGCATCTTTATTATATCCCCTAGATTACCAACGCAATTATTTTATGTATCTCGCAGCTACAACTACTACCATCGCAATGGTGTTAGTCTAGGAGGACGATTTAGGGACTGAGTATCCTATCTATTACTTGAGTTCAAATATTAATGATACCAAATTCAAGTATACTCATGTCAAAATGTTACCTTTGGTAGCATTGCAAGCTATCCAAAGATTCAACTACCATATCCTACTCCGTAAAACTATGGTCCTTTTAGATTGCAACCCTATTAGATATATTTTGTCACATCAATTTTTTGGGGGAAAATACTCCAAATGGACCATCATCCTACAAGAGTTTGATTTGGAATTGATCAAATCCAAGTCAAAAAAATCCTTAGTTTTTGTTCAGATGATATGCGACCTTCCCACTACTAAATATGAATCCATGTCTAAAAAATCCATTCCAGAAAAATCATTGTTTATGATCTCATCATATCACCCATGGTATAGAGACATTCTTATATATCTCCAAACCTAGAATTTTTGGTCTGATACCTCTCGCTTGGAATAATGATGGATTCGATATCAAGGCTAGACTTACATCATCATTGGCGACACTCTCTATCATCATGGTATTGATATGGTTTTCTGAAGGTGTCTCTCTGATGACGAAATTGAGAAAGTCCTCAGTGAATGCCACTTTGGGGCATGTGGTGGTCATTTGTCTGGTTATGCTACTACACAAAATATCCCATGTGCTGGTTAATTTTGGCTTACCATATTTCACAATTGTATCCTCGCCATCCAAAAGTGTCATGCATGCTAGATTTACGACCGTAAGGTCCATGCTCTTCCTGCTCCTTTGCATCTTTTTATTTTCTTAGGTCCTTTTGTGGAATATAACCACATTTATATAAATATAAATACATTACTAGATTCATTGCCTAATTATGTTCTAGATAGACCTTTGCGACACATGTAAATAAATTTCAATACACATTACATCCATCGAAAGAGATAATAGAAAAAGAAGAGACACTAAATATAATTGTATATATATAAGAGTTTGGTTTTACAAAATTTGTGCTTGAGACACATACGGCCACACAACGTATGAAATCCAAAAATATAAATGAAAAATATGCTTATAAGCTTCCCAGTAGACAAATTATAGTTCTCATGGTAACACACCACTGTGTGAGTTATCTTGTAGAGTAGTTGACTGATACGATCATGCACTCTGATAGTATGTCGTTGTAGTCTCATAGGAAGCTGGTCAACCATGGTCTTAGCTATGCCATGTGTCAACCCCTCCATGTGACGCTCCACCTCTGCTAGGGTCTCAACCATATTGAGATCATGTAGTACATCTCATCCTACTATAGAAACCTCTACTGGGGCTAGTGCCTATTATGGGTCCCCTGCACACTCGAGATATGAGGCACCCATAAGTCAAATGGGTCCAATATTTTTATGAACAAGTCAATAGTTTAGTGTCAAATACATCAAAAACAAAAAAAATTGTAAAAATCAAAAATAAAAAATGGTCAAAATATCTTACCCATAGCATCCCCTTGCTCTCCATATGGAAGCACAAGCTCAGTATCTCCACGAAAATCCATCCCTACATATGGATAATCATCTACCATAATAAAATACATGTGAAACCATCTGAAGAAAACTAGTGTGAAGCTCATTATGGGAATTTTGAGGTCTAAAATGGACCTCCTAATAAAAACGTATAACCAAAATAAACTTTATAAGAACAGCTAGGATTCAAGATGATGATGTCAACCATGCGAGATGATTCACCATTTTTGGTGTAAAAGATTAAAAAGTTTAAATAATAATAAAATAATAAAACTACTTTTTCAACTTGTATTTTCAACTTATCTCCTTAAGGTTTTACTAAAATTTTGAGCAATAGTACTCATTAGATGAAAAAATTAATTCGTCGTCCAAGGAGAACCCATGTTGCATACTTTCGATGGACCCTGCTACATGAAAAATGAGAAATGCATGAAAAAACGTGATTGCAATCACATTTTTCATGTAGCATGGTTCATCAAAACTATGCAACATGGGTACTCCTTGGATGAGGAATCAAATTATGAATCCAATGAGTGTTTTTTCTCAAAATTTGAGTAAACCCATTGGGAGATAAGTTGAAAATACGAGTTGAGAAATAGTTTTTTCCTTTTTCCCTCTAAAATTTGATAATGTAATCTAATCTTATTTTATTATTTCCGCTATTATTATATAATTTCCTTAGGTGGCCCATTTCAGACCTCAAAATTGCCCTAACTCATAGATAACGAACCTGCATGTCAGGAAATGAGATCCACCCACCTCCTCATTCATGGAACTCTTGGACCAACGAACTCGAGTGAGACATGTTGAGGTCATAGAAATGGAATCCGCTATAAAGAAAATGAGATGAAGATAGAACCATAGCGAAAATTCTTCAATTGTCCATCTTTTGTCATCAACTACTCTTTCATGTTCACCAATACTCCCTCACTCTAGTTGAAAATTGTTGGCTCTATACATTCTATAGCATACTGCATGTATGACATATTGGCCACGTGTAGTGTAGAGATGTCGACAAATATGGAAATAATGAACAAGATCATCCTTAAAGGCAATCAAACCACATATTTTATGTTGATCTTCAAATCCATGGTTTGTTCAGATTGAGGTTTCCAATGAGTGATGACATAATATTTGACTATCTTTCCACTCATTCTCATGCCTATGAAAGAGACACAGGGACCTCTCCTAGATAAACCAGTTAAGAAATATATGTCTGCAACCTTTATCTCGAGTAGATGTGCTCCTAGTCTAAATGCCTGAGCCTGAACATCACATGCATGCACAAGATATTCTAGTAGCTCCATTTGTTGCCTCATTCCAAGAAGCCAAAATAATTTCAATAATCCACAACCTCTTAATGCCTAGATGTTGGTAAGATCATTTGTTTCATTCATATCTTATTCTTCGTGTTCTCTTTCTGTCCATATTAAATCCATTTTGTTCTGATGAAGTCCTGAAACATCAAAAGAAGATTCATTAGGAACCATTTCATGCAAAAAAGTTGGGAAAACGTGAGAGGAACTAGTGAAAAAAAAATTGGAATTTTGCTCTGTGGACCCTTGTAAGCGATGATAGTACATTGCAACACTCCTCCTAGTATAAATGATCCCAGATCAATGCACCTTTCGACCGTCTAGGGATGCGCTAATCCTTGGGCAATGAATTAGTTCAATAGGGCCCTCAAAAACTAAGAAAATGTGAATGAAAACACAAAATGAAACCATCAAATGAAACATAAAGGTTTTAGTTCCTACTTGGAAGTGACAACGCCTAAAATGATCCCCCAGATTGATCACAATCAACTGCAGAAGATCGAGGGTAAAAATCACTCAGAGCTTTAACATCAAAGGGTAAATTCTAAATGGTAAAAATGAATTGTCATTTTGGTTATTTATGGTCATTCTGGTCATTATTTTATTAATATTTAATGTTTTGACCTAGTTATGATTCAGGTTTATCATGAAATAGGTATTTTTAATCTCTTTGGTGGTTTTCTAAGCAAGTCGATAGTTATTTAATGGATTTTGTTATTTTTTGAATTGAAATAGATATTTTTGACCGAAGAGCACACTTTTATCACTTTTTTGGGCTTTGTAAACTCATGAAAAAGGAACCACTTGGAGTCGTCTTTCAGCTCTTTTCAAACTCCCAAAATATGAAATTATTATCTAGCACTTATCTTTTTAAACTTGTTAAAGTAAATGAAACGATTTCTACTCAGTATAAGTTTAACCCTTTTCCAGACTGATATAGACTACTTAAAAAAAGGAATACCTTAGTCACCCATTGCTAAGAAGTTCTCTTGGGTATCATTTTCTATCTTTTCAGACTCAAAGGACTATCTACAAAAAGAACCTTTGGAGTTTTATTTTTCACCTCTTTTTCAAACTCTCTAAACATGAAAAAGATGTCTAGTTTCACCTTTACTGAAATCGTAAGAACATCAAAAACTAATGGACTCGTCAAACATGACAGGACTGAACCGCTCCTTCTCTAGGATCATTAAAAATACTTAGAGGGATTCATCCGAAGGATGAACTTACAGATCAAGCATATGTTACCCTCCTCAATCTTGTCAAAAATAAAGAGGTACTAACAAGAAACGGTTGGGGAAATTGGGAAAATAGGGTACTCCACTTATTAATGGTAGTGAGTCGCTCTTGAATATGACACTCTTCCACTTCATTTCCATGGCTATTAGGTTAGGAAATCTTCTTGTCTTCTTTTTTATCATACCACATCAAAGCGTCTAGTTCCAATGATATGTTCACCTTAACCAATAAAATGGGGAATCCAACCTCATAACCTATACGTTTGCAGTTCATTAATATCTAAATCATTCATCACCTCAAGAGCCTCCAATAGCCTCCATTTTCCTCCTCTACATTTGACCATTGGGCCATCTATTTTTGGATAAACTAGGAAGGTAGTATTAAAATTTTTCCATTCCACTCTAAATGCTTCTAGATTTGACACCCAAATTTCATGCAAAATATAAAAAGGTGGTTCAATGAATCCACTATAGAAGAGGGCACATTCATATACATATTCTACAACAATCTCAAATATATGAAATCATGCCTCAAATGGTGGGCAAAAACTATGTTTTGAGATATACTAAAAGCTCAGGATGATCTCTCCACCAAACTTGAACAAATACAAGAGAAGACGATTTAGGAACACATCCAACTTTAACAAAGAAATAATAAAAGTTCCAATCCCATCTAGAGGATATATACAAATAAGAAGAAACTATTTGAAGACCAAAGTCTCAAATTTAATGGCTAAAGCTAATAGAAAAAAAATATAGCTTCTTTCATAGATCCATGTTGCAATATCAATTCCAAAATATAATATCATGCATTAAATATCCTCAAGGGAACATGCTATATGACCACAAATATATTAAAAAGTATTTGACCTCCCACTTTTATACTCTTTTCTTTGAGCCTATTGTTGATAGATATTTGGCCATCTAAAATCTCATTACTCACATCCTCTCCCTCGTTTCTAGACAAAACAAGGAAGAACCCTTGCAAGAAATTAACCTTTTAGTGGTTGAGAAGATGGTTATGGAAATTCTAAAAGGAAATGTGCTAGTTCCTAATGGCTTCACCATTGATTTTTTCAAAGATTGTTGGCCTATAATAAAATTTTAGGTCTAGGATCTACTGGAGAATTCTAGGGAAACTTCATGAATTCTTCCCACTATTGATACCACTTCTCTTAATCGTATCCCAAAGCAAGAAAGATAAGTTGGTATAGCCAAATTCCAACCCATGTCCCTTTGCAATGTAATTTATGAAATCATCTCAAAATTCATCACCAACAAACTTAAACACCTTCTTCTACTCGTGATTTCTCTTGACCTATCTAGATATGTGGAGGGATATCAAATAATGGAAAACATCATTCTCACTCATGACCTCATCCACTCTGTCAAGTCCACCAAGAATCCAGGTATGTTTATTAGATTGGATCTTTATAAGGACTTCGATGAATTAAGTTGGAAGTGCATCTTTCACATCTTAAGAGTATTTGGGTTTGATGTCAAATGGATCAAATTGATAATGGACTTGAAATCCATACGTTTCCTATCCATCCTGATTTACAATTCCCCTTCCCCTCCCCTCAATATTTGTTCCTTTTTATTATAATGGTTGAAGGGCTATGAAGAGCCATAAAAGGTGAATTTGCCTCTAGAAATATAAATGGATTAAAGCCCCATGGAGATGATCTCACCTCCTTTCTCCAAAAAAAATTGAATGACATCTTCATTTTGGGAGCTCCCACTATTAAATAAGCATATATTCTTAAATCCATTCTCTCAACCTTCACATAAGCCTCTAGCATAAGCATCAATTTATCCAAATCCAAAATCTTATTTTTCAATACCCATATGGTAGTATAAACACATAGCACCATATCTTGGGTTTACAAAGGAGATCCTTTTTGTCTAAATACCTTGTATCACCCTTATTTTATAATTCTCTTCAATGTGCCTCATGGGAAAATCTCTCGTTTAAAATGGAAAAAGGTTGGAAATATGGAACTTTCTCAATCTTAATATTGATGTTCATCTTGTCATTTTATAATTTTTTCTTCAATCCATGGTAATATCTATTTATAGTCCTTACTGATCCCAAGATTATTCATAAAAGGATTCACAATATTCAAAGTTCCTTCCTTTAGGGAGGAGCCAAAAAATAATACAAATGGGCCTCAATTACTTGGGACATGCTATGTTAGAAAACATGGAAAGGCAGTCTAGGGCTTGGAGAACCTAAAGATTTATGCAAAGCCCTTGGATCCATAACCTTCTAGTGATGTATTTAAACCCCAAAAAAACTACAGATTAAATTTTTGAGAAGGAAAATTACCCCCTAGATAGAAGATAACAAAATCATACATATGGATGGTAACAACCATGGATATCACATTTGGAATGTATCATATGAGAGCCATAAAATCATATGTGAACATTCATTTTGGGAAATCAAAGATGGATAATCGACCATCTTATGGGAGGACTCATAGCAGCAATGTTCCAAACTAAAATTGGATAAAAATATTAATGATCTTAAGGAACTCATGATATCCTAGAGTAAACACTTGGTTACCCAATATTGGCTCCCTTCACATTCCCATGAAAGTTGGAGAAGATGGAAAAAATATAATTTTGTAGCCCATTCTAGTAAACCTTAACTGGGAAAGCTTTTGGGTACAATTAAGTAATAGAAAAAATTGAATGCATGTGGGATATCACAAGCTCATATGGCACTACAAATTAGTTGGAAATTTTGCATGAAAGCATCCTATGATATTCTGTCTAGTTATGAATTCCTAAGGAATTATAATATTCCCTCTAACCCCTCTTCATGGATAAAACTATGGAATCTAACACACTAACCAAAATTCACCTTATTCATGTTGTTTCTACCTAGAAAGAAGATAATCACGTGGGACAA
The DNA here is from genome assembly GCA_031772625.1 of Pinus tabuliformis. NCBI lineage: Eukaryota > Viridiplantae > Streptophyta > Pinopsida > Pinales > Pinaceae > Pinus > Pinus tabuliformis. The sequence goes on from CM062804.1 coordinate 1,354,851,697, forward strand.
ACTTCATTAGAAAGACTCCAAAGGTCCATCATAATGCCCAATTTTCCATCTCAATCCTAAAACTATTAAGTCTCTAATAAAAAAGTATAGCTTCACTTCAGTCCAATGGGATAGACTGATGATAACGCTCAAGGAACTTGATTGCACTAACAAGGGAATTATTTCCACACTTAATTATTTACATTAATATACATTAATACACCCTATAATCAACCACATTTCGAAATTATTTCCAAAATTCTTGACATGGAAAGTTTGTAAAGAACATAAAAAAAGAATACTCAAAGATCAATCCTTCTCTTTCCATATCATATGGGATAAAATTAGAAAGAATGTAAAGGAATCTATACTCCTTTACCCCTCGTTGACCCAATATTGTAAATACACCTCCCTCAAATCCTCCATTCTCCTTGCCTTTGATATTATACAACCCTCATCCATACCCTAATCCCCCCTACTTGAAGACAACATATACCTCATATTCGTATGCTCCTCCCCCATGGCTTAATCAAATTCGTTTTTGATGGCACCTCTAAAGGTAATCTTGGACCAACAAGCTATGGAGGGTTTTTTAGATGTAGCTTCGGTACATTTTACATCTTTTTGTTGGCCCTATGGCATTTTATAGAGACATAATAGGGGGATTATTTACTCTAGAATTTAGGCTTAGAGTAATAATCCAAACGAAATTTAATAGTCATTGGATTGAAGGGGACTATCAAATTATGATCCAAATGTTGAAAAGTATCGATGGATCCATTCCATCGAAAATAGTTAAAAGGTAACATCTTTCTAGCTAGTTTGATAGTGTAGTTATCCTTCTCACTTAGATTTCAACTATCATAACCTTGAGCATTAGATTATGTAATAACAATATACTTGAAAACATAATAAATGTTGGATCAAATGAGGTTCTTCCTCATATTGATCTACATTGACACAGTCAAATTCCCTCATAGATTCTAAATCTTTTATCTCTCATTGCTAAGAAATATATTTCTTGTCCCTAAAGTGGGGTGCTCTCCAAAAAAACCCTTGGTAATCACTTGCCACCCATCAATTCATCCTTCCACCAGCCCTTAGGTAATTAACATATGGTTGAGGATAGGTAAATTTATGTTAAATTACCACAAAAGTGGTTTTTACTTATCCTAGCTCCATCACCTTTCCTTCAACACACCTACAACTTCTGTTCATTGCACTTTAGTGATGGGTTTCTTTTCTTTAATCCACCTTGAGAATCTCAGTTTTTCATTCTTGTACATAGTTATGGAGTTTTTATTACCAGTTGCGACTCATCATTTCCCTACCCTCGCAATTTTTTTTCTACCTTGCATCTTGATTTAGTTTCATTATTGATGTTTACTTTCCCTAGTTTCACATACTTTCCAACAGATTTTATAGCTTATCTATTGCAACTCCAATCTAATGTATCTCATAGTTTCGATGATTCTCATTCTCCCTTCCTAATATTATCACCTTCCCCTCTTGTTACAAATTCCCTCTAGTTCTTTTGTGTCTTGCCTCTGCATCCTATGTCCACTCCGACAAATTAACCTTTCCTCCATTCTTAGCCTTTATCATTTCACTCTACACTCCCTCGTTACTCGGCATTATTTCATAGCTATAGTTACTCTCTTGGATTTTGTAGCAAGAAATATGTTTCCGCACCCATATTCATGTCGCACAGATTAAATGTTCCTTCTGATTAGTGCACTAGAAGTAAAGCCCTTCACCCTTACACACATGCTCAAGTGAGCATAGAAGTTGTTGCTTGTCATTTCAGATACCTCACTCCTCAATCGATTCAAGAAGAATTGGAAGCTATCAAGCGTGACACTCAATTTGAGAAAATATTTGTCTCTCACATAGGTTGAGGAAGATGTAGGTCAGTGGGTAACACTAGAAACTAAAGACTATCATGGGAAATGTTTTCATTGAAAGAAAACACATTAGAGGATTTTTAAGGTCTAAAATGGGCCTCCTAAGGAAATTATAAAATAATATTGGAAATAATAAAATAAGATTAGATTACATCATCAAATTTTAGAGGGAAAAAAGATAAAACTATCTTTTCAACTCGTATTTTAAACTTATCTTTGTATGGGTTTACTCACATTTCGAGCTGAAACACTCATTGGATGAAAAATTTGATTCCTCATCCAACGAGTATCCATGTTGCATGCTTTCGATGGAACCTGCTACACGAAAAATGAGAAATACATGAAAAATGTGATTCCAATCACATTCTTACATGTATTTCTCAATTTTCATGTAGTAGGGTCCATCGAAAGTATGAAACATGGCTACTCCCTAGATGAGGAATTAAATGTTTCATCTAATGAGTACTCTCACTTGAAATTTGAGTAAAAACTTAGGGAGATAAGTTGAAAATACGAGTTGAAAAGGTAACTTTATTATTTTATTATTTTTTAATCTTTGTACTCTTTTACTCCAAAAATGGTGAATCATGCCCCATGGTTGACATCATCATCTGAATCCTATTGGTTCTTATAAAGTTTATTTTGGTTGTACAATTTTCTTATGAGGCCCATTTTAGACCTCAAAAATCCCCTAATGAATTTCGTGAAGAAATCATCCTCCGCATTAATGCTTTGCAACAACAAATCAACAAGATGTATCACAGGATCTATATGTTTTCTAAAACATTGGCCAACCTAGACTTTCATAGTGAAGAGGAGGACAAAGCCCCAACACCTATCTTGGTGAAATCCCCTAACAATAAAAAATGATCCCTTTTTATAGCATTTTTTCTTTAATTACACGGTGCAACTTTCACAGCTCTACATACAATGATCATAATTTTCTAGTTAGAGTTTTTACTCTCAAATATGTACTTAACTATTGTTTTGGACCTTTATTCAAAACTGTAGTGCCCCGCTCTAGTTGACTGATAGTGATATGAGATTAACATTTATTTAACCCTGAGGCCCACACTTTATTATTTGAGGACCTCAGGTTGAGGATCTAGACACATGACTCGATTATTATTGGTTGTGATATTAATGGTCGTGATGTTTATGTATGTTCTCTATTGATATTATGATGATTGTGGCATAAATGGTTATGTTTGTTATCTATTTGATGTTATGTTTCCATTGATGTTTTGATGATGGTAGCCATGATGGATGTGTTCCCTATGTTACCTACTTTCATTAGTTCAGGCTTACAATCAACAATGATGTGTATGACTAGGTGTTGTTAAAGATGTTATTATGACAATGACTGACACTGAGAAACCTCGTTATTGATGATTATTGAGTATGGCAGGAAACCACCAGAGGCACTCGCATATGACGAGTTGGCGACAACTGGTTTGATGAAAAAATTATATTATTTTATTTCAAAGTCAATTTTGAAGCCTGTTATATATGTTTATCTATATTCTGATAAGATGTTAGTGGTTGGAGGCACAGATTAGTTGCTTGGCCAAATTACTCACATATGGGTGATGGGGTTGTACAAGTGGATGGAACTACATGGGAGGGGTGGGACAGTGTCCTTGATCTCACCCACTAGCACTCCTACCGTGACTTGGGCTAGAAAGGTTGAAACACCTTTGCCATGAAGATCACGATGTCATGAGGGCATGTCCCAAAGTTGGTTTGCTCATGAGGACTTTTACTGGGGGGAGCGCATCAAGGCGGATTCTTTGATCCCCGACACCATTAGTCTTACTATAGAAGGAAACATAAGAGATGATAGTGGTCTTTGTCATTACACCTATACTTTCCACTCTTAGTCACTGAATGCTTGAAGGGCAAGTGGTGTGGCACCCTTGGAACTTCAAGGGAATTTCTTGAATGGCACGACCAACTTGACACCCTTCGCATCACAAATAAACTATTAGGCATGGCACCCTTGGAATCATTAAAAATAAATAAATTAATAAATATAATCAATAAATGAAAACTAGGTAAGTTTACATCAAGGGTAAATGATGTTAGAAACCGAGGTAATTAAAGAAAAAATAAAAGTTGGGTTAAGAGGATCACACGAAGAAATAAAATAGGTTACCTAAAAAACTCTACCCTTCCCATGTTGGAAAATAGTAGGTAGATTATGTAGTTTAATTAGGTAAAAGGGGAAAGAGGGACATAATTGTAAGGATAAAGATTAATGCTAAAATGGTTAAACCTAATAAAGAGAAGAGGAGGGTGAATTAAAATAAGATTAATAAATTAAATTTTAGAGAAATGTAGAGAACCTCCACGTGGCAAAAACCTACATAAGAATATCCATCTAAGAGATAACTTGAGTTAAATTAGGGAGTAGATAGGGGATCAAATCTTGACTCATTAATTGACTTTAGTAATGAACACAAATTAAGGAGTAAAAAGGGGGATCAAGAGGCAACTAGGAGAAGAAATAGGAATCTTGTTGAGGTGAGGAAAATATTAGTTTTAAATTAAAATTTAAGTAAATAATTCTGGAGACCCTTGATGAGAGAGTGACACATGAGGGGGTGAATAATCAAAATATTGAATTATAAAAAAATAATTAATTATGCATGACATGCCAAGTGTCACCTATGAGGACTCCTATAAAAGAAGGGGCAAGCCAAGGGAGAAGGGACATTTTTGGAACCCTATTGTTGGATGGATGAGACTATGTCAGAGCAGTGATTACAAAACTATAGTGAGTTCAGTGAGGTAGAGGATTTTAGAGAGGGGACTCTTGAGCCAAGGAGTGCTCTCCTCTACCAGCTATTGAATCCCTGCATTGTACAACCCCATTGCAGCTCAAAGGTCCACGAGGAAGAAGAGTACCTAAGGAGTAGGTTGGGAGGTTAACCGGTGGGTCATCGCATTTGGATCAAGTATGTCGTCATTCACTCTCTAAGGTGACTAGCAACAAGGGAAGACAAGTAACAACAAATCAAGTGGAGTCTTGTCTTCTGGTGAACGGTACATATGTGTTGCTATATTATTTTGTATGATTCCTTTATGGCCTTAGTTAAATATATATGAAAATTTTATGATATATTCAGTGAAATGAAATTCAGGAATGTGTTAGACAGTGCTAAATAAAGTTGAATACCCAATGTTTCTCTTCTTCTATATATATAAATAGTAAAGATCCGGTCCTTACAAAAACCTTTGAAATACTTTTATATTTTTGGTTTGTTTCCCTAGTGGAAAATTACTTGAGAATATATGAAGGCCTAATTTACCCAACACAAAAAAATCATCATCAAATAGAATTAAAAAAATTAATATTATATATATTAGCGTTGAAATAAAAGAATATTCCAAAATTTTAAACTCTATTAAAATTAAAACATTCATATATCTAATATAAAACTAAAAATCTCAAACCAATAAAACAATTTACATGTAAATAAAAATTCAAAAGCAATGATAACAATTCACTTTCTTAATCATTTTTGTCTTGGTGTATAGGAATTGGAAACTATTGTATTCACATGATATGGGGTTGATTTTAACTACTATATGAGGTTATTTTGATTGCTACTACTATAAACCCTCGGTGTATTGCACAACACACGGGCTAGAAAAGGTTTGAACCAATGAAGTACCTTTCCAACTCGTCTGTAGGAATATTTTTCTATTCTTATCATCAAAGTCGTAGTTGCATTTTACATTTTATCAAATATAAATACATAAAAATTATAAAATTTATCAATAAAATAAATTAATATGAATTTAGTTTAATATATATATATATATATATATATATATATATATATATATATATATATATCTATATATATAATAAAATTGTAATAAATAAAATGATATAAATGCCATATTCTAATTATTCTAAGTTGGAAGAGATTTTTTGGGCATATTTTTTGGCCAAATTTTTCTAGAATTGACTAGGAATCGTTGGAATCACAAATTTGAGCTGTAAATTTTGCATAATCCAAATGTCTTAGAGGTTTTTGAAGGTGCTAAATCCATTTACGAATTCCAAAACATATTTCAAACATTAAAAAACATGATATGAGTGAAAATTGTTTTGCCTAATTCCAACCAAAAGCTTCAAAAAGTTGAATAGTTAGACAACACTTAAACAAGTCTGATATGTGAAATTCATGCAATCCAAATGCCCGAGATTTTCAAGGTGCTAAATCAATTTATGCATTTAAAAAAATATTTTAAACAATAAAAAACATGATCTGAGGGAAAATAAAGAGCCTAATTCTAGCCAAAAACTTCATTCTGACCAAAGAATTCAACACATAGAACACTTAGACAACACTCATTTTAATTATTTATTTTAAAATACAAAAAAAAAAATTAATAAATAACATTTTTTCTATAACTAAATTAATAACAAATAAAAGTTATAATTAACCCAATAAACCAAACTAAAAATATAGTTAACTTAATGATCCAAAAATAATTTTAGATATGTCTTTTTAATATTACAAATGAAAAGGAAATAGTGATAAGGCACCATAAATAGAAGTAAAAATTGGTTCTGCAACAAAACCTTAGCAACTTTGTTTGATGTGGCTCTCCCGCAACTCTTCCTATGACAAGTGCTAGTAGAGTGAGTGGAACTCATTCATACAGAATTGCAATAGGTTACAACCATTCCAACAACCTTCCACCTCAAACTCAATTTTTATGCCAAAAGCCTAATGTGGTGCAACAAAATATCTTGTAGCCTAGCATCGAATCAAGCAAACAAACACCAAGAAGCTTCATCCTCAAAGCATCAATAGACCCTAAATTTGAATTTCATTGTAATTGTATCGAGTAATACATTCAATACATGTGAGACCACACCTCGATCGGGGTGCGAGTCATAAGTTAAGCACTTCATCTATGGATTAATGATCTGTACCATAGCGTACAGTACCACTGCCTCCCACATGATTGAGGTGATGGGTGCAACGGCCCCTTGTGTGATGGACCACAGTGTTTATGGGAAAGGTGGCAACAGGATTAAAGACAGTGTTGGGTTTTGTATCTGTGAAAGAGGGAAGGTTGGTGTCTATTGGAGCAACTGTAGACAAGGAGATTGGAGTGATGGGCTGGTTTTGTGGGGCCATCAACAACAACAATTCTATCGAATGTGTGTGAAGGTTAACGGGTATGTTCTTAGCTATATCTTCGCTCTCGTAATGTTGACCTGCTTTCGTTCTCGTTTGAGGGAGAGGGAAGGAATTATGGGGGAGGACTGCAAAATTTAGAAGCACAAAGGGTGTAGGATGGTGACATTTGCTTGGTTTTTATTTTTTCTTTTTCACCCAATACACATCCTCTCGATTTCTCTTTTCTTTGAAGTTTTCCTTTCTTGCATGGAAATTCTGATGGCACTAGGGAGAGGGCTTAGTTTTGCAGCACGTAGGAGTCCTGCTGGTAAATCTAGGGAGATGGGCCTTGGGGATAGAGTAGTCCAGTCCACCTGCATTCTAAGAGGTAGCCTCTACTTTAGGTCCATGCGCAGCCACAGGGAGGTCTGTAGAAACCTCGGAATGAGGGAGAAGGTTGAGAACTATGGGTGGGAAGTATGGCAAGGGAATGGAATTGGTTATGGAAGGAAAATTGGTGATGGAAACATCATGGGGCTCAGAGATGTGTGGATGATTGGGTTGGGTCCTTCGTCTGTGTTCATGGCAGAGGTTAAAAGGCATGCTAGCTAGTGTCAGCTGATAGCTGGTAAGTGGCTGCACTTATCAACGTACGACAGGGGAGAAGAAGCAAGGCAGACTCATGCGGAGAGGAGTTGTCTAAGGTGAAATACAACTGATGGTGCTGGTTGTAAGTTAGTCCCCTCTCGGGAATTGACCTGCAACCCAAAAAGGCTAGGCACTACAATTGATAGGGGGGGTATGATGAAGGTGGGTTGGTGCATTGTAATCCCACCACCTATGTGCAAGCTCCCTATCGTATTACGTTGAATTGTAACTAGAATGTAGTTTGTTTTAACTTACATGGTTGGGTCAGAGAGACCATAGCATGACCTGGAAAAGATCGTGGTCATGGAAGGAGGCCCCAAGCGACCAGAAAGGACATGGAACTGGGTCCGTTAGAGGGATGCAGAGGCAGGAAATATGTTGAAAGGTTAATAAGTGAAGCGAGAGTTGCCTACCGAGAAGGAACTAATGAGGAAATTCATAATTAGAGAATTGGGAAGAACAAGTGAAGCATGATAGTGAGACAGACACGAAGCTGGAGGATCGCAAAATCCTTATCCGAGATCCTGGAAATGTGAGGGGTAGAATCACTCAATTCAAGCAAACCCTCTACTTGTACTTGTTGATGAAAATCCTGTTGGGTAAGGCGATGGAATAGATTTCGATGGGCTTGGCTGTTACTATCTAAGGCATGCCGAATTACAAATAGGAATTCCAAAAGGTGCAGTTTCGATTGCACAAACAAGATGTTCGACTTGGCTAAATTGAGATGCACCTGCCTTGTATCTTGGTCCAGACTGAGCTGCTGGGGATGAATGACAGGGATCCAACGCGAGTGGAATCAACTTCTACTAAACAACATGACTAGAAAGCCTACTTTTTAATGGTTTTGTTTATATATGTGGATATCTTTTACATTTTCTTATGCAAATATATATGTATGTAGATCTCTAGAGTATGGAGAAGAATCTAAGACTTATATAGCTTGGATAGAAAGACTGAAAATCTTTTGTTACTGGATGGCATACAATGCGGATAGGTGGCCAACAGACTTCGTTTCCCACTAGGAAATTCGAGGCAACCTAACGAATCTATGTGGCGTAAATTTTCTCTATAATTAATGAAAAATGAGCATATACCAAGATTAACAAAAAAAAATACATGTGATACCACACCCTGATTGGAAAATTTATTGGTATTTGGCCCTCAAAGAAAGATCTCTCCAAGTGGATCTAACTAAAATGGAACCCAAGGGGTAGATTAAATTGGAACTCGGAGCCAAAGGATTTTTCGTCATAATATTCACTAGTATTGAATATAGAACTTGGATATTTGAAAATGGTTCATACTTCTTTAAGTTTGTTGGGTTACATCTTCACTTCTAGACAAAACTATTTGAGCCGGATAAGCAATACTTCATAACATCTCTAGTATGGATTAACATGTATTCATTTTCATGAGAATTCTAGGACAAGGAATCCCTAGCCGACAATAGTAACACCCTTGGCCATTTCGTCAAAGGTTCAGAAGAAACAAAATAAGATAGGTATATTTGTTATTTTTGTATCTATATTTACATGAATATTTTTGTTATTCTAAGGGATTCCATAGACATTTATTACTAGGATGAGCTCTAGACACAAACCCTACATTACAAGCATATCCCCTTTAATTACTAAATATGCCATGAATATGACCAACTTTACAAAAATTGACCTCTTCTAGCTATAAATTCTAACTTTGATCATATCCCTTCCTCAAATGAAGATGGCTTGACAAAATTTTGTTGGAAATAATACTGAGAGGGGGGGTGAATCAGTATTATCAAGCAATTTACCAAATCTTTCCTTATTTGATCTTTTGAATTATTCTTGCATATCAGTACCATAAAATAATGAGCATGAATAAAGAAAATAGACAGTCACACCAAAGAACACAAGATGTAAGGTGGAAACCCAATGCGGGAGAAAACCACCTGCTGCAATATGTCTCTATCTTCTTTCAAGAAATTCTTTTTACAATGATTTTGTACTGGTGCAGTCCTTTACCAGCACGCAGGCTGCAACCTGCAGAGAGCTACAACTCTCTCTCGTTTTCCAGTCTCTCCTGGAAGGGAGCTACAACCCCCTACTTCTTTTCATGAAGAATCAAATGATCAACAAGTATACAACAGATACAGTCTACTACAGATATCAGATCAGTAATTACAGAAATAACCCAGAACACCTTATGAACAGAAATATACAGTCAACAGATCATCTTAAGACAGGGACGCATATTTTCTTTTTGTGACCTGCGACTGGACGCAGTCTACCTTCCACTGTTCTGCGTGCCGACGCACTGTTCCTCTATGCTTTGCTGCGACCGGCGCACCCAGAAACACTATCGCGCCGCGTCTTTTGCTTCAGAGACGCACCCAATAACACAGTCGCGCCGCGTCCTTTGCCTCAGAGACGCACCTGCGCCTTTACTGTACTGCGTCCCGGCGCACTTGCCCTTCACTGAACCTGCGTCCCTTCAGATATAAAAGATATGAGGACTTCAGAACCAACCCAAACACTCAGATCCACAGATCTGATCATGCGCCATAGAGATCACAGTCCATTAGAAGATTCGCCCTCATAGATCTGGACTAGATCTCACCAAAAGATATTCAACCAAGATGATGCTTAATCCAAATGAACTCCTTTGCTTTATATAGGCAAGCTTCTCCCCAAAACATGGAACAATACCACGAGCCGACACCATAGAAACACAAAACCGTCGGCTAGATACCACACAAGAAACCCCCACGTGCTTTTCTCTGCCTTGAAATGTGTGCACTGGGCGGACGCACCTCCTGAACGGCTGGCCTGCGTCCCTGGACGTGGGTTCTGTATGGTATACCTACGGGGACGCACTTGCTGAACATATTTCTTGCGTCCTTCTTGATTTATCACCTGAATGGGTTTGCCATCAAGGACAACACCTGAATCATAATGCCAACAATCTCCCCCTTTGGACTTGATGGCAACCACATAATCTTCAGCTTCATTCTCCCCCTTTGACATCAAGGGCAAAGGGTATGCTCCCCCTATGCTCATGCATCTCCAGATTTGTAACCAGAAATCCATCATGAAGGAGATAGAGACATATTGCAGCTATTTCCAAGATCTCCTTCTCCATAATGCCAACAATGCATTATGTGCTCCCCCTGAGCCTATACCACCAATAGGAAGATGATCAACAGTAAGATGATGCATCAACAACACCCAGCTTTTGCCTGAGGTATTCAAAAGTGTCCCTAGGCAATGGTTTGGTGAAAATATCAGCAACTTGTTCCTTTGAAGGAACATACTCCAACTTGACTTTCTGTTCAAGCACTTGTTCCCGGAGAAAATGGTACTTGATTGGTATGTGCTTGGTTTTTGAATGCATAACCGGATTCTTTGAGATGCTGATTGCACTTGTGTTATCACATAAGATGGGTATAGGTGGTGTACAAGTGATTTGAAAATCCTGCAAAGTCTGCATCATCCAAAGAAGTTGAGTGCAACAAGATGCAGCAGCAACATATTCTGCTTCAGCTGTAGACAAGGCAATCGAACTCTGTTTCTTGCTGAACCAAGATACCAGTCTGGAACCCATAAAGAACGCACCACCACTTGTGCTTTTCTTGTCATCCACGCTTCCGGCCCAATCTGCATCTGTATAAGCATGAAGAGTAAGATCTGTATCTCTAGGATACCATAAGCCAAAATTTGGAGTTCCTTGAAGATATTTGAAAATTCTCTTTACTGCCTGAAGATGAGTCTCCTTCGGATTTGCCTGAAATCTTCCAACTATTCCAACTGCATGCATGATGTCTGGTCGGGTACCTGTCAAATATAGTAAACTTCCAATCATAGATCTGTAGGTTGGTTGATGTACTGTTGCAGATTCATCATTTGCACTGAGACTACATCCTGTGACCATGGGTGTACATACTGGTTTTGCATCTTCCATGCCATATTTCTTCAAAATCTGCTTGAGATACTTGGTTTGAGATAAAAAGATTCCTCCTTCCTTTTGTTGGATTTTCAAACCAAGGAAATATGTCAGTTCTCCTAGCAAGGACATTTCAAATTCTTTCTGCATGACCGAGGCAAAGTTTTGACTCATAGCTTCTTCATTGCTGCCAAAAATAATGTCATCTACATACACAACAAGTATTAGTAATTTGTCATTTTCAATTTTTATATACAGATTGCTATCTGCTGAACCTTTTGAGAAGCCTTGTTGATGAAGATATTTGTCCAACCGGTAGTACCAAGCCCTTGGAGCTTGTTTGAGACCATAGAGAGCCTTTTTCAATCGGCATACAAGATTTGGATCATTTCCAAGAATGAACCCATCTGGCTGTTCAATGTATACTTCTTCTTCCAAGTCTCCATTCAAAAAGGCTGATTTCACATCCATTTGAAATACTTTGAAGTTCTGAAAACTTGAGAGAGCAAGGAACATTCGGATGGCCTCAAGTCTTGCAACAGGAGCAAAAGTTTCTTCAAAGTCTATTCCTTCTTGCTGCGCATACCCTTTACAAACGAGTCTGGCTTTGTTTCTAATTACTTCTCCATTTTCATTCAATTTATTTTTGAAGACCCATTTTGTTCCAATAACATTCTTATCTTTTGGTCTAGGAACCAGCTCCCAAGTGTTGTTCTTTTCGATTTGCTCAAGTTCTTCATCCATTGCTTTTACCCAACATTCATCTTTGCATGCTTCTTTCACATTTTGTGGTTCAGTAGAGGAGAGTAATGCCAAATAGCTTGAGGCTTCTGCAACTGTTCTTCTTGTTTGTACACCTGCTTCTTTCTGCCCCACAATCTGAGATTCTGGATGATTCTTCTGAACATATCTAGATGGAGTTTTCTCTTCTATTCTTGTCTGCTCCTCTGGTTCTTCTTGAGGTTCTCCTTGGGGTTCTTCTTCTTCTTCATCATTCTGTCTTTGAGGGTAGCCTTCATCTTCTTCTATATCTTCATGATGTACTTGCCTAGGAATATATCCCTTCTCATCAATCACTACATCAATGCTGTCAACAATTCTGCCAAGTCTTTTATTGTAGCATTTGTATGCTTTGCTATGCGGAGAATAGCCAAGAAGAATGCCTTCATCTGCTCTAGGTTCAAGTTTGCCAAGCTGCTCATCAGTATTCTTGATATAGCATTTGCTCCCAAAGATTTTGAAGTGCTTTACCGAAGGAGTTTTACCACTCCAGAGCTCATGAGGAGTTTGAGTGCTGTTCACCCGGACATTTGTTTTGTTGAGAATAATAACCGCAGCATGTGCAGCTTCACCCCAGAAAGTTGCGGGAGTTCCTGATTCATCAAGCATAGCACGAGCCATTTGTTGGATTGTTCTGTTCATTCTTTCAACAACTCCATTTTGCTGAGGAGTTCTAGCTGTAGAGAATTCTCTCCTTATCCCATGTTCATCACAGAAATCGAAAAATTCATTTGAAGTAAATTCCCCACCTCTGTCGGATCTGAGGCACTTAATTTTGTGACCTGATTCATTTTCAACCAAGGCTTTGAAGGTCTTGAATTTTTCGAATGCTTCATCTTTGTGCTTCATAAGTCCTAACCAGACAAACCTGGAGAAATCGTCAATAAATAATATCAAGTATTCCTCTCCTCTGGGTGTTCTTTTTCTGAATGGGCCACATGTATCTGTATGTACTAGCTCAAGAGGCATGCTAGCTGATCCCTCTTTCTCTGGAAAGTTAGTCCTGGTTTGTTTTCCAAACTGACATGATCTGCATATGGTGTTGTCAGGAATTTTGATATCTGGAAGATCGCGAACTGCCTGATATTTGCATGCTTTCCTTATTTGTGAGAAGCTTAGATGTCCCAACCTTCGATGCCATAACCAGTGCTCTTCATCCTTGCTAAGATAGCATTGTTGTTCTCCTTCTTCAAATATGTACAGATTATTTGGAGTTCTTTTGCCTTTGAGTACTGTTTTACCTGTATCAAGATCACGAACAAGACATCCATTCGATCTGAAAATAACCTCGGTTTTTTGATCACACATCTGGCTGACACTTAGTAGATTATGCTTCAATCCATCAACATACAAAACATTTCCAGCCTTGACCTTTTCTTTCAAAGGAGCAATACCTTTTCCTTTTATAGTTGCAGGAGTATCATTTCCAAAAGAAACTTTCTTTCCCTTTTCTAAAGTAGAATAAGATTCAAGTTTTTCTTTATCACCTGTCATATGTTTCGAACATCCACTGTCAATGTACCATAGATTTTCCTGTCCTTCTGCATAAAATGCTATCCCACATCTTTCAGTTTGAGGTTCCTTTATTCTCCATGTTTTGGTGCTTGTGGCTTGTTCCTTTTTCTCCTGAAACCTGCTCCTGCATTCAGAGTCTTCATGACCAAAATTATTGCAAATAGAACATTCAACTTCATTTTCAAGAGCCGAAAAGCTGTTATAGGTCTTTTTTGTAATCCCTGCCATACTTCTTTGTTTTTGAGCTTCCCTAGTCATGATTGTTTTATACGCAACACATTGAGCTGCTTTGTGACCAAAGTTATGACAAGAAAAGCATTGTCCATTGAAGAAGCTTCTGCGGTTATTGAATCTACCAGCCAACTGATTGTAATTTCTATTTTCATCTATTTTTGAACCAAACTGGGAAGATTTTACCTGTGGCTAGTTGTGGCTTTTGTTCACCCTTAAGCTGGATTGCCCCTGATAGTTTCTGTTTGAAGTTTGTCCCTGCTTTACCTGATGATCTTCATTGTGCTTTTGCTCATTTCTTCTTGTTGCATCAAGATAACTTTTTGAAGTGGATGCTTGAGAATTTTCTCCATTATAGCCCAGACCTGTCTTATTTAGTGGAGACCGCTGCACACTGATAATCTCATCCAAAGTTTCAGATCCTTTGACAAACTTGAGATTAATAGCTTTTGTTTTCTCAATTTCTTTTCTAAGACCAACAATTTCACCTTCTAATTTTTCAAGATGTTTTTCCTTTTCATCAATTTGAAATTGTAGAGTATCAATGATCATGTTCTTTTCTTCTATACATCTCTTGAGTCTAGTAATTTCATCATAAAGGTTATCCACATCTATAGCATCCTCATAATCATCATCTTCAAATGCCATTAACAACCTATATTTATTACCTTGTTCATCTTCATCACTGTTTGATAAGCCATCACTATCTTCATGGGTGTAGTAGCTTTTCTTATTTGCACTTTGTTTCTTGTTCCATCTAGCTGGTTCCTTTCCTTTATCCTTATAAGGACATTTTGCAGCATAATGACCTACTCTTCCACAAGCAAAGCATTTGAAAGGTAGCTTACCTCTGAACCTTCCAGAACCCCTTTGAAGATTTCTGACAAAATTTGATTCTTCTTCCTCTTCTTCTGGAACATGGCTTGCTTCATAGTGATCTTCTTTGCCTGATGCCTTAAAAGCAGCCTCCCTTCTGTCTGATGGACCTCCCTTTCTCATTTCATAAGCAGTTAGAATTCCATGTAGCTGAGACATAGTGAGAACACGGAGATTTTCTTTTTCTTCTATTGCAGATACTTTAGATTCAAACTTGGGGGATAATGATCTTAGAATCTTTTGAACTACTATAGACTCTTTTATTTCTTCACCCAAATTTTTCATACAATTAACAATCTCATCTACCCGAAGAAAATAATTAGCCACACTTTCATCATTATACATCTTGAGAGTCTCATATTGAGTCCTGAGAGTTTGAAGTTTAGCTTGTTTTACCTGTTCATCTCCTTCATAGCTCGTGATCATTTTGTCCCATATTTCTTTTGCTGATTTGAAGTGCATTACCTTCATGAATTCTGTTTGGGATATACTTCCTAATAGAGTACTGACTGCTTTTGCATTTGTTTCATACTTCTTTTTCTCAGCTGGATCTGTAGGAGTAGCTGAAGGAAAAGCATAGCCTGTTTCTACAATGTCCCAAACTTCTGTACCAAGAGATTGAAGATATGCAGTAACTCTTACCTTCCAATAATTGAAGTTTGTCCCATCAAAAACCGGTGGCCTGATTGATGCTTCTCTCTCGTAGTTGCTCATGATGAACGATCTACCTTCAAGCGATCAAGCTTTTCTGAAGGACCTGCTCTGATACCAATTGTTGGAAATAATACTGAGAGGGGGGGTGAATCAGTATTATCAAGCAATTTACCAAATCTTTCCTTATTTGATCTTTTGAATTATTCTTGCATATCAGTACCATAAAATAATGAGCATGAATAAAGAAAATAGACAGTCACACCAAAGAACACAAGATGTAAGGTGGAAACCCAATGCGGGAGAAAACCACCTGCTGCAATATGTCTCTATCTTCTTTCAAGAAATTCTTTTTACAATGATTTTGTACTGGTGCAGTCCTTTACCAGCACGCAGGCTGCAACCTGCAGAGAGCTACAACTCTCTCTCGTTTTCCAGTCTCTCCTGGAAGGGAGCTACAACCCCCTACTTCTTTTCATGAAGAATCAAATGATCAACAAGTATACAACAGATACAGTCCACTACAGATATCAGATCAGTAATTACAGAAATAACCCAGAACACCTTATGAATAGAAATATACAGTCAACAGATCATCTTAAGACAGGGACGCATATTTTCTTTTTGTGACCTGCGACTGGACGCAGTCTACCTTCCACTGTTCTGCGTGCCGACGCACTGTTCCTCTATGCTTTTGCTGCGACCGGCGCACCTAGAAACACTATCGCGCCACGTCTTTTGCTTCAGAGACGCACCCAATAACACAGTCGCGCCGCGTCCTTTGCCTCAGAGACGCACCTGCGCCTTTACTGTACTGCGTCCCGGCGCACTTGCCCTTCACTGAACCTGCGTCCCTTCAGATATAAAAGATATGAGGACTTCAGAACCAACCCAAACACTCAGATCCACAGATCTGATCATGCGCCATAGAGATCACAGTCCATTAGAAGATTCGCCCTCATAGATCTGGACTAGATCTCACCAAAAGATATTCAACCAATATGATGCTTAATCCAAATGAACTCCTTTGCTTTATATATGCAAGCTTCTCCCCAAAACATGGAACAATACCACGAGCCGACACCATAGAAACACAAAACCGTCGGCTAGATACCACACAAGAAACCCCCACGTGCTTTTCTCTGCCTTGAAATGTGTGCACTGGGCGGACGCACCTCCTGAACGGCTGGCCTGCGTCCCTGGACGCGGGTTCTGTATGGTATACCTGCGGGGACGCACTTTCTGAACATATTTCCTGCGTCCTTCTTGATTTATCACCTGAATGGGTTTGCCATCAAGGACAACACCTGAATCATAATGCCAACAAATTTGTGGTTAAGAATAAGGGCCCTGAAAAGCCTCACCTTCAACTGGCCACTTCCATGGGCAAGTAGTGGTCCACTAATAATCATTTCGACCCCCTCTCCTCCCAAGAACCTTAGGACACACACCCCTACCTGTGCCCCCCTTCCCCCCTGAAATCATCATGCATTACTCTAATCCACCTCTACTATGATTTTCCATGTCACCCCCCTCCTCCACATTGCTACCTCCCCTACACCTGCATCGAGATACTTCAAATAATAGTCAAGATCAATCCATAGATCTTAATGATGATATGGACTTAGCTTCACTCAAACTTTCAGAAATCACCAAAGCCTAGGAAGGAAATGACCCCAACACCCTCCTAGAACATCAAGTCAATGTATTGGGTTGAGAATACCTCAAATCTCATCAATTTGTATTAAAATTATCATTAGGGAAATCTAACACAGGTTTTCTAGGAGTTCAATCCCAACCAATGAATGAGTTCACAAAACCCCATAGGGAAGAGAGTAAAAAAAGTAGGAAAAATAATTAGTAGATCTTGGAAGAATTGGGAAGAATGCTTGTGAATTCAGGATGAATCAAAATGATCTTAAAGTTTTACCAATCTACTAACACACCCTCGACATGAAAATCATCTATTCAAATGTCAAAGGCCTCAACTGCAAAGGAAAATAGAGTCTCCTCAAGAAAAAATGGTACTTTGAAAATCCGACATATATGATGATTTAGGAAACCAAATCTTTAAGCGATGTAATTACCAAAATAAGCAATAAATGGGGAAGAAAATATAGAGTGATTGTTGTCAATTCTTAGGGAAAATCATGTATCCTTACCATAATATGGAAGTCTCAAGAAGATTTCATTCTTAATATGTTTGCCACTTTTTGAATTATTTGTAATGACCGTAGTGAAAATTCCATGTAATAAAAGTTAATAAAGGCAAAAATAATAACCACGGTTGATGGGACACTTATTCGAAGTTGAATGAATGTTGGGCAAGGCATTCTAAGGGGTGTTCATGTGGTTGTTTATGCTTAAGGAAATTGACAAAGGCAATGACTAAGGCTTTGCAAAGACAAAATGGCATTTTTGGCACATTTATTTATGAAAATAATGGATATTAGGAGAAAATGGAGGTGAAAGGTCACATATTGCATGTGAGGAGGAAATTGAAAGAAAATAATGGAAAATGAAGAAAATAGAGGTCTCATTCATAAAAAGGCTTATGAGAAGCTCAACCTAAGAAGGGAGGTGTCAACCCCACATAGATGGTTTAAGGCTGACCACCAACCAAAGGCATGCTCACATGCTCACTTGATGTGGCTTTGAAGCTTGTATATGGCCATAATTCCCCCCCTTGTTAGATACAAGGTAAAAATATGGAGAAAACGCAACTACGAGACTGTTCAATACTCTAGAAGAAGTTGTGACATATGACTAAAATATGTTCTCGGTTGTTGAGGCCCATTGCTAAGAAGTGATCCATCCAATATGAATATGTGTTCTTGCAGGAGGCTTGTTTCTAAAGCATTTGTTTGAAGAGTGAGTGGTTTTATGAGAGTTCTCACCTAGATGAAGATTAAAATAGTGATATTTCATATGTCCAACTTAGTCACAATGTTTTTATTTAAAAATATGATGTGGTTGCAAATGTGGAGGTGCAAAATCTTGAACATGTGAAGGTGAACTAAGATGAAGAAACTCGACACTTTGAAATTGAATGGGCTTGGAATAGTCTGGAATACGAAAGGAGAAATCCTTGTCATATCTAAGACTTGTTCTATGCTTGTTGTTGACAAGCTCTTCCCAAGTTCTGGTGGTTGGCTTTGGAAGTGTAGGCGGAATTTCTGCTTTTGCATGGAAATCTGTTGTTGCATTAGGCACTAGATGTGAATCTTCCTCAACCTTACTGATTTTATCATTTTCTAGCTGTTGATGGGTGTTTGTTTTAACCTTGGATAGATAATTGTTTTGAGCATAAAACAATTTATAATGACAAATCCGTTGAGGCTGGTCTCTTTGGAACTGGGACTCTAACTACAAAAATTCCATGTTTTCTTGTGCATTTTGCAGAGAAATTTTAATGTCAAAAAGAGTGTCCTTACTGATTTTTACCATCCCATCAACACTAGAATGTATCAAAGTATTTAGAAACTCTAATTCACTATCAAGTTTGGTCATTTTCTTGATTATCAAACATACACTTTAAAGAGACTGATCACAACTATTAACCAATTAGGAAGAAGCAACATCACTCACAATTCAATGTCACTGAAATATCCTTTGTAAATGTGCACCAACAAACAAGAAATAATGAATGTAATGCATTCACAATCCACTACATATGCATAACAGTTCACTCATGACTAACATATAAAATTAAACGGAGCAGCCAACATTACTCACTACAGACATAACCAACATACAAGTCACATCAGAAAAGTATTCATCGATTTATTGACTTGATACTTCCTCGATAATTTGTGGGAACTCATCAATTTTGCCTACTTAAAAATAATCCCTCGCTATTGAGCCTCTAAAGGCCTTGAAGGATTGTTGAAGCCTTGATTTTTTCTATATTATTTTTGTTTATAAAATATGCCAACCTTTAGTGTTATTTCCTTCGACAGATACTCAGAGCCATGGGTTTATTTCTCCAGCTCTCTACGCTACCGCTACTCGCAATACACTTCCACTCCTCTACCTCTAAGAAATCGTCGGAACATAAGGGACTAGGAATATATCCTCACTAAAGATGCAACATCACAAGGCTCAGAGCCTTATAGGGTCATGTATGGGAAGTCTACTTATGGTTTTTTTGACAATATCAAGCCGGCAGAGTTCGTATTAAATTTGAAGAGGATTTTGAAGGCAAATCCAATAGCTACACAATATGCGAAGGATGTGGCACCATTGGATGTTCCAAAGATTTTGGCAAGTCTTGTTAAGCCATCTGGCCCATTACTTGATCAACTTGGTGTAAGAAAATATGTGTGCTACAAAGTCTTGGATTTTTTATGCCACCATAAATGGAGGGATCAACTTGACTTGAATGGTGCTTTGTCAATGGATGCCATAATAACCACTAAAGATAGTGAGAAGAGCACTAACTAATTTGATCTTAGGATAGCTAGTATGTTGCAAGGCACATGGTATCACTATCAGGCAGGGCCATGGAATGAGAGTGTAACACACAATTTGGAAGAAGGAAGGCACAATGTTGCAATAATTACAACTGCAAGTTTAACTTGGATGACTGGAACAACTGTTAATCCTCTTTTTCCTGCAATATATTTGGCCAAAAGTGTGAAGCATAATGTTACATTGCTTGTACATTTCCGCGAACTCAGAATGAAAATAGTGAGCCCATCACATTCGAGACAGAGGCATGTGTTATTGTAGATATGATAGCTTATGTGAAGCCCAAGGTTTATACGTTGAATTGTGGAATGGCCTTTGACCACGCATCAATGCTTCTTTCACTTGAAACCAAGGGTCATCATGCTCTCGAATTGGTCCTCCTTTGCATTCGATGACTCAAATTTCTGATTCCTCCTGTGATGTTTTCGGGTCTGTTTGCCTTAGGAATTTAGAGCTTCAGGTCATTGACCCCCATTAAATATTTTCTGGTTTCAGCCTCCAACGGCTCTGCAACTTTTTTTTAGACACCCCGCCTACAAAGGTTTTCTTTTACAACATGTAAGGGTTGCGACCATCACTTGCAAAGCAAGGGCTTGGGGTGGTCGACCTCCCAATCTGCCAAACTCCATCACCAGGCTTAGAAAACTTCAATCACTTGGGGTCCTTTCTTCTGGCATGGATATGGAAGTGAAAACTATTCCATTTGAGCCACACTCAGGAAAACTTGATGGCCCGGGCACAAATTACCACCTTCCCAGGCACAAATTACTACCACATCTCCACAATTTTCCCTACTAAAAAGACTCAAAGGCCTGAGGGTTTCTCCTCTAAGCTTTTAGTTAACATCCACACACTCTTATTCCCAACTCAATAACAAAACTGCACCTACCAGTAGTGAATAAATCCAGTGGTTCTTCCATTGATATGTTGATCAAGGTAAAAGAGTTGAAAGTAAATACACAGTATTACATTGAGTTACTAGCAAAATAAATTGGAAAAATGAAAGAAGAGATTGCAAAGGATATTCAAGGATCAATTTTTTTTTTTTTAAATGAAGCAAATTATTATGGTATTGCTGATAAGATCCTTTCAAAACAAGGTTTGGTTGGTGTAAGTAACACTCGCTAGAATAGGAGACAAATTTGGGCAGCGATAAAATAAGAAACAGATCTTGACAGTGCCAGAATAGGAGACATGCTTATTAAAATGGTGTTTTCAGAAGGTAGATAGAGAATGGAATAGATAGCTTTGAGTGAAAGGTAGGGTTGGTAGAGTAACACCTATTATGGTCGGACTAGTACGTAGATCGAGAGAATGCACTAGAGTTGGTAATATTTCTCTTTACAATCTTAATGTAGGTCTACAGGTGACAGAGGAATGGCAGAGATGATAAATGTTACCTTTGTCTTGACAAATGCTCAGAAAGACACAAACCCACAAGTTTCATTGAAACAAAGAAGCGCAGGTTTACACAGGCTAGAACAACAAGTGGCTCACACAAGTTTGCGCAAGTTATGAACATATGAACTTTGATACCATGTTAAACACATACATGGAGAAGCAAAAATATTAATTATTAGAATTGAATATCTTATTATTCATAATGATACATATTTATAATATATTGGAGTGACCCTTGGATTCATCTTCCAAGGTCTCTTGGACTCCCTTTGACTGTTCAACTTCCACACCAACCCTTAGAGGATTAGGCATCCAATAGTTGGTAACATTTTGTTAGTTGAGTTTGGATCTCTCTCATTATTCTCTCTCTCTCACTCTTGCACACTTAGAGTTTTCTTTGAGAATTTTGGCATTGGAGCAAGAAAGTCAAAGAAGGAAAGAGGAATCAAAGATCAAGCAGGGAAAGGCAAGATCAAGCAACTACAACGTTATTCATTGCAGGTATTGATTTTCATGTGTATTTTCCTTGCTATATTTGGCATGCATGGTATTCCATGTGGCTATTTTTCTATTGTGGCATGGGTTTTTTCAAGTGTAACAGTGTTTTCAGCCTAGCCTTTCCATTTGCGGATAGCCATGGTGCCATGGGGTTCTCATTTTTTGGTTGAGCTATATTTCCGGATGGATTCAAAGCTGAGTGGGGTGGATCTCCAAATGATAGGGAACATGTCCTAATGGTCCCTAAACTAGACAGTGGATCAAGGTAAAGTCATTGGCCTAGTGACCTCTCAGCCATACTGTGGGTTGCGATAAAGCTAGGATTGTGATGCCTTAGTGGGCCTAGGAATCCATGTCGGTGAATGGAAAGATATATGGTAAATCCAAGAGCTGGTTTTCTCTTTGACAAGCCTAGTAATATCAGTTTTGGGATATGTGGTAAAGCTTGGAGAGTGGGTTTCAGTTTAGGGCCTAATGATCCAGGTTTGGATTGTGTGAAAGCCTGAGAGGCTAGGAGATAGGAAAATTCATCACGGTGTAGGCTGAGAAATCCAGTGGAATCCATGCTTGTCTTGCCTAGTGATTAGGTGGAGATCATGGTAAATCCTATTATTATGTGTTCACTCTGTTTGCCTAGTGATCCAGGATGGATTAAAGTAAAGCCTGATTTCTATTGATAAGGGTGAGGTGGTTTAGCCTCAGTATGACCTAGTTGGTTCTTCTCGTTTGAGTCCCACATTCATGCATGGAATAGGGCACAAGGGTGAATGGCTGAAGATATATTTGTCTCAACCATTCTATGGTCGAGTGGAACATGGAAGTCCCATCCTGGGTTTGGTTCTTACATCATCAATGAAAGGTTATTTATCCTTGTATTTATATGAGAATTTTGATGGATTATATGTGGTTTATATGGTTGTAATTTCATGAGTATTTATGTTGTTATTATGCTTGTTATATGTGTGTTTTATGACAACAACTATGTATGTCTCTTAGCATGTTTTTTCTTGTGACTGAATGGATAATGTATATATGGCCTAATAGATGGTAATGTAGAAAGTGGCATGAGGGAACAATGGCTCATAGCAATTCTCAGATAAGTATGAGATCCCTACACTTAATTATGTTGTTTCCACATGTAGGTTACATGTTGATGATACATTTGACAAAATGCTTGTCATGGCTAGTGGGGATATGGTTAAGGTATTTTTTTACTTATTTCTTTTGCATCATTGTCTCCCTATTCTTTGACTGGTCTTAAGTTATCATTCCATTCTGGTCAGTGATCTGGGCTCTGGGCCTGAAAAAGTGGCTCAAATCCCGGGGTCACTAGGATAGTACTGAAAAATTTAGTCTTGGGTCGCTGGCAGACAAGCTTGTGAGAGCGACTTTGGGTGTCTGGACACTATCTTGTCTATAGCATGAGAATAACTGAGGCTTACGATGTCCAGAACATCATTGGGACACAGGAACATGATGTTTGAGTGGCTAACATGTCTCCTGAGGGTTCTATTATTGATGTGTATAGGTTGGTTGATGTGTTCCATTGATTCCACTTCCTTAAGGTTACATAGTAGGTCTAATCCAATCATAGTAGCCTCTCATCGCATGTGTTACCCCATTTGGCTAGTTACTTGGGTAGATGTGTGAGGAGGTTGTTACAAAGTGGTATCAGAGCATGCTTCACCCCTTAGACTGGATGGGTGGTGTGTGTTGGCCATGCATGCATGTTAGTTGCATGTGTGTCTCTTACACATGCATTCCATGTGCTTGTTACATTTTCTCGATGATTGATTATGGCTGAAGTAAGGTTTTCATGGAGAATTCGATGTTGAGTTTGTGGAATGCATTGTCATGAGTATATGACTGGTTACATATTGTTAGATGTCGCTTACATGTTGACTACTTACATCCTTGTATGTTAGGCGACATTCATGTAGGTTTGATTACATGTATCAGTATTGTATGTTGATTACAAGAATTGATCACTTATGCTCGACTACATGTGTCTATGTATATGTGTAGTGGATTAGAATTCTTTATACATGTTGATGGTTTCATGGGGAAATGTGTACAATGGAGTAATGCTTGTTGTCATGCATGGGGTCATAGCATGCATGGTTGATATGGCCTTGTATTGATGCATGGACCCTAGCTAGAATGACGTTTATGTGTTTATGCACTTACTTGGTATATGTATATACTATTATGATTATGTTATACATATATCATGCTGATTTGATGATATTTCAGATGAGGTATCCTCCCCAAATTATACTAAGGTATGTTGATTTGTTCTAACATATTATGCATTGCAAGAAAGAGACGGAATTTCTTGCAAGGTGGTAGACCACATAGAATCTCCCTATGAATCAGATGGGCAGTGTGGTGTGGGGCACTCTTCTGATTTGGAAGACACATTGAGAATCTTGAAGGTAGAGATACGGAGTTGTACGACAGATAATGAGCAGATCATGTAGGCACAAGAGAAACAAGAAGAGGTTAATTCTATACTCTTTTAGATTTTGTCAGACTTGTAGCAACATGGGCCACTTCGGATCAGCCATGGACATGAGGATAGAATGAGGTATATGGAAATAGGTCTCATGTTAGACATAGGTTAGATAGATATGATACAGTGAGAGATGGCAGGTTGGTGGATGCTCTGGATAGGAGAGGTGATGAAAATAGGTACTATTCTAGTTATGGTTCTGATAGACATCATGATCTTTATCATTTTAATCCTTACAGGAGGAGTGATACGGGATATGTATAAGATGAATTCAAGAAAGAAAAACCACCTACTTTTGATGGAGATGTGAAGAATCCGTAAGATGCAGAGGCTTGGATACTTGGGATTAAGAAATTCTTTAAGTTGCATGAGTACACAGATAACATGAAGTCCAGAGTAGCTATCTCCATCTTGAAAGGTAAAGTAGACATTTGGTGGGGAGATGTTAAGCGGGTTGGAGACATCAAGACAGATGATTTGAGTTGGTGAGAGTTCAAGAGGATTTTGAGGAAGAATTACTTTTCAGAGAGGTACTATGTTAGCAAGGCCAAGGAATTCTATGAGTTAAATATGGGATCAATGATAGATGAAGAGTAGATGACTAAGTTTCTAGACCTATTGAGGTATGTATCTTATCTTACTGATGAGAAGGCTAAGTTCAATGATTTTTCAGTGGTTTTCCATTAGCATTTAGATATCGGATTGAGTATGATGAGCCTCGGTCACTGCAACAAGTTATTGGGAAGATAAAGCATTGTTATGAACATTCAAAGCATAAGAATGAATCTCGGTAAGGATGGAAGGGAAATACAAAGGTAAAGGTAAATGATAGCCTAGGAGGACAAGGCCTCAGGACGCAGATGAGAAAGAAAATGTGGCACCACAAAAGAGGTTTGATGTAGCTAGACAGGGACATGGGTCACAACCTCAACATAGAGGTGTTGGTACTGGTCAGTTGGTGTGTTGGACATGTGGTAAGGAACACCATAAGAGAGATTGTCCATATAATTAGGGTTGTAGGCCTCATATATATAATGCATAAGAGGCGCAAAATGTTGGGGATGTTGGTCAGAGCATTACTCGTATCTATGTAGCAGTGGAAAACAGACATGCAAAACACCAGGCATCTATCATTGAGATGGACTGTAAACTTTATGATCAAGTTATTTCTATTTTGATTGACACTAGATCTAATTATAACTATGTTAGTCCTAACTTGGTGGATAAGTGTGGCTTGAGTGAAGAGTTTCATGCAGAGTCTTGGTTAGTGAAGTTGGCTATAGGTCCAAAGAAGCGAGTTCATCACAGGGTAAGAGATTATGCATTTGATTTGAGTGGTATGCCTACCGTATCACATTTGAAAGTATTACCATTGGGATCATACAATATGTTGTTGGCCGTGAATTGGTTGTATCTTCATAGAACCAAAGTAGATTGTTATAACAAATCCATTAAGTGTGTTGGTGACATGGAGAACCAAGAGTCTTGTAGGGTAAGAATAAAGCCACATCAGTTAGGATGGTGACAACTATGCAAGAAAAGCGTAGTCATAGGAAAGGGTGTATATTATTTGCAGTGCACATTTCTAATGACAAAGGTAAGGAGATTGAGGATGCTGATGTGTTGAGTTAGTACCTAGTTTTGCAGCAGTTCCAAGATGTATTTCCAGAGGACATTACAAAGTTTCTACCTCATAGGGAGGTGTAATTTTCTATTAAGTTAGTTCTAGGGGAAACTCCAACATCAAAAGCACCTTACAGGATGAGCACACCTGAGTTGCTTGATTTGAAGCTATAGTTGAAGGAAATGATGGACAAGGGATACATTAGGCCAAGTGTATTTCCTTGGCGTGCACCATATTGCTTGTGAAGAAGAAAGATGGAACTCTCAGATTATGCATTGACTACAGGCTATTGAAAAAATTGACCATCAAGAACATGTACCCTTTATTGAGGATTGATGACTTGCTTGATCATCTAAAGAGAGAAACAGTGTTCTCAAAGATTGATCTGAGATCCATATACTATTAGGTACACATCAAAGAGGACATTTACAAGACAACTTTCCATACTAGGTATGGGAATTATGAGTTTTTTGTAGTTCCATTTGGCATAAATAATGCTCCAGCTACATTTATGTGCATGATGAATAGTGTGTGGTGCTTGTATTTGGATAAGCTTGTTAATGTGTAAATTGATGATATATTGGTATATTCCAAAATGAGGAAGAGTGTGTCGAGAATTTAGCAGCAATGTTGAGGTTGTTGAGAGAACATCTATTGAATGCTAAGCTCAGCAAGTGCATTTTATTTCAAACTAAGGTACACTATTTGGGGCATGTTGTATCCAAGGAGGGCATTGTCATAGATCTACAAAAGATAAGAGGCATCATGGAATAGGTAGCTCCTAAGAGTCTGGATGAAGTGAGATATTTCATTGACCTGGCAAGCTATTATCAAAGGTTCATTAGGAACTTCTCGTAGATTGCTTATCCTATTACATCATTGTAGTGAATAGGTAAGAAATTTGAATGGACAGAGTAGTGTGAGGCTAGCTTTGAGCATCTTAAGCAGTTGTTGACACATGCACCAGTGCTAAATATTGCAGATCTAGACAAAGAGTTTGTAGTATGCACATATATTTGCAAGAGAGGACTTGGTGGAGTCCTTATGCAATATGGAAAGGTGGTATGCTCTGAGTCGTGGAAACTAAACAAGCATGAGCATAACTACCTGACACATGATCTTGAGTTAGGAGTGATCATAGATGCATTGAAGACGTGGAGACACTATATTCTTGGCAGGAAGTTTGTACGTATGATTGATCATATTAGGTTGAGGTATTTGCTTGACCAGCTGAATCTAAACACCATGCAGGCTATATGGTTGGCCACAATCAGTGAATTTGATTTCAAGATCAAGTACATCAAAGGTAAAGAGAACAAGGTGGCAGATGCTCTCAGCAAGCGGGTATAGGTAAATCATTGGGAAGTTATTGGTTCTTATGGGATAGATCTAGAGGATAGGATCTAATAGGAAAGTCAGTTGGATGTCAAGTACATGGAGATTTTGCATAGGTTTCAACAAGGTACTTATACAGGTACAGGTGGTAGTATAGGTATAGGTACAGGTACAGGTGAAGGTACAGGTGGTAGTATAGGTATAGACACAAGTAAAGGTGTAGGTGCACAGAGTATGGATTATTATCTTACAACGGATGGATTGGTCAGATTTAGAGACAGGATAGTTGGGCGCAACCGAACTTCGCCTAGATTTTGATAAAGCCTCTACATCTTGGGGAGACGAGTGTGAAGTAAAGGATGCAGTAGAGCATGAGGTGGATCACGCAATAGAGCAGAGGAGCGCCAAAGTGGACCACACAGTAGATTTATCGTGCGGTATATGGGCTTCACAACTTGTCGAAGCCCCTCCCTTTTTCTAAAATAATATTATTTTGTATATGGTGAATGGTTTTCGGACCATAGTAGCTTGTATTAGGGGACTCCGTAGTATATGGATTGTCATATTGCGATGATATATCCCTTGATGTAATAGTATATAGGGATGAATAATAAAGAAGAGAATAATCTATATCATATTATGATCCAGATCTATGTTATGGTTGTATCTTGTTCATCTATACTTTGGGAGGAAGGTGAGGCCCTGCAGATAAGTGCGCAAAGGCCTGAGTCTACAACTGAGTGCGTGGACTTCTTGCAACTGAGTGCGTAGGGAAAGAACTATTTGTTGTAAAAATTCTCTATTATAAGCAACGGTTCTTATGGACGTAGTCATACATTGGGATGAACCACAATAAAAGCTATGTCTTCATGTGTTTATTTGCTTATTATATGTTATAGCGTAGCAGTCTTATTACAGTTGCATTTTATTACAATGCAATAATGATTAAAGGTTTATGTGATATGTTTCAAGTGGCGAATGAAATGTGGCAAAGTAATGTATGAATGAAAAGTAAGTTATGAATGTTAAGTATTAGAAAACATAAAAATACCACATTACATCATCCCTCAAGGTTGTAGAAACCTGGCTCTACATCCTCCCATAGTCACTTTGGGTGAGATTGTGATCTGCTTGCAAGTCGTTTCCGAAAGGGCCAGTGATTGGGGGCTTTTTTGGTGCGCAATAAAAGAATAGAACCTAGGTCAGCCCAACCTAAAGCCAACAAATGATTCCATTGTCGGGACCAAGATTTGTTTGACAGATATTTTTATGTTGCATCTGTCGAAGAAGGAAATTCAATATTGGATAGAATAGAAGGAACAAGAATTTTTAGATTAAGAGAATAAAAGCCCTCAACTATCATCTAAAAGGTGGATACAGAAGTATATTTTTGAAGATCAATGCAAAAATTTCTTTGGTTCATTTTATGTGGAGTTGTACGAGTGGATATCAAGATTGACCGAAAGAAAAGATTGTTTTAGAGGAGGCGAACCTAAGGGGTGGACTCCTAAATTGATACAACAAATCAAGTAAACTGACAATAGGATTTCAAGAGCTATCGATTTCTGGATTAATAACATCTTTGGAGGATTCATTAATGAGTTCGCGGTATACTTGACTGTGTCCTATAGCAAAGCATAATGACAATTTTTCAAAGGACTACGAGGTAAGTACTTGAGATCTTTGAAGCTCTGGATTAAGATTCTTTTGTGTGAAAAGGGATTTTATGAATGCAGTCATATTGTCAGTTTACTTATGTTTGGGAGAAGATCCGAAGAGGAGACTGGAACATATAGAATAGACAATAGAAAGAGATTTCATGGCCAAGATTTGAAGAATTTCATAGAAATGGACAATAGCCCTCTTTTAAGTGTATCTGAAAGTGATGTTAGGCCCCTATACTACTAGTGTAACCCCTTATTGTTATTAGTATAACCCACTTATTATATTGATGTACCCATGTAGTGCCCATATTGTTACTATTATGCCACATAGAAGCCCACCATTGTTACTGTTGTGCCCTACAATATTATTGTTATGTAGGCTTTGATTGTATTGGGACCACTTAGACTCCTATATATAGAAAGGAGGTATTTTCATTTGTATCATCCAAGAATTGTTCATTTATGTAATGTAAAGGAGGTTTCCCCCTTGAAGAGGCTGAATTCTAAGGCGTTGATCTATCTTTTCTATCTTTTCTTGAGCTGGTTTCATAACATTTGGTATCAGAGCTTTGGATTCTAGGGTTTTGCTGCTCCAAACAGGTCATCGTGGCATTTTCGCTATAACTTTTTTTCTGTGACATTTCAAAAGTCGCAAAAAAAATCAATTTGAGAAGAATTGGCGCTGAACCTTGGGTCCGAATTTCAGATCTTTTCGCGTGATATTTTCGGAGATATGATCTGCGGAAGTTGGTCTTTTTGCAGACTCCTGAATTACACTCAAAACATGTGACCTGGGGAAAATCGTCATAACTTTCTTTCTGAGCATCGGATTGAAATTTCATAAGAAGGTACAGAAAGAGAACGGACTGTAGTTTCTGTTTATATATTTTTCAGAGTCAAAGGTTGAAACAGTGACACGTGGAACTTCATACAAGTTTGCTATACTGAACTAGTCTATAATAAGGTCACTGCGGGAGATTGTGCATAACTCTTTCTTGGAGAATCCAATTTGGATCAGACTTGTGGCATTGGAAAGAGGACACAGATGGCTACTACAGGTCACAAGTTCAGAACTTAAAGATCTGAAATTACAGAGTTACAGTCATTTCAAGGTAGAGCTCCTAAAATCAAGAAAAAGCAAGATGAGGAAGTTTGATGGCAAGGATCCGGTAAATTGGATACTTCAGATGGAGCAATATTTTGATATACATGGTGTACAACTGTTACAAAAGGTATGTATTGCATCTTCATATTTAGAACCAAATCAATTTTTATGGTACAAAGGGCTTTGTTCTCGTAAAAAACTTGTTACCTGGTCAATTTTCACGGAGGAAATGATAGCACATTATGAGGATATAAAGAGCAACACCTTCTTTAGAGCAACAACACAACAATTGGAAAGAGGAAAAGGGCTTTGTGACATAATGGAAAGCAAAATTATGGAAACCAGGAAGCATACCCCTCACAACTATAAAGATGGAAGTGTTGTTTCTCCCAGCCTTCCACAACCTACAAGGGTTACACCACAACAGTTGGAAGAAAAAAGAGAAAAAGGGCTTTGTTACAATTGTGATAGCAAATGCACTAAAGGTCATAGGTGTGCTGAGAAGAAATTGTTTTACATAGAATATGAAGAGGAGGAAGAAAAGGATCAAGAAACATCAAAAGAAGAGGATATACGTCAGGACACCACCCCAGAGAAAGAAGAAATGAATCAGACCATATCTTGTAAAGCCTTGGCAAGAATTACCACTCCTCAAACTCTCAAGATAGAAGGACATATCAAGAAGAAAAAGGTGCAAGAAGTGAAAGATCACATCGAGAAAGAAGAAATGAATCCAACCATATCTTGTAATTCAATGGATGAAATTACCACTCCTCAAACTATTAAGATAGAAGGACACATCAAGAAGAAAAATGTTCAAGAAGTGAAAGATCACATCGAGCATCAAGAAATGAATCCGACCATATCTTGTAAAGGACTGGAAGAAATTACCACTCCTCAAAAGATAGAAGGACATATCAAGAAGAAAAAGGTTCAAGTAGAGAAAGATCATATCGAGCATCAACAACAAGTTCTCCAACTTTTAAAGGATAACGCCACTTCGGTGCAAAATCAAATGAAACAACAGGTAGATCAACATCATAGTGAAAAATGTTTTGATGTGAGTGATTGGGTATTTCTACTGCTACATCTCAAGCAAGCTATTTATGAGAAGGAAATGTTGGCAATACTACATGCACTTAAAAAATGGCGACCTTACCGAATGGGAAGACGCTTCAAGGATGAGGATGTGGAAGCATTGTTTTGTGCTATTTATATTATCCAACCAAATTGGATAAACGAAGCAACGGATGAATGGAAGAAGAACGAAGAAGTATGGCAACTTATTCAAAAGTTGCAAAAGATCCCAATTCAAGCAATATTGCCAGAAATTGAAGAGGAAGGAAAAATCATATTGGAACCTGGAGCAGTCATAGAAACAAGAACCCGACAGCTACGAAATCGATCAATTTCAAAGTATCTCATCAAGTGGAAGAACTTACCCGCTGAATATTCCACATGGGAGGACAAGAATTTTATATAGAAGCATCAAGAACTACTCAAGCGTTGAGGACAACGCTTTTTGAAGGAGAGGGGCATGTTAGGCCCCTATACTACTAGTGTAACCCCTTATTGTTATTAGTATAACCCACTTATTATATTGATGTACCCATGTAGTGCCCATATTGTTACTATTATGCCACATAGAAGCCCACCATTGTTACTGTTGTGCCCTACAATATTATTGTTATGTAGGCTTTGATTGTATTGGGACCACTTAGACTCCTATATATAGAAAGGAGGTATTTTCATTTGTATCATCCAAGAATTGTTCATTTATGTAATGTAAAGGAGGTTGCCCCCTTGAAGAGGCTGAATTCTAAGGCGTTGATCTATCTTTTCTATCTTTTCTTGAGCTGGTTTCATAACAGAAAGCCTTCCTGACAACCCTGAGGTAACTCCGCAATATTTACCCTTTTAGCTTGAAAGTTTGCCTAAGCTAGAATCTAGTAATAGTCAGGGTAATTTCAGTTTTCACCTTCCCCCTACACCCCCTACCCCCCACCCCCCTCCCCTTACAAATCCCCCTCCCCCTCCTCCTCACCATCCGAGAAAAAATATGTCCAATGGTATTAAGCTACCTATTTTTAAAGGAATTGGATCAGTGGATCCAAAACAATTTTGTTTTTTATTCGAAGCAATATGGACAACGAAGCAGTTCCATGATGAAAATATAAAGAAGGCATAACATGTCACGAAATTCTGAGATCAAGTGTTGACATGGTAAATGAATTATTCAAGCAATCATATCATATCATTTATAGATATTAAAACATCGTTGGTAACATAATTCAAGAAACCAAAGTTTGAGTCGGAGTGTATCATAGAATTAAAATAAATCAAACAAAAGTATACTAAGTATGTTTGGGAATTTGACCAGAGATTCAAGGTAGTATTGGATCAGGTGAGATTCGACATAGCTCCAGAACAACATAAGGAATGGTTGATAGTTGCGTTGCTGCCACACATCGGATTTCCTTTGATGCAATAGAATATAGAAACTCAAGTTGAAGATCTAGAGCTGGATATGAAATTTGAAGCTTCACCTATAGGAGATCCCAACGCAGGTACGCAACAAATTTAGAGTCAACTCGCAAATTTGACTCTCTAGTTACAATATATGAAGAAAATAAAAGAAGCTAGAGAAGAAGTGTGGTGTACAAAGTGCAAATCTTAAGGCCACTCTAAAGAACAATGCACTCTCTTAAGAAATTACATGGCTAGCGGAGCACTGAATGGTTTAAATGTTGAATCTAGTCTATGGTGTGAAAAATGAAAAACTAGAGGCGAACATAGATCAAAAGATTGTTATTTATTGCAAAAATATGTGCAGACTCTCTCGAACTTGTATTGCAAGTTCTGTAAATCTGTAGCACCATTTAAGAACCATTGTCAAGCTTATGATCTAATGATGGAGCATGGTTCTGACACTTAGAGAATGCTCATGGTTCGGAACCAAGCAATCAATCAAGTTACAGTGCAGTGGAAGAACATTGGGCCTGATTAATCTACATAGGAGATGACGGATCAGATGCAGCCTATGTATTCTTCCTTGTTTGCCGGTTAAGGCAAAGAAGCTTTGGTATGGTGTTTTGGTATATGTCTTGGTATGTTTTGTTATATGTTTTGGTGATGTTTCTATATGTACTTATGTATATGGATGTAAATACCACCATGAGCTAAGTTATAAAACTCCAATAAGCGGTATGGGTGTCATGTCATTATTTTGTCATGTTGTTATGATGTCGGTTTTCTTTTTAGTAGGGTGATCATTGTAAATATTGCATCGAGCAATGTTATAAAGATCCATGGGCAGTATGTTTGCTTTTCGGTGGTTTTTCAAAGGTCTTGGTGTGTTTTAACACCAAGGACGATGTTCCCAAATGTGGGGGGTTTTGTAATAGCCCTCGTGAAAATTCCATGTAATAAAAGTTAATAAATGAAAAATAATAACCACGGTTGATGGGGCACTTATTCCAAGCTTAATGTTGGGCAAGACATCCTAAAGGGTCTTCACTTGGTTGTTTATATCTAAGGAAATTGGTAAAGGTAATTGCTAAGGATTTGGAAAGACAAAATGATATTTTTGGCACATTTATTTATGAAAATTATGGAAATTAGGAGAAAAGGGAGGTGAAAGGTCACAGGTTGCAAGTGAGGAGGAAGTTGAAGGAAAATAATGGAAAATGAAGAAAATAGAGGCCTCATTCATAAAAAGGCTTATGAGGATTAGTTGGTAACCTTTTGTCAGTTTAGTTTTGGAGCTCTCTCATTATTCTCTCTCTCTCACTCTCTCTTTGAAACTTAGAGTTTTATTAGAGCATTTTGGCATTGGAGCAAGAAAGCCAAAGAAGGCAAGAGGAAGCAAAGATCAAGCAAGGAAAGTCAGGATCAAGTAACTACAACATGATTCATTGTAGGTATCGATTTGCATGTGTATTTTCCTTGCTATATTTGGCATGAATTGTATTGCATGCGGTTATTTTGTTGTTGGGGCATGTGTTTTTCTAGGTGTAACAATGTTTTTAGCCTAACCTTTCCATTTTTGGATAACCATGGTGTGATGGGGTTCTCATGTTTTGGTTGAGCTAGATTGCCGGATGGATTCGAAGCTAAGTGGGGTGGATCTCTAAATGATAGAGCACATGGCCTAGTGGTCCCTAAACTGGAATGTGGATCATGATAAAACCACTATCCTAGTGACCCCTGAGCCAGATTGTGGGTTGCGGTAAACCCAGGATTATGTTTCCTCTGTGGCTGTAGGAATCCTTGTTAGTGGATGGAAGGATATACGGTAAAGCCAAGAGGTGGTTTTATCTCCACTAGGCTTAGTAATCCCAAGTTTGGGATATGTGGTAAAGCCTGGAGAGTGGGTCTCAGTTTAGGGCCTAGTGATCCAGGTATGGATTGCGGTAAACTCTGAGAGACCAGGAGACATGAAAATTCCTCACAATTTAGGTGGAGAAATCCGGTGGCATCCGTGCTTATTTGGCCTAATGATTGGGTGGAGATCACGGTAAAGAATGTTATGATGTGTTCGTTGTGTTGGTCTAGTAATCTGGGATGGATTATGATAAAACCTAATTTCTATCGATGAGGGTGAGGTGGTTTAGCCTCGGTATGACCTGGTTGGTTCTTCTGGTTTGAGTCCCACTTTTGTGCTTGGAATATGGCATAAGGGTGAATGGTTCAAGAGAGATTTGGCTCAACCATTCTATGGTTCGGTGGAAAGTGGAAGTCTCATCCCAAGTTTGGTTTTTGCATCATCAATGAAAGGATATTTCTCCTTGTATTCGAATGAGAATTTTGATGGATTATATGTGGTTTATATGTATGTACTTTCATGAGTATTTATATTGTTATATGTTGGTTATATGTGTGTTTTATGACAACAACTATGTATGGATTTCAACATGTTTTTGCTTGTAAATGTATGGATAATATATCTATGTCCTAATAGATGGTAATGCAACAAATGGCATGAAGGAAAAATGGTTCATAGCGATTCTCATATATGTATGAGATTCCTATACGTAATTTTGTTGTTTACACCTGTATCCTACATGCTGATGATATGTTTGACAAATGCTTATCATGGCTAGTAGGGATCTGATTAATATTTTGTTTTACATATTGATCTTGTATCATTGTCTCCCTATTCTTTGACTGATCTTAAGCTATCATTCCATTTTGGGTAGTGAATTTGGCTTTGGGCCTGGAAAAGTGGCTCAAATCCCAAGGTCATTATCATGGCACTAACAAATTTAGTCTCTGGTCACTGGTAGAAAAGCCTGTGAGAGAAACTTTGGGTTTCTAGATGCTCTCTTCCTTATAGCATGAGAGTGACTTAGGCTTAAAATTTCCAGAACATCAGTGGGACCTAGGGATAGGATGTTTGAGTGGCTGACATGTCTCCTGAGTATTTTGTTGTTGATGTGGATAGATTGGTTGATGTGTTTAGATGATTCCACTTCCTTAAGGTCACATAGGAGGTCGAATCCAATCATAGTAGCCTCTCATCGCATGTTTACCCCATTTGGTTGGTTACTTGGGTAGATGTGTGAGGAGGGTGTTACATTATTATAGTCCAATTTCAACTCATTGGATTTGTTGAAACTTGTTTCCTATGCAATATCTATAGACCACCCTTGCCCAAGGATATATCCATCTTCCTTTGATCCATTGAGAACACCTATAATCTCCTCTTCCCTTCTCTCTAGATCCTTGGTAGAGATTTAAATCTCATAAAATCGCTAGAAGAAAATCAATGGGCTATCAAAAAACTCAATGCTAACTCCATCTAGTTTTAGGAAACAATGGCTCTTCTCACTTAGTTGATCTAGAAACTATAAACGACACTTTCACTTGGAATAATTGAGGAGTAGGAATGCAACAACTGGCTTCCAACCTAGATTTCTCCCTAGTTGCAGAGTCCATCATGAACTAGGATATGTTCTTAGAAGAATCCATTCTCCTAGGTCATGACTCTAATCATTGACCTATTTTCCTAAATATTGACATAAAAACTTGACCAAGGAATGACCCCTTTATCTAGAAAAGTTTTGGTTTCAACATCAAGACTTTCAATCCAACATAAAGAAGTGGTGGGAGTAATAGGCGACATTGGAAGGCACATCAATGTACAAGCTTAAACATTAACTCAAGTACATTAAATGGCATCTTAAAGGTAGGAACAAAACAAATTTTGGCAACATTTTGGAGGAAAACCATAGACTAGAAAAGAACATGGAAATAATACAATCGGAAGCCATCCTTCATGGCTGGTTGGAAACACTAATTAAAGAAGAGGTCGTCACTCATATTGATCTTTGGGAGCATCAAAAGCAACAATAACTTCTTTGGCAAGAAAATTCAAGGATTTAATGGTTCAAGGAAGGAGAAAGAAACACATGTTTCCACAAATCTATGCTACAACATCACCATAATAATCATGTTCATATCATAAAAATCATGGAGGAGTAAAATTATAGGAGAATCAAGATATATCTCAAGAGCTAATCCGATGTTATCAAGATTTTCCAATAGAACCCATTCTCAACACACAACAAGTGATTCAAGAAATCATTATACACATCCCTTGTTTAGTAACACAAGAACAAAATGAGATGCATCTTAGAGAAATATCTTTTGAAGAAGCAAATGTGACAATCAAAGTGATGCTAGGTAGCAAAGCTCCTAACCTAGATGGATTTTCAATAGAATTGTTCCAAATCTGTTGATCCATAGCGGATCAAGATGTTTGGCAGGTGATGGAGGAATCTAGGCAAACAAAATCCATATTAAAAAGATTAGATTCCACCTTTATCACAATATTATTGAAGAAAGATAAGGTGGAGGATCCGAGTGGATACACACCCATCACTCTATGCAATGTTATATATAAAGTCATCACCAAAATTATAGTGAATAGGCTTAAACCTATTCTTCCAAGGTTGATCTTGCTGGATGAAATAGGCTATGTCGAAGGGTGCCAATATTAGATGGCATCATAGTTTCTGAGAAGACTATGCACATTCTAAATATCTTGGAAAAACTTGGTATTTTGCTTAAACTATATCTCATAAAATCTTTCGACAAAATCAACTAGAAATATCTCTTCAACATTCTAAGAGCTTTTGGTTTTAATCAAGAATGGATAGATTGGGATAGAGGTTTTTTATCATCAATATCCTTCTATATTTTCGTAAATGGTTCCTCCACCAATCCATTTAGATCCTCTAGATATATTCAACGGGGAGACCTTCTTTTGCCTTTCCTCTCCATATTGGTGGTGGAAGGGCTAGGGAGAGATCCCAAAGTAGTGGCACCATAGAACATAATCAAAGGTCTACATCTATTTGGATAAGACCTTCCACTAATTCATCAACAAATTTTTCATGATACATGGGCATTAGCACTCCCACCGTCCAAGAGGCAAGGAATTTCACACAAATTTTGGAGGAGTTTTCCCAAGCTTCAACTATGGAAATCATCAAAACCAAATCTCAAGTATTAGTCCTCTCTCTGTTAAGATACACATAGCGAGAATATCATGGTTCCAAATAAGAAATCTCCCCTCAAAGTGCCTATGTTCTCCACTAGATGACAACTCCCTCGAGTGGAGTTTATGGGAGAAAATATTAATTGAAATCAATGACAAGTTGGTAGGTTGGACATTTCGCGCCCTCACTATAGCTGGGAGGCCATTTCTTCTAAAATTAGATCTTGACACCCTCCCCATTTACCTATGCTCTATGCTTATGGCACCAACCTTGATTTTACAAGAAATCCATCAAATATAGTGCTCTTTCCTCTAGGGAGGATCCAATTTGGAAAAAAAATGATCCCTAGTAACATGGGACAAACTTTGTTTGCAAAAACTAAAAGGAGGACTGGGCTTGTGCGATCCCACCTCCATGGAAAATTTTTTAGGAGTGAAAATATGGTGGAGATGGATATAAGGAGGTTCAAATATCTCAAAATGAATATGGCATAAAAAAATATTTCCCCCACATGCCCCTAAAACATCTTATCCAAATTCACTCTCCCCTTTCTGGTTGATCCATATGAACTTTTGCCTAAAAAGGAATGCACCTAATTTAGTAGCATTACTTCTGGGAAGTAAGGGATGGATGCACTACATTGTTCGGGGATGACTCATGGTAGCAACTCCCTAAGCTTCAAGAGAAACAATAGTTAGACAATATGTTCCTATAGATGATTGGTTGAGGATTAATAAAGATAATTGATTATTGGATCGACTCATACATAAGCTAGCAATGCAGCTAGTGATTACCACTAGGAGAATGGCATCCCAAGCCAGAGGGGGAATTGTGGCATCAATTTTGGCATAACCTTCAACAACAGTTAATTCTTTACTCCTCACACCCAGATAAACTTTGATGACGCAACGTCTCAAAAGTATCCTTTACCATCTGAGAATCCTATCACTTGGAGGTAGGGCATCAAGAGCTACCAACAAACATGGTATGGATCAACATTTGGAAACAAAACACATCAGCAAAAATTTCCTTCTTGTCATGGCTCCTAGTTTAAAAAAAAAACCTTAACATGGGACAAGATCCAAAAATACAACCATCATGGACCATCTAGATGCCCTCTCGATCTTCTCAACTTTGAAAGTCTAGAACATTTATACAATAGTTGCACCTTGTTCAATGACATGTGGCTTCAATTGGAGGAATGCTTTAACCACTCTAATTAGGACCTTGTTAGTATTCAATATACCACAACTAATTGGAGGAATCCTACCTTTTCCAATCCCATTCTCAACAATGTATGGATTCTCTTTCCCAGCTTTCTGTTATGGGAAACTTGGAAGGATGTTAACCATTGCATCTTCAAGGGTTCCTCTCTTCCCCTTGATTCTCTCTAGAGTAACGTCCTAAGAAATATAAAAGAATTCATTATTTCCCTCCCTTGGCCACCCTAAGACTCGCAAGCACAAGGTCATGAACCCATTACTCTTAAAAATTGGCACCTTATTCCAACTTCCCCTTCGTCCCCTTCATCTGTTAGTCAGCGTGCTTTAGTTAGCCATATCACCTGCTCTCCACAATTTTTTTTTGAAATCACCTTAGCCTTCCACTCCTCGTATATTCTAGAATGCTTGGCTTTAGTAGCAACGATGTTGTGGAACTTAATGCTCTCATCGAATGATTGGAAATAGTGAAAAATTAAGGCTTCTCCAAGATCTTTGTGGAAGGGGAGTCCCAATTGATAGTTAATATGCTCCACAAACTCCAAAATAATACTCCTATGCACAAAATTTCTAAAAGTTGGCTGCTGGAAGAATTGTTACATAGGGTGTCCTCCTAAATCATTAATATTTTGGTCATCATTCCCTCCCATGTCCGAAGATCGGGGAATAAGGTTATTGAAATGATGTCTAACTATGGTTGTCTGCAATCCTCATCTACAATATCGTCCACTCGGAATCTCTTGCAAGACTCTTCTCTAAATAAGACATGCTAACAGTTTATACAAAAGGATGTGCAATCCGTAGATCATTGGAGACACATCAAGTGGCAACAAGAATCCAATCCTGGTCACAACTATTGGTTCAGAGCCTTCTACTTAATCTCTTGTTATGTCTCTCGCTTCAAAATCTCTTATTGGTCTCTTGTTCATAGTGAACACATGTATTTTAGTTTCTGTGTGGTAAATTTTGAACTTCTAAACACCTAGATGTCCTCTAAGTCTCTAAGGAGAGTGAATTTTTGGATATAGTTTGATTTTCCTACCCACTATTTTAAAACTTTCGACCTTTTCATATGATTTTGTTTTTTAAAAAACTATACAAAATTTTAGTAAAAAATAAATAAATTTAGAAATGAAAATCAAATTACATTCCAAATATGTTTGAAAAGAAACTAATTTAACATTCATTAAATCAATTTAAGCTAATAACTAAACATTAAACTGTATGACAGATCTCCGCTATTATCTGAAAATTACTGTATCACAGCTCTACGCTCATACCTTGACTTGAGAAAAAAAGGCCATACGCTAATATCTGAACCTTAAACTGTAATCTTGAACATTTTAGGTTGCCTCTACACTATAAAATGCATCTAACTTACAATAACTGAAGGAAGGAGCTAAGTAGCCCCTCATATGGGCGATAGAAAATTCGTAACTTCTCATATCCAGTAGAACGTCTAACAGATCCTTTTGGCTGTGACTTCTGTCACTGGTTTCACCTGAGCTAGTGGCTAGGCGATCCTCCATGAATTTATTGATAACATCATATACCTTTTTCATGTAGAATCCCGCACTACCATACACGCCATGCAGATCCAACCATTGAAGGAAGGGGAAAAAGTCGGCCAAATTGGGGGACGTGAGAATCTCCGTCACTTTCGAAATGACGTCCTTCAACTCTTGAGAAACCTTAGAGAACTGAGGATCGAACACGTCTTTACCGAAGACCATGTTCCCTATGAGAAACCTTAGAGAACTGAGGATCGAACACGTCTTTACCGAAGACCATGTTCCCTATGAGATTAAAGGAGCCCGAGCCAATATGAAAAAGTTTTCCGTTACACCAAAACTTACGTAAACGTTTCAAACGAATAATTAAAATTCCCACACTAGAAATCAAGGATTCCATAAAAATGTAATAATTCTTCCAATACAATAATGTAGTAATTCTTCCAATACAATGGTGACACTTTCCCTACCCAGCATCTTGAAAAATCTCATAGATCATTCAATTTACTTGACCTCTTCGGAGGTGTTGCAGAGCTTGCAGCCTCTTCACAGAGAAGAGTTCGGTATTGGATACACGTCTGAGCATGCGCCAGTGAGATCCATATTGAGAATAGACCATGGAGTTCTTGTAGTGAGAAAGAGCCGTGGCTGGCTTTGTGATCATCCGGCCTGCTAATATGTGGTCATGGGTTTGGAGAACCTGCTTTGCCATGGCGGAAGAGGAGAACACTACTGTGGTTTTCATTCCGAGAGAGAGGCTTATGATCGGCCCATATTTGTTGGCAAGGTGGAAAAAGGATATGTGGGGCTTGTTACCCACCTGCGGTAGATTTCCCACAATCGGCCATCCCGTAGGACCTGGAGGAAGCCTGTGGTACGCCTTCCTCCTCCATACATCCAAAACCAAGAAGATGATAGCAGTTATTCCAAACAAAAACAGAGGATTCCAAAACGACTCTCCAATTTCTATGAAACTCATTGAAAATGGTCCATGGTAGTGAGGTAAGAGATGGTTTAATGAGATGTTTAGTTTTCACAAGTTTTTGGGTTTAATTTTAAACAACAACTTAGGTCATTTTTACTAGTGTCCAGAGATCAAGAACAAAGGCCATTTCTACTGGTGAAAAGAGATCAAGAACAGAGGCCATTCCTACTGGTGAAAAGAAAGAAAAAATCTAGAGAGATAAAATTTCAAGTCAATGCCAACAAAATCCTTAGACGAACAAGATGGAAGAAATTGGGAAACCATAACCTGTTGCCAGCCGCCTTTCAAGGTGGAGTCGGATTCCTTCAAACAACCAGAGAGTTTGCCTTCGTTATTAATGGATGGGCCGGAGGGAGCCGGGCAAGCACTCAGACAATCTGAGCTACTTTTCGTCTAAGTCACCTGTTCCGGTGCCGGTTAGAATTTGAGTTTTACTATTCGAATTTGAGTTTAATGATTTTGGGGCCATCCTTAAGTCTATTGCAGATTCCTGGAATATTTGGGAATCTGGGGATATTTGGGAATCTGACA
This sequence comes from Pinus tabuliformis, assembly GCA_031772625.1. Classification (NCBI taxonomy): domain Eukaryota; kingdom Viridiplantae; phylum Streptophyta; class Pinopsida; order Pinales; family Pinaceae; genus Pinus; species Pinus tabuliformis. The sequence continues at coordinate 1,354,893,707 of CM062804.1, forward strand.
ACATGGACCCTGTCAATTTTTTCACCACATCCATGTCTGTCAGATTCCTGAATATTCAGAGAATCTGGAATCGACTTAAGCTCACCGAAAATTTGGATAGTTAGAACTTTGAAAATAAAATTTTATATTAAAAATTTGGAAATGATAATATATATGTATATATTTATTTCTTAACTTTTTTATTGGGTTTGAGACTCTTTCTAGCTCAATACAATAGATATATTGTAATGTTTGATATTAAAATTAAAAAAAATTCCGTCATAGAAGAATGATAGAACAATGATGAGTTGGTAATATCCTTTTATTTAGTTTTTTTATTGACTTGTGGTAGATTTAAATAAATAAATAAATATATATATATATATATATATATATATATATATATATATATATATTATTTTAAAATATTTTATTTATGAATCACATTTTATTTATTTATTTATAGGTAATTTTATATATTATTTTTTTTAGTAATATTTAAATGTTACATGTGAATACTATATTAAAAAGTGAGTGAATTACAAATCTCTCAAAAAAAACTTACTAATACAATAAGAATTCTCTTTTTTTTTAATATAAGAAATTCATATTAAATAATTTTACCTAAAAAATGTTAGCTATATATATATTTATATATAATATTAAAATATTTTATTTATCATCCACATTATACACATGAAAATGTTTTTTTTGTTTGTCAATTGTGTGTTCATAAGAAATTACATGATCACATCAAGCTTGACCTATGGCTTGAGAAACCATGACACATCCACGGGCATCTAAGCTATCAAAATTACCCATGGATCGCACCCGGTCTGGGCAACATCAGCCCTACACTACATCAACAACACCAATCCTACACTCCATCACCATTTACTCTATGACCCGTAGGCTCTACACATTAAAATGTTAATACAAGCTCTAGTGCTAAGAAAGATACCAAGGATCGATTTTTTGGTGTTCATCTTCCTTTTATCCAAGGGACCACTCACAAGATTGTGAGGATCCTAAGGAGGCATAAGGTGGCCTCAATCTTTAAGCCTTTAAATACCATCTGGAGCTCCCTTAGAACTGTAGAAGACCCAGTGGACGCCAAGAATATGAAGGGTGTTTATGTTATCCTATGCTCTTGTGGGACTCCCTACATTGGTGAGACTGGTCACTCGATTATTCAAAGGATTTGTGAGCATTCCGCTGACATCAAGCATGGCAGGACCCGCTCCTCTGCTTTGGCAGAACATGCAGATAAATCTAAGCATCACATCTGCATTGAGGAGGCCCAAGTCATTGCTAGGGTTAGTCATTTCCATCATCGTAAATTGAGGGAGGCCATAGAAATTGAAAAAAGACCCAATAATTTGAATAGAGATGATGGTTGGAATATTAGTAGAAGTTGGGTCCTCGTCTTGTCCTGCGAGTTTTTTAGGCTTCTTTTTGGAATTTATTTTGTTTGTTTGTTTATCTATGTAGGTATTGGCATCCTTTTTATAGTATTTGTTGCTGATTTATTCTTCATTAGAGTTTATTTTCTTGATCCTTCGTGTTTTTTAATGTATTTTTTCATCATATTTGTTCTTAACTCCTTTTAGTATTTTTGTTATTTTTTAATGGGCCTCAACCCCATTTTTTATTGTTGACCCTCTTTTATTTATTGATTACTTTTCTTTGAATATATATTATTTATTTATTTATTTATTTTGTTGAGCTTGGAAGGACCTTCTTTTTATATTTATAAAAAACAAGTTTACAACACATATATGAGATAGGTGGCCCCAACTTGCCCAATGGAAAACCAATTCTATTGGCCACCTATCCCTGTTATAAGCCATCCAAAAACAATATAGTATCAGTCGTTCTAACCAAGCTATATACATATCAATTTCATGATAGGAGTCTATATGTCTATCTAACATAAGCATGCATATTTAAAAGTAAATGCTACCCACAAGAACCAAAAAAACGCCCAAGAAACTGCCTAATCCTGCTGGTCTTCTAAGGTTGACTCAATTGGTGTTGGGTCCTTGGCAGAGTCACCAGGCATCTCAGTTAGCTCGATGATGCATGGGATGTGCCTTTGGATTCTGTCTAGGCGGTTGTCCTGCTTGTGCAACTGGAATTAGATCGTCTGCAAGTCTTTTTTATAGTTAGGCATGTCATTGAGAGTCAGTGCCATCCCCACTAAGATTTGCTCTATTGCCTTCCCCATAAGGCTCTTCATGAGCCAATATAGATAAAGGGTCTGTTTAAACTGGGTGATTCTTCCTCTAGTATTGATGGGATCTAGAATTACAGCCTTCCAATCCTCCATCTTCTCCTTGGATTCACCTTCCTGTTTTATTTCCCCCTCCCAATCTTCCAACAGCTTGCGGATGCCAACATATGTTCCCTCCCTATAGGATGTCCCTGCTTCATTGGTGAGGTGTTCTATAGGTTTTCTCCTATGTCTTGGTTCTGAAGTACTCGGGTCAGTTACTCGAGTTGACTCCCTGTCCCTTTTGCTGTGTCATCTTCCTCTTGTAGGTTTGGCCATTTATCCTCTATCCCTTTCTTGTTGACAAGAAAAATGGATTAGCTCTTGGTGCATTGTCTCATGCCTCTCTGGCTTAATTCAGGTGACCCACCCTTCATGCAGTCAGGCGCAATTTCCTATGCCCAGGTGTGCCTTCCTTTTCTGAGTTTTCCCACGAGGTTGAATCTTCCCATGCCCCTCTGCCCCATAATGTTCCACCACTCCTCTACCTGGTAAAGGTGTGCCACTCCTCTGCCACTCGCTTTGCCATCACTCATGCATTTTGTTTGCCTCACCACCCGCATTGTAGTACAAATTCTCTTGACCACGCATAGGATGGGATTCACGTTTCCATACCTAGTTAACACTCATGGCTCTCGCAGCCAACCCATCGAGTTGGACAACAGTCAGCCCCAACTGAGGTGCCTTCCCCTTCCCCTCTGGCTAGTGTTGATGTGCCACTCCTCTACCTAGTGAAGCTGCCTCACTCCTTTGCCACTTGCCTTGTCGTTACTCATGCATAACCTCTGCCTCACCACCTTCATTGAAATACAGTCTTTCTCGACCATGCACAAGAGGAGCTTCTGGTTCTCATACCTGGTCAACACTCATGGTCCTCACAGCATGCGCTCCAAGCCAGACCACCATCACCCCCAACTTGCGCTGGTCTCCCTGGCCATCCCCGCAATTTCCCTCCCTGTCATCTACAAAACACCCCAATCATAAACCAACAAAGTTGCCATAGTAAGTGACGCAGGAAACCCCTTGGCGGTGAAATCCAATCGCAAAGGTAATCCCCCCTACATATATACAGCTATCGGCCTAGAACTGTGGTTAATGCCACCACATCTTTCGGACGCGTTTTATGTGTGCCTTTTAAATTAAAAACACCGGTCATATAAATTCTTCAGAATACAAAGGAATCACGGGAAAAACTCGCTCCGAACTCATAACCTGGAACTCAAAAACTATACGCCCGCATTCATGAATATCGTCGGGTTCGACTCTCATTTCAAACCTTTATCGCAACACTCCTCTGATCTCCGAAACATCGATACCTCCAATCGGTGATCGACGATATCGCGTAATCGCTTATCAGCACATCGGCATTCCAATAACCACTAGCCCTTAACTCCTCCGATTGTGATTTGCGATCACATCTTGACCATCGATTAGGTTCACGATTCGACGGTTGAGATTAAATCGCACGATCGCATTTCGCAAAAAATCGAGGCCAGGTATTTTTTGCTCTAAGGTGCCGATCTGATATCCTTACAGACCCGATATGGTATATATATTCACCTATAAATGTTTCAAGTCTAGATTCCAAATCTGACTATGTTTTGCGCTCATTTTTAGTGTAAACTGGGTTTTACACTTGCGAGACTTAAACCTTGTAAATAACTCCGCAGATGTGATATTTTGCTTTGCTCCTGAGCGATATCATCTGGACCATTGATCTTCCAGATCAAACGGCTCCCGTGCATTGATCCGTCTACTTTCTCTTGGACTTGAACTCACTTGTTTTTAACATATTTTACGTTATAAACACGATTCTCCTCCACGCTCTGTTTCCACGCAAGACCTCGATATATAACAATAAACTGTGATCTAGTTGAACCGCTTAGCCATGGCTATAACAATAAAGATCCAATCATGCTTTAATGTTGTGATTCATCAATTAAGGCATAAAAATAGAGAAGAAATGCCTAATCTATTCCGCAAGCAAATATGCAGAGAAAAGCAAAGGATTTCAATAGAAACGACCCATTAACACAAAATGATATTTTATTTAATACAATGAGTTATAGAGTCTCGGCCCTCTGGCTCGATTAAAATAATAAAAGACCCTATTCCTATCATGGAATCCTCGCTCTCTCTTACTCGACTCTACCTATATAACCACTCTGTCCTTCTCCTCACTAACCTATCCAACCTTTGAATTATGCAAAAAGATCACAATTTATACAAAAGTGGATTCATGAACCAATTTTGGTTCAGAACCAGAAATCTCTCATTCTCTTCTAAAAAGTCTCTTCAACTCCACTCTTTTCTAAACAAATGCTAAATTAATATTTCAAATTCCTCATATTCTATTCAAACGAAATAAACCTAACTGTTTGGACTGATCTCCACACAAGGAGGATCAATCAGCCATTATGCCCTTTTCTCATAATTGACAATAACTAAACACTCTCACACATTTAAATAAATAAAATTAACTAAACTCTTGTCTTCCAACCCCTTGTTAGCCACAACATGTGATCATGCCATCACATTGCTGACTAGGCCCGAATGCTCTTGCATCAGACTCCCAAAGTTGAAATTTTTCATGACCTCATGGTCATGTGTTTATTCTGTTGATTATCCAGTATCCCAAACTTTACTTTGTAATTGGTCATTACATCCATCATGTTGTTGATTCAATTCTTTCGCCACTGTAACTTTTGTTCCTCAAGATTTCCAAATCTTATTTTGTTGCTGTCCTCTTTCCTTGCTGATATAAATTCCTTTTGTTAAGTTCTCTTCTTTGTTGTCCCTCTTCTCATTTTATTTCATCTTCTAAAATCTCTCAACTTCCTCCTTACAATTTGTTCTTAACTGCACTCCTCTGACATCTATCTACTGTACATTCTCCTTTACCATATAAATTATAAAATTTTTGTCCAATTCTTCTTCACCTCTACCATTTACAAGCTATTGTTTGTACTCTACAACTTCCCTTTCATTATCATTAAAGATAATCCTTTCCTCTATGTTATTAGGTTCATCTAATAATCTTCCCAGAAAAATATAAATTCCTTCATATTCAATGAGCATGTCATTTGCATATGACTCCTCCTTCTTGTATAAAACAGAATTTGCATCACAATTGTCAAATTAAAAATAACTATGGTTTTCAATCTTCACAGGTAATTCTGCCATCAACTCTTTATATTTTTCTTCTACATAAGTTATGAAACTATCATCGATTCTCATTCCAATACTCTCCTCTGCATTACAGAGTGTTCCTTGTTCTAACCCAAGACTATCATTCAACAATTCAATAGCTAGGATTTCTTGGAGCATATCATTATGAAGTATCTTTTCATCCTCTATACTTATACTATTGCAACAAAGTGATGTTGTTTCATCTTTTCCTACATTAGAAACAAAATTCTGGTTTCCTAAAGCTTCTTCATGGTTTACAAATTTATAAAAGTAATCCACTTTAAAATCATAGAATTCCTGAACTTCTGCATCTATCAACATCATCATATATTCCTTCATAATTTCCATAGTACTTTCATTTTGGTTCTCTACTAAAAATACCCCATTATGGTTATCATCACAAACTTTCATTTTCTTATCTTCAACTTCTTTAATCATGACAATTTCCCTGTCAATACCATCATTCTCAAAATTATTAAAAATACATGCTCAAAATATCTTTCTGTTTCAACCATCTCTTCCAGTAATCTCACTTCATCAACATGGATAAGCACATTGTCCAATTGTTGTTCATCACCTGTCAAGCTTGAAAACATATACAACATGTCAATTTCAAAATTACAAGGATCTTCATTTGAAGCCTCAGTGATCAGCTCCTCATGCTTCTATGAACTATTCTAATAGCTCACTAAGTTATTGAGAAATTCTTCCTCAACATCTTTGATTTCTTCCTCATCAAAGAAAACTTCTGGGACTACAACTTCGTGACTATCCTTGGCAACTTCATCATAAGTCTGTAGAATACTTTTCAGTTCTACACAATTTCTTCCAACACTCAGTTTGTCCAAATAAGGCAACAATGTCTCTTCCTCTTCTCTGATAAGTCTTTGACCTTTCAAAGATTCCCTTGACTTAACTTCTTCAGCTAAGTTCTCTTTGTCAGATTTCCTTCTCTTCACTTCACAAATCTGCAATGCATTTGTTTCCTTTCCTTTTTCCATTTCCCATTGATCTTCTATCCATGCTAAAATTCCTTCAAATATGATCCAATAAGTTTTCACTAAGAGAAGACAACCATTTAGCGATACCTTTTAATTTCCTCCACCAATTGAAGTCTTGAAAGTCTTTATGCATCTCCTTTTGTGTTTATTTTTCCTTTCTTCTTTCACCAACACATTTCTCTCATTCTGATCTGCATAGATGAGTTCTTCATCACTGTAATCACTGTCTCCTTCCCCAAGGAGAGATCCTTTCTCTAGTTCACAGATGTATTCTACTTCTTCATTCTCAACTATTCCAAGCATTAATTTCTCAGCAAACAATTCTCTGATGGCCATTTAACTCTTTTTCCTACATAAAATCCTTGATTCCATTTTTCTCTAATTCCTTTCAATACCAACTTCTCCAAATGACTGAGTTCTGCATTCATCTCAGCCAACTCTATGTCCATTTCTTCTTTACTCATTCCTTTGAGTCAAACTGCTTCGACACTCTTTTCCCTCTATCTGTGACTTTCTTCTACACCCTTGTCATGACTATCAATAGTCAATTCCATTTCTTCCTCTGGTAAACTTTCCTTGTTCACTAGTGAGCTGCAACTAGCCTTTTCCATTTCACCTATAACAAGTATCCTTCATGCCTCACCAAAATTTTCCGAGTTTAGCCTTTTGGCATCTATTGGTTCTTTCCTTGAACCTTCCACTGACTAACAATTCTACCCATCACTTCTCTTGCTGGAATTTTTATCTCCTATCCACAATCACAATTGTGGAGCTAGCTTAACAACTTCTACCCAACCATAGCTAGAAGTTGTTCTCAACTTCTCTCGAACACTCCTTGCTTTAGGCTCTGCATCTTCAATTGCTCACTTCTTTCTTCATTCAGTAATTTCATTTACTGTTGGGTACTATCACCTTTACTCGTCTGAGAGTTATTCTTGCTCTATCTTCTTTAGCATAGCTCATATGCTATGATGCTGGTAAAATTCATTCTATCTTTCAGCAATTCCACTGCTTCCACTGACCTGCACAATCTTGTCTCAAGATACATTAAAGTACCTTTCAAACCTGCAATATTTCCTTCAAAGATGTCTTAAAAATAATTCCCATTCCATTAGTTAAATCTTTTCCAAATGATTCATCTGTTCACTATTTCATTTAGACTTTCCTTTCAAAAGACTCCATACAACGAACAACTATTTCCATTCTACTTCTCATAATGGATTCTTCAACTTTCAAGATCAATTAAGATTAGATCTGAGTTTCAATTATATATACCAATTCATGACAGACACTACCACTTCCTTCTAATAACCTGTTTGTAAGAAAATCATGTTTTGCTTCTACAAATTCCAAAATTCATTCTTTGTAATGGTTCTTCTTTCTATCCTATTAAACCCAATCTCTATTCTTTCAATCATTAATATCATTGCCTTCAACAATACTTTAAACAATCCTCAATCATTCTCATTTTTCACAAAATTCTTCAAATCATTTAAATGGTTTCAATGCCACAACAAACCACTCTTCTATTCAGCTTTAAGTTCTAAACTTTTCATCTCAATCAAATCAATCATGCAATCAACTTACTCAGAAATTTCATTTTCTTGAAAGGAAAACATCTTCTCCTTTGAAATTTCAATCCCTTGTTGTTCTTCAGACATTCAAAACACAGTTCTGCAAAATTATCAAAATAAACATTCTTACCAGACCTTCCTCAGAGATTCACTACTTCCCCATTCTGATCTTAGTGTCCTTTGTAGTTTGATCCCCATTTGTATCAAATTCACTTCAGTGCAAATTATACATATGCTGAGATTACAATTCAATTTCTAAACCATTCTTTAAAGAGCATTGATCTAGCTTTGATACCACAAATGACGCAGGAAACCCCTTGGTGGCAGAATCTGACCACAAAGGTAATTCCACCTTCATATATACAGCTATCAGCCTAGAACTATGGTTAATTCCACCACATCTTTCGGAAGAATTTTATGTGTGCCTTTTAAATTAAAAACCCCTGTCATACAACTTCTTCGGAATACAAAGGAATCACGGGAAAAACCTGCTCCGAACTCATAACCCGAAAGTCAAAAACTATACGCCCGAATTCATGAATATCGTCAGGTTTGACTCTCACTTCAAACCTTTATCACAATGCTGCTTTGATCTCCGAAACGCCGATACCTCTGATCGGCGATCGATGATGCCGCGTAATCGCGTATCGGCACATCAGCATTCCAATAACCACTAGCCCTTAATTCCTCTGATTGCGATTTCTGATCACATCTTGATCGTCGATCAGGTTCGCGATCTGATGGTTAAGATTAAATCGTGCGATCGCATTTCACAAAACCTCAAGGCCAAGTATTGTCCGCTCTAAGGCGCCGATCTGATATCCTTACAAAGTCGATATGGTATAGATATTTGCCTATAAATGTTTCAAGTCCAGATTCCAAATTCGACTATGTTTTGCGCTCATTTTTAGTGTAAACTGGGTTTTATGCTTGCGGGACTTAAACTTCGTAAATAATTTCGTTGATGTGATATTTCGCTTTGCTCCTAAGTGATATCATCTAGACCGTTGATCTTCCAGATGAAACGGCTCCTGTGCATTGATTCGTCTACTCCCTCTTGGACTTGATCTCGCTTGTTTTTAACATATTCTGCATTATAAACACGATTCTCCTCCATGCTTTGTTTCCACGCAAGACCTCCATATATGATAGTAAACTATGATCTATTTGAACGCTCAGCCATGGATATAACAATAAGGAACCAATCATGCTTTAATGTTGCGATTCATCACTTAAGGAATCAAACAGAGAAGAAATACCTAATCTATTCTGCAAGGAAATATGCAGAGAAAAGCGAAGGATTTCAATAGAAATGGCCCATTAACACACATTGATATTTTATTCAATACAATGAGTTAGAGAGTCTCGACCCTCTAGCTCGATTACAATAATAAAATACCCTGTTCCAATCTTGGAATCCTCGCTCTATCTTACTCGACTCCACCTATCTAATCACTCTATCCTTCCCCTCGCTAACTTATCCAACCTCTGAATTATACAAAAAGATCACAATTTATACAAAAGTGGATTCATGAACCAATTCTGGTTCAGAACTAGAAATCTTTCACTCACTCTTAAAATGTCTCTTCATCTCCACTCTTTTCTAAACAAACGCTAAATTAATCTTTCAAATTCCTCATATTCTATTCAAACCAAATAAATCTATCTGTTTGGCTTGATCTCCACACATGAAGGATCAATCAGGCACCATGCCCTTTTCTCATAATTGACAATAAATAAACACACTCACACATTTAAATAAATAAAATTAAGAAAAATCTTGTCTTCTAACCCCCTGTTAGCCACATCATGTGATCATGCCATCACATTGCTGACTAGGCCTGAATGTTGTTGCATCAGTAAGGAAATTGAAAGACTAAGAAACATACCCGAGAACGCTCTGTTGGTATCGTCATTGGCAGCTCCGCCTGCTTTCTCCCATGCTCCTCCTTCCACCCACAATCACAACAATACTATTCTCCCTGTCCCGAATTCCTTCAAATTCCCACTCTAACTTACTTTGTCACTTCACCTGTCCTGCCTTGGCCACCTCACCACCTCTTTTGTCCTTGCCATACTTGCCACTTCTTCCATCTCCTCTGTCACGCTGCATGCGGGAGGCCACTGCACCCATCGCCATGAGTCGTCTAGGGGATGGTGGGCGATACCCTGCCATTATACTTCATAACTAACATATCTGTCCAATGTCCCTTCCTTCCTCAAGCACGCACCCCGATGCGGTGTTTATATATCTATATATATATATATATATATATATATATATTTTTTTTCTTTTGACTTATGTATATTTTTGTTTTATTTTATTTAATTTTCCATTAATTCTGGATTTAAGACCTCTGTGGTTTATATCTTTTGACTTAGTTTCCAGAGAATCCACAGTAAGAACCATTTTCTGCCAATGTTTCAAATCCCAACCGAGATCCATCATCAGGACATCTTTGAATGCTTGATAGAAGAAGAGCTAAATTGAGAGATTAAATAGTGATGAGGAGAGTAAATTGAGATGAATGTCGGCTTTCTTTTTTAATAATGATGAGAGTAAATTGAGATGAAAGTCGGCTTTCTTTTTGAATAATAATTGATTTTAAGTTAATATAAATTATTATTCTGTTGATCATTATCATATTTAATAATTGTTATTAATTAATTAATTATAGTATTATTAATAATTAGTTACTTTAAATTTAATTTAATAATTATTATTAATATTAATTGTTAATATTCTTAATAATAATAATAATAATAATAATAATAATTATTATTAATATATAATTAATAATACTAATCAATATTAATAATATTAATATTGATAATATTAATATTGATGATAATTAATATTAATAATATTAACCCTAGTATATTGTATTAATATCTAATATTTAGTATATATAATATATGTTAGTACAATTTTTATTAAGAAATAGAGGTGAGGTATTTTCTATGAAAAGGAATTATTATTAATATATTTTGGTATTTTGTGAAAGGTAATAATAGGGTATTATTAGTGTATTGAATAATTATTAATATTAATATTATAATTTTAAGAATCAATATAAATGTTTAATAATTAATAATTGATAATTAATATCAAGACATAATAACTAATATTAATAGTTAAAATAGTAAATGTTTAATTTTTATAAATAGTTTAACTAATTAATAGATCTTAATTAATACTTAATAATCACAATTTATAATAATAGTTAATGTTAATAGTGATAGCTTATGATCATAATTACTATTGTAAATGTTTAATTATGTACTAACTATTATTATTATTATAATACTTAATTAATTATAGCAAGGTCACTAACTACTAAGATTAGAAAGAGAGGTAATTCTACCACTGAATGCTAGCCCTCAGAAGTATTTTTAATTTAGTTTACTTTATTTATTAAATGACCTTATCTCGGGTCTTGACTTGTTTTTATAATTTTCGGCTTCCCTCCTTGTTTAGAGTTTGACTTTGATTATTATTATTATTATTAATAAATCAATTTAAATATAATTTTTTAAAAACTAGTTGTTCAAAATAGCCCTTATTAATATTTGTTTTTAACAAATTAATAAACTAATATCATTATTTAAATATTAATTTTCAAAAACTAGTAATATTTGGTTTTAATAAATCAATTTAAATATAGCCATTACCTATTAATATTTTTCATAAATTAATAAACTAATATCATTATTTAAATATTAACTAATATTTGTTTTTAATATATTAATAAATTAATATCATAATTTAAATATTATTGCTCAAATATGGTTGTTACTTGAAATTATGTCTCTACATTTCTCTCCATTTAAGCCTTTGCTATGGTTCAAAACGCTTCGGCCAAAAAATTCTCTTATGTGATTTCTATTGAAAGACTTTGCTTAAATATTTAAAATATTACATGCTAACTTTATATTAAAAAATGAATAAATTACAAATCTCCCTAACCTAATGGATTATGAATTCTTTCTTTATATATATATATATATATATATATATATATATATATATATATATATATATATATTAAAAAAAATTGCTATTAATGTTTTTTAAATATTAAATATTAACTTCATATTAATAATGCAATAACTTACACGTATCCCTTAGAATGAAAAGTGAAAAAATAAGAATTCTTTTAATTTAAAGTACTTATAAGACCATTTTTTTTAATAGGGACATTGAAATATTTTATTCCACTCTTAAGTGAGTCTATAATGAGGTTTGGCCTAGTACTAGGAACCTCTCTCTTTCCATGACATTGAATAGGAGTGAGGCTGACTTACTTCCCGAGTGGTACCAAATTATAATTAGAATTGCACTCAGAGGTGCTTTATAGCTAGCAAGATGTTGTCACATAACGCTACATTTAAAAATAGTAAATTAATAATTACAACAAAAAATAAAAAAAATAGTAATAAAACAAAAATCAATGTCCACCATAAATAAAATACTTCAATTTCCACCTAAATTTTATATCCACTTTATATAGAGATAAAAAATTAAAAGTAAAGAAAAAAATTACTTTTTGATATTAAAGAGAGACGCAATTTCTTCACTAGTTAATATGGAGTTGACAAATGCCATGTAAAATAAAACATAATTGATATTACATGCTATGTAATTCATTCTATGTTTAGTTAGCATGTAATAATTAAAATAAAAATGAGGGGATTCTTGGAATTTTGGCGATGGTGGAAGAGATATTTTTAGGGGTTTTACAGCTAATCAATGATATTTCTCATTAAAAGGAGTTATAGCTTCATGGCTACAGACAACAGGCAGGAATTTCCTAAAGAGGAAGAAGAAGATGAAGAAGAGATGGACGTGGTTGAATTTGAAAAGGAGATTGTTATAATTATTAAGAATCTCAAGGTTGAAAGAGGAAATGCCAAATAAATGGAAACCAAACTAAAATAAGTAAAGGAACATGTCAAAATCCTCAATATGAAGAATGAAGAATCATAAAAGATCATTGTCAATCTTAAGGTGCAGCGAGAAGAAGTTAGAAAAATTGAAAAATCACGCAAAAGAGAACTAGAAGAAAGAAACAAGGCAAGGGAAGATTTAGAAGTAGAGATAATATTTTTATGAAAGGAAACACAAAGAAGAAATGTCCAGTAAAAATTTGCAAACAACTCTAGAGCATTAGATGAGCCGATAAGCAATAAAAGGTCATGCAGTGACAAGATGGGATTGGGATATAGTGAAACATTTGTAAAATTCTTGAGTTCCTCAATGACAGAAAAAATAGATGGACAGAAAACTTATGCAGAAATAACTAAAGAGGCTATCAACAAGGAAGAAGTCTTTCCAACAGAACAGAAGGTTCAAGAGATACAAAATGAACAATCCATATTAAAAAAAGGCTCTTGGAGAATAGTACCATGAAGAATATCTCCCCCTCTAAGATATCAAACCATATTTGTTGATGCTCTTACTCTTGCATAATTTTAGACAAAAAGTTGTAAATTTCCAAGGCTATAATAGGAACATAAGAAACTTTGGAAACTACTTTATAAATTCTCAAGAAGACTATAGGACATATTATAACAGGTTTGGTTACCTAAGTAATGACATAGAATTCTAGAAATGCAACAATTCTGGAAAGTTGGCTAAAGATTGCAGGTTAATCGCTCCTGCAAGGGAATCATAGCAAAATCAAAATACTCCTCCAAAGGTATAGAAGAAAAAAACTAAGAGTTCCGCACTTTCCCCAAAAGATCAAAGAAATAAGAATGCATGGCATGTTGATAGTGGTTACTCAACACATATGAGTTGAGATAGAAACAAATTCATATCTTTAAAAGAAGTAAATGATGGAATAATATCTTTTGGGAATGATGAATATGCAAATGTTACAAGAGAAAGCATAGTCAATTTTAGAGGAAAGGATTCTACAAAAAAGGATGTGATACTAATAGAAAACGTGAATCACAGTTTGCTAAGCATAAGTCAAATGTGTGATCAAGGATTAACGCTTCGCTTTGACTAAAAAAATGTGAAATAAGGAGAGAGAAATTTGACAAACTGGTGGCAACTGCAAATAGGACTTCGAATGACATATACACTTTGGCAAAAGAAGATAAAAGTTGGCTCTGTAATATATTGATGGGACACATAAACTTTGAAAAACCTTTCAAAATTAGTAAAAAGGAAGTTGTGAGAGAGATGTCATAGATTTCAAAACCAACCTGCACCTCTTATAAGAATTGCAAGCATGATAAACATACAAGAGTTGAATTCAAGACCAAGGAACTACAAAAATCCTTTTATTTTAGTGTATTTTTCTCCAATTTTTTGAAAACGTTAGTGCTATTTATCGGGATTATGCTATTTTGGCATTGTTGCACAAACCAAAACATTTAAGTGCTAAATTAGGTGATAATAGCGCCAAAATTAGCATTGTAAATAGCGCCAGAAATAGAGCCATAAATAGAGTTGGAAAAAGCATTGTAAAATCATCAGAAATAGTGCCTTAAATTTCCCCAAAAATAGCACTAGTGATAGTGCTGAATTTAGCTCCTTTTTTGGAACCTAAATTAGCACCTTGGTTAGCTCCCTTTTTAGCGTAGGATTGAACGCCGAATGTGCCTAAATGGTTAACTAAGTGAGGTGTTGGGGGTTAGTTGGATAGGGGCTTTGAGGATTATGGGATTTAGGGATATGGGGTACAGGGATTAAAGGTTAAGGGATTATGGGCTAGGGTTTAAGGGATTAAGGGTCAAGAGCTAAAGGATTTGGTGCTTACGGGTTAGATAGTTTAATGGTTAATGACTTAGGGATTATGTGTTAAGGGATTAATGTTTATGTTATAGTTAGGGCATAGGGGTTTATGGATTAAGGGATTAGGGATTAGGGATGAAGTGTTTTAAGGGTCAATGGCTTAGGGGTTAGAGGATTTAGGGCTTTTTCATTAAGGGATTAATGGTACTTTAGGAATTAAGTCTTAAGGATTTAAAGGTCAATACAGGCTTAGGGGTTAGGGGATTTAGGGCTTTATTAAAACTCTTGAAATGCAATAGAACATCTTGCAACATGCCCACCGCCAATGTCATGTACTGATGTCACACAGTGAGTAGTGAATGGGGCCAACGTTGAAATTTCTTCAAACTGTTCTTATATGCGTCAAAATTTGCCATGGTTAGACTAGATACATGCCTTGATAGTATGTGAGGGTTTGAATACTCAAGGATAATTTATGTCCCTGCATAATATTTTCGATCGTACATGTTGCATAAACATTCATCATGTTGTCTCATTTTCAAAATTTGTCATTCCCATATATGAAATATTTGTCAAAACTCTCTTGAAATATAATGGAGGGTCATCCAACATTCCCATTAGAAATTTCATCCATAAATGTCACATGGTGAGCAGTGAATGTGCCCAATGTTGAAACTTATTCAAATTGTTTCTGTATGCATCGAAATTTGACATGATTAGAGTAGACACATGCCTTAATGGTATGCTAGGGTTTCAAGAGTCAAGAATGTGTGACGTCCTCGCATAATATTTGAGATCATCCATGTTTGCATCAATGTTCATCACATAGTCTCATTGTCATGATTTTGCATTCCCATTTATGGAATCTTTATTGAAACTCTCTTGAAATGTTAATATGGAATGTCTTCTAGCATGCCCATCACCAATGTCATCCAACGATGTCGCACAGTGAGCAGTGAATGGGTCCAAATTTGAAATTTACTCAAACTATTCATGTATACATCAAAATTTGACATGATTAGACTAGGCACATGCCTTGATAATATGCGAGGATTTCGAGACTTAAGGATGCATGACATCTGCACATGATCTTTAAGGTCGTCAACATTTGCATCAACATTCAGCATGTAGTCTCATTGTCATGATTCCACATTCCCATATATGGAATCTTTGTCAAAAATATCTTGAAATGTCATGGAACATCTTCCAACACGCCTCGCCAATGTCATCCACTGATGCCATATGGTGAGTAGTGAATGGGGTCAACGTTCAAATTTAGCGAGTATGGGTATTAAGGTATGTGGGTTAGTTATTAAGGTTTATAAGGTCACACAATGTGGTTTCTTAGGATTTATACATGTTTGGGGCTATGGGATAGAGGGATTAAGGATTATGTGGGTTAGAAACTATGGGCTTTGAATTATGTGTTAAGGTTTATTATGATTATTTGTTAAGGGTTAGGGTTTTTTTTTAAGGGGTTATAAGGTGAGGATTTATAGGGGTCAGGAGTTTTTAGAAGGTTAAGGATTATAAGTTAATACGATAGTTATCAACTATAGTATATATAATAATTTAGGAATTTTGGCTATTAATTCCATGTCCAAAGGATATATGAATTTAGAGATAGGTTATTTGGTTTAAGGTTTAAAAATGAAATTGAATTGGATGTTTCATATAGGTTATGCGTTAGGGAATATAGGAGTTAAAGAATAAGTTTGCATATGGGATTAGGTTATGGATCATATATGTTACTAGTTAACAAGTATAGTTGTTATGAATGAAATTTTATTAGTGATAATGGTTACATTTTAAGAGTTAAGGGCGGCAGGGTTATGTTTTTTGGGATATAGTTGTTATGGTTACAAGTTGTATTAGATAATAGAGGTTAGGGGCCAAAATTAGTAGGTGTTAAGGGTTATAGGGACTTGGGATTATAGTTGTTATGTGTTATACAACTTAGGGGTGATAGGGTTTGGACATTGTTGGGTCAAGAAATTGTCATATTTTTCCTACTTAGTTTCTTATTTCTTTTATCCATTTTTTTACCAATAGGACCATGTCTTATTATGTAACAATCTTTATTCAGTAAAATATGTCCTTTTTCACTTTTTTTCTTTCTTATTCCAATTCCGCTTATAGTTTAACATTAAAACTACTATCCTAGGTTGCTTTCTATCATAAAACTAATGTATGGGTTTTTTTAGGTTTGGATGGTCTGTCAAAGCTTGGTGTTATAGGATTACATTTCAGTTCCTTTACCAATTTGGATTAATTAAGGTTCTAGGAGCTATTCATACTACACAAACAATTTCTTAAACACACATTTCCTTTCCTAATCATACCGAATCTAGGAAATCCAATTATTCATCCAATTAATACATACATCACCCTGCCATAATACTGCATGATTAGACCATTCTGACACAGTTACTTTTTACAATTAAATTGACATAACTACCACCATTACTACCAATATGCATCCATCATTATTACATTTTTTATTTATTATTCGTGTTGTTACATTCAGAGATCAATGTGATAATTCATAAATTCCTTTTGATTTAAAAATTTTGAATTGGTAATAAGGAGGATTAACCACTAATAATTCCAAAACCTTGACATTCTCCCCTAAGAAAGCATCTCTGTGTGTTGAAGAAACTCTGTAATAGGTTCCTAGCATTGTTGAGTAGTGTGGTTGTGAGAAACTATGGGTGGAGCAACAGTCAAACACGAACATTGTTATTGTGTTGTTACAACATCCAGAAGCATTGGAATTTTTTCGAAGGGTTAGATGTTTGAGTTATTTTGAAAAATTATAGAGTTTCATTGAATTGGTCACTCTATAATTTTCCCAAGCCTTAGTTGAAAAACACTTTGTTTTCATGGGCTTTAGAATTGTTGTTATAGAAGAAGTTATCACAAAAGTAACAAGGCTTCCTAGGATAAGAGAACAATGGTTCTCAAGGAAAGTTGCTAATCAT
This sequence comes from Pinus tabuliformis, assembly GCA_031772625.1. Classification (NCBI taxonomy): domain Eukaryota; kingdom Viridiplantae; phylum Streptophyta; class Pinopsida; order Pinales; family Pinaceae; genus Pinus; species Pinus tabuliformis. The sequence goes on from CM062804.1 coordinate 1,354,911,448, forward strand.
GAAGGAAAGGCCATATTCTTACAAGAGGGAGAAGAATTGATGCCCAAGCGCAGGGGTTTTGATAGAACATCTCTTGCTTACCCTTGGGAAGATGTAGCCCTTTGTATCAAAAATTCATTACCTTTTGTTGGTATTCAAACATGAATCATGCAATTCACCCAAATCCACATTAATTGTGAACCCAGGGCTCTATGAGTTATTTAAATTCTATCATGCAAAGTATATGCAGGCCACAGTTTCCCTACCCAATATTGAACATTCAATTATAAACTTAAAAATGTGTAATAACAAGCGATAAATGTAATAATGAATAAGAGTAACAACAGTAATGATTATGACAGCAACAAGAGTAAAAACAAAGAAGACTCACAACAACAAACTGATAATCATTCACAATGATAAATAAATTAACTGAAATAAACCTATGCACACATCTATCTAACAACACCTGGTAAGGAGAGTGGGCCCAACTCCCTGATCAGGGTTGTGGCAAGATTGAGAAGTCATGAAATGATCAGAACATCATAATTTCATTAATCAAAAGAGTAATACACATATTCTGTTATAGACTCAAATTTAATGTAATTCTCTGTGATCTTAACTATCAGCTTTCATGGCCCTGTAACTCTACTTATACAATTTTTTAACACTAACAACTCCTAGAATTATGGTAGATGCCTACCTATAATTACAAAGTGGTTTGTTAAGAAAAACATAATCTAAAGATAATAGTGCTTTGACTGAAATATTGATCCACCATTGCAGCTGATGTCTCAAGATAGTGCTGCCAGCTAGATGGTCCCGATTTTTTGAACCGTGACCTTGATCATACTTCCTCCAAATCTGCAAGAATAATTGAATTAGCAAGACACTTAGGCAACAATCCCCTATGACTATGCTTCATTGATTATTGATTCATAACAACACGAAAAAAGGTATACGTGTGTGGTTTAGAATGTAAATTGACCAACAATGGTGTAAAGTGGATACAAGAAAAAAGGCAAAAAGGTGGGTAAAAATATGTAAATTCATTTACCAACATCTCCCCCCAACTAGTCTTTCTACATGTCCTCATGTAGCTCGTTGCCTATACAGATCTAAGTTGGAGTTACGATGATCAGCATGAAGCTATGGGAGATCATATTTTGCATCCATTTATGTCCCTAGAGGGTTATATCAATATGTTTGGAGGAATTCCTTCCACCAATCCTCACCTAACTTGTAAGTTGGAGTATACTGATCAGATGGCAGCCAGATAATGGGAAACTAGAACCTCAAACCCATCCATCAGACCCCACGAAGTTGCATTCATGAAATATAATGAGGTAACCTGTTTAGAGGCTGAGAAAAATTGGGGGCCCCAAAAGGTTCAAGTATCCTGATGACTGATGATGATAGCGTCCACCATTTTTGGTAGCTGTTCCAGGCCTCATCTTGATAAAAAAAATTGTTTTGTGCATATGTCAACACACCATTTCTGGGTTGCCAACATGTATCCTTTTCATCCCTCAATCCCTAAGAAGGTTTAGTGTCTGTTATAAATGTTCACAGACTGAAAATTCTCCATCCGAAGGACAAGTGGCATCTTTTCTTGATTTTCTTTAAATGTGTCAAAGACCTTCTTCCATTTAACTTGATTAATTATGTAGGAGGTAAAGGATCTCAATTGAATATCTCCCATGTATGGAATTGGGTTGAATGATTGATCATTGCGCAGAAAGTAATCATGCATATAGATTTCACACATCAAGTGTTGATTCAGAATATTGTGGCTTCTATGAGGAACAAAGCAACAGATGGTGTGGGGTTTGGTGGATTGAGGTCAAAAAATTCACCAACCAGCTCTTGCTTTACCCTGACCCGATCTGTTTGTTCCTTGACTTGGGGAATATTCCCAATGTCTTCTCCTTCAGGTCTCTAAATCTCCATATATTCCCTTGGTGGTTATGGATTCATTGCAGGGCCTTATGGGGTAGTGTCTTCAACACCCTTTTCTTGTGACTGCTATGCTTCCCAACTGTTTTATCCTTCAGGTCTTGAATCCTCCACACCTTCCTTTGGTGGCCCTGTAGCCATCACAGGTCCCTGTGGGGTAGCATCACCAACAAAATTCTTCTCTAATGGTCCCGTGGAGATGGTATCAGACATAATATCTTCAGTTCATTCTTTGGTCGACATTGGTTCTTGTGTGAGTGTGTCGATCACCAATCCCTCAATTTGTGCAATTTGTTCACCAGTCAACATTGGTTATTGTGTGACAGTTTTGATCACCAATCCCTCAATTTGTGCAATTTGTTCACCAGTTGACATTGGTTATTTTGTAATAATGTCGAAAATGGTGCCTTTAACTACCCTAACAAATTTTAAGATCATGGGAGAGGTGCTTTCCTTCACCAGGTGCCTAAGGGAATGAAACTTCCTTGCCCCTCTTGGTAAGGATGCAAGAAGCAAAGAATGAAAAATGCTTTCTTCAGTGTCCATTCTCTCAGTGCCTACTACCTTAGGTCCTCCTTCCCTTGTGTTCACTAGCTGGTATGGTCCCTTTTTTTTTTCTGCCTATGCTTCTTCTAGTTTGTCCTCCTACTCAACAGTCGACACTAGTTCTTGTGGAGCAGTGTCGACTACGGCCCCTACTTCTTTCAAGGGTTCCTTAATCGCTTGAGCAGGTGATGTTGGTCCTTGTGTATCAACACCACTTGCAGCCTCATCCAAAGGTTCCTCATTTTCTTGAATAGGTGATGTTAGTTCTTGTGTGTCAACACCACCTGCAATTTCATCCAAGGGTGGCAATTCTCTCCTCAAAGTGGAAGTTGCCATTGGTTCCTGCAGAACAGCGTCGACTACATTTTCTTCTATCTCTATTTCTTTTGCTCCTATTGGGTCAACAGGTGACATTGGTTCTTGTGGAGCAACATTGGATGTGGCCTCTTCTACTCCCGTTGAGTCAGCATATGACATTGGTTCTTGTGGAGTAGCATTGTATGTGACTTCTTCATATTCATCTTTTGCATCAATTCTTCCTCATCCTCCCTTGTAGGCATCATATCCGAAAGTTCTTCCTTTTCTAGCTCGGTGAATTGTGGCCAAGCCACACAAGTTCGAGACAGAGAATGCACCACTAATAGTCTGACCAACCCATGATTTGTAAGGACCACTAATTCTTTTCAAGACCGACGAGCAGACTGCACCATTAGCTAAAGACTGTTCCATAGAAAATAAAGCATGTCTAGAGAATGAATCCGTGCATGCCGAAACCGAACACATGCAAGAAGCTTAAAATGATACTTAAATAAAGTAGAAAACCACCCTTCACAAGTATTGTACCTTATGAAAAAATATGCAATCTCGACCCATGGGTGCGGAAAATACTTTCGACCATACCCCCCACCCTTTTGGACTATTGTTTCTCCAGCATGCAAGAATAATTCTGGGAAATCTGGCAAAGGATATTTCCTTGAAAACCATTTCCTCTCTCCTTGCGGAAATTTGCTGATAGTCAAAATTACTTCCTTTGTGATGGGAATATCCAATCCATGAACTATGAAATGATTTCCATCCAAATTCAACACAAATTCGATTATGATGGATTTTTCAAATCCTTGCAGCCTCTCAAAATACACATGCGATCATGCATCTAAAAAGACCCGCTATACGTCTGGATTGCTTCGGACCTGCACTGTATTCTCTGGTTCTTGCCTAACAGCTTGCCCTCCCATTCTGGAGTTTCTCTATAGCAACAATTGGAGTAATAGTAAGAATGTTGAGGGGGAGTTTCGGCAGGTAAAATTGTAGTGACAGGGTTGTGGTGGTGATGGGGTGCGGTGATAGTGAAATTCGAGAAGATAATGGTAAAATATGGAAAAATCCATGACAGATTATGGTAATAATGAGTGATAATTATAATAATCATTTCACAACATTGGAAAGGACCGTCAATTAACATAACCATTGCTTATTCAAGTCCCAATGCATATGGATAATGGTGAAAATTATGGTGGGGGTCGTGGAGTGTACGCACTTAGCACAGGGTTCAATAGTGATACGACAAGTCATTACTTCATTTTAATTATGGCATCTTTGTATTTATTATAATACCCCCCCCCCCCCCCCCAACTAAGGGGATGACCTTCCACAATCATATCGAGTCATGTCAAATGAATTATCAATCAAATCCATAAATCTGATCGGGCATGTACCTAGTGACTTACCTTGACAGAGTAACAATAACGAAGGAGTAACAACATCAGAGGGAGTAACAACACCACTTGAACACTTATTTAGAATATCCACAAATGGAGTAACAACACAAAAGTACTTAGAAAAAATCGTCATCGCCACGGAGTATCAACACTTTAGGAATAACAACACCAGTGAGATACCTATAGGAAAAAGAACGATAGAGTAGTAACAACATTTTATTATATATCTATATCTATATATATATATATATATATATATATATATATATATATATATATATATATATATATATATATATATATATATATATATATATATATATATATATAGATATATATATATATATATATATCTATATACATATATATATATATATATATCTATCTATATATATATATATATATATATATATCTATATATATATATATATAGATATAGATATATATGTATATGATTATTATTTTTTACCTTTAGATCAGACGTGCAGAGGAAGAGTTCTCTACACTAATATTTTCAAAACCAGGATTATGAGAGAAATGTTTAATAAAGAAGTCTTTAGAGGCTAGATGGTGCTATAGTCTGAGGCAATGTCCATTTACAAGCAAAGGAGTATGTGCCTCATCAATTGTTATAAGTCTAACAGTCCCGCTATCAAACACCATGTCAACTTCATATGGTCCCATCCATCTGGAGCACAGTTTTCCTTTAAAATATTTAAACTAAGAGTCACAGGTTTTCTTGATAAATTTTTTGTGCCATTTAGTTCGTTGTTGTTGAATTGCAATAGTATTTTGGACAACTACCAAATGAATTTTATCCAACTCAATTAACTGTTCCAGTCACTGTTCATGGGCTTATGAGAGATTCAGACATACTTCAAGGGATATACTGAGCATCTTAATTTCGAATTCCATTGGAAACAAAGGGGATTTCCCATAGACAAGCTCATATGTTGAAAATATGGTTGTGTTTCGCCATGTTGTTTTATACGCCCACAGTGCCTTAGGAAGTTTTTCAGCCCAATTTCGGTGATGGTTTGCTAAGTATTTGTAAGAATATTTTCCAATACCTTTTTTGTGCTCTCGACTTGGCCATTTTCCTAAGGGTGATATGAAGTTGTTACCCTATGCCTGATCCCATATTTATTCAAAAGTCATGCTATTAGATGTGATGTAAACTATGCCCCTCCATCAAAAACTATCTCTCTAGGAGCTCCATGCTGAGCAAAAATTTCTTCAAATGAGAATTATGATACAATTGGTTTTGTTGCTTTCATAATATCCTTGGCCTATACCCACTTTATCACATAATCCGTGCAAACTAGAATGTGAACTTTCTGATGTGAAGGTGGATTGAATGGCCCCGTGAAATCAATAACCCATTTTTCAAAGGGCTCAAGAACTAGTTGAGGCTGTAGTGACATCTCATCTACCCAACCAGGCTAACCCATCCATTGGCAACTATCGTACCCTCACACATATTTCCTTGCATCATGAAAAATACAGGGCCAATAGTACCCCATTTGCAACACCTTATGAAATATCTGCTTACCTGCAAAATTTCCCCTGCAAGGGGTCATCATAGATGTCATCCTTACTTATGTAGTGCCAAATTTGTTGGTCGGGTCCCGTGTAAAAGAGATATGCTTCTATCCATGAATAGCGGGCACTATGATGGATAATATTTTGTTGTTCTTTATAAGGTAAGTGTTGAGGCACATTCCCTGTAGCAATATAGTTAACAATATATGCATACAACAGAGTGTGATTAGAAATTGTAAAAAGATGTTCATCTGGAAAACAATTTTCTATAGGGATACCTTCATCACTAGTATCCATCCTAGATAGGAAATATGTAACCACATTATCTTTCCCTCGCTTATCTACTATGCTAATATAAAATTCTTGAATTAGAAACAACCATCTTGTAATACAACCAGGGGTTTTTGGTTTATTTATCAGATACCTAATAATTGTATGATCAGTGTTCACGAAAGTAGGATAACCTGTAATATAGTTCAACAGGAGTCAAGTTCTTGCTGACATAATAGATTGCATATGGTTTCTTATCCTCCTATTGCCAGGACCACCCCTACTGCTGTTTGAGAAGCATATGTGGAGATGTGAAATGGGAGCTTCCAGTCATGACCTTGTAATATCAGAGCTTTACAAACTAGTTCTTTTATTTCTTTAAATGCTCCTTCACATTCATCTATCCACACAAACTCTGCATCTTTCGGTAAAAATTGAAAAAGTGGGAATGTTGTCTTAAAAAAATTCTCTATAAACTACCTGTAATAGCTAACATAACCAATAAAGCTACATACCTGTGTTGGTGTCTTAGGTGTAGGAAAATTCAATATTACCTCTACCTTAGCAGGATCATCTTGAATTCCTGTAGTTGAACGCATGTGTCCCAACAATATTGCTTCCTCCACCATCATATGACATTTTATTATACTAAGAGAAACATGTGTCTGTATACATATTTCAAGTAGTTTCTCTAATTTTTCTAGACCTTCTTCAAAAGAATCCCCATATGGGGTGAAGTTATCCACATAGATTTTAACACTATCATTGATTAGATTAGAAAACAATTACTGCTATTTCCCTTGAAAGGTAGTGGGTGCATTACATAGACCAAATGGGAGGACTCAATAGGAAAGGGTCCCCAAAGGACATGTGAAGTTGGTTTTATCCTAATCCTAAAGAGCTATTTGTATCTGGTTGTATCCATTGAATCCATCTAGAAAGGAGAAAAAATTCTTTCTAGCTAATGTATCAAGGACCTAGTCAATAAAGGGTAAGGGAAAATGATATTTTATGGTTTCTTTATTTAATTCCCCATAATCCACAAAAATCTTCCACTTTTCAATCTTTTTAGGAACAAGGACTAGCAGGGAAACCCATTGGCTATCTGATATCGGATCAATGAAACCCACGTCTAATAGTTTTTGTAATTCATATTTGACAATGTTTTTTAAGGCATGATTCTCTTCTTTGTGGCTTCCTAAAATGTCAACATTCTTCTTTAATGTATATGTGATGAGTGTATAAATCAATAGGGATTCCTTTCATATCTGTAGACTCCCAAGAAAAGGCTCCTTTATGTTCCCGAAGGACCTTCATCAACCATTCAATTTGGGAGGGAGAAAGGCTAGGATTAATATCCAATGTTTCCCTGGTTCAATTTCTACATAAATGTTGTCATGGGGTACAATTACAAGAATATTTTGAACTTCTGTTTATGGTTCCATATTTTCCTGGACACTACAACTCATGATAGATTCGAATAGCTAGCGGGTTAGGTTAGAAGCAGAGTTGGGACTACTAAGAGAGGTGTTAATGGCATTATCCTTCATTTCATCCTTGAAATAAAGAGCCTCACTGATGGTAAGGATAGGTCTAACTTCTTCATTCTCAGATTCAAGCTCTTTCATAAGTAGATATTTTTGCATCAAGGTAAATCTTGGTTTATCTGAGGAACTTAGTTGGGCAAGGGGGTAGAGGATAAGATTCTTTGTAACTTCAAATGCCCAAATTGGGATCAAAACCAGTATCCTACATACAAAAAAAGACCTTACCAATGTTTGTCTAAACCCTATTCACACTTTTGTCATTGAAGTTGTACCATCATTACAGAAACTTTAAATATGGAGTGGGAATGTAAACTGCTGATTCAGGAACTGAGACTAAATTACAGCAACAAGAATCTCTATATCTAAATAAGAAACATGACTCCTTCCTTGTTTACGATTAATGATTTCCATTAGTCCGTCACCTCTACGCCATCACTAGTGACTCATCTCTGTAAAACAAAGATTTAACTATGAATTGAACAGCTTGTAGTGATTGTTGCATTCCTTCAGCATTCATCAATTCTTCCTCTATGTAAAACAGAGCTTCCTTGCTCAATTTGTCAACTCACAAAGGTGTCTACAATTTGTGAAGTTCCCCTCTTGCAGAAAGTTTGAAGACTAGAGATGTGAATGTGCCATCTAGAAGCAATATCAGTACATTTTTGTAAGTGGTGTTTTTCAAATGAACACCATCCTAGTTGAAATGTTATCTAGGATTTCAACGCAGAGATGTTCCTACTCCTCTTCATGCTACACTCGGATTGAATTTATATCAACTACTCGTTCCACACCAAGCCTGTAAGGCGTTATTTTCTAGAATCATAACACTTCTTCTATGTGCCTCTACAAAATCTCAGCCTAGGTCTATACCTCCACACAGGCGCACACCAGTTCCTCACGAGCTCTCATCGAAGTTCTTCAAATTCAAAAAAAAAATAATGCTCAACACAATCCACAAGGCAATGGATTATCCACAGATTCAATACACAATAGCTCGATCACCCACATCGCTATCTCTTTTCTATTCTTTGGAATTTGAGGAAAACCTGGGTCCTTTGCCTCCAAAAGTAATTCTAAGGATCTCTCCGTCCATTGTAAAAACCACTGATCTTCCTCAGGCTGATCAATTCAACAATTAAAAATGGAAAACTCAATTTATTTCGTACCAATCCACCATTTTAAACAATCAATTAAACCCTAACTCCACACAAAAAACTCAATGGTTTATCAACGCTGCAAACACAGAATAATTCACTGGTCACTCATATTTATAGTCGATGCACTATAAGGCCGTTAAGACACGTACAAACACAAATTTTTACACATGATATATATACAAATCCACACTGCTTTGGTATTTTTTATAAACTATTTACAAAAGAAAATAGTCACATTCATCTGTTTCAATTCTTCTCCATAAAATCCATCTACTGCTCTTTATAACTCCTCCCTATTGCTCTTACTAACCTTTAGCTAACCTCTAGCTAACTTCTAGCTAACTTCTAGGTAACCTCCCAAATTATTCAAAATATCACAATTTATACAAAAAAGGATTCGTGAACCAATTTAGTTTAGATCTAACAATCACTCACTCTCTCCTAAAGTATCTCTCTAGCTCCACTATTTTCCCAAACAAAATCCTAAATTAAGCCTTTAAATCCCTCAAATCCTCACTCTCCCTAGGATTACTCAACTATCTCTACGATCTCTACATTCATGACATATTCTCCATAAATAAATTTACAATTAAAATCTCCTCAAACTCAACTAAACTTAGGAAAATAAATAAAATGATTAAGGTAGCCCACTTTCTTTAGTAAATGTGAAATAAGACTCACGGGTCTTATACGATTTGAAGAATGCTCCTACATTAGACTTCACAAGTTGAAATAATTCATGCACTCTTATTCATGAGTCACCCAACTGCTCCTGTTGCAACCTTCATCAGATTTCATCTTCCAACTCGCTGTTTGACCTCTTTCACTTACAGATGCATTTATTTCCCTCTCTCTTTCTCCTGGATCCTAAACTCTATGTTGTGGATGTCCTTTTTCTCTCCTCTCATAAGCATCTCCTTTGCATAATGTTTTGATGTTAATATCCTACATAAACAATTCCTCAAACAACATAAATTTGTTCTCATTTGTCTACTGATGTCTTGTCATCATCTCAATAGAACTGAGCTCCAACTTTATGTATTTTCCACTATCTTGTTCCTAATTGTACATTATGATTTCTGACCCAATCACTAGCATCCTCTTCTATCTACAACCCATTTTCTTTATGTTGTCTTGTATATCCTTCCATCCTTCATTGACTTGCTGACTTTGATAATTTCTCATGCTCATCCCCTTTGTAGTTTTCATCATCCACCTATCCAACAGCTTGAGTAGAATCCTCTCAATCTCAAAAGAAAATTGTTTCTTGTTTGATATAAGAACATATGACCTTTCATTCACATACTATTTGTGTAGTGTACTTTCACATCCTCTGCAATCTTCTTTCTCTTCTACAATGACTTGTTTAAGAGCTATGCCAGCTCTACTTCCTTCATGCCGAACTTCTAAGTCATCTAGTGGATTACTCTCATCTTCTTTTTTCCATAAGGAAAATTGATTTTATGCAATTCTAGAACTTACATACTCCTTCATGTTTGCACGAAAAAACAAATTTCCAAGAGAAATTTGTCCTTCATCCTGGAAAACACATTCAATAATTAATAATTCAAAATCAAAAAATACATTACATTTTCTACTAACTCTGCTCCATAATTTCTTTGATTTTCCATCCTCTTGATGCACATATGACATGTAAAATTTGTCATATCCTCCTCCATATTGTCTTGTCTCAAAAAAGTCTTCTTTGTTTTTACTCTGCTCTGAATGTTTTCTAATTTCTGAATTATGTTCACTACTCTTCTCTTTGGCCTTCCTTCCATTCACACTTCCTTTCATTCCTCCTGTTTCTTCCTTACAAATTTGTAAGCCACTAAGTTGTCTTTTCCATGCCCCTTCCTTTTCAACCAAAATGTTCCAATCTCTAACTCTCTTTTCTTATGTACAGGAAACAAAATCACCGTATATAATAAATTTTTAATTCCACTATAAAGTCCCCTTTACAACAGTAAAAATTACTATCAACACCATGAATATCACCTTCCATTGAACCCCTTTGTTGCTCACTGCAAATGCATAGTTTATGAAAGCATCCTTGCCTTCATCCTCTGAGGTTGCTTGTCTCTTTCCAGTTTGCTGATTACATTCACCTTTACTCTTTTTGCAAGTTGTAGAAGTAACATTGTCTTCAAATTTCTGTTGCACACCAACCTCTGCCAACCTATTCTTAAGTTCTTGGCTTCCTTCATTTCCTCTCCTCTTCATAGCCTTTTTTGGACTAACTGTACCTCCTTGGACTGAATTCCCTTTATAAATCTCTGTTCCACTATCTTCCATAGTACACTCTTTAGTAAGTTTCCTTTCCATTAATGGTCCACTATGTCCCTCCAAGACAATTTCTTGCCCATTAACTATCATTACAGGTTCATAATTTTTGAATAAAAATTGAAGAGATAATCCTATTACCTCAAGTGTTTGCATTGCACATATACTCTTGTTTTCTCTTCTCATAAGGATATCTTCATACCTCTTTTCTACTTCTCCTTTTGCAATCTGCAATTTCCTTTTGTCTTCAGGCAGTCTGCATATTTTTTCCAAGTCTTACTAGCTTCATCATCCTCAGCTTCCTTAGTAGTCTTCAACATTTTTCCATGTTTAGTGTCTTTGAATACATGTTCAATCAAGAATTGTTCTATTACAACCATCTCTTCTAACAGTTTCATTTCTTTAGCAATCTTCATAAACATATCTTCTAAAGGTTATTCATTCCTGCATCCATACATAAATCATCAGATTCAAAAATATTAGGCTCCTCTTTCATTGATGTCTCAATCATCACATCTCTCTGCTGATCCAAACTTGTACAATAGTTAAAAAATCATTAATAATTCTTTCCTCAGTAAGGTAATCTTCTTTGGTAGGTCGACCATAGCCATCTTCCACCTCTAACTCAGCTTCTCTGAGTTCTTCTCTTACTCTGATGTACATTCTCCTCTTTATCTGTTTCTGCAACAACTTCCACTTTATCTTATTTCTTTTCATAGTCCAACCATAACTTTGACCCTTTTAACACTTTTCTAGCAACATTATTATTGTATCCATTCTTGCTTTCATTTCAACAATGTTTCTGTCAAATAGTTTGTGACTCGTCTCCTTTCCTTTGTCATTTTCCTTGGCATCTTTCTTTCTTCTATTGTGGCTTCTTGAACTCCTACTATGAATATCAGTAGTCATTTTCTCTTCCATTTCTATGAGTTCCTCACTCACTGCAAGCTGCACTAAGCCTCTACAACAACAAGTCCTCCTTGCTGCCACTTACCTCACCAAGCTCTTCTTTGGACTTGGTATTTTGGCAAGCACCGGTTCTCTATCTCTGGAACCTCTTGGGCACTCTCTTTTGCTCTCTCCTGGCTTATATTCTCAACTCACCTTCTCTTGAGAACACTCTAACTGTCTTCCCTATCCAACCTTCAGCTAGGATATTTAGGTTCACTACCACTAACACAACTTATCTTCCCTTTACATAGTCTGCTACCGTGTGTTTGTTGTTATCATTTTCTTCACTATGAAAATACTTCAAATGAGACCACATATCAAAATATAACTCATACCTTAGAGATTTCCAATGATCTTATCTCCTTAATTTTTCACTTGCTTGGACAATAACATGCTTCTTTACTTTTCACTGTCTGCAATTTCAGTTCTCTCTTCAACTAAATTTCCTTTCCTTATGATAAACTCCATGTTCTTAACACTTCCTTGCAACATCTCTTTCTGCAATTTCTTCATTCGCTTCTTTGTCACAACTACTTGGCTGAAACTTCTTATTGAGGTTTGCATCACATACACATATCATTAAATATTTTTAAAATCTACAAAATCTTTACCTGATCCTGTCTTTCTCAAGCCTTTCCCACAGTCTGCCTTTGATGAAATGCTAAGGTTTTCATTACCTGTATTATCTCAGGATTCCTTCTATGCATAAATATCTTGTGTCCAGGTCTCCCAATCACCAATTTCTTTTAGAAAATAACTCTTTGTATCGAATCCACTACCAATATAATTACCGAGAGTAAATTCAATCTCTGAGCAACCCTCTACAGAGCATTTGTCTAGTTTTGATACCAAATGATGCCCAAATTGGGCTCAAAAACTCTATCTTCCATACAGAAAAAAAAAAAAAAAACTTACTAGTGTCTGTCTAAATTCTATCTATACTTTTGTAATAGAAGTTGTACGATAATTACATAAACTTAAAATATGGAGTGGGAACATAAATTGTTGATTCAGGAACTGAGACTAGATTGCAGAAACAAGAATCTCTATGTCTGAATTAGAAACATGATTCCTTCGTTGTTTACTATTAATGATTTCCATTAATCAGTCACCTCTACGCCATCACTATTGACTCATCTTTGTAAAACAAAGATTTAAATGTGAATTGAATAGCTTGCAGTGATTTTTTCATTCCTTCAACATTCATCAATTCTTCCTTTGTGTAAAACAAAGCTTCCTTGCTCAACTTGTCAACTCACAAAGGTGTCTACAATTTGTGAAGTTCTCCTCTTGCAGAAAGTTTGAAGACTAGAGATGTGAATGTGCCATCTAGAAGCAATTTTGATACATTTCTGTAAGTGGTGTTTGTCAAATGAACACCATCCCAATTGAAATGTTATCCAATATTTCAACGCAGAGATGTTCCTGCTCCTCCGCATGCTACACTCGAATTTAACTTATATCAACTACTCGTTCCACACCAAGCCTATAACGCATTATTTTCTGGAATGATAACACTTATTCTATGTGCCTCTACACAAATCTCAGCCTAGGTCTGTACCTCCACACAAGTGCACACCAATTCCTCACGAGCTCTCATCGAAGTTCTCCAAATTCAAAAAGAAAAAAATAACGCTCAACACAATCCACAAGGCAGTGGATTATCCACAAATTCAATACACAATAGCTCGATCACCCACATCACTGTCTCTTTTCTGTTCTTTGGAATTTGGGTAAAACGTGCGTCCTCTGCCTCCAGAAGTAATTCTAAGGATCTCTCTGTCCATTCTAAAAACCACTCCACTTCTTCAGGCTGATCAATTCAACAATTAAAAAGGGAAAACACATTTTATCTCATGCCAATGGACCATTTTAAGCAATCAATTAAACCCTAACTCCACACATAAAACTCAATGGTTTATCAATGCTGTGAACACAAATAATTCACTGATCACTCAGATTTACAGTCGATGCACTATAAGGTTGTTAAGATACGTACATACACAAATTTTCACACATGATATATATACAAATCCACACTGTTCTAGTATTTTTTATAAACTATTTATAATGAAAACAATCACATTCGACTGTTTCAGTTCTTCTCCATAAAATCCATCTACTGCTCTTTCTAACTCCTCCTTATTGCTCTTACTAACCTCTATCTTTCTAAACTCTAGCTAACTTCTAGGTAACCTCCCAAATTATTCAAAATATCACAATTTATATAAAAATGGATTCATGAACCAATTTAGTTCAGATCCAACAATCTCTCACCCTCTCCTAAAATATCTCTCTAGCTCCAATCTTTTCTCAAACAAAATCATAACATAAGCCTTTAAATCCCTCAAATAATCACTCTTCCTAGGATTACTCAACTATCTCTAAGATCTCTACATTCATGACATACTCTCCATAAATAAATTTACAATAAAAATCTCCTCAAACTCAACTAAACTTAGGAAAATAAATAAAATGATTAAGGGAACCAACTCCCTTTAGTAAATGTGAAATAAGACTCATGGGTCTTATAAGCTTTGAAGAATGCTCCTGCATCAACTTCCCCATTGGATATTACAATATTTCAATACCGATAGCCAATGTAAGCATCTGCAGTCGTAACACAAGGTATTCCTAAAATGAAAGGGTGTCCACTGGCTGGGGATTGAGTCTATAAAACCAAAATATCGACAGGGTATTGCCATGAGTCTACTGAAATAGTTATATCTTCTAGCTTCCCTACTGGTCTTATAGTAGACTGATCTACCAATTCTAGGATGGTGGGAGTTGATTTAAGATTCCGCAGACCTAAGGTGAACATAGTTGCAGAGGTTATAACGTTAATTGTCACCACAAATCCACCAGTACATTCCGAATATCAACCCCATTAATCTGAACTGTTAGAATTGGGTTCCCTGGATCCCTGTATTTAATACGTATATGCTTCCCCAACATTATGTCTGATAAGTTTCCCATAACATGAATAGCGAGTAAATCCTTTGGTTTTCTCCCAGCTTTCTTAGAGCAATATTCATTAATTGTTTTGGCATAAATCGGTATGTCCTTCATAGCCTAAAGTAACAAGATTTTGACAAATAAATTTTTCATCTCCCCAAAAAATTTGAATTCAGGATGAGGACTTGGTGTTATCAATGATAATCTCTTAGGATAAGGTGGACCAATATGACATCCTCTAGTAACAATCATTTGTGAACAAGTTTTTTGTTTCATAGGAATTTGTATTGACTCATCCCCAGTTGTTCTAGTAGAATCTCTAGGTTCTCATTCTGAGACTTCATCATTGGTATGTTCAACATTTATTGGTGGAGTCCGAGTATTCACCACCCGACTGGACCAAAGATTCAATTCATTACATTCCGCGGTGGCAATACTATATGCAGGGAGTTTTTGTGTCTCAACCTACTGAGCCCCTCGATTGTTTGGATTTGGATTGGATTGAACAACTAGTTGCATACGAAGAGGAGGATTACTGGTGGACAAATTAGAAGGCAGGTGTAGTTGTTGTTGTGGCATAGGTCGGGAGAATTGTCCTGAAGGAGGAAGAGGATGTCCATGCCAATTCTGGTACCATGAAGGGTTTGTACCAGAATGAGGGTACCATGGTTTCAAGGGCATTGGATATTGATAAGATTGTGGCCATGAGGGTGAAAAAGGTACAGATTGAGGCCCAAAATTTAGATTATTAAAATCCTGAGAAGAGTCTTGAGGCATACCTTAATTCATGTTCTGTGGTTGTGGTTGCCATGGTTTCTTTGATCCCATAAAATACATCTGATCCATTGCTTCATCCATTTCCTGGAAAATTGTCTTCAGCCCAGAAAGAGATGGACAGGTGCTATTGGAATGACTTTGTTCACATATCACACAAGTCTCGATGGAATTCAATGGGCATTCCCTCAGCGGATGTTTCTTCCTACATTGAGGAAATAAAATGGACATAGGCTTATTTGCTTCTATCTTCTTTTGTTTCGCCCGTAAGACATCCAACTGTGATGACAATGTGCTCAGGATATCGGTTCTCAAATTATACAGAAAGTTCCCAATCTATGCCTTTGTAACTCTGTTGTTGGATGCCTTGAGAGTTTAGATCCCCTTCTTATGCCTCGCATCCCCTCGTGAACACTTGATGCACAATTCATAGATGGCATCAAATTCCTCCTGTCATATGTCTCGTTTCCATACTACATTCAATAGTTCCAAAGATTCCTCCCTCAATGCTCGGAGAAATATTATTTTCAAAATATTCTTATCCTTATCATAATGGAATGATCTATGCAAACTATACTGAAAACGCTTCAGAAAGTCCTCTGTGTTCTCATCCTCTTTTTGCATAATCTTAAAGATTTCTTCCTTCACATCTCAGGATTTGTAGTAGTCTTGATATTTCTCGAGGAAAATCATCTTCATATCATCCCATGTAGCAATATATTTTCCCCCTAAACCCATAAAGCATCTCAAATTTATTCCCTTCAAAAATGAATGTGCCTGCATCCTTAGATGAAATACCATGGAAATTAGGTAATGTTGTCAAAGGAATAGGTTTCATAGGTGCATCACCTCCTATATCTCCAACTAGAAATTCAATTGAAGAGGTTACAGGAGCCATGAATATCTGCCAATAACCACTTGGAATATTAATAAGTTCTGGCTCTTGTTGTTCTATAACATGTTGTTGAGGTTGTTTAACAACAATCCCTCGATTAAATGGTGTAGAGAATTATCTAAAATCTTCTTCCTCTGAACATGCAATATGTTGTTCCTAAGATCCTCTGCTTGTTACTTCTTCTTCCCTAAATTATAATTCTATTATTGGGGAGGTTATGGTTGTGAAACTGATTTCCCTCTAGATCCCATATGAGATCTCATCCTAACAACAGCTCGCAATGATGCTCCTGACTCATCTCTTGAAATGATCTCTTGGATGTAGGTATTTCTACCTAGATCTATCCCTCTTCTTTTCAGGGGACTTCCTCTGCCCCTTTTATTTGTATCTTTGTTCATACAATCAGGAAATAAATTGAAAAAATTCAAGCAAATCGAAAGCTTAGGACCTAGAGTACGGTATGAAATTCCCTCCCCAGGACGAGAGAGTGGCCCGTAAAAAGAAAGCAAAGAAAGAAAATAAATCAATCACAAAATTAATCTTATGACCTGAAACAAGGTGACATAAAAACTTCCCTTCCCAGGATAAGAGAGTGGTTCCTATGAAAAAGAAAACAAGAAAATCAAACCAACGAAAAAATGATATAATTCTCATGACTTGGAGTAGGCTGAAAAGTTCCCTCCCTAGGACGAGAGATCAATCCTATGATCAATATTGGTGATACTTTCGCACCCTTAATATCCTCGCCGACAACGATGCCAAAATGTTGGTGTTCATATATGAATCATGCAATTCACGCAAATCCACATTAATTGTCAACCCAAGGCTCTACGAGTTATTTAAAGGCTATCATGCAAATTATATGTAGGCCACAGTTTCCCTACCCAGTAGTGAACATTCAATTATAAACTTAACAATGTGTAACAACAAGCGATAACTGTAACAATGAATAAGAGTAACAACAGTAATGACTGTAACAACAACAAGAGTAACAACAAAGAAGACTCACAACAACACACTGATAATCATTCACAGTGATAAATAAATTAACTAAACTAAACCTATGCACACATCTATCGAACAACACCCTGTTAGGAGAGTGGGCTAAACTCCCTGATAAGGGCTGTGGCGAGATCAAGAAGTCATGAAATGCTTAGAAGATTAGAATTTCATCAAATCAAAAGAATAATACATGTATGCTATTACAGACTCAAATTTAACATGATTCTCTGCTATCTAAACTGTCCACTTTCATATCCCCATAACTCTACTTATACAATTTTTTAACACTAACAACTCCTAGAATTACGGTAGTTGTCTACCTACAATTACATAGTGGTTTCTTAAGAAAAACAAAATATAAAGATAGTACTCTATTGATTGAAATATTGATACACCATTGCCGCTGATGTCTCAAGATAGCACTACCAGCTGGATGGTCACCATTTGGAACCATGACCTTGATCATACTTCCTCCAAATCCACAAGAATAATCAAATTAGAAATCCACTTAGGCAACAACCCCTTATGACTATGCTGCATTGAGTAATGATTCATAACGACATGACAAGGGGTATACCTATGTGGTTTAGAATGTAAATTTACCAATAATGGTGTAAAATTGATATAGGAAACAAGGTAAAAAGCTGGGGTAAAAACATGCAAATTCAAACACCAACACCTTTGAGGGTTGTTTTGGGATTATTTTTAATTATCACTTTCAATTGTTGGAACACTAGAGGATGAGGCAGTTTATTTATTTACCATACTACTTGTTGAAGTCATTACATCACATGGTAGAGGTTGTGAAAGGGGTAAAACATCTAGAAAATTATGTCACTAACCATGTAGTCATTAAATTAATCATCTTGCATTCATTACAGAGACAAGGGAGCTTGTGGCATGCTTTGATAATGATACCTTGTGCTGATGTGAATGAGGAGCATGAAGAGAGTGCTTAAGCAACACCCAATGCTGAAGCACACCTAGTGTTGAAACAAAACCAAGTATTGAAGCAACACCTAGCTACATCTTCCAAGAGAAAGAAAACCATAGCCTCTAAGTAGAGTAGGTATGATACACCTCCTATGACTGGTCGACGAAACCCTAAGATGTGGAATTCCATTAGAACTCCCCCTAGTTGATCCTCGCGAGGAAAGGATATGTGGATAGAAGAACTTGTGGTGGTGTCTAGTGAGTCATCAAAGGAAAGACGAGGTGGGTGCCCAATTGTAGAGGAAGTGTTAGAGGAAGAAACTGTTGGAACAACAATTGTGCCTGAAACTACATATGAGAAAGTGAAAACCCTTAAGGGAGCAGGGGAGTGTGAAAAAATGTAATAGTGAAAAATAGGAAACTGAAAAGTCAAATTGGTCGAAGAACCCCTGGGAAAAGTGTGTGAGTGGCTATTATACTAGAAGAGAATCAAAAACCTACTTCTACAAGTGAGGGTGAATGTGTTGATACAACTGGACCTTATGGGTTTGAGGAGAAACATGACAAAGAGAAGAAGGAGAAATTTGTAGAAGAATGCCCCTCTACATCTGAAGTCTCGTTTGTTACACAAAATCCTAAAAAGGAACCAAAGAAACAACATGAGACAGAAGGGCTAATAAGAGAAGTGCACACATAAGAACAAGAGGTTGCTACTTCACCAGCTAAGATGAAAATTGACCCTCTCATTCAAATTGAAAATATGAGAAATGAAAATGAGGAGTTAAAGCAACAAATTGCCTTGGTTAGAAAACAAATTCATTTTAAGAATGAAACTAGATTGGATATGTTGGTAGAGTTTGTAAAAATTCCATCATCTACTGCCTTAGAAAAGCTTTGTAAGGGCTGCCTATAAATCCTTGAGGAGGTTGATATCATGGACAGGAAACTCATCACATAAGGAAGCATGGACAAAAGTCGGGAGGAGTTTGGAAACATTGCTACATCAAAAAGCGATTATGATACTCTCAAGAAGTCCATTCATAATGAAGTCCATTTCATGGAATATGCTTTGGCATCAAAATGTAAAGGAATATACCTCAACATTTTTTGAAAAACTGTTATTTCTTCAACCTTTTCACCATGTCCTTTTAGATAATTAACCACCTCATCTACACAAAGAAAATAAGTAGCAAAATCTTCTTCATCATTCATTTTCAAGCTTTCGAATTGTCTCTAGAAAGTCTAAAGCTTTGCCTAAGTGTTTCCATCAATGAAAATAGGATAAATGGCTGGAAATATTGTTTTCATTAATATCAAAGATAGGGGGAGATTGCTTATATCCAAGATAAACATTGGAAAATGAATATTGTTTGAAATATTACTTTTGTACTTTTGATGCCTCATTTGGATACCTAATATTTGAAGGAACTTATACTCCAATTATGTAGCTCAAATGGAATCACATGACATATGGTTTGAAAGCTTATTCCAAGACCTTTCTAATGGTAAATGTGCATAATGTTGAAAAGGTTCATTGATGGAAATATGATAATAATATATCACACTAGGTACATAATTTGTTTTATTGCTTCTTTTGTTAATTTTAAAATTTATTTATTGCCACACTTCATAATATTTCTAGATGTATATTATAGAGAACTATAACAAAGGGAGTAAACAAGACAATGAGCACAAAATTGGAGATGAAAAACCCACTAATAATTCACAATATGATATCATGTAGTTAACATGTCTTGTTGTTTCATTTATTTCTTTTATTGTTTTCATTGTCATGATTCATTCCATTTCATAAGGAGATTGCATACAATGATCAGTAGAATGTTCCATGAAATTACAATCAAGAGAAAAATACTATATCAAATATTTAACATGGTTAACAAAGCTACCAACTTAAAAAGAACTATAAACTCAAAACAAGAACTCTAGACCAAAAAAATGTTATCTTTTAACAAAAATCATGAAAAACACCTTGAAACCAGAAAATGGTGATGTTGCATCACCTTATTTTCAGAGTTCAAATCCCACAAAAAATTATCCATGGCATTAAAAATCATGATTAGGAAAATCCTTAAATTCCAATAATTTTCAACCATAATGTTAAGACCAAATATCACAAGTACGAAAACTTTCAATTTCGACATTTTTCAACCATATAATTAAAAAAAATATCAAAAAAGTATCTCTATATATATGTACATATATTAAAAAACAAAAAAGGAGGAAAAAATGAAAAACAGAAAAACAAAACCAACACGGTGCCCTATAGTTTTTTCCTTTTTTGTTACTCTTATTTTCTATAGTTTTATTTTTATTTTTTTTTCATATTTTTATTCTCAGTTAAAACTATGAGCTTCATCTTCATTAAAGTTTGTTTAGTTACTAGCGTTTATTTCTATTTATGTGCTTTTAGTTTTAGATTGAATGTCATTCTTTTCACCGAAATTATTTAATTTATTTCTTCATTAGTTATAGATATTAAGCTCGAATTTCATTATTATTCAAGGACTTGAATTTTATTCTTAGAGACACTACAACTTGGTTTTCCACCTGTCGATACCTCACTAAATACTTGGCAAGTTAGCTAAACTTGATTTAATTCCCTTCATTTTATTTGCTATGATTTAGAGTATTTTTTCATTCATTGTAATAGTGGTTACATTTTTTTTCCAATCATTAATCGCCACAAGTGAAGAGTGTAATTGTGTGATCCGTTCAAGGCATGATATCTTACAACTAGACTTTCCATCTATGTAATATTTTGAAGCTTAGATTGGAAAACACTAGCTCCATTTTGTCTTAAAATTTACATTGGTAGCTTAGAACCTTGTTTTCCTTTGAAATAGTTGAAGTAGAGTTAGTCTTGATATCAAGAACTTTTATTGTTTCAACATAGTGATTTGATGTAGGTATACAATTCTTTAATTATAGATACTAAGTTTGAATTCCATTCGTAGTCAAGGGCCTAAATTTTATTTTGAGATGTTAAACATGAACTTCATTTTTATATGTGAAGCTTGAATTTCATTCTTACTTAAACTTTGAGCTTCATTTTCATCCAAAGTTTGTTTAGTTACTAGATTTTATATGATCTTAGTTTAGATTGAATCTTATTCTCTTCTCAAAGAATTAACATTCTTTACTAGTTACTCGAGATGTCATAATTCATTTAGAATTCCATTTGAAATTCATTCTTAGTTAATCTTAAAGTGGCACAATAAGAAACTATGATAATTCTTTCACATATAGTGAGTGTGATTCATCATTTTATGAAACTTATATTGATATGATAAATGTTTTAATTTATGCGAGTAAATTAAGCTTGGCACTAGGGAGACAAAGAAAAAGGTTGAAGATAAATATCATGTAACAATAGCATAGAATCCAACACGCTTATGCAACTTTTACATATAATGTTGGTGTTCCAATCCAAATAGTAGAACATGCATAATTATGATAACAAAGGCACAAATCTTTCATATTTTTTAAGTTTAAGGGAAGGAATGCTTTTCGGCATAAGTTTTGTTTCAGGAAGAAATGCAAATGCTTAAGCATGGTAGAGATGTTAAACCTTGAATTTGTCACATTTTTTCAATTTCAAACTCCATTTTTTAGCTGCCACACTCCTTTATGTCCATCATTTTTGCAACCTTCACTACCATATTTACTCCCTCTTTAAGTTTTATTTTTAAGAATATATGTTAGGTAATCAATTGATGAATTTAAGCTATTTTCGGAATGATTAATTAATATTTAGATTGGAATTTATTCTTATCCCACATACATTGAATTGGATACCATGATAGCTCATAATTTTAGTAGAAATCCATTTGATAAGGGTATTCATAGAGTAGTTGATCCTCAAGAATTATGGTAGCACCTCCATACTTTGCATACATGACCTATTCTAGGACATAAAGTAGCACATGGTTTTTATTTGTAATTTCTTTGAAATCATTTTTTTTATTTATCTAAACTTAAATATCATTATCGAGACTATAATATCAATGTCAAAGATTTTCTCAACCATTGGAATCATAAAGGATTTTGAGAATGAGGAGGGGATTTCCTATGGTAAAGGCCATGAACTGATTTTGTAGTTATTCTGTCTTTAGGCAATTGAGTTTTCCATCAAGATACATATATTTTATCAGTAGTAAAAGTTTGTTAAGGCAAGTCTAGGATCAACTAGTAATGGGATGTAACTCCCTTCTATATTGTAAACTTTATAAAATATGTTGTAATCAGATCTGAAAGGGGACTAGGAGGAAAAAAATAAGAGAAATGATAGACTCTAGTTTCATACTTCTAAATATGAACTTCTAAATTAATAGAATGACATCATATTGGTGTTCTAAGTCAATCCCATGCTTTTTATAATTCATTTATAGCATTGTAATTCTTTACAATACAAGCCAGTTGGGAGGGCCCCTCCACTTGGCCTTCTTCGCACTTAGATTGTATAGGTAGGATAGATAGTTTTGCTTCATTTATTATTTATATCTGAGTAATTTATCTACCTCTCTGGTTCATTTTGTGCAATAGTCATTGTAGTTACAATAATACATTTCACTTCTTTTCGAAATTTATTGTCCAAGTAGTTGGTTTATTCCATGTACAATTTCAAAAAATTTCTAAAGTTCTAGAGATATCTCTTTCTTTTACTGCTGTACCCTTGCAATTTACTTGATATGAATTTGTAGTTATCGATGATAATTTTAATCACTTTTTTAATTGCTAAAAAATACAACCAAATATTTTGCATTTAACGATCAATCTAATGTTCCTATGGAACTTTCATTTTTTTTTGCACTATGCATGCTAGTACAATATATGGTTGTAGTATTCTGAATGAAATTCATAGAGAAAGACTTTAACATGCTCTTATAAGTCATTAGAGAGAAGCCACACAACAACTGAAATCAAAACCACACTTGTAGGAAAGTAAAGAGCACACTTGCATGAATTTAAACACACTTGCGATAAAGTAAACACACTAGCATTAAAGGACGACTTGTTTAAGTGTTTAGAGGATCTTGAATTTTGTAAAATAATTTCATATAAAATACAATGGCTAGTAATTATGGGATAAACCATGAGCTATAAACATTAGGGTAATTTTGAGATTAAAAACTGACCTCAAAATAAAAAGAAATGTATTAACAAAATTAACTTTGAAAGAACTAATAAGATTCGAGATGATGATGTCATTGCCAAGGGTAAATATGTTGGAGGAAAAATAAGAAAAATAATTTTTTTAATTGTATTTTTGGCTTACTTCTTTATAGGTTTACTCAATTTCAGGTGTATACACCCATTAGATGTAGAGTTTGATTCCAGATCCAACAAGTACCCACTTACCATATTTCTGAGTAGAACCACTTTGAAAAAAATGAAAATACATGAAAACAACATGTTCACAAACATTTTTCATTTATTTTCAATTTTTTCTGATGTGGGTCTACTCAGAATTATAGAAAGTGGTTACTCGTTGGATGTGAAATCAAATTCTGCATCCAATGAATGTCGACACTTGAAATTTGAGTAAACCTATAAGGAGATAAGCCAAAAATGCAACTATAAAAAAACTAGCTTCCTTTCTTTCTCTTTATAAATTCATACCTCATATTTTATTATTTCAATTATTATTTTATTATTTTCTTAGAAAGTCCATTTTAGATCTCAAAATTTGACTAATGAAAATAAATCCACATGGTGTTATAAGAATGACACCATAAAAATAACTGTAATTTTTAGGAAATAAAGTAAAGCAAAAGGTAGATTTGAAAAAAAAAGTAATTAGTTAAATCTACAAAATATAGAATTGTAGTGTTAATTGTAGAGTTGTATTAATAGTATTTGCAACAATAACCTAAGTATAATACACAATTACGTTGCACAAAAATGGTAGCAATAATCATATCATGTGTTAGAACTATAAGAGTTGCATTTGTGTATACAATCAAAAGATGCAGTGTTATGTAATTAACCAAAATCAGAGTCGTAGCACTATGTAAATAATAGAATTAGGTATCATATTTACATCAATATGACAAAGGTATTATTGGAAATAAAATAATTCGAATGAAAATACAACTACCTATAAAGTTACATACATTTTTTGGCTAAGGATGGGGGCCTACCTCCTTAGACAATGCATGAGTTAAAGCAACAATAAAGCCTTAATCAATCAACACACCATGAATTAAATATAGAACATAACATAAACTTGTACTGAAGAAATTCAATGTATAATGATAGACTTAGTTTATTCTCTCTTTCTCTCTAGGTATAGTAATATTCCCTCTATTTATCTCTTGCTTTTCTATTTATACAGGTGTATGAACTAAATAAAGGGTTTGATAGACAATCATTAAAATATGATAATTCCATCTAGTCATAATGAATTCATCAAAGGGTAAAAACTTGGGTCGATGCTAACTCAATTAGTTATGTGACAAGTGGTAGTTGGGTCATAATTTCTTTGTGGAGCAACCAATTTCCTTTATTGCTTTCCTTCATCAGGAGATTGATTAGTTCACTAATCTGTGTGATCTATCATTACCAATTGTGTGGCTGAGGTGATACATTGTACCAGTTCTCTGAAATTGCATCTCCTCTCCTAAATTCTCAATTGATTGAGAGTCATAGCATTAGTTTCTGGAGTGAGTTGGAACAATGGCATTGAAGTGAGTTGTATCAACGTTGTTATGTGAATCAAAATAGTAGGGATCAATTACATGAGTGCTAGAATCTCAAAGCCACAACATGAGTAGAAACATTTTGGAATTACAATGTTACATATTTATAGAACATTAGAAGTATATCATTTTCCTAGAATGGTGAGTTGCAACAAACAACAATGTGGAGTTGCAAAGCCTAGCAATTGAGAGTTACAACACTTAACAATAGGTACATGCAGAACTTAGCAACCACAAGTTGAAACAACTATATAGAGAGAGTTGTAGTGCTTGTGTCCCTATTTTATTTGAAGGTACTTGTGCAGCTCTACCTCCTAAATAGTGTTGGAAATTTTCTCGCTACTTGGGGGGGAGGTGAATCAATAATGATAGTGTTTATTTAAATATTTTTCTAATTGCTTAAGCAAAACATGCATTAATCCATTATTTTATCACATCACGTACAAAAAACACATGAGATCCATACAAACAACGAAATAAACATACACAAGAGGAAAAAAGATATTTCTGGTGGAAAACCCCCTCTAGATCAAAAACCACCCTTATTGCTACTGTGTTGCTCGAATAATTTTATTAATCATCAAGAAATTCAATTACATAGAACATACAAATGGAAAATATCAATTTGGAACTCTAATCTTCATCTCATGACTCTATAAACACTTATCTGATCTGCTGGAAGCCACCATGACCAATCGGCCTCGCCCAACACCCATTGGACTTATGAAGAATTTTTTTTACCTATATTGAATTTACCATAGCCCCCACCCCACTCTTATATGTGACCCTTGTTTGATAAATATTTCATACTGGAACAAATCTAAACTACTCAACTAGAACAACTCAATAACCTCTAGTAATATACGATATTAAAATAATAACAATCTCACTGAAACTCTGTGCCGTCAAGATGCTCCACAAATTCTCCAACACCTACATAACCTTAAAATCATCAATGAAAAGCCATGAAACTGATCGTACAAGCTAAACGTCATCTACACACACACACCAAGAACCATAAACATGACTTAAGAGTGTCCATCATTGCTAACTAGGTGTAGCAACTTTCCATCATGCTAAGGCATCAACACACATGCCAAATACCCGCACCAACATCTACAACCAATGTGAAAACCAAGTACCTCTACATCACATGGTACTAACAACCCATGCTATCAGGTTGACATCATTTCCAACCAGCAACACACCATTACTACTAGGTTGACATAAATTCCAACCAACAACACACAAATACTACTCAATTAACATCAATGCCAACCAACAACTGAGTCACAAAGCCAACAGTTTCTCCCTTTGGCATTGATTGCAACCCTAGCTAAACCATCTAGTTAACCTCTGAAAAAATCTTCACCCACTCCCCCTTTGACATCAATGGAAAAGGGTTGAGCTTATCCGAGTAATCATAGCTGAATAGACAATACTCCCTCTGGACACTAGCTGGGTTAGATCATAATCCATCAACAAACAATAACGCTCCTCATGGAAGCATGACAACAAAAAAAAACAACAATAACTCTCTCTCTCATGAAGCAACAACAACAAACTCTCCATGAACACCACTCTCAACTAGCAACAACAACATAATGTCAGAAGAAAAAATATCTCCAAACTTAATGTGTAGCATCAAACATCCTCTAACAATGGCAGTAGATACACGATGACCAATAAAGAACATGATCATTGGTCCTCTCTTAAGCAGAAACAAAATATCCATAAGTAAACAAAAACCAAACTCTATACTTTTTCCCTCTAAGCATCATCATCATCAACCTACAACCATACCTTCTAGCCGAAGGCTACACCTCATGGACCAAGGGACTGAATTAACATAATATGGTTGATATACAATATAATACATGATTGAAACAACACCCATCATCCCACATAAATGGATAATTCATCCTTCATTAGAGTATACTAGACACCAATACTCTTTCTCCAACATGACCATGACCAATGATATCTGATAAAATGTAAGTACATGGCTATATAATGAGATACAAGGCTAAAAAATTACTATAACAATATATAAAATATCCCAAAGGTGGCTACAACAACTCATAACAACACAAAATTGACATGACTCATAACTCTTCCTATCACCAACTCATAACAACATGAACCCAAAGACTTGAACAGTTGATTATAGGGCCTCATGATACATGACTGCAAATGATGAAGTATAATATGAAACTTGTGGCTATAACATGATGGTCAAAACTTTCCAATACATATCCAAAAACTCATGCCTCTCTCCAAGGCATACTTAATAAATCTCCTTGACCAACACTACAAAACGTTTATATTAGCAACAAAAGATGAATTACCAGCAATATGTATCATGCATATAACCATCTTTGTGCACAAGATATATCCATCTGTATCAAAGCACCATCTTTTAGTAGCATATATTATGATAGTAGAAACAACTAACCAACATAAAATATATGATAATGAACAATAGTAGCACATATCCAGGATAACAACTAAGAAAAATAAAATTCAATCTATAACAACAACATATAACACATAAAGATAACACATGAACTTGCAACTAATACATATGAATGCCATTTCAACTCATCCATAATACTCCAACCAAACACATCTATATGATAACAGGAACAAACATGGACAATAATATATGCACTTTTTGCAGCACCAAAACAACCATCTTCTCATAGTAGCAGGAGACAATCCAACACATCTCGCATCACAAGAGAACCTAAACAAGATAAACCTCAAACTGTTATGGCGGCAAATCATGGATCCATAAAACAATAAATATGACTAGAAAATCTTCTAACCGGTACTAGCATACAATATCACTAGTAACCATCAAGCCACATATACATAATGCCAACAATTAAGAAACAAAAAATAATCTTCAACTTATAATGTGGTTCATGATAGCTCAGGTGTCAATTTAGGAGGTCCCCAGTGGTTTGGGAAATCCCCTTTGCTATATTGTGGGGAGTATATTGTTATGTCTTGGGGGTTATTTTCTCTTAAGGGGTTTAATTATCTTTATTGTTTCAATGGGTTCGGGGCGGTCTGGTCCTACTATGATGGAGTTGAACCCCTAAACCCAGGGTGTTCTATAGTCTCATGGTGGGTATTTGGTATTGTGTTTTGTTGTGGAAAGCTAAAGTGTTTGTTGCATTGGGGTCTTGGTCTACTTGGAATTATTCTAGTGCTTGCATGTATGTCGAAAAAAAACCTGTTGAGCGGGTTGATATTACAACCACCTAGAGGGTAGGGGATTGGATATTCTTCCTCCAATAAGGCCCATTCAGCTAGCTTAGACAAGGAGGAGTTATCACGAAACCCTGCACTGCCTCCTGGTCGTGTTGTTCAGATTGCTTCCCTAGAAACATTTGTTGCCCAATTGAGAGGGTCTAGGCCAACCTGGATATCCTTTGGGACCATCAGTACGAGGATCATAATGAAAATGCTACATGTTGGAGTGACATTCAGTTCACTGATGAGGAAATATTGGAACAATTGGCAAACGTTTGTAGAAGCTAGCGATGAATAAATGAATAACTGCATGAGATTGAAGCACGACTAGAGCATTTTGAACTTCACCAATATGACCAAAGGGAGCGATCGTCTCATGCAAAGATGCACCCACCACATCTATGACCCTGAAATGAATGTGACACTTTGTTCTAATTTTGTTAGTTTTTTGGCTTGTATGGCTCCGTAGCCCTCCAAAAATAAGGTGAAAATTGTTAAATCTTCTGATTTATATTCCAACTCTCCTCCCCAAAAATATGGTCGGAGTGAGGCACGATAGGTTCATGGCAAACTGGATGGACTTGTTCTTTCGACAATAATATAAATTTAGTGTTTTTGATCGAGAAAAAAAAATCTACTTTGTAAATAAAATAATAAGGAATTTTTAAATACCCAAATTATATATATATATATATATATATATATATAATTTTAAAAATTTAAACACTTACATTATAAGATATTTAAATATTAAAATCTATAATCTTTTATTATTTTTAAGATTGAATTATTTATAAAAAATACTCAATTCATATATTATTCCATTATTCCAGATAAGAAAGAAAATCATTCGGAATTCAAAAAAATGAGTGTATAAACTTTTCTCCATACAAGTTTCATTGAAAATAACAATACCAATTCTAATCAACATACAATGTAATGAAAAAATAAAATACATAGTTAATTTGGCTTAAATTGTAGCTATATAAAATTAGACACAGTGTTGACACATGCAAGAACGAAAGTTTTGACATTTAAATTTTTTGAACTTAATTATTATTGTCCAATGTTTGTATTCAAGAGTGGCTTCTAATAACACAGTTCAAAGAATTTCAGTCACATAAATATATATATCATATTTTTTATGACCATATTTGAATCTATTGCTTCCCATTTCAAGCACAATATCACCAAAATTAATTTACTTTTATAAAAGCTTTATTTGTAAATAGATTTATTTATATAATTACAAAATGCCTTTAAAAATATGGAACTAATCGAACTAGCGTTTAATGTCATAATGAAATGAAACCCACTTGCGCTATAAAACAAGTAAATCAATACCTTTTCCATTATCCTAGCAGTTTGTAGAAAAATAAGCAACAACAAAATATCAGCTACTATTATTACATTAAATACAATTATTTCATAAATGTAAGAAAATAAGAGTTATAACATGTTTCCAAAAACTTCAACCTACATTCCTACAAAAACTAGTAAAACTAATTTTTTTTAACATTATTATATGTAAAATAATTTGTAATAAAAAATAAATAAAATTATTACTATCTATCCATTATTTCATTTGTACAAATGAAATTAAATTCCATTTAAAAATTAAAAAAAAATATAACTCCATGACATTAATCTAAATATCAAACTAAGACACCAACATCCATAACTTTGTCCTGTAAGAATGCTAGAGATTATTGTTTGGGATATGCAAAAATTAAATTACATGTATAAATTATATTTCAAACAAAATTCCATTTAAAAATTAAAAAAAAATATAACTCCATGACATTAATCTAAATATCAAACTAAGACACCAACATCCATAACTTTGTCCTGTAAGAATGCTAGGGATTATTGTTTGGTATATGCAAAAATTAAATTACATGTATAAATTATATTTCAAACAAATAAGATTTTTATGATAACATGACATAAATTATATTTCAAAAAAATGTAACTCCATGACATTAATCTAAATATCGAACTAAGACACCAACATCCATAACTGTGTCATGTAAGAATGCTAGGGATTATTGTTTGGTATATGCAAAAATTAAATTACATGTATAAATTATATTTCAAACAAATAAGATTTTTTTGTACATAGTATACAACCAAATGTTTTATAGTTTGAAATGCGTAAAAATTGGATTTCCCAAATTATATTCCATATAAAATAAAGAAAGAGTTAAGTAAAAAGAATATTATCTGTAACAATAACAAGTTTAGGCAACTCATATATTTCCCTTTGGACTTATTTCCGCTCTGCATCATAATAGCACAAGGATTGTACGGCACTTTCGCACAAGGAGACATTTGTGCGTTTTTCCGGACCATTCTCTGGACAGTCCTTAGCAGGTGAGCTCTCTATGGTGTGTGAGCTTCCCAATGGCTTTACGGCAGGGGAGGGGTGAAATCCCCTCCTTTCGGGATGTTATGGCAGGTCAATCGAGCACCAGTCGAGGGAAAGGACGGCTGGAAGAAGAAGTTGATGATACGCCTGTCATGGGGCACCAGTGGCAAGCCAGGCTGAATAATAAGTGCCTTCCAAGGGCACAGAAAAAACCCAGGTACGTTATACCTAATAACAAATTGGAGGATTATTGTTGCTATATGCGTGACCATGCGTTGATTTGCAAATTCATCGGTTTTTGGCCCTCTGAAAGGGATCTCTCGAGATGGATCCAACAGAGATGGAAACCGCGAGGCCAGATCGATCTAAAATTGGGTGCTAAGGGGTTCTTCACCGTCATTTTTACCAATTTACAGGATAAGGCCAGGGTTTTTGAGGAGGGACCCTATTTTATGAATAATGCGGGATTATTTATGCGGTATTGGGAGGATAGATATAATCCGGCTGCAGAACAGATTAAGGCTGCCCCGCTCTGGGTGCGTCTCTTTGGATTACCAGATGAATGTTGGGATCCTGAGATATTGGAAGGAATTGGGAATACAATTGGCTCCTTTGTCAAAGTGGCTGAGACCACGAAGAGAGGCAAATATACATCGTATGCGAGGATTTGTGTGTACATGGATATCTCAGCCCCTTTACCCGATTTTATAGAGCTTGAGTATCAGGATGAAATTTGGCAGCAGCCTCTGGATTACGAGCATATACCATTCCGCTGCAGACGATGTCATGTTTATGGTCACCTTGCAAGGGATTGCCCTCATAATAACGAACAATTGGTGCAGGATTGCCCACAACGTAATGAACAGCCGGGGGCAAAGGATATGCCTGCTGGTACTCGATCCCATGTGGGGATAGTTGGGGATGTCTCTGAGTTTCAAGAGGTGCAG
Source organism: Pinus tabuliformis (assembly GCA_031772625.1). Lineage (NCBI taxonomy): Eukaryota > Viridiplantae > Streptophyta > Pinopsida > Pinales > Pinaceae > Pinus > Pinus tabuliformis. The sequence continues at coordinate 1,354,943,251 of CM062804.1, forward strand.
AGGAAAAGGAGACCTCCCCCAGGACTGCTTAAAATCCCCGCCCAGGAGCGCAACAAAATCCCGGTTAGTCAAAACCCGTATACTATTCTTCAAATGCAAGATGATGAGGGAACTCAGGGGCTGGCAACCAACCATATTGTACAGGACCAGGAGATCACTGTGGCTGCGCCGATGGACATTATCAAGGATGGCAAGCGAAAAAGTCGAAGTCCAAGTCGAGAACCGGAGGGCGAGACCGAACCCCGAGATGATAAAACTATAGCTCCAATTCATAAGGCGCCGGAAGTTTTAAAAGCAGTGGGTGCTGAGGAAGAACTTGTCCTGAAGAAGTTACTTACTGATTGGAAAAAACTGGATGAAAGGTTTATTCCAGAGAATGAGAAACAATTGTTTAAAGAAACCTTTCAACGGTATAAGGAGAAGACGGCAGGCTGTTCAGAATCACGAATGGCACATGATGCTCAGGAAGGGGATAGTCAGGGTAAGCCCGGTAGGAAAAAAGGGCGACGAACGTTGAATGAATCCATTCAAGTGGTGGGTGAGAATCTGGTGAACTCTGGAAAGGTCATACCTCTCTCTGAGGTATTCCTACCTAATCCTCGCAAGTTTTAAATGATTGTTTTAAGCTGGAATATACGGGGACTTAATAGTCAAGGGAAGCAGCGATATTTGAAGGAACGTGTAAAGAAAGAAAAGCCGAGTATCATGGTCATCCAGGAAACGAAAATGGAAAGCCAGCAGCTGGAAGACATTGTTAAGCAAATGAAACTTGGATATGAGGTTATGGCGCTAGATGCAATAGCGACAGCAGGGGGATTGGCGGTCTTGTGGAATCCAGAGGAGGTAATTTTTGAGCATTGGTATGCTTTTCCTAGAATTCTTGCAGGTCTATTTCGTATAGTTGGGATGGGAGAACGGATTTTATTCACGGGGGTTTATGGGCCTCATAATCATCGAGACAAGCAGGCATTCTTGAGGCATCTCCATACTTTAAGGAATCTTCTCCCGCAAATTCCATGGATGATTGGGGGGGATTTTAATCTAATTAGGCATCTGGGAGAGAAGCGAGGAGGGGTTCGGAGAGAAGATTCACTTATGGAGGAGTTTAACGATTTGATTAGGGATCTAAGATTAGTAGACATACATACAACCAATGGGGTACATACCTGGAATAATAGGCGTGGGGGACAGAATCAAATTGCCTCTCGTTTGGACCGTTTTCTGTTATCCGAGCAAATTTTGAATAGAGATGTCTATCTTGAAGCTACCATTCTCCCTAGCATTGGCTCAGATCATTGGCCAATTCGGTTAGAGGTCGATCTTAAGCAGATAAAAGGGAGAAAGCCTTTTCGTTTCGAGTCCTTCTGGTTAAGGGATCCCCAATTTGTTCAGAAAATGGAAATCTGGTGGAGTCAGTGCACTAGTCGAGGAAAAGGAAGTATGCATACAGTCCAGCTGAAGCTCAAAGAACTTAAACAGCGAATCAAAGAATGGAATCGAAAAGAATTTGGGAATATTTTGGAGGATAAGCAGCGCTTGGAAGGAAAAATGGAGACCCTACAGCAACAAATCATATTGAATGGCAGAGATGAAGCTACTAGTCGAGAGGAAGGATGTCTTCTTAGTCAGTTAGAGGAACGACGTAAACAGGAGGAGATTTTATGGCGCCAAAAATCTAGAGTAAGATGGTTACGAGAAGGTGAGCGAAATACAAAATTCTTCCACCAAGCCATGGTGCAACATCGACAGCGGAATCAGATTTTTTCTATTAAGAATGCAGCGGGAGAAAGAGAGGTGGAGCAGACCGATATTGAGAAGACTTTAGTAGATTATTTTAAGGAGGTGCTCACTGAAACTCAAACAGATAGAAGGGAGGCTATTAGAAATCTATGTAGAGACATACCAAGAATGGTTACAGCGGACCAAAACAAGGCATTAATGCGAGCAGTCACTATGGAAGAAGTAGAAGAAGTTGTGATGGAGATGGCTAAGAATAAGGCTCCGGGTCCTGATGGTTATACCATTGAATTCTTCCAGGCAACTTGGAAATTTATAGGTATGGATATCCTGGCAGCGGTGGAGGAATCAAGAATCAGACAGCAAGTATGGCCAGGTATTAACTCAACTTTCTTCACTCTGATCCCCAAGAGCACAGCAGCTGATGAACCACAGGGTTTCAGGCCCATTGCCCTCTGTAATGTTATTTATAAGATTATATCTACAGTGATAGCGAAACGATTGAAGCCTCTCTTGCCCACCTTGATTGCGCCTGAGCAAACTGGGTTTGTGGAAGGTAGGCAAATATTGGATGGCATTGTGGTATCTCAGGAGGTGATACATTCTTTAAAACAGTGGAAGAAAAGTGGGATGCTCATGAAACTGGATTTATCTAAAGCATATGATCGATTGAATTGGGATTATCTAAGAGCGGTTCTTGAAGCCTTTGGTTTTGATAATAGATGGATAGCTTGGATCATTAGCCTTGTCTCCACCCCGAATTTCTCAATCTTGATAAATGGGATACCCTCAGCTACGTTTAATGCCACAAGGGGTATTAGACAGGGGGACCCGATCTCACCGTTTCTGTTTATCTTGGCTATGGAAGGTTTAAGCAGAAAACTTAAGCAGGAGGTTAGCGCAAGAAGGATCAAAGGCATTCGTTTATGGGGAGCGCACATAACTATTACACATCAGCAATTTGTTGATGACTTGATGTTGTTTGGGGAAGCATCACTCAGAGAGGTAAGGGGTTTCAAGCAAGTCCTCGCAGGTTTTATGAGTGCTTCAGGTATGGCGGTGAATAATGATAAATCTTGTACTTTTATTTTTAACACACCTGAAGCTGTTAAGGCCCATTTAACTCGTGTGCTAGGATTCCGACAGGGGGAATTACCCACCAGGTATTTGGGCATTTACTTAGACATTAATTCAAATCGTATAAAGAATTGGCAACCTATAATTGATAGGATTCGAAAAAGATTGCAAAATTGGTCGTTTCGATTGCTGAATTTAGCAAGTCGGGTTGTATTGTTAAAATCTGTTTTACTCTCTATTCCTATATACCCGTTGTCAGTTATGCCTGCTCCTAAGGGAGTTTTTTGCAAATTACGGGAGATCTTTGGTAAATTCCTTTGGGGAGGTCCAAATCAGCAACGCAAATGGACCCTGGTTTCGTGGCAACAGGTAACCAAGAGGAAAGAGGAGGGTGGCCTGGGTATCAGGGATCTCGAGCAAGTTAATAAAGTTTTTGGTGCGAAGTTATGGTGGCGCTGGGTGCAGGGGGGCATGGATATTTGGAAGCAAATATGGACTCATAAATATAATATGCCACGCTCCGTGGCAGGACGTCTTCGGGTGACCAACACTCCAACAGGGTCGCATACTTGGGAACTCGCAAGGAATAACAAGGATCTGGTTCGGGAATTTGCTTTCTGGGAAATTCGCGAAGGTAATTTAGCGAGGTTTTGGACGGATGGATGGCAACAACGGGAGAAGCTGGCGAGGCAGCCCATTTTTCATGATCTTCAAGCCGTGGCACAGCAGGAAGGCATGGAGTGTGTTAAGGATTATTGGCGCCAGGCTGAGGTAAATGAAGTGTGGAGAGTCTGGAAGCGACCTCATGAATGGCATGTGAGAATAGCTCCGGAGATGCAACAATTGTATCTCAGGGAATTAGAGTCGAGGAAAATTAAGATACGCCCAGGTAGTGATATTCTACGTTGGGGAAAAGCAACGCAGGGCATGTTCACGGTCAAAGAAGCCTATTATTGGTCAACAACAGAGGATAGAAACGCTGACCCCCTGCCTTGGAAAAAGATCTGGGGTGCTAAATGGTGGCCTAAAGTTACCATTTTCGCATGGCTGGTATGTAGAGGTAGGATATTGACGTGGGATAACTTACAGAAACGTGGCATGATTAGACCATCCTGGTGTTCAATGTGCAATGAGGGATTTGAGACACAGGAACATTTGTTGAATCGGTGTCCGTATATTCAGAAGCTGTGGGAGGAACTTCGGGCTCTCTTTGGTTACTTGCATAGGGATCCTGACAGTCTTAGGGGAACCATTTTACAATGGGGAGCGGGGCAGTTTCATAGTAAACTTGTAAGGAGGATCTGGAGTCTGTCACTGGGTTTTGTAATTTGGGAAGTGTGGAAAGAACGAAATCGTCGAATTTTCAAGGATCGCAGCTGCTGTGAGGCAGGCATATGGGAGGTTGTGTGCCGGTCGATTAAAGAAACGGTCCTCTCTGAATCTTGGAGAGAGGAGGATTGGAAATTGACGGTGGAAGAGCAGAGAATTATAGCCAAACTGAACATTGACTCGTCGATGCTATACCCCAACTCGGATAGGTGTCATAGATATAGTGTGCAGAGCCCTAATTATTTTCGCTTCCCAGGCGATAATCAAATTAAATTGTCCTTTGACGGTGCATCAAAGGGCAATCCTGGGGAGGCAGGATGGGGTGGAATTTTTCGTGATTGGCGAGGTGGTCCGCGTTGGGTATATGCCGAATGGGGCGGGGAAATGTCCAATAATGAGGCGGAGCTTTGGGGTGTCTATCATGGTCTCAGCATCGCTATAAGGAATGGGTACCGAAACCTCATCATAGAGGGCGACTCCCAAATGGTCATAGAAATGCTTCGGAAATTACAGCAGGGTAAAACATGGGATCACGTTGCCAAGAGTTGGAGGATTGCGGCCATTATACAAGATATTGAAGGCCAGATGAGACAGGTTGATTATATAATACTTAGTCATGTCTTGCGCCGAGGCAATAGAGCGGCTGATTATTTAGCGAATTGGGCAACCGGTGCATCCAATCGGGTGATGGACGGATGCTGGGGTGGGTTACAGACAGATCCAAGGTGGGCTGAGTTGGCCACCATCATACGACAGGATAATGATGAGGCGTTTGAACGTGGTGGAATGGCTTAGATACGGTGGGCTGAGGTGGATACTGTCCTACGAACGGATATTGATGAGACGATTGGGAGTGGTAGGCAGGCTACGGCTTAGTTATATTTCCGTAATCATTTGGAGGAGCGATCGCTGCGGTGGGATTAGGTTTGCTCCTGTCATAATTCCCATTTGGCAGCATGTATTAATGCAGACATGGGGTGAAATTACCATCCCAAGGATGACTGCAGGGCGGGTTCAGAGGTGGGAGTGTGGTGGCATCACGCTGCCGAGAGGTCTATCACATCAACGCCTTGGTTCAGCGACGTGTAATAACGACCAGGGCTGGCAGCTAACTAACAATACCGCAGGACGGTGGACGAGCGGAGTTATATTGTTGCATGCAAGGGTGAGGAACCCGCAGCAGCTCTGTCGAGGAATAGGGCTCTGTGACGGAAGGTGGCCGCGAGAAGGTATAGTGTTGCAAGGAAGGGTGAGGCACCAGCAGGCTTGTGGAGGAACAGGGCTTTGGGACTATTACAGTGTGAGAGCTCTGGGTGAGGTGGCATTGGGTCTGTCTGAGATTCTCATTTTGCAAGTGCTGTCTACGAAGCTGCTGAGGATGGCTGCAATCCGCAATGAGGGTCGTAAAACGCGCAGTCAGGGGGGAGTAATGGCGGAGAAAGGGAAACAGGAGATGGAGGAAACTTTGAGGTCCTTTTACCTGGACATTTCTGAAGAATCAGAAGAGCAAGAAAGAGGTAGCAAGGATTATGTTGCAGAGCAGGCACCACGGCCGACCTCGGGCGGCAAGGTAGGCAAATGGCTGAAGCACTCTGCCTCAGTGGGTGCTGCAGAGGATGATGGCGGGGAGGATGTTTCGGAGGATGACGAAGACGAGGAGTATTATGGAAGCCGTGGTCGCGGTAGAGGCAGAAGGGGTTGTGGGACGCGGGGTCGTGGCAGGCACCGTGCTGGCCGAGAACAGTATGAGGAAGAGTACAGTGCTGGGGTCTCAGGCAGGAAGCGCGGCAAGAAGAACATGCGGCGGAAATTGAAGGAAGCGGAGGATGCATATGTCAATGAAACTCACCCCCATATTCGCAGAATTATCGACCACCTGGAGGACGAGGCGCTGTAGGATCAGTCGGACCCGGAAATGGCAGACTGGGAGACTTTTCTCCCTGACCCGGGTCATACCCGCGGGAGGATGTCTCTATACAAGCAGTCCCTGCATGTGTATTGGGGAATGAAACGCCTCCTTGCCAGGGCAATGGAGCAAGTCGCAGGTGAAATGGTGGAGCTCTCCCGAGCAAACATCAAAAAAGAAACGAAGGGTCTTCAAATAACACTCATGATGCAGGACAGGAAGATGGACCAGTTGATCCAGTTGCTCAAGGATAATGGAATAGTTAAGGCAGAACCTGATACCAGGACTGATGAGGCCATGAAGCCGTAGATTAAGGAGGTTACTATATGACTCTTTTTGTAATTTTGATATCGCTTTTCTTTACAGCTGTGCATAGTAGTATGTTGATAGGTAGACCAGGTAGCTTATCAATCAGATTTGATAAACTGGAAGTCTATTTTTTTTGGATGGGTGTTATATACTTTCGAAGTCCACCCGGTTTCCCTTCTGGGCGGGTGGCGCCATGTTTAAGTATCTGTACATAGTTTTTTCAGTTAATAGTAACAGAATCATGCCTCAGCTTACAAAAAAAAAAAAAACAAGTTTAGGCAACTCACTCATTTTCAAATTTATAAGAAGTTATATGTTCAAGATGGAAGCCTTGCAAAATTCTTTTACATTATGGTACAATTTTGAATGCATTTATGTACTAAAAATAGGCTGAGAACTCCAATACAAATGCATGTTTGATGTCTAATTCAACTCCAGTACAAATGCAAGATTGATTTCTAAATTCTTCCCCTACTAGAAGTTGGTTAAAGGTTTACGGTAAAATCCAAGACTACAAAAAGATAACTACCCATATGAACTAACATAACACAACGAACTCAAAAACAATTACATCAACAAAGTTGTGTATCTGGTGATGGAATTGTATTATTAATTTCATTTTATTTTAGGTAATATGGTTATAATTTACGTAAATATAGCAGTTTTAGTTTAGTTTTAAATGGATTTTTCTTATTAATTTAGTTTTATATTTATTATTTTTAATTTTTAGTTTATTTTTGTTACTTCAAATTTTATAATAATTTAGTTTAATTTTACTTCATAATCTAATTTTGATTCTTAACTAATATATTTTTATATTATTATATTTTAGTTTGTAGTTTAGTTTAATTGATCATTTTTTATTTTTATAGTTTAGTTGTATTATTAATTTTAAATTTTTAATTAGTATGATTATAATTTAGACTTTAGTCGTTTTAGTTTAGTTTTAAATGTGGTTTAATTATTAAATTATTTTTATTATAATTAGTATAATCACATTAATAAATATGGTTGATAAACGCCAATAAGCCCATATCAAGTACATATACCAATTATTAATTATCAATAATATTAAGAATTAATTTATTAATTTTCTTATCAATAATATTAATTAGGCCATAAGGCATTCTTCTTTGAGAAAATTCCCCAACTGTTACTGTGTCTCATTGTGCATTGTCTATTTGTGTGTTAGACGATTAAAAAAATTTCCATCGTTCTATTATATTGGTGGTAAAAATATGAAAATTGCTATTTACAACTACCAACAACGATATCTGATTTTGAATCTCATATCTTCTTTGGTTCAGAATCGCCATTTCCAAAAACGGTCTGTACCCGAAAAAAACATAAACTTCACGGGATCGTCTGTTCGAAAGTATGGAGCGAAGAAGCATTCCATGGAACATGTATTTGGAGAAGCTCATGATGCACCGGAGATGACGAACCATGATCATTATTCCCTGGGGCTGTCCACATCGACCACGGGGAGAAATACGAGCGACCGTCGGATGACGCAGACAGTGAGGAGCCATGACAATGGCGTTTTCCTAGGGCTGCCCACTTGCTCCAAAAGTGTTTTATGTGCAACCGTTGTCTCTTCCCCGACATGGATATTTACATGTATAGGTAACCAACCCTTACTCTTTTCCTCTTTACATATAAACAACAAACCACTTTATTTCAATCGCTTAGTGAGACTAATGAATATTTTATGTTTTCTTCATTTTTTTTTTCTCACCAACAATGCTGCATTCTGCAGTGCAGAATGCCCGTGAGAGAAGATTGTGATACACGAAAGTAAGCAAAATTGCTACGCAGAGATGAAGAAGATGAAGAATCACTGATGCCACTGACCATCGCTAGAGCTCCACGACGAATATGTCCAAAAAACATTTATAGGTAAAAATAAAAAATGATGTAAAATGATTTCGTCGAACTTTAAAATAAAAATTCGGAATTTTTTTAGGCGAAAGTTAGATTGTTATTGGAGTAGCATTTAGTTTCATTTAAGGCTCCAAGAAAATTTCTGTAGTAATGAAGGTTACTCCCTTACACACCTAAATGGTGTTAATGCCCTCACACGGAAAAATCCTCACTAGTATGCTTAATGTTGTTTGCAGGTCATTATATGGAGCCAAGGAGTTATAATGACAACTTTGCATGCATGGATTATAATAACAATTAACAAAAATGACGTTACCTTTGGTGGGCTCAAATGATAATGTATTTTAGTTACCAATATCTTAAGATATTGTAGCCATTTTCCATAAGTAATTAAAGAAAGATCTGTTATTCCATTTTTCATAAGTAATTAAAGAAAAATGTGTTATTTTTATTACTAACTGATCTTTTAAAATGGGTTATTTATTTTTCTTTAGATATTATTGTATGGTTCTAAATTTATGATTATGTATAAATGTTACATTTCAATATATTTAATATACTTTAAATACCATAATTCATCTTTTATATATATATATTTTTGATGTTATTGTATTTTTCTAAATTTATGATTATGTATAAATATTACATTTCGATATAATTCAAATAATATTTGGAAAAATTGAAATTTTATGAGATGACTATTCAAAATAAATTTAATTGATTCTTTTATTATAATATTTTAATAAAATAATAAAATTATATTTAAATATTTTATTATTAGTTTATTTAATAATAAATCATTTAAATTAAGTTTAATAAATCATTTAAATTAACTTTGGTAAATGTCAACCACTTATTAATTTAACATTGTAAAGATACATGATTCCTCTTAGTAATTCAAATGACTTTTCTTATATTCCAATAATTTGATGGTAGAGAATAACATTTTGTTATCTTTTATTATTATGCCGTAATGCGTTCCTCTTTCAGAAAAACATTCCTCTTTGAGAAGAAATCCCTGAGATTGCACCTTGTGTCATTACGCATTGTTGATTTGTGTGTTAGATGATTAAAAAAATTTGCATTGCTGGATCATATTGATGGTAAAGATCTGCGTTCCTCTTTCAGAAGAACATTCCTCTTTGAGAAGAAATCCCCGAGATGCCACCGTGTGTCATTACGCATTGTTGATTTGTGTGTTAGATGATTAAAAAAATTTGCATTGCTGGATCATATTGATGGTAAAGATCTGAAAATAACTATTTGGAACTACCAAATAGTGATATCAGATTTTGTATCTTATATCTTCTTTATTTCATATCTCAGAAACACCATTTCCAAAAACTATTTGTACCCAAAAAAACTTCAGGGCATCATTTCCTGGAAAATATGGAGTGAAGAAGCATTCCCTTGAATGTTTTTTTTGGAGAAGCTCCACGACAGGTACCTTAACTACTTCAAACATACATATGATATCTTTTTCAGTTTTCCATTTTCTATTTATCTTTTTAGTATCCCTGACGTTGCAACTCACATCTTAAAGATTAAAATTACAAGTCTCGTCTTGGTAAATGCAAAGGAAAAGTTTCCATATAAGACAACAGAAACAAATAATGGAGACACATCAAAATATAGCTACTTCTTCATCTACAATATCATTGCACTTGAATTCTAATCCAATATAATCCCAGAGAGAGCGATGAAATCTCTACATATCTTTTGAATCATCATCTTTATCTGGTAATCTCATATATAATGCCATTGTATATTACCGCTCGCTGAAACATGTTGGTCGCTTTTTAGAATAAAGCAGACTGTGTGTACGTGGGGAAGCAATTATTGTTAACTAGTTTTAGTTTTTAGGTTTCCATCTTTGGATTAGGTAAAGACCAACTAATTAAAAAGAAGTTGTGCATGTCATTTGAGAATGTATGGTCCAATTCTATAACTTTTGTGTCTTTACTCTTCAATAAAATTTAATATATATATATATATATATAAAACTTTCTTTTTATATTTTCTGTATTGTATCTAAATAATATAATAAAAAGTTTCAATAATATTGACTGGTTAGCTACTTGTTAGGACAATTTTAATTGTTCAGTGAATTTTTTATTTTCATAGGTTGAGAACAAGTTTGGGGTTAGCCTAAGGAAAAAGGTAAGAGCCTTTAGTTCATTTGATGATAATTTTTACAATTTTTATTCTTTAGAGAAGTTAGTGATTTTCATGTTGAGAACATGTTTGGGATTGATATAAGGAAAATGGGGTAAGTGCCTTAAATTGATTTGATGATAGTTTCAATTGTTGAAACAAATTTGTGATAAGGTTGAGAATAAATTTAGGGTATAAATTTGAGATTTTTATGATATGTTGATAATATGTTTGAGATAACATCAAGAAAGGGTTAAAAATTATGAATTGCTTTGAAGACATAGGGTATTGATATTTTTTGAAAGAGGAAAGAATATTTCATATGATAGTTGATATTATTTTTAAATTAATACAAATTAGATTTAAAAGTAATGAAAATCAAAATAATGTTTATGATTTAATTAAATTTTATAATTAGAAAATTAATAAGATTATTTAACAAAAACACATCAAAGAAAAGAAAATTAGAATATAGACCACCTCCTTACATTGAATCATATCTTGTCACTCAAATATTTAAGACGTAAGGTGTTCCCCTTTGAGAAGAACTCCCCCAGTTGTCTCATTGTGCATTGTCAGTTTCTGTGTTAGAAGATTAGAAAATTTGCATCGCTGGATCATATTAGGAGTGGAGAATCGAAAATAACTATTTGGAATGACCCAACAATGATATCGGATTTTGGATCTATTTAATTCATATATTAGAATCACCATTTCCGAACAATTTTTGTAACTAAAAAGCTTCAGGCAATCGTCTACCAGAAAATATGGAGCGAGCACACATTTATCTAGACATTTCTTTATGTTGATCTTACAAGCAGTGCATACAAATGTGGATTGGAGTGAGCACACATTTATCTAGACATTTCTTTATGTTGATCTTGCAAGCAGTGCATACAAATGTGGACGATGGGTCTAGATTCCAACTGTCTGTGTTCATCTACAAACAAAATCCACACGAAATATGTTGTGGTGGCAACAAGTTCCTACTCAATTTATTACCTTTCTTAACATGCATATTTGTTTAGAATTCATTATTTACCAGTTGTTTATCTTTCCATCACAGCATGGAGCCAAAGTTTAAGAATGGAATATAAATATTTTATGTAAGAAGTCATTTGCAAAACATTTTCCATTAATTTTTCATTTAAACTATTCCTCACTTTGCAATGAAGCATATCAATAGTAATTTAATGGCATGACCATTTTCGAACACTGTGTACCCAAAGAAACCTCTTGGTATCATCCTTTGGAAAATATGGAGCCAACATACATTTCTATGGACATTTCTTTCTGTGGATCTCGTAAGTTTAGAGGACATCTCTCGCTTCCTAGCAAATTTATTTACGTTTACAAAATTACTTTGTGAAGGATTTGGGGAAAACTATAAGGAAGTATGTTTCTTTCTAATAAGGGGCTGAGGGTGCCGAAGGGAGGAGAAATCTTGGTCAACCTTTCCCTCACATTTTGGAACTTATTGTTTACATATTTTGCAAAATAATATCATTTTCGATTTGTGTGTTAGGTGATTGGAAGAGGTTGCATCGTTGGGTCATATTGGTAGTGGATAAATTAATCCTCACCTTTAACTCATCATACTCTCTCTCGACCCTCCTAAGTTCTTTCACAAAATTTGGTTTCACTTTGATTTTTGTGAAGTTACATTTTTTTTGGCATTATGATGCATGTTGTCCTTGATGGCAACTCACTTGTAACAGAACACATATATGGTAACTAGATCAATCCATAAGTCAGTTCAGAGGTGATAGGGTGATGGAAGAGAATAACATAATGATAGGATAAAGGTTTGACAAATCAGAATTAGAAGTTTGATATTTGAAGATCTATACGTGGGTTCGTCAAGGCCAAGTCGCATATACACACATGTTTGGTGAAGCAAATTCATGTATAGTTTTTTCACCATGGGTTTCTAAATAAAATGGGTCTTTTACCATTGTATTGGCCCATAATAATGAGCGCAACAATGGATATTGATCCCGTCAAAGAATACCATCGGCATAAATAAGGGTTTGACTCGTGGTATTGGCTAAGGCTCTAACCAAATAAGGAGGTGAAGAACAAAGTGCTAAGTTGTAGGTTTTAACCCCATACAGAAATTACCTACATACGAATTCTAAAACATAGAAAATAAACAATGCGAGAGCATAACACATAAAACATATATGCACAGAGATTTTCCCCTGGATCCCAAAACCAGGACTACCAGCTTGATTTTTCATCATGTTCCTTTCAATGTTACAATACATATTTATACATGCCGAAGCATCCAATACCATGGACCGAAAACCATTGCGTGCAAAAAAAATGTGTGAAAATCATGCAAAAAACCATAGGTGGGTCTGCGCAACCTAACATAGGTTCCAAAACCAAAATTTTCCGGGGCGCTGCCCTGGACCCCATAATGTGGGGTTATGGGTACGCCTCAAACCCCCTGTGACCCCCCCCTCCCCCTAACCCCCTAGTTAACTATGTGGGCTAATCGTGGAAAGAATATAACACAATCCAACATTCTCCCACTAGTTGTTTTCTTTCCACAGGGGGCCATAAGAGAGCTTAGTCATTTTTCCAGCCCTGAAATGCCCATTGTTTCTCTACACCAAGAGAACTTCTCAGAGCTCACAGACTTTGTCAATACATCTGCAGTATTCTTCAAAGTGTCCATGTTTACGAGCAACACATTTTTGTCTTCTATCATATCCCTCACAAAGTGATACTGAACATCAATGTGCTTTGTCTTTGAATGATATGCAGGGTTCTTTGCTAAGAAAATTGCACTTTGGCTGTCACAGTCTATCCCTATAGCTCCTTGTACTAACCCCATACTTGAACACAATCTCTACAACCAAACTGCTTCCTTACTTGCATGAGTGGCTGCCATGTATTCTGCCTTTGTAGTTGATAGTGCCACTATAGATTATTTCTTACTCATCCAACTGACTGCACCTCCAAATAGGTTAAACACATACCCGCTTGTAGATCTTCTCTAATCCAGATCTCTAGTCCAGTCTGCATCAACAAAGCCACGAATATCCAACACTCTATCCAATACTCGTCTTCTTTGGTAGCACAAACCATAATCACTAGTGCCACGTAAATACCTGAAACCCGCTTCACTATTGTCCAATGCTCCTTTCCTAGTTTTGATATAAACTTGCTCAACACTCCCACTGTATGTGCAATGTCCGGTCTAGTATAGACCATTACATACATCAGGCTACCGACTGCATTTGCATATGGAACATGGGACATGTCCTCTTCCTCTTCTTCTGTCTCGGGACACTGTTCAGCAGATAACCTCACACGTACAGGAATAGGAACCTTCACTGATTTACTATCATGCATATTAAACCTCTGCAGTATTGTCTCGAAATACTTCCTCTAGTTTAAACAGAGCTTCCTCTTTGCCCGATCTCTTTTAATTTCCATGCCCAAAATATAATTTGCAGCACCAATATCTTTCCTGTCAAATTTGGAGGACAATTGGGTCTTCAAATCCTAGATAATTTCTTTCTCATTTCCAATGAGCAACATATCATCCACATATAAGACCAGATAAATAACACGGTCACCAATTAATTTAAAATACACACAGTGATTTGCTTTCCTTTTGGTGAAGCCAAGTCCCCATATAAATGTATCAAATTTTTGATACCACATCATTGGTGACTATTTTAACCCATACAGAGACTTATTTAACTTTCATACCAGTTCTTTCTTACCCTTCACCGCAAAGCCTTCTGGTTACTTCATGTAGATTTCCTCTTCCAGATCTCAGTGAAGAAAAGTTGTCTTCACATCCATCTGTTCTACCTCAAAATCAAAAGCAACAACAACAGATAAAAGGAATATAATAGAAGTTACCTTGGCAACAGGAGAAAAAATATCACCAAAATCAATTCTCGGCACCTGGGAATAACCTTTTGCTACCAACCGAGCTTTGTATTTGTCCACCTTTCCTTCTGCATTTGTCTTCTTTTTGAACACCCATTTGCTGCCAATGGGTTTCCTTCTAGCTGGCAACTCCACAAGATCCCAAGCCTCATTTTTGTGCAAAGATGCCATTTCATCAACCATGGCCTCTTTCTAGAGTTTTCCATCCTCTAAATCTACTACCTCCTTCACAATTTTGGGATCATCATTAGTAACAGACAAAGAAAAATTTGAACAAAAAGCAGATGGACTATACCTTTCTGGCTGCCTTCTTTCTCGAACTAATCTTCTCACAGCTAGAGTTTGTGACTCTTCATCTTTTGATTCCTCCTCTACTATAGAGTCTTATTCTTCCTCCTTTAGCTCAAACTCTATATTCTCAGGTTCCTTCCGTTGGACTTCATGTTTAATAACATATTTCACCTCTCCGAACACCACATCTTGGCTATACACAACCTTCCTTGTTACTGGGTTCCAAAGCTTATAACCCTTTAAACCATCCTTATACTCAATAAAGATGCACTTTTAAGATTTACTATCCAACTTGGTTTGTTTCTCCTTTGGAACATGTACATATGCATCACAACTTAATACCCTTAGATGTGAAAGAGAGGGTTTCTTATCAGTCCATACCTCTTGTGGAGTCTTACCCTCCAACACTGATGAAGGTGACCCGTTGACCAGGTAACATGCAGTATCCACTGCCTTTGCCCAGAATTCCTATCCTAACCCGACATCACTGAGCATGCTTCTTGCCCTTTCCATCAACATCTTGTTCATTCTTTCTACAACTCCATTTTGCTGAGGTGTATATGGAGTAGTATTCTATTGTGATATACCATACTTCTTACAAAATTCTTCAAATTCCTTGCTGCAAAACTCTCCACCGTTATCTGTCCTCAACACCTTTATCTTCTTCTCTATCTGGTTTTCCACCAGAGCCTTAAATTCTTTAAACCTGTCAAAGACTTCATATTTCTTCTTAAGGAAATATATCCATGTATTCCTTGAGAAGTCATCTATAAATGATACATAGTACACAGACTTACCCAGTGATGGAACCTTCACAGGTCCAAAGACATCACTATGCACAAGCTCTAATATATGTTTCGCCCTCTTACCACTAGATGGGAAACTCACCTGATTCTGCTTCCCATATACAATTTTCACAAAAATCAAAATCCAGAGAGCTATTACTCATACCTTCTACCATACCTTTACCATGAAGTATTTGAAGGCCCTTCTCTCCAATATGTCCAAGCCTTTGATGCCACAGCATGGTATTCTCTCCAGAGACCACTAGATTTTCTGCTCCACTTTCAGAAACCATGGAACTGTTGCACCCATCAACAATAGTGCTACCTTGCAGCTTGTACATAGTTCCAATCCAAACTCCCCACATCAATACAAGTGATTCTAAAACCATCTTACAGGTATCCTTCTCAAACACTATTTTTACACCTGCGTCATCCAACATTCCTATAGAAATTAGATTTCTGGCTAATGCAGGAATATGTAGAACACCCGGAAATGTTCTAACCCTTCCACCTTGCAACTTCAACTTTATCATTCCATGACCAACGATTCTAGCCTTCCTATCATCCCCTAAGAAGACATCACCACCATCATATTTCTCATACTCACAAAACCACTCTCTATGGGGAGTGAAGTGAAAGGATGCACCTAAGTCAATCAACCATGCCTCATGATCTACATGTGTACTTGAAGAAGCCAGGTACACATCCCCACCTTCATCTGAGGTGGTTTTCGCCTCTGCAGAAGGATCATCATCAGATCCCTTTCCTTTGTCAAGAGATTTAGATTTATAGTCCCTTTTGTAATGCCCTTCCTTTCCACATTTCCAGCATACCACCTTTATAGGCTTTCCTAGAGATTTAGATCTCCCTCTAGATTTAGATCTCCCACTCGATGATTTAATTTTGTTTCTGTTCTGGGACCGTCCTTGTACAGACAAGGCATCACCATTTTTGTTCTCCATATTTTTCCGTCTCATCTCCTTCGTCAGCAAGGCTGAGACTATTTCATCAAACTGCAAGGTAGTTACATTGCTACATATTGCAATAACCAGACTATCCCACGGATCTGGTAGAGAACACAACAAACTGATTCACTTATGTTCATCTAAAATTTTAATATCAAAAGATGCTAACTAACTTACTGCAATATTAAATGCGTTTAGATGCTTTGTCACTGAGCCTCCATCTTTCATCCTCAGGTTATATCGCTTTTTCCACAGGAACAATTTATTCACCAGAGACTTAGATTGGTACAAAGTCCCTAACTTGTCCCACAAAGCCTTCGCCATAGCTTCCCCTGATACATTCAACAATACTGAATCCAAGACACACAATCGTATTGTGCTCTTTGTCTTCCGATCCAACTTCTTCCATTCTTCATCGGACACTCCCGTTGGTTTAGTAGCTAGATATACCGTGATCCACTAATCTTTATCCACCAACAGATCCTCAATCTTGAGTTTCCACAACTCAAACCTTTGACCATTAAACATCTCGATCTCTATCTTTCCACTACTCGCCATCTTCTTTCACCACCAAAATCGATCTCATAGATCTCCCATTGAATAGGGTCTACCACAGGCTAGCGAAACCCCTCAACAACATAAGCATCCCCTCGAAGCCAAAAAAGCCGTGATACCAAATGTAGGTTTTAACCCCATACAGAAATTACCTGCATACGAATTCTAAAACACAGAAAATAAACAATGCGAGAGAATAACACATAAAACACCTATACATAGAGATTTTCCCCTAGATCCAAAACCGGGACTACCAGTTTGATTTTTCATTATGTTCCTTTCAATGTTACAATACATATTTATAAATTCTGAAGCATCCAATATCATGGACCAAAAAATCATCGCGTCTAAAACCATGGACCGAAAACCATTGCGTCCAAAAAACATGTGCGAAAATCCTACACAAAACCATAGGTGGGTCTGCCCAACCTAACACAGTTTCTAAAACCAAAATTTTTCGGGGCGCTGCCCTGGACCCCATAAAGTGGGGTTACGGGTATGCCTCGAACCCCCTGTGACCCCCCCCCCACTACACAATTGGCGCAACATGGGGGGGGGGGGCGGAGCCCCCCCTCCAACCCCCCAGTTAACTATGTGGGCTAGTCGTGGAAAAAATATAACAAAATCCAACGTAAGTGTGCATGTAAAAGGGTTTTTTATGAATACTTCAATCTGAAGTATATTTTCATTGTAAGGGCCATAGTTGACACATAGATCTAAAATAATTATGCACTAATGAATACAATCACGATCATGAGACCTGAAATGAATTTTCATTGTATGACCTGCTCATGGATTGACTAGATCTAAGTATTGACACATGTTTTTATCTCTGACTATTATGATCTGGGTCTTTCTGAAGTTCTGAGGAGATGCACAATTTTAGGTCCAAATTTGGACATATTTACGCAGGTTGGTCTCGTTGAATTCATATATATGCATGGGTTTGTCTCTTCAAAGTCTCGTACATAAAGGAAGGGTCTCTTTTTAGTTTTTTAGATATGTACACAAGTTTGTCTCGGTGAAGTCGCATATGCACGTGGGTTCGTTTCTTTAGAGTCACGTATATAAAGGAAGGGATTATGTTCATAAATCCTTGATCAACTTGATTAGTGTTGTTGTGTCTCTTTTGTTTGTCAATAATTTTCTCAGGTTGATCTGGGTTTAGCGATAATGTCTAAAGTATAACTATATTGAATGGTGAAGTTGAGTTTGGTTACATGTTGATTGGTTGAAAAGATTATTGATGCTGCTAACTGTATGAGGGTTCTGTAAGCTAACAGAATATTTTAGAATAACTCTGGTTAACTCTGTGTTTGATTCAAAATTACAATTTTTTAGTATCTTGAGATCTGTACGTATATTTCTCTACCTAAAAGTGTGTATACACGCTAGTTTCCTTAAGAAAAGTAGCATATAAATTTTGACAAATGGTTGATCAAGATTTGCAGTAACATAATATGGTTTATGAGATGTGTAATATGATGTTTGATATTATGGTTATAATGATCTGACTGTTCTAGTTGATTGGTTGAGTTTTTATTACGTTTCAGTTGATTGGGTTTCAGTGTTGGGCAAATTCAGTTGTGTCAAAGACTCATGATTGTGTTACAGTGATGAGTTATAGTTTGATTATTGATATTGAGCTTAATTGTTGGTAATGGGTCTAGTCTGAAAATGTCATGAAACATGGCCCACAAGTTCTAATGTGTTGTAGCAGGTGGATCTAGTATGAAAATTTTTGAAACGTGGTCCTCGAAGTTGAGGGAGTTGGAGATTCCTTCAAGTGGTAGTTGGTAAATCAGATCAGGGGGTTGGAGCTTCCTTCTAGTAGGAGTTGGAGAACGAGTGAAGGTTGTAGCCTTCAATAGGTGGGTGCCTGCATACTGGCATGAGTGTACAGTTGTACAAGATTGTAAAAATCTTTTTCTTTATATTAAAAAGAAGTCAGATACAATGACAACAGGTGGTTTTTACCTGCATTGTGTTTCCACCTTAAATCCTAGTGTTAATATGTGTTGCTTCTGTGTGATGGTTTATTTTATTCTTATTCCACATGTTTACTCTCTATCTAATTTTAAATAAAGTACTGATGCAATGATTAAAGATAAAAAAATGATGAATTAATAGAAACATAAGTTTACTAGATGTACATTATTCGTCTTAAGAAAAATCACGTACACACGCGGATTCCCTTCAATAAATTTGTGTATATAAATCAAAATATGAAATAAAAAGGTTATTGATTTGAAAATATTGATTCGCCCCCCCTTCTCTTGTATTTTTTCTAAAAATTGGAGTCAGATCAGGTCCTTTCGTAGAATCTTGATCGGTTGAAGGAGATTCATCAAGACAATGGGAAAGAAGAAAAAGAAGAAAGAACCTCAAAAGAAGAATACATCTCAAAAAGACAATGACAGTGATAGAGATGATTGGCTATTATATGGAAGAAAATTTTTATATTTAGAATCACCACAAAATGAAGATGATCAAGCAAAATAATTATCAGGTACTCATTTTTGGTCCTTTGGTGATACCTTTCCCTGTTCATGCAATATTGAAGATAACGAATATGACAATGAAACAACTGAATTTTCTCTTATGGGTAAAAGTGAAATAAATCTAATGACCATAGAAGTAGAATTTAAAAGGCTTATAGATAAAATTAGATATCAACAAGATCTATTTGATAAAAGGGAATGTACCTACAAAGAAGAGGTTACCATGTTAAAAACTCAGTTGGATGAAGGAAACAAAATAAGGAAGCAGTACAAGGAAAAGGAAGATCAATGTCAAAGGCTGCAAGATGAAGTAACATCATTAAGAAATAAAGTGAATGAAAAGGATACAACAACCAAGGAACGTAAAGAAAAAACTAGCTACTGTAAAGGTCTTGAAGTTGAGGTTGTCTCTCTAAAAGAATATCTTGACAAGTAAAATAAGAAGACTAAAGAACTACTTCAAGCATTTGAAGAACATGAAAATGAGATTCTCAAATTAAAACAACAAGTGGAGGAAGGAAGAAAGGTCAATAAATCATGAAGAAGTAGTATCTAGAAAAGGAAAAGCAATATGAGGTTGAGGTAAATATCCTAAAAGGTAAATTAGAAGAAAAGGATAAACATTTGTGATTTCAAGATAATAATAAGATTTTGAATAATATTCTTAGTAGTCAAAGGTCTCTTGCCATCGAATATGTTCTTGGTTTTCATGAAATTGTTAAAGGTGAATCTAGCTAACAAGCCAAGGCAATGAATTCTAATGCAAAATCTGAAATGCGCAACAAGGAGATAAGAAGTCAACCCCATTAACAACCAAGGAAAGAAAGTCTTAATAGGAAATCATTTACTCCTAACTATAGAAGTGTTAATCGATTTTTTCCTTTGATCAATAGTATTGAATGCTCTATATGTCATACTTGTGTACATGTTGCAGCCAATTGCAGAATTATAATGTTTCAAGTTAATAATCATCTCACAAAAAGATCATCAGCGTCTAGGTACTTTAAGGGATATTGTTTTTCTTGCAATATGTTTGGTCACAAAGCCATTGATTGCAATAGAAGGAATATGAAACATATAAGATGTTATGCTTGTAACAAGTTTGGGCATGTAGTAAAATAATGCAGGAACAAATGTATGGGTCACCGTAGACAATATGGTAAGCAACCAAATAAGAACATTGATATAAGAAAATCCAAAAAATATGGATCCACCAATAAGCAAGAAAAGGAAGAACAGATAAGGTGTGGTCTTGCTCTTTGCTCATTCAAAGGCAAAGATGAATGGTACATAGATAGTGTATGTTCTCACGAGATGACATGAGATAAGAGTAAAAGGGAGTCTCTCATGAAGAACCATCCTGGAAATGTTATTCTTGGAACTGATGTTTCAACAAAGGTTCTAGGACCAGGTATAGTCAGAACAAACTCAGGGGAGTTGAAAGTGTGAAATTTTAGTATTTTACTTTTTGTACATGGATCTTATGAAGACAAGTCACGTGTATACGCTAGTTCTAAACTGCACAGTCACATATATTTTGGTTTGATGAAGAAACAGTGGGACAGATTGAGGAAAAGGGTCTGATATGGTTCAGTCAATTATCAATTGTCTTTTCTGTTTTGATGGTTGATTATTACAATTTGTTGATGCTATTTAGAAGTTCTTTTTTCCCTCATAAGTTGTTATGAATTGATGTATAACCTGTTAGTGATGATGCCTTGATGATTCTTACTGATATATGAAATGATCAGATCTAATAGTGAACAATTGGCACAGGTCCAGCGGGACCATTTTCTATGCTTCCAATAATGCATTTTTGGCATTATGTTTCCTTTAGAAATCCTTGGTATGTAATGATGCTTATCAATGGTGATGATTCTTATGTTGCTGGAGTGTTTAAATGATGCATCATGCTATGTTGTGGTCATGTTTTGCCTATGATGAAATCACATATGATACTTATATATTTCTTGAGCCACATAGTTGTTTTGATGCTACTGATCAGATTTATGAATGCTTCTTTTGATGATGCATATAGTACAGATGTTATGTCTATTAGATGGTGATATTCATAAGTTCAAGGAGAAAAACAAAGCTTGAGTACACAACTTCATTATTTGATGATGATAAGTGTCACTCATTACTTTTATGCTTCTGTCATCATGCCTTCAAAGATGCATAAATTTCATATGGTGCAATTATAGATGAGGATTCCTATAGTTCTTGGCTCTCACATGATATATTTTTTTAGGGTTGTTTCTTTTGATGGTATCAAGGAAGTTTGACAAATGATTTTGAACTCATGGATGAGAAGATAGATACATATTTCTATCTCTATGATGGACACATTACACATAAGGATCACATGAATGATTACTTAAGTTGCATATTGGTAAATGATGTTGGTATAAAATATCTTCTTGTATGAAGAAAATTGGCCAAGAGAATGGTGTTATTGCAGGTTTCATGAAGACATGGCTATTTGGAGACATGGCTTACTTATTCATAGAATGATGATGATAAGAAATGATGAATACTTATTCCTATATTACTTTATGATGACGTATGTTGATTATCATGGTTGATGCTTATCATATGTGGGATGTTAGAAAACTCCCTAGTGATGATACATGTTTTATACTTTGAGAGAACATGTAGTTCTTACTACGATGATTTGATGATGATGTTCTAGTAATGGATGATCACTAAGGTGCTTTCACACGTATGTTATATGATGTGAATGGTTTTGTGAAGATATAGGCATTACTGCTTAGAGATATGGCATATGCTTAGTTGATTCATGAAAGGCTATTTTTTTTATGAACATAGATTAAGCTTTTTCTACTAAGGAAAAAGAGAAAGTGATCTTGATAAGATCAAGAGGATGAGTTGATAGTAGATATATATGAAAATCTATATGCGACATACTTAGTCATAGATTGATGATATTAATGCTACATTATCTTATATTGCAAATTGATGATGGACATATACAGGTTGTTGTTCTTGATGCTGCTAACATATGCTTATGGTGCAAATCATATATGGTGTATGATAGTTGCTGATAACTATCATGGTCTTGTTTAAGTCTTTGGTATTTGTTATATTTGCGATGTATATCATTTGATTTAAAGGTCATATGGAGACCTATGATGTAATAATTGTCATATTCAGTTATGTATGGAATTTTTAGGTCATGTCAAATATGTAATACCACTTGGTTGGGTGGTTGAGTCAAAATGTAATCCGACTTGGTTGGGTGGTTGAGTCAAATATGTATCCCCACTTAGTTGGGTGATTGATGTATGTATGAGTCCTTGGTGGTAGGAAATTCATACTCAATTGAGTTATAGAGTAATGTTCTTCATTTGAAAATCTTTTTGAAGATGTAGCATGTGCTTAGGGGGAGCATGGACAGTATAGTGCAAATCAGATCCAAAGGGGGAGATTTGGTCTGCCCATAGCCCATGATGTCAAAGGGGGAGAGTATCTTGGTTTTTAAATAACGATTATTTAAAAATATATAATACGTTTCTACAGGTTGAGGTGATCAACACCAACATGGTTGACAACAAGTCCAAAGGGGGAGATTGTTGGCATTATGATGCATGTGTTGTCCTTGATGGAAACTCACTTGTAACAGAATAAGTATATGGTAACTAGATGAATCCATAGGTCAGTTCAAAGGTGACAGAGTGATGGAACAAAATAACATAATGATTAGACAAAGGTTTATAGATCAGAATCAGAAGTTCTATATTTGAAGATCTATACGTTGGTTCGTCAAGGCCAAGTCGCATATACACGTAGGTTTGGTGAAGAAAAGTTGAGTATAATTTTTGCGCCATGGTATTCTAAATACCAGGGCTCTTTACCATGGTATTGGACCATAGTAATGAGCATGACAATAGATACTGATCTCGTCAAAGAAAACCATCAACATAACTAAGGGTTTTCCCCATGGTATTGGCTAAGACTCTAACTATATAAGGAGGTGAAGATCAAAGTGTTAAGTTTGCATGCGAAATGGTTTTTGATGAATACATCAATTTGAAGTATATTTTCATTGTAAGGGCCATCGTTGACACATAGATCTGAAACAATTACGCATCGATGAATACAATTATGGATCAGGATCATGGGACCTAAAATGACTTTTCATTGAATGATTTTCTCATGGATTGACTAGATCTAAGTATTGACGGATGTTTTTATCTCTGAATATTATGATCTGGGTCTTTCTGAAGTTTTAAAGAGCTATGCAATTTTAGGTCAAAATTTGCAAATCTGTATGTAGGTTGGTCTTGGTGAATTTGCATATACACGCAGGTTCGTTTCTTCCAAGTCACATACATAAAGTAAGGGTTTTTGTTCATTTTTTTAGATATGTACGCAGGTTTGTCTTGGTGAAGTCACATATACACGCGAGTTCATTTCTTTAGAGTCATGTATATAAAGGAAGGGTTTTTTTTCATATATGACAAATCAACCTGATCAATGTTGCTATATCTCTGTTGTCTCTCAATGATGTCCTCATGTTGATCTGGGTTGAGTGAAAATATCTAAAGTAGAACTGATTGAATGATGAATTTGAATTTGATTACATGTTGATTGGTTGAAAAGATTATTGATGCTTCTAACTGTATGAGGGTTCTGTAAGCTAAAAAAATATATCAGAATAACTCTGGTCAACTCTATGTCTTATTCAGAATTACAAGTTTTTAGTATCTTGAGATTTGTATGAAATTTTCTCTACATAAAAGCACGTGTACACGCTGATTGCCTTAAGCAAAGCAATATATACATTTTGACAGATGGTTAATCAATATTTACAGTAACAGAATATTATTTTTCTGTGATGTGCAATATGATGTTTGATATTTTGGTTACAATGATATGATTGTTCTAGTTTATTAGTTAAGCTTTTATTAAGTTTCAATTGATTAGTTTTTAGTGATTGGTTGATTCAATTGTGTCAGAGATTGATGATTGCGTTATAGTGATGAGTTACAGTTTGATTATTGATATTGAGTTTAAGTGTTGGTAGTGGGTCTAGTCTGAAAACTTGATGAAACATGGCCTAAAAGTTATGATGTGTTGTAGCAGGTAGATCCAGTATGAACATTAATGAAACATGGTCCCCAAGTTGAGAGATTTGGAGCTTCCTTCCAATGGTAGTTAGTAAATCAGATCACGGGGTCGGAGCTCTCTTCCAGTAGGAGTTGGAGAATAAGTGAATATTGTAGCCTTCTAAAGGTGGATACCTATGTACTGACATCAATCTACGCCAGTAAAAGATTGTAAAAATATTTTTCTTTATATTAAAAATAAGTCAGAGATGACAGAAGCATGTGGTTTTTTCCCACATTAGGTTTCCACCTTAAATCCTGGTGTTCATGTGTGTTTCCTATGTGTGATGGTTTATTTTTTTCTTTTTGCACATGGTTACTGTCTATCTAATGTTTAGTAAAGTATTGATGCACTGGATGAAGATAAACAAATGATGAATTAACATAAACACAAGTTTAGTAGATGTACGCTAGTTCTCTTAAGAAATATCGGGTGCACACGTGGGTTCCCTTCAGTAAAGTTGCGTACATAAATTAGAATACGAAATGAAAAGGTTATTGATTTGAAAATAATGACTCACACCCCCCTCTCAGAATTTTTCCCAACAATTTTAAGTTGAAACAACTCTCGGTATTGTGGGCTCTATGTTATGCTTTCTATAGAAAGGCACCCAAATTCTGGAAAATCTTGCATCTTTTGCAAGAGGTTCAAATGTGGGAAGAGAGCCACCACCCTCAGATAAGTAGCAGGAGAGATTCTATATAGGATAGTTGGATACAATAATAGAAAAATAGTATTGGTGGTAACAAATGGAGGCTCCTTTTATGGGTTAACGATAGAGACAAACTCATCAATCCCAAGAAGATCAAACCCCCGCACCCCCCCTGGGTTTTGAGGGCTTGGACACACAAATCTCTACTTGAGAACATTCAAATTTGTCATTCTATTTACATGACAGAGCTTGGGGAGTTGATCTAGAACCCACGATAACGCAAACAAGATCTCACATACCACTCACAATCTCCATACCCAGATTGCATCATTATTGGGATGGTGAACCCACCATATGAGGAAGAAAAAAAGTGCTACAAGATGGATCAGCATCAACAATCTACAAAAAAAAGAAGCAAAATCTTGGAGTTGTAGAATATTGGAAAAACAATGTTGGAATATTATTATTATTTTATTTTTATCATCTGATGAAATGTAGCTTGAACTATGGAACATATTTTTTCATAATCAAAAGTCAAGTTTAATTGATGCTCTCAGAATCTACAAAGTGTTACAATATTCTACGTCCTTGTTCCCTTCATTAAAATCCAATTCATATTAGACATGGACCAGGTTGTTATCCATAGCAAATCTTGTAAAACTAGCCTTTCACTCTATGCTTATATTACAACTATCTTCATCATCATGCATGATAAATACATAATTTCAATTTCTTTTCTAGGATTTATGGAAGCATAGAATGAAATCATAAGCAATAGTATAATTTCTTGTTGTCTCCTATCAATCATTGCTAAAATGTTATCTTAGTGAATGGCAACGATTAATATTTTTTGGTTGTGTAGAAGGCATAATCCTATTGTGAGAAAGGCTACTATTTATGCTACATTTTATTATGTGCTTCAAAATATAAAGTAAAATTATGTATTCGGCAACAACAAGAGCACTATTATCAGAATTCATGTAAAAGTATGACGCATCGATGAGGACATATGTTATGTTGTGATAATATATTGCAATATAATTAGTGTCAAGTCTATTTAGCTATCAGTTTGGGGTACATTAGTTTGATTTGTCATTTAAATTTATATTTCCAAGGGTCTAAACTAGGTGTAATATATTTGAGGTTGTAAAAATATTTAAAATGTTGTGTACCTTTTTATTTTTTTGAACAGGAGACATAGTTGTCTCTTTGATTTATGGGATTGTCATTATCATGATCTCCTAGTAAATAAAAAAGATTAGATAATATTGGATATTTTTCTTAATAATTTTGGAAAAGGATCGACGTTTGGTTGTATGATATAACAACGGGGATAAGATATCACAATTTTTGGCTCCCCACATTGAGTGCATAATAGGTAGATGGCTATCATACATGCTGACATATTTAATTTTACATTGTGTTTAAACTCTAATAATTTCATTTTAACTATTGCTAAGGACATGGAATGTGACAATATGAAAACACACCCGCATTACATGTGCATGCCCACAAAAGTAAATAGAACCCATCCCGCATGGACTACACTTGCATACCCACAAAAGCAAATGAAATTTATAGGTGAACTATGTCATTGGATATCTGGTTGGCCAACTCCACCTATGCAATCTAGGGTGAAGGAACCTTTAGCTAAAGAAGGGACCTTTCTACTTAGAAATAATATTTTTACACAACTGTATTTGTTGGGCTATCAAACTTTTACACAAAACTAAGTGTTTATTGGGGTTGTCAAACCTTCGTACAAGAAGGTGTAGAAGAATGTTGCTGAAGGGTTGGGGTAATAGTAAGAATGTTACAATGTTTTACCTCACTACCATCAATAAGAAAAGTCCATTTTATTTTTACACGTGGTTATAGTGTTTTACCCTCATTGCCATTAGTAAGAAAAATTCATTCTCCTTTTAAATCTGGTGTGGGTTTGCTCTGTAGATAACACACTTTAGGTCAAGCACTCGACACACTATAGGAGTAAGAATATATATAAGGTTCAGATTCAACAAGGTCTCATAGACCCCAAATAATAACCAAGTCGAAGGGCATAGAGTGGAAAAAAAGGAAGGGAAGAGAGAGGGCACAAAAAAAATGGGTGAAAGCTAAATCCCTAAAAAAATTGTATATTGTTTGGCATTTCTTTTTTTTTATATCAATCCATAATCATCACTTTATTCCATAGTCTTAGGGATTACATATTTTTGCATTCATTTTTTTCGCTAGTGGTATGGTTTACATATTTTTTTAGTAGCATGAACACATAATTATTATTCACAATTTTTTTGCACAACAGTAAGTGGTTGAAGTTGTTAACAGACAGTGAGGTTGAAAACATAGTTCTAGTAGGGTGAGGTATCTACCTTGATGCAATAGGGTGGGGTAGAAGAAATATGCGACCTTTTCTCTTTCTATTGCCTGCTACTGTCCAAGAATCTAATAAGAAGAAGTCTCTACCTACTATGTCATGAACAAAAGAGGGTGATAGAGAAAGACTAGAATGGTTAAATCTAAATTTTGTATTAAAAAAATTTGTTTTGTTTTATGAATAGCGAAAAAATATGTTTTACACATACCTGTCTGCAATTTTTAGTAGAGTTTCATAACTTTCTTGGGTATTACCTTGTAACTTTCCTAATAATACCCTCTAACATTCCTGGATATTACCCAGTTGTAGGTTATGCCTTAAAGCATTATTCATTATTAAGTAGGTGCTCGCCTACTGACTCAAAGCACATTTAGAAAATTTCTAACAGTAAACCAACCACATATTTTGCTCTGGTCTTCAGGGTTTTCCATCATCCTCTCCAATAGGAAGATAAATATGAAACATGGTCAATTAGTGAAGAAGAAGAGCACTATGTGGAAACAAGAAAACGTGTGTTAACTTGTGGAATCCAAATAATTAAAATTGACAAGTGAGTGACAACATGCCATCACAATGCAACATCAATTTTTTTTTCAAAGCGAACCGTATTATAAGATATATGATAATTGACATTTAATATAAAAATTAATGCTAGAAGTAATTTTAGAAGTAGTTCAATCATAAGAAATGCTAGTCGAAAACATTGGTTTAAAAATACAAATTTTGTTAAGAAGAAATGCAACTGGGCAATAAGACTTCAAATTCCATCTGCCAATAATATTTCAAATAAATAGTATTTAAATTTTAATTTACTTAATATTTATTGGAACTTTGGTTTAAAAAGTAGTGATGCCTAGATTACCAAGTGGTCAAGGATGGGTCAACTATCATAGCGATCTATATAGTTGTTGTACTTCCAAAGGCATGGACTAATAATATGTAACAAATTTTAATTAGAAAGTTTACAACTTTCACAAGGGGACTAAGATGCAGAGTTTATAAGGCATGATATTCATTCACATTTACTCACATATTTTTTAGAATCAGTGACTTTAAACATCAAAAGCAATAAGGAATGGATTGTGGTGCTGAGTAGCATGAATATAAAAGGGAGCAAAACCACTAATGTCACGCCCTTACACTAGTGGTACTCTTTCAACCGCACTATAGCGAGGTGCGGCACTACCAACCGTTTTCTTTTCACCAATACTTACGATTGTAGGCTACGTCTGACATTCCATACTTAGTTTATTTTTCATTACCAAGTATTATCTTTGTCCTTTATACAGTGAAAGCCCATAGCATTCACATAAACAACATTATACAATAGAAATGCACAACAATATAAAGGGAGGGACAACTCCCCGTAATATGAGTCTGCCCGAATTAATATATATAATCTTCTTTTATAAGTACAAGTTAAATCTTGGGAAACCCCAAATTTATACTAGGCCAAATTTCCAACTTCGGCAAACTCAGTTGCCCAGCTCGTCGATGCCTCTGCACAGTCGCCGCACAACTCACTAACCCTTCGTTCACCTCATCGCACATCTTCACCCGACTCACTCTTCGTTTGGTCAACAAAAGTCTAAATCGTGTTATCCTACCCGACCTCTGTTTGGTGGACCACACTTAGCCCTACCTACCCGACTCTTCGTTCACGACCTTTAGTTCCAACCTTTGTTTCGGCATGCACGACGTGCCCTCACCCTACTGCCCATCGACACGTTCACCCGCGCCTTTGCATGACTCACCCGAGTCGCCTTCGCATGACTCACCCGAGTCCGCCCGAACACCTTCACCTGAACAACTTCACCCGACTCACCACACGACTTCACTTTGGTCGCCACACAGCTTTGCCCAGTTTGCCTGAACAACCTCACCCAGGTCACCACACGAATTCACCCATCTCGCCCGAACGACTTCACCCAGCTCACCCGAATGACATCAGCCGGGTCACCGAACGACCTCACCTGGCTCGCCTGAACGACTTCACCCAGGTCACCCGACGACCTCACCCAGTTTGACTGAATGACCTTGCTCGAGTTTCCTACCCAAAAACCTCGCCTGAGTTCTTCCTGAACGACCTCACCTGAGTTCTCCTCGATGACCTCACTTGAGTTTTTTGCACGAGTTTCCCGCACGCGTTTTTCACCGGAGTTTCTCACCTGACTTTCCTGCACGAGTTTTTCACCTGAGTTCTGCCCGTCGTGCAGGCTCATCCACGAACTGAAAAACTCCTCAACTGAACTCGTGTTGGCTGAATGATGATGGATCATCTCCACAAACGCTTCAGTAATATATACGGGTGGGTGGTGGGTCATGTCACCCCGCTGACCCACGCCCAACGCCCAAGCCAACTCGTTCAACATGTTGCCTTCGCCCGAGTGGAGGGTCGGCCTACCCAACTCATGGGACCGCCCTCTCAACTTGCCCAACATTGTATAAACTCACCCTTGGCTTGTTCACTTCACATTTCGCACGAGCTCCTCACCCATCCTCCGCACGATGAAGGTGACTCGGACCGCAGGTCCTTACATCCTCCCCCACCTGAATTCATTGTCATCCTCGATAATATCTCATCCTAGCAACCATCTGTCACCAAGATACCAAGGCATACACCCCATCAGTATGTCATATATTGGAAATCATCTCAATCCATGATCATCAACCAACCTGTCACAATCTCCACATGCTGCTCTCCATCATGGAAGGTTGGCCCCTCCATCTCAAGCTACATGTCCACTGCAACATATCGTGCTGACCTCATCATGTATCATCCTCATGTGAACTACTGCCATGATACTCCAACATAATGATAACACATGTCTGCATACTGCACATCCCCATGTTTGAACTAGTCGGGTGATCAGTCCAACAATCATGCTCAAACCATGAGAATGTACGTCACATGCCATCATCGGTCGTTTCTCAAAAATCCCATCACATCATCAACTCGATCAAGAATCCATCTCCATACAAGTACAAGCCATGCTTAGGTCCATGAAGTAGTCTCCATCCCATCTGCAACATGTTGTCCATGATGTTTTCTATCCAACATCATCATCCATATGCAAAACATCCATCTCCTCAAAGTAAAGAGATCATCTCATCAACCTCCAACTCTTGATGTGCCACATCTAGGTCCATGAAGCAACCTCCATCATATCTATATGTGCCATCCCTCAAGTCTGCCATGGAAACAAGTATACACCTGTCTCATCTCCATGTGCTTCCCATGATCATAGATCAATCAGCTCCCATGTGTCAAAAGTGGTTAAGTCTCATCTCAACCCATGCCCAAGTGTTGCCAGCAAGGCATCATCATCGTTGTAACTCCATCACTCCAGAGTGTCTCCATGTCCACCATATATGAAGTCCCCAAAAGTCACAACCTCATGTCATCATGAGCTCCATGAATCATCTCCAACCAACATCTTAGTAAGCATACAAGTCCCGGCCCAAAGGTCTCTGCAAGATGCCTCAACTCTTCATGTAGTAGGAATGCTCCATAGTCTGCTCACAACTCCATCTAAGTCCATGGCCTTATTGTACTCAAGTGCACAATCTCTCCATCGGCTCATAAGTAAAACATCTCCATGCCACACGAGCAAATCTACCTGCACAACATCCCTACCTTGGCACTCCTCATTGGATGCCCATAAGCGACACCTCTACAAGTGCTCCTGCATAATGTCCCTGCATAAGATTGCCATGCTCCATGCCTCCAACCTCATGTCCATGACTAAGTTATCCATGTAGTCCAATTGAGTAGACCCATCACAACAATCGGTCATCCTCATCCTAAGTCTGCAATCTTCGATCTAGTGAACTTGGTCACCCGACCATATCATCAACATCACGAGTCCCTTCCATCATAGCTCCCCCACTAAAGGTTCCACCAAGACTTCCTTCTTTGTCTCAGCCATGAGAAGTCCACCCAAGTATCATCATACCCAAGCGTGTGCCCTCCAATCTGTCCATGAGTCATGCCCGACACTTAGCCAATTCTCCATGTGGCTAAAGCATGACCCAATCCTCCGCAATGATCATCATGTTCCTCCCTTGTCACGGGCCCTTGTACCTTCTACCATAAGGTCACAAACTACCCCAACAAGCTTGCAATAGTCAACAATCATTGTTTCTCCATACAAGGTCTCATCATAGAAATCCATGGTAAGATGCTCCCTTGCATCAGAAAATTGATTTTTCTCTTCCCTGCATACGGTTCATCTACCAAATGATCAAGTGAAACACAAGTATCAATAGTACTTACATCATCATCCTGAGGCTCCTCCATGTGAGTATCCTCATCCATCCCTATCTGCAAACCACACGATCCTGGTCCAACTTGATCAATCTCAAGTTCGTCCTCCATCGTTGTAATATCTACAACATCCTCAATCATCATGGCTTCCTCTTCCTTGTTAGCACAATCTGCAACTTCATCCTGCTCCATTGTCCAACCAAGTTGAAGAAGTTTGTCTTCAACATTCTTTTCCAAGACTTCAAGTTCCTTTCAAATTTTGGGGTTCTCTTCTTTCAACCGCTTCAACCTGTATAAGGTAAGCAAGAGCTTCCCTTCGCATTCTTCCAAACTTGCCATCCCTTGTCATTCAGCTTGGCCCAAGCAAAAAGCTTCACCTCTGCTAAACCTGTTTCACCCTTCACCTGAATCACCCTGATATTCCACTTGTCACCTGCAAAACTTGAACTCCCTGCCAAGTCTTCGGTCTTCATAGAATCAACTCCTTGATTCAGTTCACCAAGTTTCCTACAAAACTTGGACCAGCTCTGATATCACCTCTCATGCCCCTACACTGGCGATACTCTTCCAACCGCACTATAGCGAGGTGCGGCACTACCAACCATTTTCCTTTCACCAATACTTATGATTGTAGACTACACTTAACATTCCATACTTAGTTTATTTTTCATTACCAAGTATTATATTTGTCCTTTATACAATGAAAGCCCATAACATTCACATAAACAATGTTACACAATAGAAATGCACAACAGTATAAAGGGAGGGGCAACTCCCTGCAATATGAGTCTGCTCGAATCAATATATATAATCTTCTTTTATAAGTACAAGTTAAATCTTGGGAAACCCCAAATTTACACTTAGCCAAATTTCCCACTTCGGCAAACTCAATTTTCTAGCTCGTTGGCGCCTTTGCATAGTCGCCGAATGACTCACCAACCCTTCGTTCACCTTGTCGCATGTCTTCACCCGACTCGCTCTTTGTTTGGTCATCAAACGTCCAAATCGTACTATCCTACCCAACCTCCGTTTGGTGGACCACATGCAGTCCTGCTTGCCCAACTCTTCGTTCACGACTTCTGGTTCCAACCTTCATTTTGGTGTGCACGGCGCACCATCACCCGGCTGCTTGTCCACACGTTCACCCACGCCTTCGCATGACTCACCCGAGTCACCTTCGCACAACTCACCCGAGTCGCCTTCGCACGAGTCCACCTGAATGCCTTCACTCGAACTCATTCACCCGAACAACTTCACCTGAGTTGCCACACGACTTCACTCGGGTCGCCACACGACTTTGCCCGGTTCGCTCGAACAACCTCACCCGGGTCGCCACACGACTTCACCCGGCTCGCCCGAACGACCTCACCCAGGTCACGACACGACTTCACCCGGCTTGCTGAAACGACTTCACCTAGTTTGCCCAATGACCTCACCTGGCTCGTCCGAACGAATTTACCCAGGTCGCCGACGACCTCACCCGGTTTGCCTGAATGACCTCGCCCAAGTTTCCTGCCTGACGACCTCACCTGAGTTCTACCTAAACGACCTCGCCCGAGTTCTGCTCGACGACCTCGCCCGAGTTTTCTGCACGAGTTTCCTGAATGAGTTTTTCGCCCGAGTTTCTCACCCAAGTTTCTCACATGACTTTCCTGCACAAGTTTTTCACCTAAGTTCTACCCGTCGTGCGGGCTCATCCACGCACCACAGAAATCCTCAATCGAACTCGTCTTGGCCAAATGATGATGGATCATCTCCACAAATGCTCCACTAATATATACGGGCAGGTGGCAGGTTATGTCACCCGGTCGACCCACGCCCAACACCTAAGAAAACTCGTTCAACATGTTGCCTTCGCCCGAGTGGAGGGTCAGCCTGCCCAACGTGTGGGACCGCCCTCTCAACTCGCCCAACATCATATAAAATCGCCCTTGACTCGTTCACTTCACATTTTGCATGAGCTCCTCGCCTATCCTTCGCACGGTGAAGGTGACCCAGACTGCAGGTCCTTACCACTAAGGAGGAAACTGATACATGATGTAATAGGTCCCCCATACACAAAAAAAAAATGGTATATTCAATGCTCTAAGCATCGTAAGGGACAAGGAATGGTTTTCGGTGCTAAGTGGTGGGAATATAAAAGAGAGAAAGACTATCAAGAAGGAAATTAATAAATGATGTACTTGGTTTCCATACACAAAAACATGATAGATTCAATGTTCCTATTCATTAGTAGTAAGTTTGGGAATTTAATACATCTTTCTTATGGAATGGTATTTGATGACATTTTCTACATATGAAAATAACAAATTACTTATATAATGAAAAAATAAAGGAAGGGTTTAGGTATGCTTAAAATAACCATATACTAGGAGGATAAGTGTATGCAAGCTAGAGGGCATTGTAATATGGCAAGAATACCACCATTTGGTATCATATTTTTAGAAATATGTCCCTTCATAATTATTTTATTAAAAATAGGAGGAATATAGATATATATGTGTTGAATTCCCAATATTGAACTTGTCTATGGTGTTATTCCTATGTGTATTTTGAGATAGAGAAAACCAATATATTGATTGTTTTTATGATGTAAACATTCTATGTATTATGACTAATTATGTATCTTCTAGAATCAGGTGTAAAATACCTCCATTCATCATTTTTCATTGGATTAGCCTTGAGAATTTGATGAAAGGAAGAGGAGAGACTAGTAGAAAATATAAACATGGATGGCACTTCATTTATTTTGACTAACAATTTTAATTTCCTTGATATAATCAATTACTAATAAGATGATTAGTAATATTTCATGACCATTTTTCATCAAATTAACTACTAATATAAATGTTGGGAAATATAAATTGTAAGAATATTTTATGAACTTGTTCGTTAAGAAAATTTCATGAAATATGAAATGTGTGCATATGAACTCAAAAACCTTTGAAGAAATTGAAGAAATATATGTTTGTCTCTTATTAGTCCCTACTTTTTTACAACTATAGCAATCAATTTATCCTTTGACCATTATTAATTTAACTTTTACCTTTATTATATCCATGTTAAATTCTAAAATGAGATATATATGATTTTTTTAACATGATAATTTTTTATTTTTTTGAAATGTGATTGTTCCATAAATTGAACCTCTTATTGTGGCATATGGACTATACAAAGTTTTATCAATGATTATTTACAGATTATTATTGAATGGTCTCTAAGATGCTTGGTGAATCTTAGTAGTCTCTGAGATTCCTGGAAAATTTTAGTGAATGGATATAGTACGGAATGTTATAACTACCTCCCACTTTCAGAATTTATAGTGGCATGGTTGATGTACAATTAAATGCCTTCTACAAATGTGAAGTAACCAAATTCCCTCAAACTAATACATTCTAACTTTGATGTGCATGCTGTTTTACGTATTATATGCTCATCACTAGATAAAAATGGAAGGATGCATTCTCTAGAACATACTTCTTTGTTTATTAGTGAATGTTCATTACTGGATAGAAAATGGAGACCGACTAAATGTCATGAGACTAGTTTTTGTGTTCTTGGAACATCCTTGGAGATCATTTGCAAGAAAAAAGAATAGTATAAGGAAATACTTACAATTGGAAATTCTACAGTAAGTAATAATGTTGTGCAAATTTGAGTCAATATAGATAAATCACAACTTAAACATTGAAATAAGAAAATTAGATAGAAACTCTTGCCAGTCTCTGAATAAGAGTTCTTGTGGCTCTCCTTCTTGTATGTTTGTGGCGATATAAAGGAAAACATATCATATCATAAGCATGACAAGAAGTGACATGGTCAAAAATTTCTTCCACTGCATGGTTGCACGAGGCATCTCATCGCATATGGCATGGCATCCTGCATGGCCCAACACTTGTTAAATTACCACTAAAGCAGAATATATAATAACAAATTCTTGTTGGGCTCAACTCTTATGGATGAAGAAGATCTTGCAAGACGTACAAGTGTTTGATGATCAGGCTATTCATATTATTTGTGAAAATACATGTGCCATCAACATTTCAAAGAATCTTGTTTTTCACTCAAATACCAAGAATATTCCAATCAAGTATCATTCCCTAAGAGAGTAAGTTGCACATCATATTTTCAAGATGGAGTATGTTCCTACAAAATAGTAGGTGGCTGATATATTCACCAACCCTCTCCCAAGATATCAGTTTAAGAATTTAAGGAAAATATTGGGATTTGTTCCTCTTGCCTCTCTCCACTAATTCTTCCTTGAAGAGGAAGAAAGGAAACCATCAATATTCAACATTTCTAGATGCAGTTGCGAGGTCCACAGGATCAATATGACACAGGGATATTATTGACATGAGGGAGAAAGCTTGCAGGGGGAGCTCATTAATGTATTTTCCATTGATGTCAAAGGGGGAGAAGTGTTGGTGATCAAACAAAGCAGAAAGACTTCATACAAAAGGGGAGAATTTTGTTGATCAAACAAAAGATGGAAATGAACTTCAAACAAAGAGGGATATGTATTGGTTATGAAATAATAGAAGTGCATGACAACAATACTACAGTAGAATTAGAGTGCATTTCAGGGGTGTAACATCCATAGGAGGAGAAAATAATGAATCATCTAAAGGAGAAATACGAAGCTCACTTTGTTTCTTTATGGTGTTGATTTTGTTTGATCAAGTTGTTTCAATCAATGCCAAAGGGGGATAATGTTACAAATATTTTTCACTGATTGTGAAGGTGATTAAGAGGAAGGCAACAAAAAATATGGCCTCCTAGATCACAAGTCAGATATAGATATCGGAAATAGATTTCTAGTGGTATGTGGAAAATTAAGAATGGTGTCTTGGATCACAAGTTAGAGTTAGTCAAAGTTGAGGACCCCAAAGTAAAACACTATAGAGCTAAAGTGGTTAGAGGACCTTTGGTGCATGAATAAGTTTGGATTTTTAGCCAAATAAGGTGGAATAAGTTGGAAAAACTACTAAAGTAGGACCAGGCAGATATGGATCTGATAACAATAAATTAGAAATGATTTTATTGGCACAAGTTTAAATCGAGAGGTCCCACTTAATAGTTAAGCCTACGGGACTAACCCCAGAAGGTTTCAAAGGGCATGTGAGTAATGAAGCAAGTGGTTATGTTGGCCAGGGATGACATAATCCTGATGGGAGTACCCCAGAATAATTTAAATGCACACAGAATGGTAGGTCTGCGGTGGAGCACAGTTGGGCAATATGGCAACAGTGTAACATTGAAAATGGTTGAGACCCTTATAAATTTTAACAAAGGAAATTGATGCAAAACTAAGCCACAGGATGCCTTCTCTCTCCTCTCTGATAGAATGTGTGGAAACATCTAATTAAATAGTGATGACATCATCATGACGTATAGGGGGACACATGCCATACATATTTAGTCGTTTCGGGTACCCTAGTGGGCCAAATATGAGTGACATGTGTCATACTCTAGGGGCACCATGTGGTGGAGATGGCATAAGCATGGAGTCATCTCGTAGGCTTGATCCTAGAAGGTTTTGAGTGGGGCATAAAAAAATGCTGCGGGATAACTGGTCATTGGGAGTATGTGGCACTTGTCAGAGATAACTTAGGTTGGAGAGAATTTTAATGGTTTGTAGGTGTAGTAGGCAGACCCATCAGAACAACTCATATCGATATCCTGAACTTGAAATATTTGAAAAGAGTACCAAGGAGGAACATCAGGATAACAACGTGTAGGGATGAGTCAGTGTGCATCTGATTGGTTCTTGCATAAAGGTAGGTAGACCCACTTGATAGCTCATACTGATCTAAAGATCCCAAAGCTACTTATGAAATAATGTCAAGGAAAAGAAGTCGAGGGCCAAGATTTTAGCGCTAAGACTAGTTGTAAGTGGAGCTTGTGACTGAGGTCATGAAGAGTTATAAAAAAAAAAAAGCCCTCAAGGCCTAAGGTAAAAGGCAGTCAGCGAAAGCTATTGTTGTGGTGTTATATATATATATATATATATATAAAGAGAGAGAGAGAGGGAGAGAGAAAGAGAGAGAGATTAAAGCACATTGGCCTATGTATTAGAGCCTAAAGCATAGAATGTATTGATAAATTTGTCAAAAAGGAACATCTTTAACAATAATCTATTTAAAAGCCTTCTGTCTTTGGCATGGATTAGTCGATAACTTGGAATTTGACAGTTATGCAAAATATAAAAATGAGAACTAAATTTTAAAAACACAAGCATGACCTAGTTGGAAGAATTTAGTGCCATGGATGAGAGTTAGAGGCAGATTTGGCATCTGGATAAAACTAGTAATACGCTAGATTTAGAAATGCTCAGTTAAGTCGTGTAAAAAAATTTCAATAGCAAAATTGAGCAGTTAAAGGTCAAATTTTCAAGTAGAAATATGTAAGGAGTGTTTGAATACTTGGAGAGTATATTCTTATGGCTTCATAAATGAACATGACAAAGGAAATAAAATAAGAGATTCATGCAAAGATCAAAGAGAAAGTTAACTAAAGCCTTATTCCAAATATCAGTCCAAAATTCCTTATAACTAGAATTCGAGCAACCAAGGTGAGTGTGCAAGGGTGAGTGCAAAAAACAAATTGTGTGACCAAGTGTGTTGGTGATGTTGTTGGTGTTTCTAGTGCTCAATGATTGTTGAAGGTGTTGGTAATGGTGGTTTTGGGGAGTGTTTGAGAGACAAATTGATTTATTTTGTAAAATGAATGGCTTCTTGATTTTTGTATGAAAGATGAGTCACTAATGTCATGTAAGTTGTAGTTTGAAAATCAAGGGTTGTAGCTCCTTCCAATAGTTATTATTAAATGTCTATGGATTAAATCTCATTTCAGTAGTAGGTGATAAAAGCTACGGGTTGTAGCTCCTTTTAGTGGTAGTTGATAAATTAGGGAGTATTTTCTTCCTACTAGTCGTAGCCAGAGAACTTTGTAACATCAAGTAGTAGCTTTCTCTTGTGAATAAATTGAAAGAAAGATTTGAAGAATTTATGTGTTATCATTGTGATACTTGTGTTATTTCTTTCCATGTTCATATGAATTAATTGTTGGAAATTTATCAGTGTCCTAATATCATTGCAAGTGAAAGAAAGCTTTTAAATTCCTCTAATACTGATTCAACCCCCCTCTCTTAGTATTTTCCTGGTTTCTAACAGAAACGACCCAGACCAGGGCTCTTTAAATATGCCTAGTTGTTTGGCATGGTTGTCCTCGGCAATTTTTAAGGCTCTGGTAGCCTTTGGATTCCTCATCTTACGAAGACAAACACCATGGGAAATCTAATCCTAACCTATATTACCTAATAAAACTAAAACTACTTTTAGATGTTCCTAAAACTATTAGTTAAATAATAAAATAGAATTTGCAAATTAATAACTAATAAAAATATAATAGATCTAAGATATTAAGTATACAAGACAAATATCAATTAAAAGAGTATTATATAGAAAATAAATAAATGTTAACAAAATAATATATTAGAATCTTTGCAAATGATAATAAATAATGTTACAATAAAGTAAAGACCAGTACAAAAACGAATATAATTATCTACAAAGATCTTAAAAATATAATTCCTAATTTTATTTTATATAAAATTATAAATTAAATTAAATCAAGAAAAACAATCATTAATGCAAAAGAAAAAAGACATACAATTGCTAAAATGCAAGTATCTTATCTTTTGAGTGGATGCAGGTCAAGCTATATATATATTATTATGATTAACATCAAGAATCCATAAATAAAAGTCTACCTAACACAATCTAACTTGTATTACTCAGCCGAGAAACAAAGGAAAACAATAGGAATCTCATAGAGGAAAAAATCATCCAATTACTCGTTTATGAATAAAAAAAATAAGAAAATAATCAAAGTTAATGCAATTCACATAATGAAATTTACAGTATCTAAGTTCTAAATTAATTCCAATTAAAATCAAAGGAACTTAGACTGGATATACATTTAGGAAAACTATCTATATCGGGACACACGTCACTAGAGAGTGACATTGGTCATATAAGAGGTTATTCAAATTGAATCAACTCAAGACATAAAAGAAATGGAAAATTTGCTAAATTTTCATGGAATACAATCACACAAAAAGTGACTACTAACTGTTGTATTATGAGAATTCAAATTACATAGAAGATAGAAGATGATAAATACTAGTGACTTATGGAACAATTGAAGGCACATTAATTAATTAAATGAATAAAATCAAGTCTTAAAACTCATAGTGTAATCCAAAAATATTCCACAGCCACATACACTTTAACAAAACATCCCTATGTAATCCTATAGTTACCTTCCCCTTCTTAGAAAATAGTAGGTTTATAAATGAGTGTTGTTACTAACCATGTCTAAAAATAAACTTAAAATCAAAACTGTTCTTTTTACAAAATAATAAACATTTGTTTGTTAGACCTATTGGCCATATCCTAACGGATAAATGAAAACAAACAAGATAACTAATAGGAATTCTTTTCGAGTGTCCACAACATCAAGAGGTAGTCTAAAGTGATTTTCTCCACAAAAGGTGAGAGCAATGTTTCAACTAACAGAAAGACTTATTACAAATTAAGAAAATAGGATTTCTACTCACCATAATTGAGAAATAGGGGTTTTTCAGAATCTTTTATTTTGTAACATCATTTTAATATTATTAATAAATGCAATAATAGTAACATACATTGATATCTCCAAAGGCTGGAACATAGATAACAATAAAAAACTTTATTTAGAATCACCCTTATTATAAGGTTTGGTGAGATTATTACTTTGACGCATGATGACCTTACAATAATGTGCATATCAAAATTCTATGATTTTCCTTCCAGATTGGAAGATTCTTGTTTCTTTAGTTTTCCATTAGCTAGATTAGATGACTTGAGCTTGTTAGTTTCCTAGACAAGCTGACTCATTTGTCGTTACAATAGAGGAACAATTAATGAATACTATTGGTGCCAATACATATTCAACATAATTTTAGAAGCAATGCTTCTAAAATCAGTTGTATCGATTTCATTATTAGAAAAACTTAAGTTATCTCGAGTTTCAAGCTTGGTCTTTTTGGGCATAGGCTCTGTATCTTCTTCAAGATTGACAAATATTTGTTTAGTTGGGAAATTTGTTCACTTATTTTGCCTTTGTCTAGATATTTTTTTGTCAATTTGTTTAGCTTTGATTTTAGACTCGATATTTTCTTCATATTGACCCTTTTTTTCTTGGCATGCAGGTTCTATGTGAAGGTTACAATCTAGATTCTTTAAACTTTTGACCTATTTTTTTAGATTTTTATCTCAATTTTGTATGGTGGAATAGAGTGTCTTTTACCATGTTCCTAGTAATACGAACTAGTGGAGCTTTAGGGCTTCTATCTCTGTCATTTCCAGAAAAATAAAACTGTGGTTCAAGAGTAGAGTGTTCTAAGATATTCACTTCATTAGCACAAGCATTAGGTGAATCCAAACCTTGAGAGAGAGGGTTAAGTTAATTCTCTTGTGCGACATTTGTTGACCCAACTGTAAGGTTTCCTGAAAACCATTTCATAGGAAAACAATGGTAAAATTACCATTGTTTTCCAACTTTAGATAATTGGTATCTAACCAAGATACATATAAGACCATGGTGGAAGAGTGACCTATATATGCTTGTATGGTCATAGTGGTCGGCTTTTTCCATTTTGTCTAAACCCTTATTTAAGAAATAAGGTAAATTAAGATCATGGCCAATAGAAACCATCAACAGTCAGATATGATACAAAAACAATAGTTCATATTGACCCTCACAAGTTATGTAATAACGTATTAAATATAACAAATATCTCCATTCTAATTTGAGATATTAAACATGCATACCTTTTACACATCAACCCTTGTTTGTGTTCCCTAGAAGCTTCTACCATGGGATACCTTGAATGGGACAGCTCTTGGACTATTGTTCGCCCTTTGTGGAGAGGGAAGTAGCTTCAGCCACAAAACCTACATCAACCACCAGTTCTAAGTCTCCAACATTAGCTCACTTCCCATTAAAAGTGGAAGTGAAATATTTGACAACACCATCATTAAACCCTTGGAACTGTTGTATAAACTCCCACCAGCAAACTTGTTGGAAGAGGGACTGGTGTTCTTCATAAATATTGACAAGGTCACTCCATTCCAGTTCATTTTTTACTATAGGAATGGGTGTTTACAGAAACAAAACATGGGTGAAGGTTTAGCTTGATAGACTGAAACCAAGCATACAGAAAGTCAAAATCATGGAAATTTGTAGAGAGAATGGGAAATTTATAAAGAGAAATGAAACCAGTGAAAATGTTAAAATGAAAACCCTACAGGGCAACTTGAAAGACCACAATGCACAGTTTCAAGAAGTTATGATAGCTCTGTCATGAAAGTAGTAAGGTTTTATTCCTCCAAATGTGTAATGAACTAGGTTTAATTAGACTACACTTATCATCTAAGGCATATAATTGTTCTTTGACAATAAAAGAGATTAAACTAGGGTAAGGGTGATCTATTAAGTGAGAAAGGTGAAGGTGATAATTTATAGGAGAATGAATTCCCTCAAAAAATTTCAGGAATGAAGAGCCTAAGGAAGTATAAGATGTAAATCCATACTTTAGAGGAAGATAAAGTTTCAATAGAAAATAAAGAGAAAAACATTTAAAATTTGAAAGTCATTGAAGTATTATGTATGTGGTGAAGCCTATAAAGTTTGAGACTATCTAGAAAATACCAAAGATAACATAATTCCATAGAGGAACCCAATATCCAAAAACAAGGGAAATATAAATGCTAAGTGGAGAAGAAAGAGTGCCTTTCAAACTATTAGCACCTGGATGTACCTTAAGCTGAAGGAAGGCAGGTCTAGGGTAACATCAAACCACGCTTAACTTGGTAGCTAGCCCTACCAGGGTGGGAGAGGGCTCTCTCCTTGTCAATCTCAAAGAAAATATGGTAAACAAGGCTTGACATGACTGATATGAAGAATAATTTTAGGCTAGGTATATGCTGAGAGGATTTTGATTGATTTTAATGGTTCGTTGCTGGATTAGATGAGGAAGGCAGCTTTGGGTCCAGGAAATCAACTCAGATTTGCAGAGGTTTCTATGGGGCGAGGTAGGCAAGTGTTTTAGCAATTTGAAATGAGAGTGATGGTGAGTCTAAAGACTAGTGAGTAGTTGGAGAGGGCATGTAAGGTTCAGGAGTCCTCTTCAAACAATAGAAAACATCTAAAGACTAAATAAACCCCAGGGCAGAGCACTGAACATCAATGAATTTCACGCTTTAATCTTGATTCATTTAGTTATGTAGAAAAAGAAAGATGATGGCACATATAAACATAAGATAAACTAAATAACAGAGGAGA
This sequence comes from Pinus tabuliformis, assembly GCA_031772625.1. Taxonomy (NCBI): domain Eukaryota; kingdom Viridiplantae; phylum Streptophyta; class Pinopsida; order Pinales; family Pinaceae; genus Pinus; species Pinus tabuliformis. The sequence goes on from CM062804.1 coordinate 1,354,986,470, forward strand.
AAACAATGCTAATTCACATTACCACAAGAATCCCACAAAATGCTACAAAACCCTGGTTCATTTCCTTTCCAAACTACAGAAGTGATTTACAATAGTGCTCAATGCATCCACAAGAGTCCAACCTTGACAAATTACTAAGAAAGTACAAGATATAGGCATCAAACCACCTATTCTAGCCATCAGGGGTCGAATCGCTGAGTCAAGAAGCTGTTTCAACAAGATCTAAACTAGGAACTGAAAAATAGGCAGTGGAACAACTTGCCTCTAAAACTATGGAAATTGATTCATTCAGCTCAAAACCACCTAAAATTGATGTATCTACCTCCTTAAGTCATTTTTCATCATTTTTACATCATAGTACATAAATTTACATCATATTACGTCATGAATTTGACCATGAGAGAAGAAAAAGTCAAATTGGTAGAAAACTAGGCGAAATTCTGAATTTTTGAGTAAAATTGACAAAAAAATTTCTGATGTGCAGCGCCCTGAGTCTCATGTGCAACGGCACTTCAAGGCTGAGTTTGAAGCCCTTCCCTTTAAGAAAATTAGGTCCAAGATGACTTGTTGGAGAGCTCTATTTGTCTACCTTCTAAGACAACTTGAATTTTTGGATTTGGAGTCCATTTACCCCTTCAAAAATCACTCCTCCCAAGACTGCTTCCTGTGGGTCCAAAAAGTGGTAGAGAGGGTATTTTTAGGTGCTTTTTTCCCTTTAGGTGACCAAGATCTCCTCCAAATTTCATGAAACTTTCTGGGTTTCAGTATTTTTCCATGAGGAATCTAAAAATGAAAGCCATTTTGCAAAATTCCTAGCCAGCTCAATGTGCATCACCTGTGGCGCTGCGCATCAGATGAAAATTCCTGTGTTTTGCAATTAAAATTTGTGAAATGACAAAAATTTCTCAAAATTGCTTCAAATTTGGTAAGAGGAAAGCCTACTAATTTCTTTTCTAAGCTAAGGAATCTTTAGCCAAAATTTTAAGTCTATCCCTTCTTTTTGGCTTTTAAGGCTCTCTTTAACTTAGCTTTTAGGCTTCTTATCCTTGTCTTGCAAATTTTATTCCGGGCCAAATAGTGATAAGCCATGTGGCACAACATGTTCTCCTCCTTGTTAGCCTTATCAAGTAGCTTATCAAGGTGGACATTTACTCTTTCCAATCGTGATTCTCGGTCAACCTCTATTTCTTGTTCTAGTGATGTCATCTTGATTTTCCTTCTTTTCGCCACTTGCCAGTTTTCCCTAATGGTTTGCAGCTCCATGATTGTTTGTTTGTCCTTCAATTTCTTGTTTTCTTGCTCAAGGAAGTTAATGACCCACTTAGCCCTCTCAAGGTCAAGTGATAAGGCTTGGATCTCAGCTTCTTTCTCTTTGATGACCATATCCTTGAGTCTTGAGCTTTGGGAGCCGAAATCAGTGTCATCTTCCTCAACCAAAAAAAAATCGCTATCTTGCCCTTCAGAAGGCCCTTCATCATGCAATGGTTTCTTTCCTTTGTCCTGTACCTGTTTTGCTAGAGAAGAAGGCATAGCCCATTTCACCCCAGGTGAAGATAGCATTTGCCTATGATCCGGTGAAGGAAACAAGACCCCTTCCACCCCTGGTGGAGATAATACCCGTTTTGCAACTGCAAAAAGTCTTCTTGTACCTTTTTCATAAGTTATAAACACAGGATTCTTCATTTTTGCTTTCATGGTATTTTTGTTGCTTGGAAGGTCCACCTTCCTCTTGAGGATCTGCAAAAATTTGAGGCCCCTTGAAGATTTCATGGGCAATGAAGGTGTCCCATGGAACTCCCAACTGAGTAAGCTGATACACAACAATAATCTTGATGACAGCAAAGTGATAAATACTGTTAAGATGTTGTGGGTACGGTTTTCTTTTTGCAATCACAGTCATCCTCTCTATGTTTTTGCAAATGAAATATGGAATACTCATCATTCTAACCCTGGTGAAATGCATAAGTAATATGATATCATAGGCATAGAGTCTGGAGAACCTTCCCTCACATGTGAAGTATTTGATGATGAGTTTCATAAGTGGCACATACTAGTCCTTCAAGAACTTGAAAGGAAACACCCTGCTCAATTTACCATGATATTTTTCCTTAATATATGGTTCATAATGCTTCTTGCTGATATTTTGTCTTTTGTTCCACCTTTCCCCTACATCTGGCATTCTAGTTGCTTCTGCAATAATGGCTGGTGAAAAAGTGAAATCGATGCCAGCAAAATGCACCATGTTATTCTCCATGTTTATGAAAAATTACCTTGCCAATTCATGATGATACTTAACTCTCTCAACCATCTCACAAAACTAAAAACAATATTGGTATCTGAAACAAGTGGTAGAAAGGGGGAAAGCAAGGAGTTCAGCAATACTAATAGGTTCCTCTCTGATAATTTTCCCACCTTTGTGAGGTCTCTTAGGCTGTACATTTATGTCTCTTGAATGGTCACTTATTGTTTCTTCTTCATAGATTGACTCACTATTTCTTGCCATGGTGCTTAGTGCTTGTTTTAGGGATGGGATGTGATGATGATATGATAGAAAATGGTAATGAGGGAGGACCAGGGAGATGAGTATGAAGAGATTTTACTAATAGGAAATGGAGTTTGGGAATGAAGGACTAAGTTTTGGGAAACTAGGGTTTAGTGAGGGATTTAGGGTTTGGTGAAGGGAATTAGTTGTTTTAGGGGAGTGGGATATGGTAAATGGGATAAATGGAGTGATTTAGGAAAATGGAAGAGGGAAAAGGGTTTAATGATGCTTTTTTTGGATTATGGACTGAAAATTACACAATGGAATGTCAAATAATGAAGACAAGCTAGGGTTTAACTTTCAACATGTAAAACTCATGAAGAACACAAGTATGAGATCAATTTCAGCTCTAGGGCAATGATAGCTTACTTGTAGAATATAAATGTAGTTTTTTTGAGGGTTATTGAACAATTTGGAACGATTTAGAAAGTTTTGGACTGGTGCGCAGCGCACTAGCCCAATGCGCAGTGCCCTGTTGATGCGTAATGCCCATGTAAATTAACACTAGCAGAAAGTCATTGATGCACTGCGCCAGTCTAATGCATAGTGCACTGCCTCTAATGCGCAGTGCTAGGCAAGTTTGCTTGGAAAATAAGGTTTTTAACCTCCTTAGCTCAATTTGCCTTCAAATCGCGATTTTTTACTCTCCAAGGGTATTTTGCACAATAAAATGATAAATGGAACTCCTTTCACTTTATATATGGATGGCTTTAATTTTTATTTATTCCAAACCCACTTTTCTAATGTCAAAGTCACTTTTGGACATAAGCTCTATTTTTTCATTTGAACTCACTTTTCTTGATCATTTGGTAAACTGATGCATTGATGCTTTTACTTTTGTCTGCAGTGGTTGGAGTTGGCAAGGCAAATCAAGGTCAGTAGCTAGAACTTATTACGTATAGAAAATATATCAAATTACATAAAAAGAACTTTGTTTTCACCTCAAAACAAAGTTTTGAGGTAAAAATCACTTATTGAGCATATCATTAGTGAAATTTTGATCTCATGAACTTATTATACCTCCTCATGCACATGCTGACCCTTTATTTGGATTTTTTTGATGACCATGGTGGAAAACTCTAGACCTAATGATACCTAAAACCCTAAAAATGGCTTTTGCAAATGAAATGACATAAAATGACAGTAAATGAGCTAAACATGTGAAAACAGGCCAACATGTAAATGCCATGAGGTAATTGACAATGAACCACTACCATCAGTTGATCCATGACCTAATGGGATGAAGCTGATGCGATGGGACATTTAATATGCATGAAAAAAGAGAAATTTGATCATTGATGGAGGGATGAAGATATCGACACTAACACAAACAATATGCAAGCACAAGGACAAAGTATGGGAGGTGATGATTGTTGAGAAATTAATAGGGTGAAAATTAGAGTGATTTATCTTTTACTTGATAATTTCTTGTGAAGTTATGTTGTCTTATTATTACTTTTATTATGTTCTTTTCATAAAAAGTTTACCAAAACCATAAACCAAAAAGACAATGAACATAAGATATATGTTTCAAGCCAGGGAAAAACTTCTCCAAGGGGAAATCCCAATCAAATATTCTCTTCTTATAGAGTCATATCAAAGTCGTAAATCCAAGACCCAAAATCCAAGACCAAACCTACCACAAGACCCAATTCATCCCTCCTTCCAATCTCTTCCAACAATTCAAAGTCAACTCAAGTAAAAAATAATCAAAGCCTTCAAAATATGTTCAAACTTTGATATTTAGCTCCTGTAACAAAATTTCAGTTGTTGTAATTATCTCTGCAATTTTTGGCTCCTGCAATTCATGAAATTTTCGCACGTGTGGCAGAATATAGGGAATATTCTTCACACATGTGGTGGAATTCTTCGTTATGTCACCTTCACTCTCTCTCTCTCTCTGAATTTCTAGTTGGTGTTTCGCTCTCTTCTTGGCATTGAAATTGAACTTGCTTGTTTGTATATAAATTAGGGAAAATTTTCCTCTATTTATACACATCCGAGAGTTTGAATGGATCCCTTCCATGGATTACTTGTCCAAGCAGGGCTGGCTTGGTCTTATGGGGAAAAATGACATTTATTACTGAAATAAAATTCATTTTTCCACTTTCTTTCAAAAGTATAATTAGGACTTGACTCAAGTACAATAATTTGACTTATAACAAATATTATTTTTTACTCAAATAACCCTAGAAGGATGAAGAACATATTTGACCTAAATAACCCTTTGACTTGAGCATGAAACCCATGCTTCAAAAATAAAATTTATTTTTCTTCTTTTTCTTTTACATGAAATATACAATTATAATTATGAAGATCAATCCTAGTTACATTTTCCAACGCTCCCACTTAACTATGGTAGTATTAATATTTACACAATTAGTACAATCGTACTCTCAAATTGAAATATTATCATAAGAAGACTATGATTGATAAGTCATAATCAAGCATCAACATCATGATAAAAATTGTCAAATTGCAATATAACAAGGCCTTGACTAACAAAATATATTTCTCCAGAAGGTTGGAGTACAATTTTAGGAGGCATACATATTGACACCAGCACCACAGCCTCTACAAGGCACATGCCCCATCTGGATTTTCACTAGGTATGTCCTTTCCAAGGCTATTCTTATCTTGGATTCCCAAACCTCAAATAATATTGGTCCTTTTTTACTACTCTTACCTTGGATACCTAGTCAAATCCTCAAAGAGTATCAATCCATAGGGACTACTACCTATCCTGTATTCCAAATCCTCAAGGTGTACTAGTCCCAAATTCTTATCCAATCTTGCATTCTCCCTACTAGTTCCTTCACTAGACTTACCATTTTTAGTCCTGGCCTAGTGCATGATACATGGAGAATACACTGTGCCACATCACTACCTCATCAATCAAGGTGGTAGTCCTTACTCCCTCTCAACCAAGGAGACACCATCACAATCCTTATCTTGCCTTAGTAATCAACTACTTATTCTTCCATGGAGATATATTTATAGCTGCAGGGCTCTTATCTTGCATCATCATATTAATCTTGAGCTTCGACCCTCCTAGATGTTATGGAGACAAACACTTTCACAATCTATTCTCGTGATAGGGTTCTCTCCATCAACATTTTGTATCACTTGTCATCAATCATTATTAAGAGTATCTTCGTCATCAAAATATATTGTCAAACTAATCCATATATAACTAATCATAACTCCCTCTATCTATCTAGGAAAGTGAACTTCCTCATAAAATCCAACATCACAATCAAGCTATCTTGTGATTTTCTACCTTTTCTCTATTTATGTTGTACACATTTCTAACATATATTTTTTTAAGCCAAAACCAATAGTGTCCACTCAATCCATTTGCTCATGAATTGAGTGAAAACCAAATAATTGTATATTCAATGGTTACCTTTCCAGTCTATATTTCTGCACTATGTCCTTCTAGGTACCCAAGTCATATTTTTAAAAAGTCATAAATATCAAAGTTACCAAATTATGATATCCTTTTGTCAATATGCCAAATCCTGCTACTTTCTCCCTCTAAGATCAACATCTCTTCACTCAGTCTATCTTCATATTGTACTAGGAGTTATTTTTTAAGCTCTTTAGCTTTCGATCAACAATCAATGTTTTCCTTAACCAACCAGAAAGCTTCAATATCATATCCACAAGAGTCTTTATAGCTCCATTTTAAGTTGTCATTACTATCTTTCTTTCTTCAAAATACTATATCGAATATTGATCAACATCACCATGTGTCTTGCCCATCTATCAAGCTTATATATATCAAGTAACCATATGGAAGAGTCCTCACTTTTCCAATATAACCAAGGCATATCATGCTCAATCTTCCAAGTATCTTTTTGAATCCAGGTCTTCCTACAATACTTCATGAATATACTTTCTAATGGAGAGCCTCTTTTCTAGAGATATGCATACAAGTTCCTTTTAAATAGCCATCTAGTTGACTCCCTTTTTGAATGAACTGCTTCTTTCACTTTCCTTGAGGATAATTTTTATGATGATACTCCTTTCGCAAGAGGTGAATGCTTCAATTATACCTTCAAGCTGCAACTCAAATATCTTATACCTTTAAAACTTCTAAACTACTTTTGATATTACTTCCATGATCTTATAGTGGAATACACTCTTACCATGTCACACTTATTCTTCTATATACCGAAGAACCTTTTCATAATGATGGTTATGTTTTTGTAGGGGATTCTTGTGATCCTTACTTGCTAGAATGTTTCATGAACTGTGAAATGCTAGATGGTGAAAATTCTTTAATCCTTACACTACTAGATGACCTCTTCCAATGAGATGCAACTGACTATGTAGACTCTAATCCTTCCAATGCTATATTCTTATTTTCATGATTCCATAATTTACAAAATGAAAGGCTCTTTAACAAATGTAATTGCATGTGCTACTATAACTATCATCTTCTAACAAAAGAGAAAACAAATTGTAAGTAAACCTGGTAGTGGCAGAGTTCTTCAATAATAGAGATCCTTAGGATCTTCATTCTTTGGATTCTTTTCAGGTTCTTAATTGTCTTTAGCTATGTGATCTCCACTCCTTTCCTTTATTTTATTGTTCTTCCTGTTCTGAGGATATTTGAGACAAATGCTTTTAAGGTGTCCATATTCATTGCATTTAAAGCATTGTACTTTGGACATATCTTGTCTTCCATATGGCTGATTTTATTTTTGTTCTTTCAACGACTTTCAAACCTTCAAATTTTCCATTCTTCTTCTTCAATTTTGAAGAAAAATCTTGAGACTTTTCATTTGCTTTAGTGTCTTCTTTGGCTTTCGATATTGTCTCTTCTATAATACACAAAGACCACAACTCATCAAAGTTTGGAGTTTATTTTCTTGAATAGATGATTGTCACAAAACTACTCCATTCTAAAGGTAAAGCATTAAGTATACAACTAGTTAATTCAAAATCAAAAACCATTTCTCCAATCCCCTATAGTTGATCCTTCAACTTTGATACTTTTATAAGATATGAGGCCAGGTATTCATCCTCAGATAACTTTGTTTTGTAAAGTCTATTTCTCAAATATATGTTATGACCTATCTTACTAATAGAATATAATTTTACCAACTTGCCACAAATTTCCTTAGATGTTCCCAAATATGCAACAAAGGGGATTACATGATCCTTGATGGATTCAATGAGAATCGTTTGAGCCCTAAATTCTCCTTTATTGTACTTGGACAATTCTTAAGTCTTATCCTTCTCTAGTTTCTATGAGCACCAAATTTATTTTCTTCTTCCATGCTTGAAAGTTTGTTGATCCAATGAGCTTATTTCCTTCCTTACAAAATGAAGTCATTTGATTTGAAGATTAAGACATAGAGAATAATCTAGTACTTGTAAAAAATTGACCTACTTGTTGATGATGTCTCTTGATGCTACCAAATATTTCGATGATCCCAGGAGTTCTTCAAAGATGTCCTTGAATGATGACACTTAGGATGGTTGGCACAAGAGTATCTTCAAGCTAATTCAAAAATGAATAATGATGTGTTCAAGGCTATAGATGATGTTCCCACTATTTTTAATGTTTGTTGAGTAATGACTTCTATAGAGAAGCCTTCCAAAACAAGTAATGATCAAAGAGCTTCCAAGAGGGAGACGATGATATTCTTCAAAGATATGATGAATAACCAAGATCCTTCAATGAGATAAATAGTTATAGTAGTCTTCTTTTGATTCTTCTCCCTTCTGCCCTCTTTTGTGTCCTTAGAAAATGATGTTCCTCCAAAGTAGCTCTTATGAATGTCTTCGACTTACGCCAACAAGAGTGATATTCAAGCTACCTTATCTTCATCTTAGCTCTGATACCATGTTGAGAAATCAATAGGAAAATAATTAGGGTGATTTCTCTTTTACTTGATAATTTCTTGTGAAGTTATGTTTCCTTATTATTACTTTTATTATGTTCTCTTCATCAAAAAACTACCAAAACCATAAAATAAAAAGACAATGAACACGAGATATAGGCCTCAAGCTAGGGAAAAGCCCCTCCAAGGGGAAAACCCAGTCAAATATTCTCTTCTTATAGAATTAGATCAAACTGAGAAACCCATGATCCAAAATCCAAGACCAAAACCTCCGACAAGGTCCAAGTCAATCCTCCTTCCAAGCTCTTCCAAAAAGTCAAAGTCAACTCAAGTAAACTATAGTCAAAGCCTTCCAAATCTAATCAAACTTTTTATTTTCGTCTCTTGCAACATAATTTTGGCCCCTACAATTCCCAAAAATTTTGCATGTGTGGTAAATTCTAGGCAAATTCTTTATACATGTGGCATAATTCTTCTTTGATATTTTCTCTCTCTCTTGACTTTTTCACTGTTATTTCTCTCTCTTATTGGCACAAAAATTGAACTTGCTTGTTTGTCTCTAAATGAGATCAAATTCTCCTATATTTATACACATCGAGGAGGTCGAATGGGCCCCTTCCATGGTTGACTTGTCCAGGCAGGGTTGACTTGGTATTGTGGGGACAAAATTGACATTTTTGACTGAAATAAAATTCCTTTTTCCACTTTCTTTCAAAATTCCAATTACAACTTGACTCAAGCACACTAGTTTGAATTATAGCAAATGTTTTTTTTTTACTCAAAGAACCTTAGAAGAATGTGCTTGACCTAAATAAACATTTGACTTGAGAATGAAACTCATGCTTCAAAAATAAAATTTATTTTTCTTCTTTTGATTTTACATGAAATATACAATGACATAAGTACAATGATAATTATGAATACCGAACCTATTTACATTTTTCAATAATGATAAATGGAGTATCTACTAACAATATTGTAAGTAGATATATGGTATGAAAATTATAGCTTTATTGCATTCCAAAATCAATTCATTACAGGAAATTTCAGCCTAAAAGTGTCTATTAAGCTTTCATGTAATTTCTATGTCATAATATGTAAACAAATCAAAATCCTTTAAATTTAAAAAGAGGTACATGTAAATATTTTGGAAGAAAAGTAAGAAAAACTACTTTTTTAAATTGTATTTTGGCTTATCTCCTTATAGATTTAGTCACACTAATTGGTTGAAAAATTAAATTCCAAATTTTATTTTTGCATAGACCACTACAAACAAAATTTAGAGCTTCTTAAAAACCTTTAAATTCCACACTAATCAAAGATAAAACAAAAAACTAATCAAACTCTTGAATACCATAGTCATAACATTTATGTTCTAGATATTTGGCATCAACTACGATATTTTTGTATTATGATTAATTTTCATGTGTTCCCGTTTCATATTATAATTATGTTTTCAACATTGCAACCATATGAGCCAATTTAGACTCTAATGGGATTGGATTTAGAGATGTTCAAGACTTGTGGGTTGACTATATTCCAAATCTTCTTTTCTGGATAAGACATTTATTATTATTAAAAATATTTATATTTTAATCCTTACATTAATCTTTTCAAATAATGATGAAAATTTATTAAAGCACTCTTTTTGTTTTTTTATTTTTTTTTTATATTTCTCTTCTTTAAATATAACATCTCAAATGTAACTATTCATGTGGCCATTCGAAATCCATATCTGGTATCCATAGACTCTAATAATCTCCCCATATCCAATTCACACTTTTTGGTTTTTGTTATCCATTCTTTTTATTATCTTCCTCACATAAATGCATATAAGTTTCAAAACTAATGACACTTAAGTAAGAAGCATATGGTTCACTTTCACTTAGGCTTCCTCTAATGTTTTCCCATTCGAGGCTAGAGTAGCTGACAAATTTACCAATAAAGAAGTTGTTGTAGTTGCTTTAGTCTAAAAACCCTTTCTCAATTTTGAAACAAACATCATGCATCTTTATTTCTCCATTATATTCTTATTCATCATTTATACTACTCCATTAGCTATTCGAAGATATATCTAGTTTTATTCCCTGCAATCATATACATTTTATAGAACATAAAAATATTTTGAGCAATATTTCTTATTATTATCATTTTCACATTTTACTAGTTTTTGTTTCAACCATAAAAATTAAATTCTTAAGAAAAAATTGTAAAAAATCTACATAGAAACTCTTAGGATAGAGTGAGATCCAACAGAAACCAAGTAAGCCATATAGAAACCCTTAGGATAGAGTGCGATCCAATAGAAACTAAGTAGAATGATGTTAAAACTCTCATAAAGTCATAATTTCTTTGCATTTGCTTCGGGTCACCAATGTAGGCAAAGTGCCAAGTGAAGATTGTGCAACTTCATGCAGATGAGGTGTGGCTAATAATAATGAAAGGGCATGACCATGTTAAGTGACAATTGTGTCTAACTTCATGGTGATCAACTGCATATCATGTGGGTGAGCATGGAAAAGTTCTACACTAGTTTCGACATTTTCTAGAAAAATGGACTACTTCAAAACTTTAAAGTGAGTCTCTTCACTCTCCCTTATGGCTGAATCAAGACTTAAGGGACAAATAAATAATGAAGATGGTCTCCAGGAAATTGATACAGAAGCGACAGTGAAGAAAGGATTCAAAACTATTGGGAATCAACTAATGCTCCTATGATTTGAGGCTGGTACACACAGGTATTGGTTTTCCACACCAACCTTTCTAGTGTTAAATGTTTTTTTCATTTTGCATCTGCCTATTCTTTTTAATTTATATTACCATAAGATATTGTTCATTTTGTGGCCAAATCTTATTTGTGTTGTTTAAACTAGTTTTTGAGTACATATATGGATTCAACACCCTCAAAATGCACTAGGGCATTTTGATTGTGAAGAATTCACTTGTCAAACTTGTAATTTCAATGAGTCTTTTCCTAATTATAGAAAAATTAAATCGGAAAATAAACGAGAAACTTTTCAAAAAATAACACTTAGAGACTATTGATATAATTATATTTAATTCAATAATAATAAAAAACTATAATTAATTTTATAATAATAAAAAAATATAATTAATTATATAATAATAATACCTACCTATTATGTCAATTATATTAATAATATATAGATAGATATAATTATTAATATAGTATTAATAATTAATATAATATAATATAAGTATTTTTATAATATAAAATTATTTAATTAAATTATACTAATCACCATTTAAATATTATAAGAAAATTTATAAACATGGTAATTTAGGAAAGTTTTTAATGGAATTTCAATTAATTGAATATCAAATAATTATTTTTTTAATATTTATTTACAAATAAAAATAATAATAAATTAGATAATATAAAAGAAAATAATTATAAAATTAATTTAACGAAATGTTAAAGAAGTAAAATGAATATATATATATATATTGATATAATTTAAATTATAAGAAAATCTATAAACATAGTAATTTAAGAATGTTTTAATGGAATTTCAATTAATGAAATATCAAATAATTACTTTTTAATATTTTTTTAGAGAAAGAAAATAATAAATTATATAATATTAAAGAAAATAATTATAAAATTATTTTAACAAAATGGTAAAGTAGTAGTAATATAAATATATATATGAGATAAGATATTTCGAGATAATTTAAATGATAAGAGCATGTACTTTTTCATAAAAGATTGAATTAAATTAAAAAAACATATATTTTTTTTATATATTTTTATTTATATTTTAAATGCTTATGGATATATAATTTTTACGAATCTAATAACATAATTTCTTACACGTCAAAGTATCCTGAATTTAGTTTTATTTTGGTTTTAATTTTCAATATTTCCTCATTTTCTTTGTATTTTTATATGGTTATTTTTTTAAGATGTACTTATAACACATATTTCAACAATAAATTTAAAATAAGATAATAAATTTAAAATAAGATAATAGATAGTAAATAATTTAAATCATTATTTTGAATGTTTTTTATGTAAAATTATCATAATAAATTATATAAAATTAAATTTGTATAAATTTGTTAGTATTTGATGATGATAATGATGATGATGATATTTAGACCAATTAAATTATAATTTCAAATAGTAGTGAATGTATTTTTATGTTGTGTTATTATAATAGGAAAAATTGACATAATTTTAGAGTAAATATATGAAAAATATTATGATGGTGATGATGAAATTTAAACCAATTGAATTATAATTTGAAATAGTAGTGAATGTATTTTTATGTTGCGACATTATAATAGGAAAAATTGACATAATTTTAGAGTAAATGTATGAAAAATATTTAATTAAGTTTTTGTTGTGTTTTCTATAAACATAATAAGTAATAATATTTGTATTAAAAAATTGCTAGATTTTTACAGTTCACAAGAGAAAATATTATATAATAGTATGTTCAAATTTATTGTTTAAAGTTTTATCTATTCAAGTTCAGGAGAGTGCATTATTAAGTTAGACTTAAGGAGGTATTCAATCAATGGGAATTATAAATTAGAATATGGATGTATTCATTCAATCAATTGGAATTATAAATTAGAATAGATACATAATTCTTTATTAGTATTACTATTAAAAGATAAAGTGATAATATAGAATTTCGGTGAGAAAAATAAATTGTGAAAGAAATTTTTTACCTATAAAGTTATTGAGTGATCTTAATAATCAATTTCTATTATTATTATTAACTTAGATTTTCTCTCTGGAAATAACTCCCTAAGTACCACCTGCACCGTGGAATCTGTTGCTGGACGATTAAACCATCCTCTACCATCGGATGATTCCATAACCCTTTAACTCGCGGATGATGCCATAATCCTCTCACAGTTCTACCGTCACTGTTAGATGAAGCCTAAACCGTCTCACATGTAATTCACGGCCATTCGTATATGCTTGCTAGGAGATATGGCTCAGGCTCTGTTTATTTTATGACCTGGAAACTACCCTAACTGTTTCTTCCATTCTCAAACATCAAATGCAATCAATCATTCTTCATCGTGAACATCTCGCATCTCCTGTCCATTCAATTACTAGTCTCTGCTTCTTAAGCGTCTGGTTCATTTCATTTCATATTTTTTCGTTTGTGCCTGCTTCTGAAGCGTCTGTTTCATTTATTTTTTTTCGTCTGCCTCTGCTTCTGAAGCGTCTGCTTGTAGAAACTATCCTTTCATTTTTTTTCGTCTGCGTCTGCTTCTAAAGCGTCTGCTTGTAGAAACTATCCTCGGTTCCTCGAGTCAATGCTTTAGGTATTGATTAATCTAACCCGCGTTCAACTTGGAAAAGGTTAATTTTGGTTTCAATAACAGTGGATATTTTTCTGTTTTTCACTCACAACTGTGATTTCTCTGTTTTTCCAAAACTATGGTAGAGCAAAAGTTAGGCAGATTTACCGAGCATTTCATGGATATCAATATTTTTTTTGTTTTGCACTCACAACTGTCTTTGTTATTTTTGTCAAAACTATGGTAGGTCGAAAGATAGAGAGATTTAGCGAGCGTTTCATGGCTATCCATGAAGCCAAAAGTTCATGGCAGATCTACTTGTAGTAGTTGGCCTAACCACTAAAGGCTTTGCCAGACAACCTCATTTTCTTGAAGAGCACACGAATAAAAACAAGCCCACTAGCACGAAGAGGATAATGGTGGAGGAGGATCGGCTGAAACTACCATTGAGGACGTCGTAGAGGTCATTGTTGTTATCAGGAGGGATATTGTTGTTATCAGCCAATATAATATGATATTTTTTAAATAATTAAATTTGTGCATCGCAAGACAAGACTTCAACATTTCTACCTAGTTATATATGCTTCGGCGAAAGAGTAATGGTAGAAGGACCTGATGATTTCATCGTGACTCATGACTAGTATTTTCTTGATCAGACCCTTATTTTTTGTTCCGCAGACGCATCCGCAACTATTTTTAAAACGAAAGGATGTGTGGAGGTGACATTATTGCAGATTTTATTCACGCAAACTGATCTGTGCGGATAACTACCTTTGCTGATTTGTTCATCACATAAAAATAAAAATTGTCCATGGTATTGGGAAACCATATTATTGACCCATGGTATTCGGGTAGAATATAGCTTATTTAAATGGGTAAATTAAACCAATTAAGATTCATCTTAACTTTGGATCTGCCAAGATCAAATCTCTTGAGATATAAACAGTGAAAAGTGAAAAGAGATTTGATCCTGCTAAGTGTGATTCAGAGTTAACATGGATCTAGGTTGATAGTAACTAATATTGTTTCTATTGAAAATAAACTTTTAATATATAAAGTGGGCATCACTTTAAAGTTTATAAGAAAGATATTTTATAAATAAGTCTTGGTTATAATGTTTTAACGATCAAAATAAATTATAAATAAGAGTGGAAATATTTAATTTTATTATTACTATTATAGTAAAAACTAAGTTGATGGAGATTCAATTCATGAACAATAAATTAATGTGTAAAGCATTTTACCTATTTAAAGTTATATAATAACATTTATTTTGATAATCTGTCTAATTTTATTATTAATCATTTTAATAATGAAAATTGATTATAGAACATAAATAAAAATGTATATATATATTTTTTTTCAAATATAAGAGGAGTAATTTGTGAAGTGTTTGAACATATACTCTATTACATATTACATATGATTGCATTGTTCACACAAGACCAATGTCCTCACTTACACAGCCATCTCCAATCCGGATGCCTCACTTAGACTAAATTTATATTTTCTCCATATATTTATTATGTATTGAAAAAGGTTCATCATATTTGACTAAGGTTAATATATTTGTTACTATTAGTAACCATTTTAATTATTGACATTAATTAAATATATAAATATTATGTATGTTATTATTACTACTTTTTCTGCATTAGTATAAGTTATTATACTAGCACAATATTGGGACTAATTTAAAGTATAAAAGAAAAAATATTAATGAACCCTTCAAAAGAAAGAATTATATTCATGAATCATCTCCACCTAATCTCATGATGTTTTCTCAACTATATCAAGTATAGATTTTATACCACATTTATATATCATGTCCTCTTTGCAATGTTCTTTCTTTGGCATCCATGCCCAAACCATGGAAAATTTTAGGGGTTAATATTCGTAAGTGGGCTAATTTTCCATGCTTTCTCTAAAAAAAGATTCGCTAATTTCCATTTCTTTCTAAAGATGATTCACCCAAATTTTATAGTATAAAATTATTTTACCTTAAAATTTGCCAAAATTGTATAAAGACTACATATAAAACTATTATAAATTTGCATGTTTTTAAAAACATATCACCAAAAATTTATAATTTTCAATTTGGGGACTAGTAAGATTCTCCAAGGTTTCTAAAATTTGACAAATTTGCATTCTTAAAATTTTCCCTGGCCCAAACTATTATATTAATTGAAATAGATTCAAGTTATATGTCGTTGGGATTTGTTATCCAATATTGTTCTGATATTTTTCCATGTATTTCCTTGAACTAGTTTCCACTAATCAATATTTGCATGAACAATCTCAATTTCATCATCCTAGGAAATATTTGAGGTGGATTTCTCCATCAAAATAATCCCCCCTTCCTCATGATTTCGTAATCTTACTAGTACCATATTAAATGTTAGGTTCATCTTGTTGCACATGGTTCTTACTACACATAATGAGAGAGATTTATTTTGAGGCTTCTCTAGTTTATGGTAACTCTTACTATTTCTTGTATTCAAATAGTTGTATATATTTTTAGTTCGGTTCTATTTGGAATTCATCCTTAGATTAAGGAACTAATAAAATTTTTAATGAACTCTCATGGATGTATATAAGTTTTTCGTTAAGCTAGTTCATGTTCTTTCCTACTCTATAGATCCCGAAAAAGGATTCTCTTTGAAAGCCAGAGTCAAATTAGTTTCCTCATTAGGGATTGGGGTTATCTCTATTGGATAAAAATCATCCCAACATGGACAAAAGCGATATCAATGAATGAAAAATAATTGTGAGAAGTTGCAAAGAGATAAATCATTTTATTAGGAAGAATCTTCTACGAGCCTACTCCAAGGTCAATTAATTGGAGCACCATTGTTTCATGTACCATGACGACATTATGAGTTTGTTGATTCAATAGAATCAAATGATTGGTTTATTAGAAGTTTATAACTTGGTTAGAAAGCTGGCATTGAACCTACAAAAAGACAATATGTCACTAGTCTTAAATAATTAGTTCAAGGATATTATGCCATGCACTCAAACGGGGGATAGGCTTTCTTCTATGACGAGGATAGGATAGGGCGTACACTTTTTTTTTGTATCTAGATGAATTGGAAACTGGGTCAGTATTGTATTCACCTGAAATGGGGTCGATTCAAAATGCTACCACTATAACCTCTATGTCAACTACATTTCCCCCAACACGTGATCCATGAGTAAACTCGAGGGATTTGAAGCTAGAACCTCTTGGAACATAATAATTTATTTCAAGGCCATCGCGAGTTGAGTTTCCCCCGGGGGGATGACAGGGTGTACACTTTTAGTATTAGGATTATAAGTTATAAATTCTTTTGGATTTGATCTATCCTTCTTCAATATTCTCTAGAGATACTTCATCCCCAAACTTCACATCTATATAAGATAAAAAGAGTGATGAAAGTATTAAATAAGAGTTTTTTTTATTATCCCATATTTGAAGGTCTACTAATTACACTTGTTTGAAATCCCATGGTTGGATTGCATTTAACAGAAGATCCATTACATTAACTTGAGTGGGTATATCAAGAAAAGTGGTTCTTGGATTGGCATGGATAAGGAGCATGTGAGGAAGTGAAATTGGAGGAAACTATGAAGAGTTAAATACTTGGTAGGACACCAAGGCCACAAGAGAAATAGGGTTGAGAGTTGCAACAATATGAGACAATGTTGGAGATGACTAATTGGGGAACCAAATGGCCTATGAGTAGTTTCCGTTGGTGTTCTAGTTTAATCCAAGGAAAATTTAGTGGTGACTAACTTGTCTAGAAGTTGTAACTTTGTTGAAATACTATTGTTATTTTGAGTGAGTTTTATCATCCTTGGATTCCCACTATAAAATGGTTTTTTTCTATTATGATTTGGTTATTGTTTTCACTTGTTATATGTATTTTTCCATAACCCATAGATCTAAAATGTAAATTAGGTTTATAAATATTATAAATGTAAAAAATTAAATTAAAGAGACAAGTAAGATGAGATATTTGAAATATACCCTTGTATTATGATAAGAGTTATTGGAAACATAGTTTTGATACATTTTGAGGAACCTCTTCGTATGGGCTATTCACCCAATATTGCATGAGGACTTGCATAGTCTCAGTGAGGGATACATTGGACTTTCATTTTGAGGCCTTTACTACTCTCTCATAAGTTTGAGTTTTCACCTTTTTATTCATTCTTATAGCCTATTACCATTCGCTTTTGTCACAATCACTTGCATTATGGTCATCATATGCATTATAGCTAACATTGTTTTTTTATTTAGAATATGTTTTATTTTAATTTTAAAAGGGACACTTATCAACTAGATAAACATATACCTCATATTGGACTACAAAATGTGCCTTCATGCAATAATATCAGTTTTTTACTTCTAGTAACTTTATCTTTCTTTAAAGTTGATATAAAATTATGTTACTTTACATTGAAATATCCAAATATTTTATTTATGGCTGTGTTGATGGTAATGGATCTGCCAACATTCAGGGGATCTCCCTTACATGAATTCCCAACTAGACCTCAGACCATTTGGAGTAGGAGTCCTAGCAGTGGGGTGTTAATGATATGCCTTCATTACAAATACACATAGAGTGGTGCACGGTGTATTTGGTGAGAACAAGTGTCTGACCCTGCCGAAAGTCAAGTGTGATGCATGGATGTTCCAACACATGAAGCGAAAGAAAAGGTGAGCCCCTTAAAAGCCTGTAATAATACGTAGCTTGAAAGGAACACATGAGCATAATGGCATCACAAGATAATATGTAGAATAATCCACAAGTTAACCATGATGAATTAATACAAAAACACACATTCAACAAGGTTCATACAAATGAAAACGAAATAGTTCATAAGCAAAAGTTGTTTGAAAATATAACTATGTTTCGTCTTCAATAATGTACTTATGTAATTTACTTTTCAAAAGAATAAAAATTATTATTATTATTATTATTATTATTATTATTGTGAGTTATTGAAGCATGGGTTTCATGCTTGGGTCACCATGTTTTAGGTAAAATTCCCCATTGAGGACTTCTAATATTTATTCTGAGTCTATAGAGTTATTGTACATTTAAAGACACCCTTCTTGGGCTTTTGAATCATGTAAAAAGGTTAGGTAATGTGTCAAATTTGAATTATGTAACCTCCACACCATGTTAGCCTAAGAGAAGATAAAGTCGGCCTGAGGACCCTATCCAACCCCACAAGAAGCTTATAAAAGGAAGGCCATCGAATTCATTTAGAGCATAATTCTCTCACACAAGTTTGAATTCAATTTTAGTTGGGAAGAATTGAGAAAGTTTCATGTAGTTAGTAAGAACTGCGAAGTTGTCTTGTAGTTGGGAAGAGGTGCGAAGTTTGCTGCTGGAGAGTCGAACTAAAAGTGAGTTTGGGGAAGTCTAGGTAGAGAAGGAAAAATGAAATTTTGGTGTTTCTCTTTCTCTGATTTGTGTCCTGGATTGGGAGATCAAAGTCTTCCATGTTTCACTGTTGCCAGAAGTTGCCAATTGTTGTAAGTTGTTTCCTAGTCAAATTTGTTGGAAAGAGGTCGAGATTCTCAGAGGCTAGCTTGGTTTGGAGGGAAGGTATGGTATTGTTCAAGGGTGAAGAGTCTTAAATAACACTATTGAAAGGAAGAATTATCTTAACTGGGTTTTCCCCTCAAAGGGGGTTTTGCCCTGGCATGTGCCTACATCTGGTGTCTATTGTTTTATGTGTTGTCACTTTTGGTAATTTATTATTGAACTAGAGAAATAATATGTAAAGCATTGCAATCATAAGAAAAATCACAAGTAATTATCAAGATCAAGAAAATATTTCTTCCTTTCTGATTTTCTATCATGGGATCAGAGCTTTGGTGAAGAAGGAAGAAAAAGGTTGTCCCCAGCACTCAATCAAGTTACCATCTCAGGGAAGGAGTCTATTGCATTCAAGAAAGATGTATAACTCAATCAAGGGTGAGGAAAAACTTGAAGGATCTTCTAACTTCAGGTCCTAGAATAAGAGTTTCAGCCCAGGAGGTAACTCCCCAAATGAATATTGTTTCTTCATTAAGATTGCTCATGGATATATACAAGGAGGGAAAGACTCTTGGGCTTCACCTCCCAATGTCTCTTCATATTCCTATTGTCCATTATTTACTATTTACATTATATACATATATTCACCCAATCCCAATGGTTAGGTGTCAAAATTCCACCCCTTAATCTGAAGGGATGTTGGTGAGTCCAAGCATTGTTCTGAACCTTTCAAAATTTTCTCTTCCAAGTGCTTTGGTGAAGATGTCTACAATCTTCTCATTGGTGGAACAATGACACAGATGGATTATCTTGGCCTCAACATGATGTCGAATTAGATGGTATTTTTTATTGATTTTCTTTGTTCAATGATGCAACTTTGGGTTCTTCATCAACTTTATTACAGAGGTGTTGTCAATCATGAGTGGAGTTGAATGCACTTGTTACACCTGAAAATCTTCTATAATTTTCCTGAGCCACACAATTTACTTTGCTGCCTCAGCTATTACCACATATTCTACCTCTGTTGTGGAATCCACTAAAACCGATTGTTTACATGATCTTTAGGAGACAGCTCCTGATCCAAGACTAATAGCATAACCTAAAGTAGATACCCCAGTTTCTTTGTCACCATCAAAGTCTGAATCAGAGTATCCAATCAAGCTGATGTCACCCACCTATGTATACTTGAGTCCAAAGTCTTGAGTTCCCTTCGAGTAATTTAGAACTCTTTTTGCAGCAAACCAATGTCCCTCACAAGGCTTTTGCATAATCCTGGAGAGGATTTCAACAAAAAAGGAAATGTCTAGTCTAGTATTAGTCAGGTAGTTGAGACTTCCTACAAGTTGTTTATAAGTTTTTGCATCCTCAAATTATTTTCCTTCAATGGATGTGAGCTTGGAGTTCTACTCCATTGGAGTATTCAAAGGATTTCACTCATCCATGCCAAACTTGCTCAACGGATCTCCAAGGTACATCTTTTGAGAGAGGAATATAGACTTCAGATGTTGAGTTACTTTAATACCAAGATAGTAGTGAACATAGCCCAAGTCAGTCATTTCAAAACCTTTCATCAATTCCTTCTTTATGGATACAATGTATCTCTCATTGTTCCATGTCATCAAAATATCATCTACATATACCACAAGATATACAATTTTCTTGCAAACTTTCTTGACAAACAAAGTTGCATCATCAAGATCTAATGTTTGAAGTTGAGTTTCAGAAGATGCGTAGTTAAATTTTCATACCAGGCTCGCAGTGCTTTCTTAAGGCCATACAAGGATTTCACAAGTTTTCATACTTTGTGTCCTTTTCCGTTCACAAAAAATCCTTTTTCCTACGACATAAAAACATTCTATTTCAGATCTCCATTAAGGAAAAATGTTTTTACATCCATTTGATGGACTTTCCAACCGTTCTGAGCTGTCAAGGTAAAGAGTGTTTGGATGGTAGCCCATTTTGTTGTGGGGGAAAAAGTCTCCTCATAATGGACCCCTTCCTTCTGTAAAAAACCTTTTTCCACAAGCCTGGCTTTTGTGCTTGTCAAGTGAGACATCATATTTATACTTGTTCTTGTAGACCCACTTGCGACCAATTGATTTGGTTCTCATTGTAGGATCAACCAGCTTCCAAGCATCATTCTTTATCAAGGCATCATACTCCTTTGGTATTGATTCTTTCCATTCATCATGATAAGTGGCTTCTTTGAAGGAAGTTGGTTCAAAATCTATAGACAAATTCAGCTCACAATCATAAGAAACTTCCATATCAACAGTTGAATCAGAATCATCTACGTCACCTCCATTTTGCCTAGTTGAATTTCTTGTTCCTATATTTCCAACCTTGTTGCGATGAACACCTTCAAGTGTCTTTGTCAACCATTTTGGAGGACCTTTTTGAGATAGCCTTGGCTTCTCAGTTGACTGAATTGGGAATGAATCAAGATTGAGTCTCCCAATTCTATCAATCACAACACTCAAAATATGATCAGTGGCTCGAGATTTATGTGGGGGAGAGGTGATTCAGAGGAAGATTCCATAGATTGATCCAGTATAGGAATCCCGCCTTCAAGATGTGGAATCTGATTATCAAATTATTGAAATGATTTTGCATTTGTGAATTTATATAATCGACCAAGTTGCGGCTCAACAACATTGTCAGCTTTGGGAGATTCAAGAAGTATTACATCTCTAGATACAACTAACTTCTTATTAACTTCATCATAGAGATGGTATGCTTTGGAGGTATTTGGATACCCCAAGAAGATACACTTATGACTCCTTGCACCAAGTTTCTTTCTTTGTTCCTTTGGTATCAATGCATAACAAGTGGAACCAAAGACCCTGAGATGCTTTACTGAAGAAATGTAGCCATACCACATTTCATAAGGAGTCTTGTTTCTAATAGAATTAGATGGACATCTATTCTTTACATGCACAGCACATAGAATTGCATCAACCCAAAACATCAATTCTACATTCCTGAAAAGCATCATGGTACGTACCATATTTAAGATTGTCCTATTCATTCTTTCAGCTACTTTGTTCTATTGGGGATTATAAGGCACAATTGTTTGATGTTTGATCCCATTCTACCGAAGATAGTTTTCAAATTCATTTGAAGTACATATTGTTTTCCATTATCAGTGCCAATATATCCAATATGAGATTGTGCATCATTTTCAATCCATGTTTGAAAGTTCCTAAATGTTTGAAAAGCATCAAATTTGTTCTTCAATAAATAAACCCAACACATTCTAGTGTATTCATCAATAAATGTCATCATATGTTTATTTCCATCTGCAGAAGGAATAGGCATTTGACCACATAAATCTGAATGAATGAGTTCAAGTTTTCTATGTGCTATGGAATGTGAATCATGACAAGACTATTTTCTATGCTTTCCTAGAATACAAGCATCACATTGCTTAAGTTTCCTAGGAATTGTAGGAAAACTAGTAACACCAATTTTCTTCAACAAGTGAAGGTTGTCATAGTTCAAGTGTGCAAATATAGCATGGCATAAAATACTTTATGGAAATGTACCTTCATCATAATGAGAAATGTATAAGAATTTTTTTTGCACGAGCAAAGGTACCTTGCAGCTTCATAAATATTTCTTCCTCTATCCCCATCATGATAAGTGAGTGATGTGATGCTTTTATGAACTCAACCTTCCCATCAAACATATGCATGGATTTTCCTTGCTGGAAGATGTGGACTAAGGACAACAATTTTCTTCTCATCTCTGGGAGATACAAAACATCATGTAGAAGAAGGTCTGGAAGACCACACAATTTGAGTCTGATTCTGCCAAGCCGTGATGGCTTGAGTTTTGATTTGTTTGTAAAGTATACTGCTCCATCAGAACTATTAGTAAATTCTTCAAAAATATTTCTTCTAAAAGTCATGTGGAAAGTTTCCCTTTAATCAGGAAACCAATCATTTTTACAAGAAGCAAGTGAAGCATTGAACAGGGCTTCAATTACTCCAATATTACATTGTACTGACACATCATAGCAAGCGAATTCAGATGCTTTGCCTTTCTCTTTGTCACTGGTTTTACCTTTGCCTTGATTTCTTTCCTACTCAATTATGTCCCAAGGCAACTTACATGTAGATGAATCATGTACATCTCTATTGTAGCATATGAAATGAATATCATACTTTTCTCCTTGAGAGTCTCTGCCCCCCTGCCTCTGAAATTTCTTCTTCCTCTACCTCTTCGGCCACCTCTTCCTCTAGGAAAATCTTGATCATGATTCTTCTCTCTATGTGCAATACACACAACTTCCTCACAATAATGAGGAGTTTTCTTCTTCCCAAAAGCCTTCTCTCTCTCGACAAACTTCTTCACAAGGGAGTCAAAGGTAATCTCCTTGAGGTTTCCACTTCCTTGCGATGACTCAAGATAATTTGAGTAAGTGGGATATAGTGCCTTGACAAAAGATATGAGAGGAATTTCTAGTTGAAAATCTTTGATATCATGCATAATAGATCTTACTTTTGATGCTAAAGCAAGAGGATCATCATTTTTCAATTCAGGACTGAATAATTTAATCATCAATTGGACAACTTCAAGTTTAGAATGTGAGTCATAAAATTCCTTCAACTTCTGTAAGGCTTCGAAAGCATTTGTAAATGGTGAAATGTGGTGACTCACATATTTGTTTGTAGATGCTACAATCAAGGAATAAGCCTTGTCATTCATGTTTTCCTAAATGGCGATCTCCTTATCTAAGTTGGGCTTTGCAGGTTCAGTATCTCTTTCTCCTATACAAACTCCTTTCCACAACTCATTTAAAATGAGAATGTACTTTATATTCCTTTACCATTCAGGATTGTTCTCTTTTCCTGAGAGAAATACTCCAGCAATAGATATCAATGAATGCATTTTAAATGTGTGTACTGTAAACAAATTTACTTGTGGCAATATACTGTAAACAATTGCACTTATGTGGCAAACTCTATTTAATTTTGGAAAGTAGTGAGGGATAATATATCAGAGTTATTAAGTAGGGGAGGGGTTATGTGGTCAAGGGAATATCTGAAATGGTGGAGTCAATGTCTGCAGGTGGATTATTGACTAGTGGATTTACATATTATGACCAAATTTTGTAGGATTTATATGTTATAACATTCAACAATAGGGATATATGAAGGCAGAGTTATATTTCTCAATGTAATATCATTGAACACGAGTTATACCACCAATACATACCAAAACATGGTCAACACAACATTGGGTTCACCATTACTTCCGCTGCACTGTTGGAATATAATCCTAACATATACATTTATTTTTTAGCCTAAGTATCCTTGACTTAGCCACATGGACTAAAAATCATGTTCACACTTGGTTTTTGATAAACTAGCTTGGTGGACCAACTTTCCCTTTTTTTTTGCCTTTAAAGGCTTAATATTATGGAAATGTTGGTCCAACCACTTTCCTAAACCATTTGGACATCTAAGTGCATGTTCACACCTAACCACAACTCATCCACTTGAGTTATCTGATGATTGGCACCCCACATGAAGATTCTCCCTTAAATCAAGGGATTTGGTCCCCCAGACCATTTTAGCATGTTTTAAAGTTTCCTTCCTTGGGAAATGCACCCATCCTCATGATTTCCTCATGGCTGATAGCTGGCATAGGTTATCTTGAGTCATTGTTGCTATTTTAGCCCTACCTTTAGCTTTTCCTAGCTTTTTCTAGTTTTTTCCTAGTTTTCTAGATTCGGGAATTTCTATATAACCACCTCCCTTTGGGATTATTTTATTGGTTGCTCATGTATTACTATTGTTGATAAATTAAATACATCGATTTTATGGAGCAAATTATTTGTCTCCTCTCTTGAATATTAGCAAATTATTTGTGTTTAGTTTAACTAGAATTCTAGATCTATCGGAGTTTCTACAGGAATTCTACATGGTATCAGAGCTAGTTCGAATCTAGTGGATTGTAAATAGTTTTATTTGTATGTATAGATCATCAGGAGGCATAACAAGAATAAATGGATCATCTCTCTCAGCCCACAAAACTCGTTCTAAATTCTTTCAATTACTTTGAATGGAAGACATAGATCACTCTGCTCCTCTGAAGCAAAGGGCTTTATAGGGTAACAATGGGAACGAAGACTAAACCAAATTCTGCAGCAGGGAAGATCAAGTATTTCAATAAATTAGATGAAGCAATTGGGCTGACATGCCTATCAATTTCTAGAGAACTCTTTCATGTCAGCGAAGCCACTACTCTAGATGCAGTTTGGACCACATTGGAAGGACTATTTAGCAAGCAGGATGAAATGAGAGTGCATCAACTGGAGAATGAATTCATATCCCTCAATCCAAATAATTTGAGCAACTTGAAATAATACATCACCGAGTTTAAATCCCTCCTCATTGAAATTTATGCATGTGGAGTCAAGAAAGAGAAATATCAACTCATCCTTTCAATTATCTCGAAATTAGGCCCTGAATATTCCGTATTTGTATTGTCTTTTCAAGCATCTAAATCGACTCAGGAAAAATGGAAAATTCCTCCATTGAATGACTTCATTGCAAAATTGACTCAAGAGAAAGCTAATTTAGTGCAAATTGGTGCCATCAAGCATTCAAATAACCAAGCACTTGCGGCTATTGATGCTCCAAAGAGAAGTGGAAGAGACAAAAAAAAGGAAAGGGTAAATTTAATGAATCGAAGAAGGAGAGACCTGTACAATCTTTAGAGAGCTCTTCTTTTACTAGGGGTAAGAAGAAGAAGGAAAGAACACTTTTGAGCTACTGTTCCAAGGTTTTTCATCCCGAAGAAAATTGCATGAGGAAAACAATCGATGAGATGGCTAAGCAATTGCAGCAGCACAATCTCACTATGCCCGAGAATGCAAAGAAGAAGGATGATAATAGAACAGGAGATGGGAGAGGGAGAGCAAGAGATGGTCATGCTTTAATGGCTGTCACATCCACTTCATCAGCTTGGATCCTTGATTCAGGTACACTGAACCATATGGCTGCATCAAAAGATAAATTTTTCTCCATCGAAGAAAGCACAAAATCCCCAATTTACTTGGGAGATGCCACACCCGCAAAGGTGTGTGGAGAAGGAATTGTAGACCTTGAAGGGGGATGCTTCACAAATGTGCTTCATGTTCTCACGCTATCTGTAAATCTTCTCCCAATATATTAGATCACTCATTCCGGCTCTGGAAGGAAGGTGGAGTTCACTCCAGACTCCACAGTGATTACCGACATTTACACGGGCTCAAAGCTTTCACATGGAATCACGGTTCTCGTTTCTATTTCTTCTCCCACTTAGTTCCTAAATATATTAGCACTTTATTTCTGTCACAATCTAATGATATCAACATGTTATTGCATGAAATATCTGGCCATCCAAAATATAAGTACTTGCATCAACTTAGCAAGGAAAACATGGTAGAAGGATTCCCCGCTATTAAATTCACAAGCGGTGTATGTCAAGGATGCATTCTTGGCAAGCATCCGGAGAAAAATTTTGAAAAAGGGAAGGCATAGAGAGCTTCTTCACCTCTTGGGATAATTCATGGTGGCATCACGATCCCATTCCCATAGCTTTCAATCACTAAGGCTTGATATGTACTCACCTTCATAGATGATTTATCTTGCTTTACTTGGGTATTTTTTCTGAAATTAAAATCGGAAGTATTTGAATGCCTTATAGAATTTAAAGCACTTTGTGAGAATGAGTCCGGGTTTAAGATTAAGATACTACATACTGATAATGTGGGGGAGTATGTTAACAAAGATGTCAAACAACTTTTTATTGATGCAGATATACAACTACAACACAGTGCCATATACACCACAATAGAATGGTGTCATGGAGAGGAAAAACCGGTCGTTAAAAGAGATGGTCAATTGTATGCTACAGTTCAAATCATTAGCTCCTAAGCTATGGGATGAAGTTATTGATTGTGCAGCATACATTCAGAACCGCATTCCTCACAAAGCACTTAAAGGCACCACTCCATTTGAATGTTGGATTGGTAAAAAGCCGAAAGTGTCGCACTTTCTCATTTTTGGTTCATGACCATGGGCTCACATTCCGACAGATAAGAGGAAGGATTTAGAGCCTAAAAGTGTTAAATGTATCTTTGTTAGATATCCTAACAGTGTCAAAGGATATAGATTTCTAGACTCTCACACTGAAAAGTTCCTTGTAGCTCGAAGTGTGAAGTTTGAAGAAGAATCACTACATGATTTTTCAGCAGACCCTACCGAGGAACCGCTTGTTGCCACTAATGAGGAGGAGTTTGAAACTTATTCGAGCAGTTCAGAGCAGGCATTAGAGAATCATCTTGGGTCTGATTCAGAGGATTAGGAGTAGGTCATGGCTACTCCAACTCAGTTGCCAACTTGGGTAGAGAAAACCCTACAAGATGCAGGTGACCTAGTCGATGATCCTGCATATGCGAGAAGGACTAGATCAAAGTTTTTTGGGGCTCCTCAAGCCCTGGCTGCCACTAAACCATTGCTTCCCATACATTGCTATATGAAACTTGGTTCATATCCATAGTCACACTCTGAGGCTGCTGGAAACCCGCTTTGGGAGACTACCATGGATGAAGAGTACTCTACTCTCATGGAAAACAACACATGGGACTTGGTTCCACTTCTGATAGGAAGAAAGCTTGTTCGATGCCGATGGATCTATTGAAAAAGGATTGCTACAGATGGTGAGATAAAAAAGTACAAAGCTTGACTTGCTACAAAAGGATACTCACAGGTACATGGCATTTACTACATGGAGACATTTGCACCTGTTGCAAAAATGGACTCCATTCGAATAGTTTTAGCCATTGTTGCTTCTCGCAGATGGGAAGTTCATCACATGGATGTGAAGAGTGAATTTTTTCATGGAGATCTCAAGGAGGAGATATATATGGAGTAGCCATAGGGATACATTCAAAACTCTTCCATCATTTGTAGATTAAAGAAATCTTTATATGGCCTAAAACAGGCTCCCAGAGCCTAGTATGCAAAGATGGATTCTTTCCTGCTTTCCATTGGATTCATTTGATGCAAATCTGATCCGAATTTTTATTTTCTGCAACATGATGATTCCTTTTTTCTAATATTACTTCATGTAGATGATTTACTGATGACAAGGA
Organism: Pinus tabuliformis; assembly: GCA_031772625.1. NCBI lineage: Eukaryota > Viridiplantae > Streptophyta > Pinopsida > Pinales > Pinaceae > Pinus > Pinus tabuliformis. The sequence goes on from CM062804.1 coordinate 1,355,014,835, forward strand.
ATCTTACCTCAGCTACTGATTCGGCAAAATTAGCATTGCATGATCAATTTTCCATGACAGATTTGGGACTGTTGCACTACTTTCTTGGTCTTGAAGTTTCTCAGTCTACTTCAGGGGTCAAGATGGAACAATATAAGTATGCATCATATCTACTTGTCCACTTTCAGATGAAAAAATGCAAGCCATCAGCATCTCCCTTTCTTTCGGGGATCAGATTTGAGAATGCGGGTACTGCACCTTTGGTGGACAATACACTATATCGACAGTTGGTTGGGAGTTTGTTGTATCTTACTCACACCCAACTTGATATATCTTTTGCAATAGGATTTTGTTCCAAATATATGCAGGAGCCCCATGAGCTTCACTGGAAAGCTTCAAATATAATCCTTAGTTATGTGAAAGGTACTTCTAGATTTGGTATCTTTTATGCTGAAGATTTCCCACTTTCACTGATTGGGTACACAGATTCTGATTGGACTGGCGATGGTACAGACCGGAAGTCCACCTTTGGTTATGTTTTCATCTTTGGTGCAGGGCATTTTTGCTAGTCTAGAAAGAAGAAATCCACAATTTCTTTATCTATAGCCGAGGCAGAGTATAGAGGTGTAGTGAATGCAACTACATAGGCTCTTTTGTTGCAGGGGTTCTCTCTGAGTTTGGTATTCAGTATCCACTTCTGACTGTCATATTTTGTGACAATTAGGGGTTGATTCAAATATCGATTGATCTAGTTTAGAGGCAGAGGACCAAGCACATTGAGATTCACATTCATTACATCTACGAGCTGATCCGTGATCGAGTCATATCACTATAGTACTGCCCCACTGAGTATCAGGTTGTAGACATCTTCACCAAGTCTTTCACTGAAAAGAAATTTTTAGAATTGAGAGTTATGCTTGGAGTGGTGGAGACAGCTGAGTATGCCCTTCTGGCCACTAAGTCTTTGTTTTCCTCTTTTTTTTGGGGGGGGGTTGCCACGAGGTTCTCCCTCTTTCTTCATTTTATGAGGATCTTTTATTTATTGTACTTGAGTACCTAACATGGAATCTTGGCCAGGACTCAATTTAGATAAGTGAGTTAGGATGAAGGCGGGGGTTTTTGGAATATAATCCTAACATCTACATTTATTTTTTAGCCTAGGTATCCTTGACTTAGCCACATGCACTAAAAATCATGTTCACACTTGGTTTTTGGTAAACTAGCTCGATGGACCAACTTTCCTATTGGGTTGTGTTATATTCTTTCCACGTAGTTAATAGGGGGTTTGAAGGGCACTCGTAACCCCACTTTATGGGGTCCGGGGCAGCGCCCCGGAAAATTTTGGTTTTGGACCATATGTTAGGTTGGGCGGACCCACCTATGGTTTTGTGCATGATTTTCACACATGTTTTTTGGACGCGATGGTTTTCGGTCCATGGTATTGGATTCTTCACCATGTATAAATATGTATTGTAACATTGAAAGGAAATAATGAAAAATCAAGCTGGTAGTCCCGGTTTTGGGATCCAGGGAAAAATCTCTGTGCATATGTGTTTTATGGGTTATGCTCTCGCATTGTTTATTTTCATTGTTTAAGAATTCGTATGCAAGTAATTTCTGTACAGGGTTAAAACCTACATTTGGTATCAGAGCTGTTTTGGCTTCAAGGGGACGCCTTTGTTGCTGAGGGGTTTCGCTCGGGCCTGTGGTAGACCCTGTTCAGTGGGAAATCTGCGAGATCGATTCTGGTGGTGAAAGAAGATGGCGAGCAGTGGAAAGATAGAGATTGAGAAGTTCAATGGTTAGAATTTTGAGTTGTGGAAACTCAATATGGAGGATCTGTTGGTGGATAAAGATCAGTGGATCGCGGTAGATTCGGGTACTAAACCATCGGGAGTGACCGATGAAGAATGGATGAAGTTGGATCAGAAGGCAAAGAGCACAATACGATTGTGTGTCTCGGATTCAGTATTGCTGAATGTATCAGGGGAAGCTACGGCAAAGGCTTTGTGGGTCAAGTTAGGGACTTTGTACCAATCTAAGTCTCTGGTGAATAGACTGTTCCTGCGGAAAAATCTGTATAACCTGAGGATGAAAGATGGAGACTCGGTGATAGAGCATCTGAATGCGTTTAATACAGTGGTAATTTAGTTATTATCTGTTGATATTAAAATTTCAGATGAAGATAAGTGCATCAGTCTGTTGTGTTCTCTACCAGATTCGTGGGATAGTCTGGTTATTGCAATAGGTAGCAATGCAAATGCTTTGCAGTTTGATGAAATAGTCTCAGCCTTGCTGACGGAGGAGATGAGACGGAAAAATATGGACAAACAGAATGGTGATGCCTTGTCTGTACGAGGACGGTCCCAGAACAGAAACAAAAATAAGTCATCGAGTGGGAGATCTAAATCTATAGGGAGATCTAAATCTCCAGGAAAACCTACAAAGGTGGTGTGCTAGAAATGCGGAAAGGAAGGGCACTTCAGAAGGGATTGTAAATCTAAAGCTCCTGATAAAGGAAAGGGATCTGATGATGCTCCTTCTGCAGAGGCGAAAACCACCTCAGATGAAGGTCGGGATGTGTACTTGGCTTCTTCAAGTACACATGTAGATCATGAGGCATGGTTGATTGACTCAGGTGCATCCTTTCACTTCAATCCCCACAGAGAGTGGTTCTGCGAGTATGAGAAATACGATGGTGGTGATGTCTTCATAGGAGATGATAGGAAGGCTAGAATCATTGGTCGGGGAAAAGTAAAGTTGAAGTTGCAAGGTGGAAGGGTTAGAACACTTCCGAGTGTTCTACATATTCTTGCATTGGCCAGAAAGCTGATTTCTGTAAGCAAGTTGGATGATGCAGGTGTAAAGACGGTGTTCGAGAAAGATACCTGCAAGATGGTTCGAGGAGCACTGATATTAATGCGGGGAGTTCGGATTGGAACTCTGTACAAGCTGCAAGGTAGCACTGTTGTTGATGGGTGCAATAGTTCTATGGTTCCTGAAAATGGAGTAGAGAATCTAGTGGTCTCTGGAGAGAAGACCATGCTGTGGCATCAAAGGCTTGGACATATTGGAGAGAAGGGCCTTCGAATACTTCATGGTAAAGGTATGGTAGAAGGTATGAATAATATCTCTCTGGATTTTGATTTCTGTGAAAATTGTGTATATGGGAAGCAGAATTGGGTGAGTTTCCCCTCTAGTGGTAAGAGGACGAAACAGATATTAGAGCTTGTGCACAGTGATGTGTTTGGACCTCTGAAGGTTCCATCACTGGGTAAGTCTGTGTACTATGTATCATTCATAGATGACTTCTCAAGGAATACATGGATATATTTTCTTAAGAAGAAATCTGAAGTCCTTGACAGGTTTAAAGAATTTAAGGCTCTGGTGGAAAATCAGACAGAGAAGAAGATAAAGGTGTTGAGGACAGATAATGGTGGAGAATTTTGCAGCAAGGAATTTGAATAATTTTGTAAGAAGTGTGGTATAGCACGACAGAAGACTACTCCATATACACCTCAGCAAAATGGAGTCGCAGAAAGAATGAACAAGACTTTGATGGAAAGGGCAAGAAGCATGCTCAGTGGTGCCGGGTTAGGAAAGGAATTCTGGGCAGAGGCGATGGATACTGCATGTTACCTGATCAACAGATCACCTTCATCAGCATTGGAGGATAAGACTCCACAAGAAGTATGGACTGGTAAGAAACCCTCTCTTTCACATCTAAGGGTATTTGGATGTGATGCATATGTACATGTTCCAAAGGAGAAACGAACCAAGTTGGATAGTAAATCTGAAAAGTGCATCTTTATTGGGTATAAGGATGGTTTAAAGGGTTATAAGCTTTGGAACCCAGTCACACGGAAGGTTGTGTACAGTCGAGATGTGTTGTTCAGAGAGGTAAAAGATGTTATTCAACATGAAGTCCAACCAAAGGAACCTGAGAAGATAGAGTTTGAGCCAAAGGAGGAAGAATCAGACTCTGCAGCAGAGGAGGAATCAGAAGATGAAGAGCCACAAACTTCGGCTGTGAGAAGATTAGTTCGAGAAAGAAGGCAGCCAGAAAGGTATAGTCCATCTGCTTTCAGTTCAAAATTTGCTTTGTCTGTTACTGATAATGATCCCAGAACTGTGAAGGAAGCAGTGGATTCAGAGGATGGAAAACTCTGGAAAGAGGCCATGGTCGATGAAATGGCATCTTTGTACAAAAATGAGGCTTAGGATCTGGTGGAGTTGCCGGTTGGAAGGAAACCCATTGGCAGCAAATGGGTGTTCAAGAAGAAGACAAATGCAGAAGGAAAGGTGGAGAAATACAAAGCTCAGTTGGTAGCAAAAGGTTATTCCCAGGTGCCGAGAATTGATTTTGGTGATATTTTTTCTCCTGTTGCCATGGTAACTTCTATTAGATTACCTTTATCTGTTGCTGCTACTTTTGATTTTGAGGTAGAACAGATGGATGTGAAGACAACATTTCTTCACGGGGACTTGGAAGAGGAAATATACATGAAGCAACCTGAAGGCTTTGCGGTGAAGGGTAAGAAAGAACTGGTATGCAAGTTAAAGAAGTCTCTGTATGGGTTAAAACAGTCACCAAGGATGTGGTATCAGAAATTTGATACATTTATACGGGGACTTGGCTTCACCAGAAGCAAAGCAGATCATTGTGTGTATTTTAAATTAATTGGTGACCGTAATATTTATCTGGTCTTGTATGTGGATGATATGTTTCTAGTTGGAAATGACAAAGAAATTATCCCGGATTTGAAGACCCAATTGTCCTCCAAATTCGACATGAAATATCTTGGTGCTGAAAACTATATTTTGGGCATGGAAATTAAAAGAGATCGGTCAAAGAGGAAGCTCTGGTTAAACCAGAGGAAGTATGTCGAGACAATACTCCAGAGGTTTAATATGCAGGATAGTAAACCGGTGAAGGTTCCTATTCCTGTAGGTGTGAGGTTATCTGCTGAATAGTGTCCCAAGACACAAGAAGAGGAAGAGGACATGTCCCATGTTCCATATGAAAGTGCAGTGGGTAGCCTGATGTATGCAATGGTCTGTACTAGACTAGACATTGCACATGAAGTGGGAGTATTGAGCAGGTTTATGTCAAAATCTGGGAAGGAGCACTGGACAGCAGTGAAGCGGGTTTTCAGGTATTTGCGTGGCACTAGTGATTATGGTTTGTGCAACCAAGGAAGACCAAGATTGGACAGAGTGTTGGATATTCATGGCTTTGTTGATGCAGACTGGGCTGGAGATTTGGATCAGAGAAGATCTACAAGTGGGTATGTGTTTAACCTATTCGAAGGTGCAGTCAGTTGGATGAGTAAGAAACAATCTGTAGTGGCACTATCAACTACAGAGGCAGAATACATGGCAGCCACTCATGCAAGCAAGGAAGCAGTTTGGTTGCAGAAATTGTGTTCAAGTATGGGGTTAGTACAGGGAGCTATAAGAATAGACTGTGACAGCCAAAGTGCAATATTGTTGGCAAAGAACCCTACTTATCATTCAAAGACAAAGCACATTGATGTTCAGTATCACTTTGTGAGGGATATGATAGAAGACAAAAAGGTGTTGCTGGTAAAGGTGGACACTTTGAAGAATACTGCAGATGCATTGACAAAATCTGTGAGCTCTGAGAAGTTCTCTTGGTGTAGAGAAGCAATGGGAATCTCAGGGCTGAAAAAATGACTAAGCTCTCCTGTGGCCCCCTGTGGAAAGAAAACAACAAGTGGGAGATTGTTGGGTTGTGTTATATTTTTTCCACGTAGTTAATAGGGGGTTTGAAGGGCACTCGTAACCCCACTTTATGGGGTCCGGGGCAGTGCCCCGGAAAATTTTGGTTTTGGACCATATGTTAGGTTGGGCGGACCCACCTATGGTTTTGTGCATGATTTTTGCACTTGTTTTTTGGACGCAATGGTTTTCGGTCCATGGTATTGGATGCGATGGTTTTCGGTCCATGGTATTAGATGCTTCGGCATGTATAAATATGTATTGTAACATTGAAAGGAAATAATGAAAAATCAAGTTGGTACTCCCGGTTTTGGGATCCAGGGAAAAATCTCTGTGCATATGTGTTTTATGGGTTATGCTCTCGCATTGTTTATTTTCTTTGTTTAAGAATTCGTATGCAGGTAATTTCTGTACAGGGTTAAAACCTACATTTCCTTTGTTTTTTGCCTTTAAAGGCTTAATATTATGGAAATATTTATCCAACCACTTTCTTAAACCATTTATACATCTAAGTGCATGTTCACGCCTAACCACACCTCATCCACTTGAGTTATTTGAGGATTGGCGCCTCACATGAAGATTCCCCCTTAAATTAAGGGATTTGGTCCCTCGGACCATTTTAGCATGTTTTAAAGTTTCCTTCCTTGGGAAATGCACCCCTCCTCATGCTTTCCTCATGGCTGATAGTTGGCATAGGTTGTCTTGATTCATTGTTGTTATTTTAGGCCTCCCTTTAGCTTTTCTTAGCCTTTTCTAGATTTTTACTAGTTTTTTGCTAGTTTTCTAGATTCGGCAATTTCTATATAACCACCTCCCTTTGGGATTAGTTTTTTGGTTTCTCATGTATTAATATTGTTCATTAATTTAATACATTGATTTTATGGAGCAAATTCTTTCTCTCCTCTCTTGAATATCAGCAAATTACTTGTGTTTAATTAACTAGAATTCTAGATCTATCGGAGTTTCTACAGAATTCTACATGCACAACATATACCACTGCATACCATGAGCTCGATCGAGGGGAAGACCAATATGTATTCCAATTATATCATATCACTTAAAAATTTGGTGCAATATAGGAGGGGTGCGAGGGAACTGGACTGGGTCCGTATGGATTATGGAGTAGACTGTGGGTGGGAAGAGCTGAGGTACGTAGGTGAGGCATCGACTATGGAGTCGAGAAGTGTATGGAGGCTGAAGCCGAGGTGTATGGAGGCTATGGGGTTTATGATTGACTTAATCCTTGAAAATAACAAGGTATTGTACTTGGTAAGAATAAATGTAAATAAGCCTACAGAGGAATCCAGTGATGCCGACAAAGTGAAATACAGGAAATTAGAATTAGTTTCCATGACTCTTATGGTAGAAGGGATAAAAGAAAATACTGTCCCATTCATAGCTAACATTGATCATGCTCACAAAATGTATGAAGCCTTGTCAAAGTTGTTTGATATTAAGAATATTGGTCAAGTAGCTAGTTTAAAGAATGAGCTAAGGACTATGAAGATGACTAAAGAAGATATTGTGGAAACCTTATTTGTGAATATATCTAGACTCAGGGATGATCTCTTGACCATCGATGAGATTGTTCTAGGAAAAGAACTTTTGATCACTTCTCTATTAGGATTTCCACCCTCTTGGGGTGCATTTTTTATAGGTCTCAACAGTTGAAAGGTAGATCCCACCTTTGAATAATTATGGACCACCTGCAGTCAAGAAGAACTAAGGATCTCTATGGTTACCAATCCTGAAGGAGTATCAAATGCATACATTTCCCATCATAAAGTAAAGGTATCGAAGGGACCAACGAATAAATTTCACATGTCTAAGATAGATTTCTATCAATGGCATAAGAAGGATCACTACAAGAGTGATTGTCCCGAGAATCCAGAGAATAAGAAGAGAGGAATGGATCAAGCTAAGTTTGCTGAAGAAGGAGACTTAAAGAAATTCAAGCCTAAAGAACCCAGGGACTTACACTACTAAGTCCTTTGCTTGTAGCTTTAGATATTTTGTTTTGTATGTTTTAGAATTTATAGGTTTTGAACTTACTTTGGAAAAGACATTTTTGTATTGTTTTTATAAGTTTGTAGATATCCCTCAAGCTTTGGAGGGAGCCCCCAAAAACTCCCAAAGATAATTATCTTATGTATTTTCATTTTCTGGGTTCATGTATTCATTTAGTTTTGAATATATTATATATTAATCACCTTTCTCCCTCTATTCTCTTGATTAGCAAAAACATATGCAAGGAGTATGAAAGAGGATCTCTCAAGACAAGGTTGGTAAAGAAACAAAGGTATGCTTTAAATACATTGATTGAAAGGATTATTCATTTGATAAACTATTACCAACATTGTGATCGCTAGCTATATTGAATCTTAGTGATTCTTGCGTTGGATACTTCATCTCTTGATAAATCTGCCCACTCCCTCTCATATTTTGAACTGATTTTTTAGAACCCTAGACAGGTTCTGTAAAACCCTAACCAAAGGGTATGCTAATGTGAATGTTTGAAACCCTAAGTTTCTTAGCGATATTATGCAATTATATTTGAAGTCTTATTGATGATGTCATGTTTTGGAATTTGGTATGATCAGGAAAACCTAACTTGTTAGGGTTGAAATGATAAGGTCTAAAAGCCTGAACCTTTGAAGTTTTGGTAACGTTGGGTTTTCTATGTTTCTATATTGAAACCCTATCTCATTAGATTTTGGTGGAATGTGGGAGAAACACCCTTATATTGTATTAGGAATGATTTCCTTAATGTGTGTGTAAACCCTAGTCAAACCAAGTTTGAATGTCCAACTCTATATATATATATGTATATGTATATGTATATGTATATGTATATGTATATGTAGATATATATATATATATATATATATATATATATATATATATATATATATATATATATTATATATATATATATATATATATATATATATATATATGTTTGTTTGAAACCCTAGTCTAGTCTAGGTTAGATGTATTAATGTTATCGAGCATATGATGTGCTTGTATGGTTATGAATTCCTAGATATGTGTGTTTACCTAGTTACTAATAAGTCTTACGATTTAATGGAAATCCTTGTCTGAAATTCTAGGATGATGATATCTTGAAATCTAGGGTCTTGTAGGTAAACCCTAGTGAAGTTAAATTATCTAGTATGTGTTATAACAATATGAAATCTATTAAATGATTGTTGAAAATGAAATCTAGAATTTTGTAGTTAAATCCTAGTAGTAACATTATCTAGTGTGAAATGTAACAATATGAGGTTTATGTATTTATGAAAATGGAATTCTAGGGCTTTCGAGTTAAACCCCAGTCAAAGTAAAATCTCTGAAATATGATGATTTGAGATTTGCGTAATATCGTTGAGATTGTGGAGTTGAAGCTTAGTCGAAGTAGAAATCTCTGATGAATATTGACAATATGATAATTTGAGATTTGTGAATGATTGTTGAAATTTGAGTTTTGGATGGATTTGATGATTAATAAAAAAACGTAGGATTTTCAACTAATCCTAGTGGAAGTTGGTCAAGTTAATGACTAAGCAGTGATTTTCTTTGATAGAATTCTTTGTATGAAATCTAGGACTTGTATGAATCCCTAGTTAGAAGTCCAACATATGAATCTTGAAAGGTTGTTGGATGCTTTGTAGATCTATAGTTGTCTTAATTATTTCTAGGGTTTGGTATATGTTGTAGTAAGGTATGTCATACCTTTGGAAGACACATTGAAACTCTAGATGGAATGAAAGTTGTTATGAAGTAGTCTAAACTTTGTGACTAAGTCCCTAGAAAGATGTTTAGGAGTATTTGTCTCTTGTTTTTATTTGATATATATAAAGTTGAAATTCTTCTGTGATTCTGATATGGATAACTTCATGCTTCTATATATTTGGTTGTACTTATTATTTAAGTTGTGCAGGTACACAATCTTCAACTTGGTGAACATGATCGATGTGACAAGAATGATGAGGATGATAATAACTCTGATGAAGTGGTTGGAAGCTGCGAAAAATTATTCGATTTTGAAAAATAAAGTTGTTCTCCTGGAGGAAGGTTTCATAGAAGAGATATCCCTAAGATTAAGAGGCAGTCTGGATGAAAAGATTTTTTCTTATTAAGAGGGAGGGCATAGCTTGGTTTTGATTAGAGAATGTATTTTAGAGGATATGTTGCTAGATGAAAAGTAGGAAAGAAAAGGATATAATTGAGGAATATTATGTCAAATAGTTAGTTGATAGTCCTACTAATTTGAGGAGTGATATCTAGAATGACCCCGAAGGTTTGTATTTGATTATGCACATGTGAAATTATGTTATTCATTAGGGTTGTGTTTGTACAAGTGAATCTCTCGATGGTTTTGATAGCATTCTTGCTACCAATTAGTTTGATTGGGAGAGATTGGTCATTCTTCATCTGCTATATCAAGGGTTGTTGAGGCTTTGTGAGTGAAGAATTTCCTGGGAAGACATATTTCTGGCACTCTATGTTGATTCCTAGGTCCCAAAGTTGGAAAAGTGGTGTTGATTATTGAGCTCTGTTTTGGATACACACTTGGATTTTTGGGTTGATGGTTAGAAAGTAAGCTTGAGGGTGCCTAAAGGAGCTAGAAGATTGAGTCAATCTAAGGGTTCCTAAAGGGGTTGAAATCTTGAGTCCATCTTAGTCCCAACTAGATACATTTCCTTGTTAAGGAATCTAGTCCATGGCATTGCGGTGCCTAAACCATTGAGTGATTGTTTGTATATATTGCCCTATTCAACAATCTAGTTCATGGCATTGTGGTGCCTAAACTTCTTCATGGTTCATAGAATTTGAGATCTTCCATTGTATTTTTATGTTATGAATACCTCCCTAGTTAAGAGGGAGTGTTGGAAAATGTAACTATGTTCGGCCTTCAAGAATGTACTTATGCAATGTACTTGCCAAAAGAATAAAGAAAAGAATTATTATTATTAGTATTATTATTATGACTTATTAAAGCATAGTTTTCATGCTCGGGTCACCGTATTTTAGGTCCAAGTCCTCATTCAGGACTTGTAGGATTTATTATGAGTCTATAGAGTCATTATGCATTTACATAGACCCTTATTGGGCTTTTGAATCATGTAAAAAGGTTAAGTAATGAGTCAAATATGAATTGTGTAACCTCCATAGCATGTCGGCCTAAGAGAAGATTGAGTTGGCCTAAGGACCCTATACGACCCCACAAGATTCATATCAAATGAAGGTCATCGAATTAACTTGGAGCATCATTCTCACCCACAAGTTTGAATTCTCTTATAGCATGGAAGAAGTGTGAAAATCTCCTATAGTTGGGAAGAAGTGCGAAGTTGTCTTGTAGGTAGGAAGAGGTGCGAAGTCTTCTATCGGAGAGCTGAAATGAATGCCATTTTGGGGAAGTCTAAGGAGAGAAGGAAAATTGAAATTTTTGTGTTTATCTTTCTTTGTTTCTTGTCATTCATTGGGAAATCAAAGTCTTCAAAGTTTCACTGTTGCTAGAATCTACGAGTTTTCATAAGTTGCTCCCTATTGAAAGTTGCTGGAAAGAGGTTGAAATTATGGGAGGCTGACTTGGTGTGGAGGGAAGGTTTGGTCTTGGTCTAGGGTGAAGAGAATCAAAGAACGATATTCAAAGGAAGAATTATATATTGATTGGGTTTTCCCCTTGAAGGGGGTTTTGCCCTGGCATGTGCCTACATCTGGTGTCTATTGATTTCTGTGATGTCGATTTTGGTAATTTCTTGATGAACTAAAGAAGAAAGATATAAATAATCGTAATAATAAGAAACATCACAAGTAATTATCAATATCAAGAAAATATTTCTTCCTTTCTGATTTCTAACACAAGCCTAAGTTAAATAAAACACATTTCAAATACAACAAGAATAGTCATACTATATTCACAACATATGCATGAAAGCGTGTTGGCTCTGAGATTTTATTAAAAGTGAAAGTTTCAATCACACATACACCGTTGACGAACCACTAGCCCCAATAGTGGAACATGAAGTCAACAACACCTGCTCCTCCAAATAAGTATACTCCCTCTATGCTACAGAGAAGTCAAGGCTTTCATAAAACTCCCAAGCTCTTTCTAAGCCTAAGCCTAGCCAAAAGCTTGGCTCCCAAAAGCCCCTTTACATGAGTTATGAGGTTCTATTTATAAGAAGAGAGGGTGACTCTTCAAGTCCCCTTTGTGATGTTTGGACTACCCTCATGAATCTTCAAATTCTTTACAAAATAACTCATTACATTACATCATGACTCTTCACATTCCAATATTAAAACTTGGAATTCCACTTGCAAATTAATTACAAATAATATTATGATTTACACTCATACCCATATAAGACAAAATAGGGTAGAGACAACATAACATCCTAAAAACACAAAAAACTATGGTGTTTGAGTTTGGGGAAACTCTAGCTCAACAACTTCCACTTGATGTTTGTGGATCACGTAGTGGTTCCAAGCCTGGTATTGTGTGAAGAAATCCCCGAAACGTGTGATGGTGTCTAGATGGAAGCAGACTCTAGCCTCCATGACATCTGGGTACAATGATTTGGAACCAGTTTCTACTTTCGAAGCATGATCAACATTGTCCGCAATTGGATAGGGCCACCAATGTAGTTGTGCATGTTTTGTCTATTCACCTCCAAGTCCTCCTTGGTGGAAATATGTCTCAGTTGTTCGAAGAATTCCTTTATCTCCTTCTTGACATGGTTCCTAGGTTTGGCTTAAGTGATTGAGCTAAATGATGGGATCTTATGGGTCTTCGCCAAGGAATGGAGACTGTTGTATATCCATGCATATGAGGTTTGAATGTTACCAATGAATGAGGTGGGTTTTTTACTATTCTGGATCAACATCTGCATTATTGCTTTATCCATCTTTGCCTATGGCTTCATTTTCTTACCCAAGTCAAGTGTTGCCCCTTGCATTGTCCATTCATGCACGAAAATGATTGCATCTTACATATTTCTTAGAGATTTGAAGAACTATTTACACTACTGCAGCAAACCAAGCACACAAAAAATTGTCTTATGCACGATAACAATCTCCTCATATAGATCCCACATGGTCTCTCCAAGTACTAATACTTCATTAAGTATTGTTGCCTTCATTTCCTCCTAGCGGACCTGTGTAGAAGTTGCGTTTTGAGCTGCTGTGCAGAGATGTTCACCCTCTTTCCTGGAAGCCTGCAAGTTCTTTGCAACTTTATTGCACATACAAAGGCCAAGTTGGATGAGGCAATGTCTTCAGGATCTCTCGTGGTGTCGACCACAATTACCCTTTCTCTCATAAAAGCACGAGATGCCGCATCATCTGGAAAATGCTTCTTATGCACTTGTAAAATCTTCTTTTGTAGTTCGTCATACAACATATTGTACGTGTCCATAACTGGATCATCTTCAAGAGGAACCACTTCCCCTTCCTCACCTGGAGTTGACTCTACTGCTAGAGGTGGTGGAGACTAAATAGTGACCTGTTGTATATTAGGCATTAGGTCGACATCTTGATTTTGTGGCTCCAGTTCTACCTCTGTGTCATTGATCTGTATCAATTTTTCAATCTATTAAGCAAGCTCCTGATCCCACATCTATCCACCCTCCTCCTATGTTCGTTATCAGTTCTATTCTAGCTCTTTAACTTGTTTCCACATTGTTTCTTCTGATAATGAGCGTTTCCTTTCTTCTTCTTCCTACTTCTGCTTCTCTTCTTTTTCTTTATTTTTCTTTTCTTCCTCCAATATCCTCCATTTCTCTTACCTCTTCTTATGTTCTTCTGTTTGCATTCTTTTGTTCCGCGTTTCCTTAATTGTTAAAGCCACTTTCATAACAGTTGGATTCCCTTTAATCTCGCAACTCCCTGGACTGTGAGAACCCTTTCTCTTCCCCTTATCCTACACATGGGTTGATCCCTTCTACTGGTGGTGCTTCTAGAGTTGCTACCTTTTGTGGAGTCACCTATGAAGTTCCTGCAAAACTAACTGGATCGCAGGTCTTGGAGGCATTATAGAAATTCTTTCGTGGATCCTCCTCCTACCAATGAAATGTCCCACTAAGCCATTGAAAGTGAATTCTAACATAGTGGTTCTTGCAAATACCACGGGGATTGTACATATTAAATTCTTGAGTATTGAATGAAAAACTTCTCTATCACCTTTCCTTCGGTATCCGTAAATTTCAAATTCTTTATTTGGTATAATCCAATTTTCATAGGAAGAGTTGGTCAAGGTGCTTCTTCTTCATGTGGAAAGTATTTGATAACCTTGTGGTGAGATGATATAAAACCTCTTGCATGATGAGCTTGTCTCTGGCATACCTTGGCAAAACATGTGGAAACTTCTCTCCACAAAACACTCTAAGGAAGGTGTCATTCGATGAGGGAAACCAATTTGTGATCTCTAATATTCCCTCCATTGTTGTAGGAAACATGCAGTATGGTTCTTACTCAAAGACCATCTTATATAGCGGGATGAGGAAGTGGATAGTTAGCTTCTCCATAACCCCTCAATGGTTGAAATCTGAGAGTAGCTTGCAGTAAATGTGCACGACAAGTTATCAAGGTTACCAAGCCCAATTCATACTAGGGAATGCGTAATGTGCACAAATTTCATCCAGTAAATATGCAAACATATAGAATCTCACTTGTCTTCCCTTGGGAGGATTCAAGGGGTTACCTACATGGATACTTAACTATTGAGCCAAAAAGTCTTACCAGTTGAGTGGCTTCCCATTGTTCACAACGTAGTTCAGAAGGAATTCCCACCCATTCGAAAAGATCTCTCTATTCTATTGAATATGGATTATTAAAGCTAAGATGATCAATAATAGATAGTCCCTCCTGAGAGACCTTGTCTCATAAGTGTTGGTGCTTTTCTGTAAAAAAATTGATGGCTCCTTCACTGAGCTCTAAACAACATCCCTCATGACAACATAGTTTTCGGTGGCATAGAAGAGCGAATCCATGTTTGTTTCTGGCTCAGGAAAATGGTACATACGTTGATAATCTGCTGCCAAAAAAGTAGCAAGACTTCATCCACTGGAACTTCTCAAAGTCATGGTCTTCACGTTAATATGTGAGACAATTCAACTAATGACATCTGCACATGGGAAACTTGGTGTGCACACTGTCGGGAAAGATTGCATAATTCTGGTGAACTATGCCAGTTCAGTGCACTGCACATTTTCTGAGCCCAGTGATGGATTGCACAATTTTTGGGCTCAATGTTGGGCTTCCTTCCATGACTATGTAGTTTTTGAGCTCTAGGCAGAGCTGCAAATCTCGATTGCACAATTCCAATCATGAAGGTTGGATTTCCCTCATAAATTTCACAATTTCTGGAGGGAAGCCCAGGATTGCTGCAAGAACAATTCAGAAGGTTTCTTGTGACTTAAAAAGATCAGTCAAGTATGGAATCAAGAAAACAAAATCATAGATAAAAGGACAAGTCTTGATCAGATCATGGATACTTGACAATAGTGAAAGCTATGCTCATGTCAACAGAAAGGAAGGCTTCAAAATCAAAGCATAGGCTAAAAATTTGGAGGGTGGGTGTAGCCGCTACAATAGTTTCATAGTGAGAATGCAATATTTTTACCGCGTCTTCTGGGTTGTGATGTCAACAAAAAATGGAATGAACACAATGAGAATGAGATTATTTTTTTTGTTCAAGTTGCCTGACATCAGGATTGACATGTGGCTTGAGAAACTGGACCCAGGGGCATCTAAACCATCAAAATTACCAAAGGATGGCACCTGACCTGGGCCACATCAACCCTTAAGATGACTAGATTTTTGCCCACATATTTCACCGAATGACTAAACAATACACCCGATCACCATATATTCTATGCTCCGTGGGCTATGAGAGTAATATTATTGAAATTTTTAATATTTTTAATTAAAACTAACCAATATGTGATATCCATTTTTACTTTTAATTATAGTTGACACTATTTTGCATTTATAAAATCTTTTGTATTTATTTTAAAAGGGGCATATGTCAAGTTGAGAAAGTTTAGCATGAAATAAATTACACCTCCCTTATAGTGGAGTATAGAATATGTGTCTCGTTTGACAATAACTTTAAAGATGTTACGGAAAAAAAATCAAATTTTCTGAAAAATAAGTATGTTTTTTTTTTTGCCAAGTTGTCTATGAACCTCTAGGCTTGACCTATGGCTTGAGAAGCCACGACCCAGGGGCATCTAAGGGATCTCACCTGGATTGGGTCACACCACCCCTTCGCTAACTGGATTTTTTAGCATGTCTCCTCCTCCTAGCACATGGCACAACCACCCCATGAGGTTTGACCTTGGGTTGTCTTGAGGACAAGGTCCAACCTCAACCAATTGTGCTATTAAGACTTGACATGAAAAATTAATATTCAAAATAATATTAATTTTTAAATTAATAAATTTTTACAAATTTTTCAAAATATCAAATTTATTTAAATATTTTTTCTAAAATATTTATTAACAAAATCACAATATTAATAACGATTAATTTTATAAATAATATTAATATTTATACGAATAATTTAAATCTTTTGGATCAATAAATAATAATATTTGTTCTCTATTTTTTAATAAAAAGTCTAATGATTAAAAATAAATAGGAAATCCTAATTGACTTCCCATGATTGTGGTGAGTGAGATTGTCAAATTGTGGAAGTCGTCATTAAACATTTACGTTAAAATAAAGGAATGGCTGTTGTGAACCTTGAACAACACTAGGTGTGACCATAAGTTTTGAAAACTATATATGCCTTGGTTTCACTCATACTTAACAAACAAGTGATACATGGTAGTTACTCTCTGTTGCTTTGTTTAAACATAGTTGAATAAAGTCAAAAACAAGATTCAATTTTAGTATGTGACACATTGATAAATTTATAATATGTATATCCTTTATAATGGTTTTGAGAAGTTGTCTAAAAAAAATTCAACTACATATGAAAATTACATGTAAATTAGTCATTTATTATTTAAAAATCTCTCATTGATTCATGGTTGTCAATATTTAACTATATACGAATATGGTTGTCCATGGTAACCATGGATGAGCATTGTGTCTATGGTTAACCATTGTTGAGGTGGTTTAACGAAGGATGAATATGGTCGTGTCGTTGCCCATGATTGACAGTGATTGATTTTATCTCGCCATGGTTAATTATGATCAACCATGGTTGATTATGGATGAACATGGTTGGCCATGGGTGACTATGGGATAATATGGTTGAGTATAGTTGTTAATGTTTAACTATGGATGAATATGATTGACAATATTGAATATACTTGATAATGGCTGATCATTGTTGAGTTTGATTGACCATTATTGAGGTGGATTGACCATAGTTGACCATTGTATTGTTTGACCATCGTTGCCAACATGTAACTATAGATGTATAAGGTTTACCATGTTGACTATAGTTTATTATGTTTCCCATGTGGACCATGAATAACCATGGTTGAATATGATTGAACTTGTTAACCATGCTATACTATAGTTATGACCCCATTGATATATGCTATAGAAATCTTATCAATTGAAGTAGAATTAATTATGTTGGGATTTTGAAAAAATCTTTATTTTTGTGCAAAATAAAAATTAATAAAACTTTAAATTTAATTATATTAAATTCAAAATTTAATAATATCAAAGTTTATATTAATATAGTTTCAACACGATAAAATAAATAATATTATATTATATTATATTTAAATTATATTAGTAAAATAGGTTATTAAAGTTAAATAATTACATTAATTATTATTATTAAGTTTTTTCTTCATCAAAATATCATTATTAAATTACTATAGAAGTATGCTTATTAAAACTATATTTTATAATAAAATATATAATATTAGAATCATATTAAAAATTATTGTTCAAAAGTTAAATTATTTAATTGCTAAAACTAGATTATCAAACATATTTATGAATTTTGTATATGATTTACCAAAAATTAAAAAAAATGTAACACATTATAATCTGTGGACTATAATTTGCAAGTATTTATACTTTCCTAGACTATAATTTGCAAGGATTTATACTTTCCTAGGCTGAGTGTAGGCAAGTCAAACAATAAATGGACCCATGCTTGCTTAGGAAGCTAGCTTGAATGAAATACAACATACATTTATTGATATTCCATGTGATTTTCGCCGAAGAATCTTTCTTAACTTGATATGGATCACAGAAGCCTGAACTCCACATTTATTGATGTTATGGTTCAACACTCCTCGTCCACTCAACTTGCTTCGCTCTTACCGGTTTGCCAAGGCATTTGGCAATAACATGTTAAAATTAACCACCAATCCGATGATAGATAAATGAGAATAAAGTAATTCACAAAAATTAAAAAATAATTTTTTAAAGTTGCACTTTGCCAAATTAAAAAATAAAATTGGCACCAATAGAAAATCAACTTGATACCCTATGCGTAGTAATTTTTTTCTTTTAATCAATATATCATGTTTTTAAGGTTAGACATTAATATATATGTCATCCAAATCTAATGCATGCCTAGCTAGTAGAGACTATATTCTTTCATGTAAATCAATTATTAATACTATATAAAAAAAGTGAAGTATTATATTACATTGGATGTCCAAATCCAATAAAAAAAGTGAAGTATTATATTACATTGGATGTCCAAATCCAATAGGTAACTAATCATTGAAGACCTTATTATTTCTTATATACTAATTATTGAACTTATATTGACTATAACAAAAAGAATTATATTAGATTAATTAAATATATGCTATTATCTTAATCTAATGTATGTCTAACTTTTGGATACCTTACTTATTAGTATTAATACTATATATATGGAAACAACTATTTGAAATTTGAAATTAGTGTAACGTAGTTATTAAATGTTTTATTTTTTTATTTTTGGTACATTTCTTTATTAAATTTCTTCAAGTTTGATAAATAATTATTGGAATTGTAAGTTTGAATTGCATCATCTGCATTAGTAGAGTGCTTGAAACAAATGTATGTATAAATGTATTTTAAACAATAAAAAATCATAATCCCTACCAAAATTGTATCACTAATTCTGTCTTAAAAAAAATCAAAACATTAAATAATTAAACAACTATTTAGAAATTATATTAAATGAATTAAATGAATTATTAAAAACTATAATAATTAATTATACTAATTTTTTATATATTATATTTATTTTAGAGTAGTCTTAATTTTTTACATTTTAGTTGGTTTCTTCAAAATTAATTAATATATTTTTTCGTGAATCGTGGTTGGTTTTTTGTTATTTAAAATATATTTTTGACTATTTAAATAAATTCAGTTGTCATTTAAATAAATTTTGCTCTAATTAAAAAAAAAACTTTTAAATTTCTTAAGATAAGTAAATTTTATAATTTGAATTTATGATACAACCAATTTCTCCTAAATTTTAGACCTAAATGACTTGAAAAATATAAAATAAATTACAACGGCTATAAATTACAATGATTTATCCTTCTTTTTGTTGATGTACTAACATATATACTTCGCTTCATTTAATTTTATTCAGCTCGACTTGAAATATGAACGCCACATTTATAGAAGTATGAATGCCCGATGGTGTGATCCGTGAAAATGGAATGTTTATTTAATCATTGTTCAAGTAAAGCGAGTGGAGTTGACCCATTAGTTGTAAAAGAGTAGTTTGCTGATTTGCAAACCAATATATGTACTTGTTTTGATTTAATTTTATTCAGATTGATTTGAAACTAGTACTTTACGAAGCATCACAATGGCATTGAATATTGCAAATTGTGAGACTCGGGGTGAATCATTAAATTTTTATTTAATGACTAATAATTATTGAAAAATTAATAGAATAAGATTTTATGAACTGTTTTTTTAAGGATTAATAGTTATTAAAAATGTAATAAAATAAAATTTTATAAATTAGATATAATTATATTATCATTATTGTAAAGTTCATTAAATTAGGCAATTAATAATAACATGTTTAATTTAATAGTCAATTAAATTAAAGAAAAATAAATTAAATTATTTTTTAAAAATAATAATTTTCAATTTGTAATGTTCAATTATAGAAATTTTGCAATTTTTTTTTGTTGAAACCCAAATTAATATGAGTTTGATTAAAAACATAAGGTGGCTTATCCCACCCAAGGATAATAACAAATATAAATTATATAAAAAATTTGCACTGGTTTTATTACACTGCTTTTTCGCCCTAAAAATCATCAAAATTTTGGTAATATTTTGATAAAATCCCATAGAGATTTTTGTAAACCCAAGTTACAGTTGTAGAACTTTAATATCTTTATGGTGCTGAAGTAATTTCCACCATAAAAAACATTATTCAAACACTGCTATTGCAGCCTCAGTAGACAAAGCTATTTATCTAGGTTACAGTTGTCGAACTTTAAAATCTTTATGATGCTGAAATAATTTCCACCATAAAAAATATTATTCAAACACTGCTATTGCCGCCTCAATAGACAAAGCTATTTTTATTACAACACCCACGCCTCCATCGCACATAATTCGAACCTAATGTAAAATTACAATGTGTTTGTCCAAATAACTTTGATCAACCATTTCGCTATTTTTATTACAACACCCACGCCTCCATCGCACATAATTCGAACCTAATGTAAAATTACAATGTGTTTGTCCAAATAACTTTGATCAACCATTTCGTAATGTTTTTGTGGCTTTGCAACACGGTAAGACCCGCCGGGGCGCTGTAGGTAGCTTGAATTGAAATCGATGCCTGAAGTTCCTCATCAAACGACGACGTGCTAACAATGACACATGTCAGACGTAACACTTATACATGATAGGTTTCCAAATTCTAGCTACAAAAATTTCGGACAATAAACAATTCCGATACTGAACCTCAATGTCGTTGTCTATGAACGGAGAGAGCGGTGGACTCAAACAGCCACGAACGTGCGCAACGCCCTATGAGAATCTGGAATCTTCAAGGGTCAATCTATGTTGGGGCCCACTATCAAAGAGGATATGGATAGGAGAGCTCTTTTGATCAGTCTTGGCGTGCCCATCATGAATTAGTAAGATTTTTAACCGTGCCCAAGCTAGCTAGTAAATGGCAATCAATAAACAAGTAACACCAGATTCATAACTGCGGTATACTGTGGTTGGTATAAAGCATTGGCAATCAATAAACATCCTCTTGCAGCAGAATTTTATATGTGCTGGAAGATCCCTTTTTAGGGATTTCATATTATTATTGCAGTGTTTTGATGAATTAAATTTAACTATACTGTAGATTGTATATTAGTAAAGTTAGGTGCTCTTTTTGGTCATGAGATAGGCGGTTAATTCAGGAAATATGTTTATCATCCCAATGCAGAGGTGTAACTTGTTGGTGGATAGTTTTATCTCAAAAGCAGTGACAAATTGTGTCTAACCGTCAACGATCAACCGTGTCCAAAGGATTTTTTTGCTGTGGTCTCATAGCCTTAGTTTAAAAATTATGTTTTATGTTTTGAAAGTTATGGAAATTTTGGTTATGTTTTGAAAGTTATGGAAATTTTGGTTATATTTTGAAAAAACTGACAGGGATTTTTGTAAATCTAAGTAAAAGTTATCAAAATTTATAATTTTAAATTTTTTAGACATTTTTGATGGTGCTGAATCTATTTCTACCACTAAAAATATAATTCAAACACAGAATTTTTTGAAACTTTTTTACTTTAATTCAAATCACTTTTAACTGTCTAGCCAATTCTTCAACCTCGATAGACAACTCCGTTTTGATTGCAAGCTTTTACTCTGAATAGGCGGGCGCCTCCACGAGGTGAGTTGTAAGGCCCTCGCAACTCAGGCAGGAGTGCGACGGGCAAACACCCCTTCACACGACGGTTGAGCGGTGGGCGCGACCCGGGTAGGCACACACGACGGTGGGCGGGCGCCCTTGCACGATGGGCGGGCGCCCGTGCACGATGGGCGGGCCGGTCACCCGGCGAGCTAACAAACGGGCGAGTCACCCGGCGGTGCGACGAGCTGATGGGCGCGGGTCTGCACGGGCGAGTCACCCGACGGTGCGACGAGCTGATGGGCGCGGGTCTACACGGGCGAGTCACCCGGCGGTGCGACGAGCTGGCGGGCGCGGGTCTGCGGTGTGCGGGCGAGTCACCCGGCGGTGCGACGAGTTGATGAGCGCGGGTCTGCACGGGCAAGCGTGGCGAGTACGAGCGGGCACGGCTACACAATGGGCGGGCGCCCTGGCGGGCAACCTGTGCACGATGGGCGGGCGACCAGGGTGGGCGACCCATGAACGATGGGCGAGCGCCCCGGCGGGCGACCCGTGCATGATGGGCGGGCAACCCGGGCGGGCGACCCGACGATGCGACGAACAGCCGAGCTGTTTGCGACGAACAGCCGAGCTGCAATACGACATAACTTATGCGACGGTTTTACACTTAGTGCGAAATGGAAAAAGGGCCGAAGCCTTATACCCTTGCGTTGGAAGCTTTGCCATGGGCAAAGGCCGACTTGCAAATAAGTTAAGGCAGGGGCTTGTAAACAAGTTTTGTGGGGTCAGCCTAATGGCTTGACACCCCTTCACCAAAGGCAAGCAAGCGTATATATTAGAGGACGCAGAGCTTCATTTGGACAGCAAGCACAACGCACTTGCATCTCTCTCTCATAACTGCGAAGGGGTAAAACAGGGCGCAGAAAGAGAAGTGCGCATAGCTCATGCGCTTCTCTTGAAGGTGCAGTCTTTACCGGAGGTCGAAGTTTGGCAGAGGTACGAGTTGGGTTGAATTGTGTGCAGAGCCGAGTTGGAGGAGTTCTGGTGTCTCGGGTGAGCACCCTCCTACCATGTGCGGTTGCACATGATCGTAAAAGACTGATTGTAAATATTTCTAAGTGTTGGCCTTGGATTTTGCCAGGCACACTTGTATGATGTATTATTGAAGATTTTCATAATATATTATTATCGAGCAGACTTTACCGGGAGTTGCCCCTCCCTTTATACTTGTGTGCAATTGTTATTGTTCTTGGTTTAATTGCATATTGGATAATGAATGAGTATGGGCTTCATTAAGTATAAAAGTTAATGCATTTTACTTGGTTGAGAAAAACAAACTAAGTATGTTAATGTGGAAAGGCGTAGTCCATGTGCACGAGTATTGTTAAAAAGAAAGTGTACGGTGGTGCCGCACCTCGCCGGACACGGTTGGAACACTACCGTAGGCCTGGGGGCGCGACAGGTGGTATCAGAGCAGGTTCACAAGGTGTTGAAGCTGCTACACACCTTTACCGAAGTAAAGGTGGTATCAGAGCAGGGTTGCTCGTGGAACAAGGTTCTTGCAGGTGAAGCTGTTGAATGGTTGAAACTAGGTCGTAGAAGGGCAAGAAGTTGTTAGGAATGGCAACTAATTCTCAGGCTGGGTCTAGTCATACAATGAAGGACACGGTGAAGGATACTACTCTTGGGTTCATGGAAAAAGTGATTGAAAGAATGGAGACTTTGGAGACTTCTTGGAATCAAGATGTGGACTCACTTGCTAAGGAGCGAGAAGCCATCTTGAAGGTCAAGGAAGAACTTGAAGAGCTCCGAACACAACATGATGAGCTCAAGGCACAATATGAGTATACTGACCTTATGTGTACACAACATGAAGTAAGGGTCAAGGAAGTTGAAGAATCAAGGGATCAGGGTCTTGCAGAGATCGTGAACTTGAAAGGAACTCTTGGCAAGGTAAATAAAACACTTGATGATGCTAAAGATGAGATTGCGGTATTGAAGAGGGCCGTGAGACATAACTCAGATGGAGGAGTGCCTCATGTGAAGGTCAAAGAACCGGAATCTTATGATGGTACAAGGAGTGCAAAGACTCTTGGCAACTTTCTATGGGACATGGAACAGTACTTGGAACGATTGAGTCTACCTGATGGGGAGACACAAGTCAAGGTGGCTGCTCAATTCCTGACAAAAGATTCTAAGATGTGGTGGCGAAGGAGGGTGGATCAGATTGTCAATGGCAATGCTGATGACATCACTTCATGGGATGATATGAAGAAGGCCTTACAGACCCATTTCAGTCCTCAGGATGAAACATGGGAAGCAAGGACAAAGATTAAGTTCATCAAGCAAACCGGGAGCCTACAAGCATACCAGCGAGAGTTTTCAAGTGCAGCTCTGGAACTTCCCGACATGGCGGAAAGGGACAAGGTGTTCAACTTTATTATTGGGTTGAAACCTTGGGCACGCAATGAGGTGAAGAGGCAGAAGATTAGAACACTTGAGGAGGCTTTTGCTGCGGTTGACAGATTGGTGGATCACTATGATGAGACTTCTAATGAGAAAAAGAAGTCCGACAAGCCGAAAGAAAAGAAGAAGGATGATGCTTCGAAGTCGGATGATAGTCCGAAAGCAAAGAAGCCTTTGAAGTGTTGGATATGTGCAGGACCACATGTGGTGAAGAATTGTCCCTCTAAACCGAAAGTGGCCGCTGCTGCACAATCTGATGATGATGACAACGCTTCTGTGGGGATGATGCAGATACTTGGTGCTTCTGCTACCACGGAAGTGACTTCTAGAAGGGACCCGGAAAGAAACAGGTTGGAGTATGTTCAGATGAAGGTCGGAGGTGCTGATGTACTCACTATGGTAGATAGTGGGGCTTCACACAACTTCATGAGTGAAGATACTGCAAGAAGAATTGGGCTGAAATTTGTACCAGTGAAGGCACAAATGAAGACAGTGAATTCTCCTCCTATGGGAATTCTTAGTATAGCTAAAAAGGTGGACACTACACTTGGTGAATGGACCAGGAAGGTGGACTTCACTATAGTGCGGATTGATGACTATGAAGCTGTATTGGGGATGGAATTCATGGAACAATTTGAAGCCATGGTTGTACCACATTTGAGGAAAATCTTCATTTATGATGGAAAGGAAGATGTACCCATTGGTGTTCCATCCATTGGTGTGACAAAACCTGATCATAAGTTAGGAGGAATGCAAATGGAGGACATGGAAAAGATGAACAAGCGGTTGTCCACTGTTGAAGAAAAGCTTGGGGAACAGTCATTGGTCATCAGATCACTTTCAGATGGCATCTTGGACTTATCAAGAAGGCTAGAGTTAGTGGAGGACGATGATGATGACGTTGATGAGGTGTATGTGAGGCCGAATATCCAGAAGGAAGATCGGGAGGCATATCTACAAAGGATGGAGGTTGAGGATCCTGATAGATGGATTGAGATGATTAGTGAGGGAGAGCCTTCAGGCTCTTCTCCCTCCACATCTTCTTAGATGACATAGAAGATGGGGCTCATTGTTAAGCTGCTCATGGCAGTGAGCCCTTAAACATGTTTGAGCAGGTATGATGGTGCAGGGATGGCTTGGCATCAAGCATCATGACATGCTGCAGAAGGATGGGGTTTCCATGGATCTGAGCATGGGATCGTGGAGATGAGTGTTGACACATGGTTGAGATGTGTAGCACTTGTTGGCATAGCATGGGCAGTTTTGCACATGGAGTTGATGACCTGATGGAGATGGAGCCTTATATATGTTGCAGCGATGTTTGCCTTATATGGAGAGGTCTACATCATGGTTGATGACGGTCTTGGTAGAGAGCTACCGGGATGGTGTGTTGTCGAGGTCGACAACGATTTCGGGTGGAGGAGGATGTAAGGCCCTCGCAACTCGGGCAGGAGTGCGACGGGCAAACACCCCTTCACACAGCGGTTGAGCGGTGGGAGCGACCCGGGTAGGCACACACGACGGTGGGCGGGCGCCCTTGCACGATGGGCAGGCGCCCGTGCATGATGGGCGGGCCGGTCACCCGGCGAGCTAACAAACGGGCGAGTCACCCGGCGAGCTAACAAACGGGCGAGTCACTCGGCGGTGCGACGAGCTGATGGGCGCGGGTCTGCACGGGCGAGTCACCCGGCGGTGCGACGAGCTAGCGGGCGCGGGTCTGCGGTGTGTGGGCGAGTCACCTGGCAGTGTGACGAGTTGATGAGTGCGGGTCTGCACGGGCAAGCGTGGCGAGTACGAGCGGGCACGGCTACACAATGGGCGGGCGCCCCGGCGGGCGACCCGTGCACGATGGGCGGGCGACCCGTGAACGATGGGCGGGCGCCCCGGCGGGCGACCCGTGCACGATGGGCGGGCAACCCGGGCGGGTGACCCGACGATGCGACGAACAGCCGCGTTGTTTGCGACGAACAACCGAGCTGCAATACGACATAACTTATGTGACAATTTTACAGTTAGTGCGAAATGGAAAAAGGGCCGAAGCCTTATACCCTTGCGTTGGAAGCTTTGCCATGGGCAAAGGCTGACTTGCAAATAAGTTAAGGCAGGGGCTTGTAAACAAGTTTTGTGGGGTCCGCCTAATGGCTTGACACCCCTTCACCAAAGGCAAGCAAGCGTATATATTAGAGGACACAGAGCTTCATTTGGACAGCAAGCACAACGCACTTGCATCTCTCTCTCATAACTGCGAAGGGGTAAAACAGGGGACAGAAAGAGAAGTGCGCATAGCTCATGCGCCTCTCTTGAAGGTGCAGTCTTTACCGGAGGTCGATGTTTGGAAGAGGTACGAGTTGGGTTGAATTGTGTGCAGAGCCGAGTTGGAGGAGTTCTGGTGTCTCGGGTGAGCACCCTCCTACCGTGTGCGGTTGCACATGATCGTAAAAGACTGATTGTAAATATTTCTAAGTGTTGGCCTTGGATTTTTCCAGGCACACTTGTATGATGTATTATTGAAGATTTTCATAATATGTTATTATCAGGCAGACTTTACCGGGAGTTGCCCCTCCCTTTATACTTGTGTGCAAATGTTATTGTTCTCGGTTTAATTGCATATTGGATAATGAATGAGTATGGGCTTCATTAAGTATAAAGGTTAATGCATTTTACTTGGTTGAGAAAAACAAACTAAGTATGTTAATGTGGAAAGGCGTAGTCCATGTGCACGAGTATTGTTAAAAAGAAAATGTACGGTGGTGCCGCACCTCGCCGGACACGGTTGGAAGACTACGGTAGGCCTGGGGGCGTGACATGAGTGATCACACTTCGGTGCTATTTTTGGTGATGAGATAGGATGTCATCACCAGCTTCACATAACTGTTTAGAGATCATATTTCAGTTTCTTTTCACGGAAGGCATAACTTTGAATCTAACCATGCCATTTGTTCCGAGTCTATGACTTTTGCTAAGACAGTGGAAAAGACCAGTTGTTTTGCTTGCTCACATCCATTACATAATTAAATTTTTAAGACAAGGTTTTCATTCATTTGAAGGATATATTTATCTCATTTTCATAAATAATTAGAATATTATTTTAAAAATAGTTTAAATTAAAATTAAGTTTATTTTATTAAATAAAATCTACAAATAAACTAAAATAAAATTATTTTACTTAAAGTTGTAAATGTTAGAGGAAAAAAGAAAACTAAGATAATGGGAGGTGATCAACTCTAATCTTGAAAACTAAATTTATATATTTGTTTTGAGTAGCCTTCCGAAGAAGATGAACATTACCAAATAAAAACTATTTTTCATCACTCACAATGAATCTGTGGGATGGTCAATTCCCAAAATATATGGAATGAAAGAGTTTGTCCATTGTTTGATCTAAGAGGGTTGAAGATGAAAATCATATTCCCTTATATTTTCTAGATTATACTCACATTCCAGCTAAATTTCAAAATATTTATCACAATGTCAACTTTCTTGACCTCTTAAATTAACAAAATGATGATCATCTAAGAAAGAACCTTACACCTTTTTTAACCATAGAAATAAAATGCTAGAGAATTCCGATTATCTATTACCATAATATCAATTTGTTTCACCTTTTAAGTTAACACAACCATGATCTTCTAGGAAAAACTTCTCACACTTTTTTTTAACCATAGAAATAAAAAGTTAAAGAATTCTGATTATCTATTACCACACTATCAATTTGTTTCACCTTTTATGTTAACACAACCATGATCATCTAGGAAAGCTTCTCTCACCTTTTTTTAACTATAAGAACCAAGCGTTAAAGAATTTTGATTATATATTACCCACTTAAGGTCCAATAAACCATACTAAACTTAATGAACATTGATTATCAATCATTTATGATATCTTAAAACATGTTTAATATAATTGTATTTTCTAAAAATAAATTCAATAAATTATATACAATATTTAAATTTTCATATTGAATTTTGTTTAAATTACATTTTTTAAATAAACTCAATAGTGATATAAGATATTTAAATTTCCACATTAGATTGTGTTTTCATATTTTTTTGGTAATTACAAAAAAATACATCACTCTATTGTTTTTTCTTTGCTAAATTTTAGACTTTTATGATCCATATTGATAATGAAATTGTCTTTAGAATTAATCACGTCATTAAAATTTAGTCACAATTTTAATGATATGATTAATCAAAAGACGAACTCATTACTATTATTTATTATTAATTATTTATTTAATCATAACCTTATTTCCATTTATATTTCTTTATCATTCTATTTTCATTACTACTGATTAATAACAAAATAAATATATTTTATACATATATTTTTTTTGAATATATATTAATTTTATACAAATACTTCTGGAATTAATTTCATTTCTATAATATATTCCTTCCCCTATTCCATCTTCTTTATTATTATATTTTCCACCAAATTTCTGATAATCATTATTCTATGGAACAATCATATTCTTCCCTTCCTGGATTTTCAGTCAAGCTCTTTTTATCTTCCTATCATACTTTAGTTTGAAATAAAATACTTACATCTATTGACAATTAATTATTTTCTTTTTAAAAGTCATATACACGTTTTTATTAACATCATAAATGAAGGGATTTGTATTTTAGCACTCGGTTTTTTTACTAAAAACCATTTTGAAAATGCATCTATAAACATTGTTTGCACTATGTGGTAAGGAAGGTATGTAAAAATAATTTGAACGCAAATAGAACTTAAATCAACAATTTAAAACGAGTGAAATTTACCTCAATTGAAAATTTATAAAGAGGTAAAAAAACTACTTCAAAGGATGGATTTTCAAGTACTTAATTGAGACGTTTTGAAATCTATGATAGAGCTTTAAACTTAAAGATCGAAGGTTTAGAATCCTTCCCTACTCTTTGTAGGTTTTCATAAAGCCATAATTTTCAATTTTCCATGGAATCGGAAAACTTAATGGATCTATTATCGAATAGTTTGTTCAATAAAATATCATTATCACGATTTAATTTATTTATTTTTTATCATATATAACTAATGTTTTATATATATATATATATTTATTTTTATTTTTATTTTGGTTTTTCGGTTTAAATAAACAATACACAAATTGCTGATTTTTTTTTTTTTTTGGAAATATAAGAATGTAAAAATTAATTTAAATATCAATTTCTTAGCTTTAAAAAAAAAATTCAAAATCTATAGTTTTATAATTATATTAAAATTTTTTATATTAAGTGAAATTAATATTTAAAATAAAGAAAATATTTAAAATAAGAAAATATATTAGAAAAATAACTCAATTCCTTACTAATTATTTTTTAAATATATTTTAAAATTCACAAGTTAAGTATGGTTTTAGAGACCATTTCAATTTAAAAAAGATATAAAATGTAAGTTTTCATTGCCCCATTTCACTGAAAAATAAGACATATTTTTATGGGTTAATCATTTATATTGTTTCAGATTTATTGCAACATTATTTAGAGAGGACTATCATTAGAAAATTATTGTTTTACTAATGCTCTAAAGAGTAGCTTCCTTATTTTTGAAGAACAAACAACAACATTGACATGTAGCAAATAGTAAACAATATCACAATGTGACAAGTAACAAACAAAGTTGTAATGTGATAAGCTATAAACATTGTCGCAATGTGATAAACATAAAACAATGTTGTAAATTGGCGAACAGGAAATGACATCGCATCATGATGAACAACAAACGATGTCATAATGTGACAATCAACAAACCATGTCACAATGTTACAACATATAAATGTGACAGCCAACAAACAACATTTCAAAATAAGAAAGAACAAATGACATCTCACTATGACGAACAACAAATGGCGTCACAATTTGACAAATAATAAAAGTAGTTGCAATCTAAACTAGGTTTACCAGGTTTACTCAACTAACCTTGGTACACCATATCCAACCGTGGTTGACCATAGTCAACTAAGTCGATCTAGACTTATAAGGTTCACTATACATCGATAACATATTAGCCAACCTAGATCCATCTTAATTTCGATTCCACTAAGCACTGAAAAGAATCAAATTTCTTAAGGTGCAAACCCCTTTTAGAATGAAAAGAGATTCAATCTCTCTCTACACTTGGTATATCAAAAGTTAAGATGGATCTAGGCTGGTGACAACATTTAAACTTTGGTTACAATTTGAAAGGTGAATAAAATGGAGACAAACTCACTGAACACAAAATGTTGAACAAACACAATTTCTACCAATTATTTGTTTACTATACTTTAAAATTCACAAGCCATGTATGGGTCTAGAGATCATATCAATTTAAAAAATATTTGAAATGTCAAGTTTTTATTGCCTTATTTCACTAAAAAGTGGGACATGTCTTGATGGATTCATCCTCTATATTATTTCAAATTTATTGCAAGATTATTTGGAGAGGACCATTAATAGAAAATTATTGTTTATACTAATGCTCTAAAGAGTAGCTTCCTCATTTTC
Source organism: Pinus tabuliformis (assembly GCA_031772625.1). Classification (NCBI taxonomy): domain Eukaryota; kingdom Viridiplantae; phylum Streptophyta; class Pinopsida; order Pinales; family Pinaceae; genus Pinus; species Pinus tabuliformis. The sequence goes on from CM062804.1 coordinate 1,355,045,315, forward strand.
CAAGAATAAACAATTTCACCATGTAACAAACAACAACTAAGAATGTTGTAAATTGATGAACTATAAATGACAACACATCATGATGAACAAACAATGTCATAATGTGAAAATCAACAAACCACGTTGTAATCTGATGACATTGAAATGTGACCAAAAAAAGCAATAGTTCAAACTATGAAGGAAAAAAATGACATCACACTATGATGAACAACAAATGACATAACAATTTCACAAATAATAAATGTAGTTGCAATCTAAACTAGGTTTACAAGATTTTCTAGGTTGACTCTCCACTATAGTCAACTATCATATCCATAATCAACTAAGTCATTCTAGGTTTACAAGGTTGATAACATATTAACCAACCTAGATCCATCTTAACTCTCAATCTACCAAGCACCCGAGAGGGATCAAATTTCTTGATATACAAACCTTTTTTAAAGTTAAAATAGATTTGATGTCTCAATGCTTCATATATAAAAAATTAAGATAAATATAGACTTGCTAAAAGAAATTAAGCTTTAGTCACAATAAAAAAATTGAATAAAATGGAGGCGAAGTTGCACAAAATGTTGAACAAACGTTAACATTGATTTAAATCCCCGGAAGTACACAGTCACGTAACGATGAAGATACAATCCCTGACGCACTTTCAGCCCATAAACTACGATGACGATGATGATGACGATGGGGGGAAGTTATATTGTCACTCATCTTTATTTTGTAGTGTAAGTCATTTTGTTCACATTAATGTACAGCTCCAGTCCATTTACGCATACACAGACAGATTTAGACATAAATATATCTAGTTGTACAAGTTGGGATTGGAGAGGAGATACTGCTCCACCTTCTTTGATTGGGCAATGCTATTTTCCTTTATCTCTTTTACTTTTCCATTGTCAGGCTGAACACCAGGAAGAGTTTCATAGTCAACGGTCCAGGTCGCTATGCTTCCCCCTTCATTCCTAGGAACGAATTTGACCTCAAACCTCACAGAGCTCGGTTTCTTCCCCAGCGATCCTCCTTCGATCAGTGTATACTTATACACCAAATTATGCTCGTCAAGTTCATCCACTCATCAGATCAGTGTATACTTATACACCAAATTCTTCTCATCAAGTTCATCCACTCACACCTTGATGAAGTTGTAATCCCTCTTACCTATGACAAGAAAGCGAAATACCTAGTAAGTATCAAATAATAAGGAAGTATTCAACCCCATATGTATCTGGTACACTAATTCAAGCAAGAAAATAATTATAATGGGTAGAATAATGATGTTAATTAATGATGATATGTGATCAAGAGAGTATTTTATTGGAGTTATACTAGGGTTGATGTTGAGCTTCTTGATGGTGCCCACGCCTCCATCTCCTTGAAGTAAGGTCACGGAAGTGAAAGTTTCAATCAAAACCTTTGGAAGGAAGTTGTGGCTATCTTTCATTGTAGCATTCCAAAACCTCCTTATGTCCACTTAAAGCACATCTTCCACTATTTTATTCCTTGACGCCATCTTAAATTCTCTCACAACACGATACTTATTGCTTAAATATTATCGCACAAAATGAGAGGTCCTTGCTCTCATATGCACTAGACCACTGTTGTGCCCCTACACTGGCGGCACTCTTTCAACCGCACTATAGAGAGGTGCGGCACCACCAACCACTTTCTTTTCACCAATACTTATGACCGTGGACTATGCCTAACTTTCGATACTTAGTTTATTTCTTCTTTACAAAGTATTATGTTTTCCTTTATACATAGTGAAAAGCATAAACAACATTACACATATAAATGCACAATAGTATAATGGGAGGGGAAACTACCTATAATGATTCTGCCCGAATAATCAATATATATATATATAAGTTAAATCTTGAGGAAACCCCAAATTTACACTTAGCCAAATTTTACATTCGTTGGCAAACATGGTTGCCCAGCTCATCGGCATGCCTGAATGGTCGCCATAGGACTTGCCCAACTCTTCGTTCACCCCTGAACGTGTACATTCAGCCCTCGTGTCATTTTCCCAACTTGGGTTCCCACCCGTGTCACTGGGCACACCTGCCCGACCGCACCTCCACACACCCCAGTTGCACCTCACCATTTCGTAAACCCACACTTCACCTCTCCACCATTTGGTGGGCACACCTCCATGTCGCCTTGCACGAACCGTCATTCAGCCCTGAACAATCCTCCTGAATGACTCTTGAGTGGTGCCCTGAATAGTCGTTTATCTTCGAACGATCCTCTCGAATGACTCGTGAATGGTCTGCATGAATGCCCCTTGACGCCCTATTCGGTTCACCCGGCACGCTCCTTGTGTGCCCTGGCATGCCCTACGGTGCCCTGCGGCTTGCACGAGTCCACCTAGTTCGACGTAGCTTCTACGGCCTACACCACTTACACCATGCCTTCGATGTAATCTACCAACTTCGCACTACTCCTTGAATGCTCGTTGGATTGCTTGATCGAATGCGATGCTTCAACTCCATGGAACCTCCACTCATATATATAGGCACCACACCATCCAAACGCCTGGCTGACCTTCACACTTCATCTTTGCGATGAGTCGGCTCGCCCCCAACTTGCCTCATCTGCACATCGGCTGGTTGGCTGGGCGCCCCCACCCAGGACCTCCTCACACTATAAAACCAACCGACTCCCATACTTAGTCACATTTTGTCCACCTTCGCTCGCATGTCTCCACTTAGTCACATTTTGTCCACCTTCGCTCGCATTTCTCCACCTACAGTTCGTGGCCCTTACATTCTCCCCCACTGGAAATCATTATCGTCCTCGACAATCTCTCATCCCAGCAACCATCTATTGCCAAGATATCCATACCAAGGCATATAATCCTGGTATGTCATACATTAGAAATTCTGCTCAATCCATGATCATCAACCACATTCGTTGCAATCTCCACATGTTTCTCCCACCGTGGAAGGCTGGCCCCTCCATCTCAAGCTACAAGCTTACTGCAACATATCGTGTCAACCTCATCATGTATCGTCATCGTGTGAACTGTTGCCATGATACTCCAACACAATTTCAACACATCTCTGCACACTGCTATAGCCCCCATGACTCGAACTAATAAGGTGATCAGTCCAATTGTCACGCTCAAACCATGAAAATGCACATCCTCATGCCATCATCAGTCATTTCTTAGAACATCCTATCACATCATCAACTCGATCAAGAATCCATCTCCATATAAGCCATGTCCAAGTCCATGCAGTAGTCTCCATATCATCTGCAACATGCTACCCATGATGTTTGGTACTAATGTGCTGCATGAATCAACTGCATCTATCCCAACATCATCATCCATTTGCAAAACATTCATCTCCTTGAAATGAAGAGATCTTCTCATCAAACCCGACTCTCGATGTTCCACATCCAGGTCCATGAAGCCACCTCCATCATATCCGTAATATGCCATCCCTCAGGTCTGCCATAGAAACAAGTATACACTTGTCTCATCTCCCATGTATAAAAAATGGTTAAGTCTCAGCTCAACCCATGCCCAAGTGTTGCCATCAAGGCATCATCATCATTGCAACTCCATCAAACCAAAGTGTCTCTTATTGATCTTCCTCATCAAGTCACTCTTTCAAGCACACCTATACATGTACTCAAAAGTATGCACCCCATTCTACATCAAAGCCCCTGACCTCAGCTCCTCAATGCATCAGATCCTCTAAGTCCACCATATATGAAGTCCCCAAAAGTCACAACCTCATGTCATCATGATTTCCGCAAGTCATCTCCAACCAATACCCCAGTGTGCATACATGTCTTGAACCTAAGGTCTCTGCAAGATGCCTCAACTTTCCATGTAGTAGGAATGCTCCATAGTCTGCTCGCAAATCCAACTAGTCCATGGCCTTGTTGTACTCAAGTGCACAACCTCTCTATCGGCTCATAAATAAAACATCTCCATGTCACACCAGCAAATCCACCTGCACAACATCCCTGCCTAGGCACTCCTCATTGGATGCCCATAAGTGACACCTCTACAAGTGCTCCTGCATAATGTCCATGCATAAGACTGCCATGCTCCATGTCTTCAACTTGATGTCCATGACTCAAGTTGTCCATGTTGCCCAACTAAGTAGATCCATCACAACAATCGGTCATCCTCATCCAAGCCTGCAATCTGATCTAGTGAACTCGGTCACCGAACCATATCATCATCATATGAGTCTCTCCCACCATGGCTCCCCCACTGAATGTTCCACCAAGACTTCCTCTTGGTTTCGGCCATGAGAAGTCCACCTAAGTATCACCATACTTAAGTGCATGCCCTTCTCCAATTTTCACATTAGTCAGGTCGGGCACTTAGCCAATTCTCCATGTGGCTAAAGCATGACCCATTCCTCCGCAATGATCATCATGTTCCTCCCTTGTCACACGCCCCTGTACCTTCTACCATAAGGTCACAAACAACCCCAACAAGTCCTGCAAGAGTCAATGGTCCTTGCTTCTCCATACAAGGTCTCATCGTAGACATCCATGGTAAGATCCTCCCTTGCATCGGCAAACTAATTTTGCTCTTCCATGCATACGTTTCATCTCCCAAAAGTCTCACTGAAACATAAGTATCAATAGTACTTACTTCGTCATGAGGCTCCTCCATGTGATTTTCCTCATCTACCAATGTCTGCAAACTGCACAATCATAGTCCAAATTGAACAATTTCAAGTTCATCCTCCATCGTTGTCATATCTGTAACATCCTCAACCATCGCAGCTTCCTCTTCTTCGTTATCACAATCTACAGCGTCACCCTGCTCCATTGCCCAACCAAGTTGAAGAAGTTCATCTTCAACATTCTTTTCCAAGACTTCAAGTTTATCCTGAATCCGTGGGTTCTCTTCTTTCATCCACTTCAACCTGTATAAGGTAAGCAATAGATTCCCTTCACATTCTTCCAAATCTGCCATGTCTTGTCGTTCAGCTTGGCCCAATCACTATGCTTCACCCCTGCTAAACCTGTCACAAAGTATTACAATTCCCTTTGCAAACCTGAATCACCTGTCATGAATGTCAAGTTTTCAGCTTCTTGTCCCATCGTTCATCACCTCTAATACCACCTATCACGATAGTGCAGTGGGATCAGCACTTCATCGTCAATCAGCTCTGATACCACCTGTCATGCCCCTACACTAATGGTACTCTTTCAACAACACTATAGTGAGGTGTGGCACCACCGACCACTTTCTTTTCATGAATACTTATGACCGTGGACTATACTTAACTTTCGATACTTAGTTTATTTCTTCTTTACCAAGTATTATGTTTTCCTTTATACAGTGAAAACCATAAACATTCACCATAAACAACATTACACATATAAATGCACAACAGTATAAAGGGAGGGGCAACTCCCTATGATGAGTCTGTCAAATAATCAATATATATATAAGTTAAATCTTGAGGAAACCCCAATTTTACACTTAGCCAAATTTTACATTCATCGGCCAACTTGATTGCCCAGCTTGTCGGCACACCTAAACAATTGCCGCACGACTTGCCCAACTCTTCATTCACCCCTGAATGCATTTCTTCAGCCTTTGTGTCATTTTCTCAACTTGGGCATCGCTACCCGTGTTACCATGCTAACTTGGGCACCTCTGCACACTAGCCGCACCTTCGTTATTAACCGAACACTTCCATTTTTCCTTGCCGTGTTGTTTGCCCAACTTGGGCACTCACCCGTGTCACCATACATGCCTGCCCGACCGCACCTCCACACACGTCGGTCGCACCTCACCGTTTCACAAACCCACACTTCACCTCTCCACCATTCAGTGGGCACACCTATGTGTCGCCCTGCACGAACCGTCATTCAGCCTTGAACGATCCTCCCGAATGACTCCTGAACGGTGCACTGAACAGTCGTTTAGCTCCAAACGATCCTCCGGAATGAATCCTAAATGGCGCCCTGAACAGTTTGCAAGAATGCCCTGCGACACCCTATTCAGTTCACCTGACACACTGCCCATGCAGACTCCAGCCTGCATGAGTCTACCCAGTTCAGCGTAGGTGCTACGGCCTTCACCGCCTGCACCATGCCTTCAACCCAATCTACCAACTTTGTACTACTCCTTGAATGCTTATTGGATTTGCTTGATTGAATGCGATGCTCCAACTCCATGGAACCTCCACTCATATATATAGTCACTACGCCATCCAAATGCCTGGCCTACCTTCACAGTTCATCTTTTCGACGAGTCAACTTGCCCCAAACTCACCTCATCCGCACTATAGCAAGGTATGTCACCACCGACGACTTTCTTTTCACCAATACTTATGACCGTGGACTATGCCTAGCTTTTGATACTTAGTTTATTTCTTCTTTACCAAGTATTATGTTTCCCTCTATACACAGTGAAAACCATAAACAACATTACACATATAAATGCACAAAAGTATAAAGGGAGGGGCAACTCCCTATAATGAGTCTGCTCGAATAATCAATATATATATATATATATATAAGTTAAATCTTGAGGAAACCACAAATTTACACTTAGCCAAATTTTACATTCATCGGCAAACTCAGTTGCCCAGCTCGTCGGCATGCCTAAATGATCACCGCACGACATGCCCAACTCTTCGTTCACCCCTGAACGTGTTCGTTCAGCCTCTGTGTCATTTTCCCAGCTTGGGTGCTTCTACCTATGTTACCATGCCAACTCGGCCACCTCTGCAAGCTGGCTGCACCTTCGTTCTCAACCCAACACTTCCGTTTTTCCTTGCCATGTCATTTGCCCAACTCGGTTGCCCACCCATGTCATTCTGCACGCTTGCCCGGCTGCACCTCCACACATTTCGGTCGCACCTCACTGTTTCGCAAACCCACACTTCACCTCTCCATGATTCGGCGGTCATACCTCCATGTCACCCTACATGAACCATCATTTAGCCTTGAACGATCCTCCCAAATCACTCCTGAATGACACCCTAAATGGTTGTTCAGCTCCGAATGATCCTCCGAATGACTCCTAAACAATGCCCTGAATGATCTGCATGAACGCCCTTCAACGCACTATTCGGTTCACCCGGCACGCTGCTCGTGCACCTTGGCATGCCCTGCGGCCTGCACGAGTCCACCTGGTTCAACGTAGGTGCTATGTCCTTCACCGCCTACACCACGCCTTCGACCCAATCTACCAACTTCGCACTACTTCTTGAATGCTTGTTGGATTTTCTTGATCTAATGCAATGCTCCAACTCCATGGAACCTCCACTCATATATACGATCACCACACCATCCAAATGCCTAGCTGACCTTCACACTTCATCTTTTCGACGAGTTGGCTTGCCCCCAACTTGCCTCATCTGAACGTCAGCCGGTTGGCTGGGCACCCTCACTCGGGACAACCTCATGCTATAAACCAACTGACTCCCATACTTAATCACATTTTGTCCACCTCTACTCGCATGTCTCCACGTCTAGCTCGTGGCCCTTATAAGGCGGTATTTAGAGGAGTCATGTACAAACCTCTAGAATTGGTACATTAAAGAGAGTGCATCGATGATGGCATGAGAAGTGACTTTTTGTTATTTAGACTGACCGATCGCTGCACAGAATGCCTAGTCCTTGCGCTGTTTATTCAATGTTTGGGGTATGTGGCCTCATTTCGAAAAGTTCTCAATCCTCTCAAACATGTTAATGTATCCAATGAATAACCAAAAGAGCTACAAAATTGTCAAAGCCCCCATAAATTGCTTACAAGTGTTTGCACATTCAACAATGATTATGGCTATGGTGGAATGCATATATTTCAAAATGACTTTTCCACATTGAAATGACCAAATATTTGTAAATAATACTTCCGTGTAAAAAAATATAAAGTATTTCTAAAATTCCTTACATATTTATATTTATGCCCGTTACAGAATTATATATAATTATAATTATGCTCACATATAATTATAAGCATATTTATAATTATTCTTATAGGCGTGTTTGTTTTGAAATTATGTTTTCGGTATTTAGAATATAGATTTATATCTTGAGAGATTGAACTCTCTCAACACATTAATTTGAAGTAAAAATGAATTTAATCTGACCTAATTATTAATAATTAATAATTTGTTTTATTTTATTTTAGTTTATTTTTGTTTTTATTGTTATGTAATTTGATCGAGACAAAATGTTTACATAAAATAGCATAATTTTACAACATCTCTTGTACACTGGGCTAGAGAGTGCCTCTCGACACATTTGTACTTTAATCTATACATTAACACATGTCACTTATGGTTGACTATGGTTAGCTATGATATGGTCGACGATAGTCAACATGAGCATCAAAATCAACCATAGTCAAAATTGGTGTCATAGCGAGACATAGTCACCATGGGCATTAAATTTAATATTGTTCCCAATGCGAAAAACAATGAACAACATCACAATGTGAAGAATAATAAACAATGTCACAATGTGACAAACAATAAAAAAAAGTTATAATGTGACAAACAAAAAACATTGTTGCAACTGGATAAAGCAATGATGTCATAATGTGATGAACAAGAAATAATGTTGTACTTCATAAAAAAGAAATGAGATCACAACATGATAAACAATAAACAATGTGATAATGTGAGAACCACATTACTAAGCCATAGTCAAACATAGTCAGCTATGTTGACCTAGGTTTACTAAGTTGACCTATGATCCAAACTAAAACATGAATGCAACAAGTTACAAAGATGACCATAAATACAGAGATGCAATAGAAATAACACTTCATTTCATTAATATAAAATACTTAAATATGCTTACAAACAGAACAGAAATAAGACTAGCTTGGGCGATGGTAGCTTATATTTGAGAAGAGATGTGGCAGCTACATGCCTCTGAACTGTGTTAGAATGAGGCTTGGAGGCCTATTTATTATTGAGACACAATGGAAAACCCTAAACATCGAAAAACCTAACCCTAGGAGATGAAGCGCCAAAATTGTGGGCTCCGTTTGGGTAAATTGGTACATCAACTTCCAGTCATCGTACCTTTGGCATATGATCTTTTTTTGTGATCCAGGAGCATCTTGTCAGAACAGTTACACAGTTTTAGTTTCATGATCAGCATTCAATGTTCGGTGTCTTTAGCTTCGAAAGTGATGCTTATGGTTCAGGTTGTTCGGTGATGTCAATAATTTTCATGGTATTCGGCGAATATGGTTTGGTACCTGGTTGTCGACATGTGTTTTTTGTCAGTTCCGCCAAGATATGGTTGTCATCAGCTCCACCACGATATGGTTGTCGACATGGGTTGGTCATCCGCGTTGCAAAGTTTGTTTGTTTGTCAACAAGCGTTTTGTCGTCATATAGGTTTGAATGTCACTATGTGACAATTGATTGTAAAAAAGGGTTGTTTTAAGAAAAAAATGATGTACAGCCTTAAGGACTAACACCTAAGACCTAAAATCCTAATCTACATCTAAAATCCTAACCAAAACCTAAATCCATGAATTAAAAATGCAATAAAAATAATGTTGGGTCCCTATAATACTAGTGATTACCCCATTACTATTGTAGTTATACCCCTTATTTATATTGTTGTGCCCCTATTACCCACATGTTGTTATTTTTGTGCCCCATAGAATCCCTCTATTATTATTTTTGTGGCTTTATATTATTATTGTTAGGTCGGTTGGATTATATTGTGACTCCTTAGACTCCTATATATAGAAAGGAGGTTTTGTCATTTGTATCATCCAAGAATTGTTCATTTATGTAATGTAAAGGAGGTTTCCCCCTCGAAGAGGCTGAATTCTAAGGCGTTGATCTTTCTTTTCTATCTTTTCTTGAGCTGGTTTCATAACATTTGGTATCAGAGCTTTGGATTCTAGGGTTTCGCTGCTCCAAACAGGTCATCGTGGAATTTTCGCTATAACTTTTTTTCTGTGACGTTTCAGAAGTCGCAAAAAAAACCCATTTGAGAAGAATCGCGCTGAATCTTGGGTCCGAATTTCAGAGTTTTTCGCGCGATATTTTCGGAGATATGATCTGAGGAAGTTGGTCTTTTTGCAGACTCCTGAATTACACTCAAAACAGGTGACCTGGGGAAAATCGTCATAACTTTCTTTCTGAGCATCGGATTGAAATTTCGTAAGAAGTTACAGAAAGAGGACGGACTGTAGTTTTCTTTTATATATTTTTCAGAGTCAAAGGTTGAAACAGTGACATGTGGCACGTCATACAAGTTCGCTCTACTGAACTAGTCTATAATCAAGTCACTGTGGGAGATTTCGCATAACTCTTCCTTGGAGAATCCAATTTGGGTCAGACTTGTGGCATTGGAAAGAGGACACTGAGGGCTACTACAGGTCACAAATTCAGAACTAGATAATTAGAAAGTACAGAGATACAACGGAGGCAATATCAACCTCCTACAAAGTGAAAAAAGGTGTGTAGATTTTCTTTAATTTTTGCTTAAGCTTGGTTTGAAAATTTATTTTGAAGGAATTCAAAGGGCATAGTAGAGAATTATTATCGGTAACTTGATGCCCCGAGGAAAGAAAATGCAAACACCTAGTAAGGAACCTGAAAGCTCTAGCATGACTCATGAAGAAGAAGAAGAAATGCTATATGATATATCAAAATTACAAGAACAAGTGCAACAAGTGTCACTTGCACAAAAAGCAACAGAATCTAAAATGGATGGTTTAAGGAAAGATGTAGAAGCTAAGATGGACGGTTTAAAGAAAGGTGTAGAAGCTAAGATGGATGGCATGGAAGCTAAGGTGAATGGCATGGACGCTAAAATTGATGGCATGGATGATAAGATGGATAAGTTGCTACAAGAAATGGTCACTAAGGGTGAAAGAGTACTAAAGGAAACTCATGATGAGAACAAAAGAAATGTTAATCATGATTCCATAGACTCTAATGTTGGATCGAAGACTCACCATGTTCCAAAAATCGATATGAGGAAGTTTGATGGCAAGGATCCCGCCACATGGATATTACAGATGGAGCAATTCTTCGATCTCAATAATGTGCAAAACACACAAAAGGTACGTATGGCAACTTTATATTTGGAACCAAATCAGTTTGTATGGTATCAATGGCTTTGTTCTCGTAAACAATTTATCACTTGGGCAATTTTTACGGAAGAATTGATAGCACATTATGAGGATACAAAAAGCAACACTTTTTTTAGCCAATTGATAAGTCTCAAACAAAAGGGTTCAATAATGGAGCACATTGAGGAGTTCCAAAAATTGAACATAAGGGTAAAAGATATTCCAGAGGAGCATAGGATTGATGTGTTCATAGGGTCTTTAAAGGATAATATCCAACATGATGTGCGCCTTTGGGAACCTGATTCATTAGAGAAGGCATTCAGGTTAGCAAGAAAAATGGAAAGCAAAATTATGGCAACTAGGAAGCATACCATTCACAACTATAAAGACGGAAGTGTTGTTGCCCATAGTCTTCCACAACCTACAAGGTTGACACCACAACAATTGGAAGAAAAAAGAGCAAAAGGGCTTTGTTACAATTGTGATAGCAAATACACAAAAGGTCATAAGTGTGCTGAGAAGAAATTATTCTACATAGATTGTGAAGAGGAAGAAGAAAAGGAGCAAGAAAGGTCAAAAGAAGAGGATATATTCCAGGAACAAAGCCTAGATGAAGAACAAATAAATCCGACCATATCTTGTAATGCATTGGCGGGAATTACCACTCCTCAAACCATCAAGATAGAAGGACAAATCAAGAAGAAAAAGGTAATAGTGTTGATTGATTCAGGAAGCACCCACAATTTTATTCATTGTAGGGTAGCAAAAGAATTGAATTGCTTCCTATATCCAGCACCAGAGTGTCAAGTGATGATTGCAAATGGAGGAACAATAAATTGTTCTGGAAAGTGCCATAATATCAAGCTATCCATGGGAGAATATGTATTGACTAGCCCAATGCTTTCCATTCCAATGGGAGGTGCTGATGTTGTACTAGGAGTCCAATGGCTACAATCCTTGGGTACAATAGCTTTTAATTTTCAAGAACTTTTCATGAAATTTTCTGTGGAAGGAAAGGAAGTTGAATTAAGGGGTATTGCAGGGAAACCAGGAAAGATAATCAGCTCTAATGGCATGACAAAGCTTCTAAAAAAGGAGCAAAGAGGTGTAATTGCACAATTATGTTCGCTAGATGTTTCCACATTGGAATCATCTATTTCTCCAGATCTCCAAAAAGTCCTGGACAATCATTCCAAGGTATTTGAGACTCCCAAAGGTCTCCCACCTATGCGTGATCATGATCATGCTATTCATCTGATTCCAGGAAGTGTTCCTCCAAACATCAGGCCGTACAGATATCCATATGTCCAAAAAAGTGAAATTGAACGTATGGTTGCAGAAATGCTAGAGGCTGGTATAATTCAACCGAGTCAAAGTTCTTTCTCAGCTCCAGTAGTATTGGTGCACAAGAAGGATGGATCATGGCGCATGTGTCCAGATTATAGGGAGCTCAACAAGCTCACTATTAAAGATAAGTTCCCCATTCCTGTCATTGATGAATTACTGGATGAATTGCATGGATCAATTTACTTCACCAAGTTGGATCTTCGTTCGGGATATCATCAAATCAGAATGAAGATTGAAGACATTCCGAAAACGGCATTTAGAACTCATGAGGGTCATTATGAATTTTTGGTCATGCCTTTTGGCCTTACCAATGCACCTTCAACATTTCAAGGTTTGATGAATTCAATTTTCAAACCATTCCTTAGAAAATTTGTGTTAGTATTTTTTGATGATATACTAATCTACAGCAAGTCTTGGAAGGATCATGTTGAACATGTTGACAAGGTGCTACAACTATTGGAGGAGAAACAATTATATGCAAAAAGATCCAAATGTTTCTTTGGAGTCCAGGAGGTGGAATATTTGGGTCATATTGTATCTCATGAAGGAGTTAAGGTAGACCCTAGCAAAATTAAAGCCATTAAGGAATGGAAAATCCCCACATCCATAAAGCATCTGCGAGGATTTCTTGGGTTGACAGGGTATTATCGCAAGTTTGTTAAGAATTATGGGAGAATAGCAGCACCTCTAACAACATTATTGAAGAAAGATTCATTTTCATGGACTCCGGAAGCAACAAAGGCCTTTAAACATCTTAAAGAGGCAATGTGCCAAGCACCGGTCTTAGCTACACCGGACTTCACAAAAACCTTTATTGTGGAATGTGATGCTTCAGGAAATGGAATTGGTGCTGTTCTAATGCAAGATGAAAGACCCATTGCTTTTGAAAGTCGTCCAATCAAGGGAAAGTTTTTAAGCAAAGCTATTTATGAGAAGGAAATGTTGGCAATACTCCATGCACTTAAGAAATGGCGACCCTACCTAATGGGAAGACACTTCAAGGTAAAAACGGATCATGATAGCCTTAAATACTTTTTAGAACAAAGATTATCCTCTGAAGAGCAACAAAAGTGGGTCACAAAGATGTTGGGTTATGACTTTGAAATCATCTACAAAAAAGGGAAGCAAAATGTGGTGGCAGATGCACTCTCAAGAAAGGATGAGGATGTGGAAGCATTGTTGTGTGCCATTTCTATTATCCAACCAGATTGGATAAATGAAGCAAAGGAGGAATGGAAGAATGACGAAGAAGTGTGGGCACTTATTCGAAAGCTACAACAAGATTCCAGTACTTCTGATACATTTAGCTGGAAAAATGATTCGTTATGGTACAAAGATCGCTTATACCTCTGTAAGAATTCCCAGCTAAAACAAAAGATTCTTATGGAATTGCACACTTCTCCCTTAGGAGGGCACTCAGGATTTTTAAAAACTTACCACAGGGTTAAGAAGGAATTTTTTTGGGATGGCCTTAAATCAGATATTCAAAAGTTTGTGGCGGAATGTTTGGTTTGCCAACAAAATAAAGTTGAAACAATTAAGACACCGGGTCTATTACAACCTTTATCCATTCCAAGCCAACGTTGGGAGGAGGTTTCAATGGATTTTATCACAGGTTTACCCAAGTCTGAGGGAAAGAGTGTCATCATGGTGGTAGTTGACAGACTTACCAAGTATGCACACTTTTGTGCATTATCACATCCATTTAAAGCCAGTACAGTTTCTACTGCATTTATGGAAACAGTTCAAAAGCTACATGGAAACCCAAAGATTATTGTAAGTGACAGAGATCCCATTTTCACTGGAAATTTTTGGACAGAATTATTTTCTTGTCTTGGTACTCAGTTAGCTCATAGCTCATCTTATCATCCTCAATCTGATGGGCAAACTGAGATAGTAAACAAATGTTTGGAAGGATATCTTCGTTGCTTTGTATCTGATAAACAGACACAATGGGTCAAATGGTTGCCTCTGGCTGAATGGTGGTATAACACTTCCTTCCATACAGCAACAAAAATGACCCCATTTATGGCACTTTATGGGTATCAACCACCATCAATCACATCATATTTAAGAGAAAATTCTAAGGTTCAAGCAGTGGAACATCACATCGAACATCAACAACAAGTCCTCCAACTCTTAAAGGATAACCTCGTGTTGGCACAAAATAGAATGAAACAACAGGCAGATCAACATCGCAGTGAAAGAAGTTTTGATGTAGGTGATTGGGTATTCCTACGGCTACAACCATATAAGCAAATGTCCCTAAAGCAAGCTAAGAAGGATAATAAATTATCACCAAAGTATTATGGTCCGTACAAGGTGTTGGAAAAGATTGGTACTATGGCATACAAATTGGAGCTTCCTGCAGCTTCTCGATTGCACCCAGTTTTCCATGTTTCATGTTTAAAGAAGGTTATAGGCGACAAGCTCCCAGTTCAAACAATATTGCCAGAACTTGACGAGGAAGGAAAAATTATATTGGAACCAGAAGCAGTCACAGAAACAAGAACTCGACAGCTACGAAATCGATCAATTTCAGAGTATCTTATCAAGTGGAAGAACTTATCCGCTGAAGATTCCACATGGGAGGATGAGAATTTTATGCAGAAGTATCCAGAACTGCTCAAGCGTTGAGGACAACACTTTTTTTGAAGGAGAGGGGCATGTTGGGTCCCTATAATACTAGTGATTACCCCATTACTATTGTAGTTATACCCCTTATTTATATTGTTGTGCCCCTATTACCCACATATTGTTATTTCTGTGCCCCATAGAATCCCTCTATTGTTATTTTTGTGGCTTTATATTATTATTGTTAGGTCGGCTGGATTATATTGTGACTCCTTAGACTCCTATATATAGAAAGGAGGTTTTGTCATTTTTATCATCCAAGAATTGTTCATTTATGTAATGTAAAGGAGGTTGCCCCCTCGAAGAGGCTGAATTCTAAGGCGTTGATCTTTCTTTTCTATCTTTTCTTGAGTTGGTTTCATAACAAATAACATAACACCTAAAACCTAAGTCTCCGATCATTCAATAAAACAATACAATGCAATAAACCATAATACAAATAAAAATATTATAATATAGTCCTGATCGCAGGGTTTAGACCACATTGGAACCACGGCCATGTGAGCAGTCGTGGTAGTCGGGGTTACAAATAGTGAAGTCTAACTGCATGGGCATCCACCTAACCATAACCGCCTCGAGACAAGACATGTGAACAACTCACCGCGTCAGAACCGCCAGGATCACCGCATTGTTGTCGAGATCGTTGGGAGTCAAGTCACATGCGATGACATGGCCGCACCATAAGTCGAGACCACCAAGATGGTGATCGCGGAGGTGGCAAACTGTGTTAGACTGCGGTAGTCACATGCTGCTTGTCACCCTCCTACGCCCATTTAACTAACCACTAATTGTTTTCTCTTATCCTAAGGTCTAAAGTGGGTATGTAATTGCATTTTGGTCCTAAAGTAATTCAAAGACCATGCATGTTATCCCTAGGTGGAAAATCATAACTAGACCGAGCATTTGTAACCAAAATTAAAAGCATTTCATGCCAATCCATGACAGAGGAAGTAAGAATGCATCTAAAACGTTATAAATCCTCAGTTTAGTCATTGAAGGAAGAGGAGATTGGTTTTTGAGTTTTGTATGCAAATTCTAGAGGATATAGGTTGTTTCGTTTTCAGTGTAATAGGAGCATCGGTAGTCGGAATTTGGAATCATGATAGGTTTTGGAAAGTTGTTTCAGAGAGCCTTCTTATGAAGGTGACTAAAAGTGTCTACATGCACATTCAGTTTGGTCAATTTCCTGTGTAATTGGCCTTCTAGGATTCAATCCTAATAAAGCGGATGCCCATCTTGAAAGCGGACCCGGAGACGTAGTCCATTAGGAATGAACTCTGTAATCAACCTTGTTGTCTGGTATCGCTATATTTTTTCTATTTTCACTTCTGTTTTACATCTTTATTATGTTTTATCATCTGTTGTAAAGTATTTATTCTCAAGCAGTTCTCATGGTTTTAGCACTTTAATTTAACATTCAGTTCATTGTTTGCATAATCAATTCTACTTCTGTTTAACATATGATCATTTCAAATCATATAATTTGGTACCAGAGAAGGTTGCGTTTGTAGAATTTGTCATTGAATGTTAACCAGGTGAAAGTCACAACGTGAAGAAGGAATCCTCGAAGAGATTAATCCAGAGATTGGAAAGCAAAGAGTCATTCATAAGTCGACCATGACAGGATCTGATCCAGGTGAAATGCGTGAAACTAAGATGAGCGATGAACCGTTTCAACAAGAATTCTTGACTATGCAACAAATTTTGGGAGAAATTCACGAAGATAAGAAGGCAAGAGATGCAGATTCTTTTTCAAAGACACTGAAGAAGGAAAAAGGTAAAGGCAAGGCTGATAAACCACCTTCACCTCCATCATCTCCATCATCATCATCATCATCTTCTTCTTCTTCTTCCAATGTAGAATCTAAAATAGAAAAGAAACCTAAGAAAACATATCTTTTGAAACTTGATGTAAAATTTGAGTTACCTATTTATGATGGCGAAATGATTCCTGAAAAGCTAGATAGCTATATCAAGCAATTAGAAGTGTATTGTCATATTCAGAACATTTCTGATGATAAAATGAAAATTCAGTTAGCTACACGTAGAATGGGGGGAACAACTTTAATCTGGTGGGAAAGTAAAACTCAGATATATGTAAAGCGGAAAGGTAAAGTCATCTCTTCATTGTCTAAGTTTTTAAAAGCTCTTAGGAAACGATTCTATCCTTTAGGATACATGTAGCAAGTTGTTATTGATTGGCAACATTTGAGGCGAGGTAAAGGGTAGAGTGTTTAGGAGTTTACTCAAAAGTTCAAAAAGAAAGAATTGGCCCTGGGTATTTTATTGGTTGCATGTGAAACTTTATTAAAATACATTGACAATTTGCATTCATATTTGCAACATACATTATTGATGTTTAATCCTGATGATATTGATGAAATGTGTGTTCAAGCCATACATAATGAATCAGGTGGCCAACCATTCAAGTTTTCACCGCAAGCATCCAAAGAGTTGGAAATCAAGGATTCCAATGACAGTAAAGGGAAAAACAATTCAGAGAGAAAGAAATCAGCAATAGCTGAGAATGAAATACCTACTTGTTCTCATTGCCAGAGAATCGGTCATGATGAATCTAAGTGTTGGAAACTTCATCCAGAACTTAAGCCCAAAAAGTTCCTTAAGGAGAAGGATGAAAAGAAAGAAATTGCAGTAGTCCAGCAAGATCTAGGTTCCGATTCAGGTGATGAAAGGACGATAACTGCCATAGTTTCTACAAGTAAAACTTCAGAGACTGGTTCAAGCTCAAATACTATTGCATCTTCATCAAACATAAATCCTTCAAATGAGGATAAAATAGTTGAATTATTTAACATAAGGATAACTTCTAAAAACACAAAGAGAGACACAATATTTAACAGTGGATCATAGGATAATTTAATATCTGAATACTTAGTTAAGAATTTGGATTTGGAGACATGGAATCATCCAAGACCTTACCCATTAGGATGGCTAAATAAATCAACTCAAATAAAAGTCACAAAATAGTGTCGATTAAGATTTTCCATTACAGCCAATTACGTTGATGAAGTGGAATTAGATGTGGTTCCAGTAGACATATGTGGAGTTGTCTTAGGAAGTCCTTATCTTTATGATCATGATGCAGTGTTTTATAGAAAATAGCATAAATATCACCTTAAGAAAGATGGGGTTGAATTTATTGTCAGGGCACATCAAAGTAAAAATCACTTGAATTTAGTTGTTGCTAATCATATGAAGTGATTAATAAGTTCAAATAAGAGATTTGTAATCATGTGTGTAAAGGAACAACATAAGAATCAACATGATGTTTGTTCAAGTTATGAGTCCCCGTTTCAAGATAGTTTGATCAAAGAGGTAGAACTTTTCTAGTTCTATTTAAAGAAAAAAAACATCTTACTCATATGCAGAGAATACGACATGAATTACAGTTGATGCCTAAAGCTCCTCTTCCTAATGTCAGAATGAATCAATTCAGTCCAATTTTGGAAGTTAACAGTTATAGGGATGCAGGTCAGTATTCGGGAAAGTCAGTGTTAAAATTTTCTTGTATTGTGTCACCATTTCATATATCAAACAGTTTGGAAGCCTCTTTTCAAGTGGAGAGGAAACCTATTTGTTTTCATATCAAAGCCCTTTCTAAACCAGTGTCAAAGTATCCAATACATCTAAGGGAAACTTATGCATCAAGGGAAAATGCTAATCAATGGAAAAATCATTTAATAGACAAAGAAATAGAGATTCAAACAAATCAACAACCACTTCTATACTTTCAAAGACAAACTAAGTTACTGCAGTTGTCACCTTATAATTTGATGAGTTTACTGCAGCAAGTTCACTTAGTAATCAAGAATCAGGAAAGTATCTCAAGTCAAGTAGCTGGTATGATGTCAAAAATGTCTTTGATTGTCTCTTTCATTCCGCAAAATATATTGTTAATACATGTCAATAGTATTGAACAATATCCTGTAGAGACTGTTTTCAAAGATGTGTATGAATCACTAATTCATTACTTCATGGAAAGAAGTCAATTTCCATGTTCATAACATGTTATTTAACCATTTTCACAAGTTTTACATACTGCAAATGGATGGAGCAGCTCCCATATTCAAAATTTTCCATGATCAAAGTTCAGGGTCATCACTTTCAGGTGGTTGATCAAATGTATGGGTACATCATGAGGACAAGGTGGAGAGTGAGGGAGCTCTACCCTCACTTGTTATCTGTCTAGTCAAACTTTTGTGGTCCAAAAGCTTTCAAGAGGAGAGTATTGATTCAGGAGTATCTTGTCAGATTAGTTGCATAGGTTCAGTTTCATCGATAACATTTAGTGTCTAGTGTCTTCAACATTGACAGTGATTTTTATGGTTTAGGTTGTCCGTTGATGTCAATGGTTTTCATGGTGTTCGGTGAATATGGTTTTGTACCTGGTTTTCGACATGTGGTTGTTGTCAGTTCCACCAGGATATGGTTGTTGACATATGGTTTTCGTCAGTTCCGCCAAGATATGGTTGTCGACGTGGGTTGGTCATCTGCCTTGCAGGGTTTGTTTGTTTGTCGACAACGGTTTTGCCGTCATATAGGTTTGAATGTGACTTTTTGACAATTGATTGTAAAAAAGGGTTGTTTTAAGAACAAAATGATGTACACTCTTAAGGAATAAGGCCTAAGAACTAAAACCCTAATCCACATCTAAAAACCTAACCAAAACCTAAATCCATGTATTAAAAATGCAATAAAAATAACATAACACCTAAAACCTAAATCTCATATCATTGTATAAAACAATACAATGAAATAAACCATAATACAAATAAACATATTATAATATAGTCCTGACCGCAAGGTTTAGACCGCGTCAGAACTGTGGCCATGTGAGCAGTTGTGTCAGTCGGGGTTACAAACAGTGGAGTCTAACCGCGCAGGAATCCACCTAATTGTAACCACCTTGGGACAAGACATGTGAACATCTCAACGCGTCGGAACTGCCAGGATCACCACACCATTGCCGAGATTGTCGGGAGTCAAGTCACATGTAATGACATGGCTTCACTGTAAGCCGAAACCGCTGGGATGGTGACTGCGAAGGTGGCAGACTACGGTTAGACCACGAGAGTGACATTCTGGTTGACACCCTCCTCTGCCCAGTTAGCTAACCACCAACTATTTTTGCTTATCCTAAGGTCTAAAGTGGGTATGTAATTATAGTTTGGTCCTAAATTAATTCAAAGACCATGTATGTTATCCCTAGGTGACAAATCATAACTATACTGAGAATTTATAACCAAAATTAGAAGCAGTTCATGCCAATCCGTGAGAGAAGAAGTAAGAATTCATCTAAAACATTATAAATCCTCAATTCAATCATTGAAGGAAGAGGACAGTGGCTTTTTAGTTTTATATGCATATTCTAGAGGATATAGGTTGTTTTGTTTTCAGTGTAATAGGAGCATCGAGAGTCGGAATTAGGAACAGTGACAGGTGTTGGAAAGATGGTTTAAAGAGCCTTCTTATGACAGTGACTAGAAGTGCATGTGTGCACATTTAGTTTGGTAAATTTTCTTTGTAATTGACCTTCTCATATTCAACCCTACTAAAGCAGTTGCCCATCTTGAAAGTGGGCCCGGAGATGTAGTCCATAAGGGACAAACTCTGTAATCAATCTTGTTATCCGGTATCACTGTGTTTTTGCTATTTTTACTTCTATTTTACATCCTTCTTATGTTTTATCATGTGTCGTAAAGTCTTTCTTCTCAAGCAATTCTCATAGTTTCATCACTTTAAGTTAACATTTAGTTCACTGTTTTCATAATCAATTCTACTTCAGTTTAACATATGATCATTTCAGAATAGTTTGATGCACACAATACCAAGTTATAAAGAACTATTCGTGGAATACAACTTTCAAGTGGAAAAAAATAAGCATTTAGTACATTGGGCCCGATTTTCCCAAAAAATGTCGTTTAGGGCCTCAAAATGGCTCTAGAAGTTCACGACCCAAAAAATTGCCAAAAATAGTAAACTGTGTTACAATTAAGGAAACTAAAAAACTGAAAGAGTTAGTGGTGGGTGTCAAAGTAGAATAGGCTGGTGGTCACCAACATCTACCTATATCAGTCCTAGTCACTTAGGAAGCGTTGGTCCCCATTGTGTTGAGTGCCTTCATGAGATTGGGAAACTTCTACTGAATTTGGTCCTTGGTGAGCCACTTGCCTAGGTACAGGAGTTCGTCAGCTTTGATTACTCGATTTAGTTAGATCTTCTGTTGGTTAGTGTTCTTAACCTGTGTGTCCATAATCCAATCAGTTGTGTCATGTTCCATGTAGTATAGGTTTAACTCTGTTGGTGTGAGTTGTTTTGCAATGTCCGATGTGTCCAGTAATGGTGGGAAGTATGGTCGAAGGCGGTCCACATTGAACACTTGGTGCAGACCAAGGAATGGGGGAATGCTGAGCTCAAAAGCATTATGTGCCACAACCTTAGTAATGATGTCAGCACCATATCAAAGTGGTTTGAGCTTTCGATGGGCTCTGTTAAGGCCTTCTTTCTGGAAATGCAGGAAATCTTTTTTGCCCACATAAAACCTGTGTGGCACCCAATGTTGATCATCACTACGTGTAATTGGCATTTGACTTCTCCAAGATGTCATGAACCTATTGGTGGATTTCCTCGATGTGTTGAATAAATTTGGTCTCTTTATCAGCTTTAGACAATACATGTGTGGATTTTATCTGTGTAGTCATATGAGGCATGGCAACATCAATCAGACACAATGGTTGAAATCCTAGACCCACTGAAAGGGACTGCAACCAGTCAGGCTATGGAGAGCTCTATTACAACAGCGTTGCACATAGGGAAGACTCTCATCCTAGTTTTGTGGATGCTAGGAGTTGTACATATAGAGTATGTGCATTATCATCCTATTAACAACTTCCATATGGGCATCAGACTAGGGATGGAAGCCAATCGACTTGGTGAGCTTCGTGTCCAATAGTTTCCAGAAGCTTGACCAAAATGTGCTCAGGAACCTGCTATCTCGATTTCATACAATGATCTACAGGATCCCAAAATGTACCCATACTTGTTCAAAGAATATATTGGTAGTTTCCTCTGCTGAACATGGTTGGCCATGGGTGACTATGGGCTAATGTGGTTGAGTATAGTTGTTAATATTTAACTATGGATGAATATGATTGACAATATTGAATATACTTGATAATGGTTGATCATTGTTGAGTTTGATTGACCATTATTGAGGTGTATTGACCATAGTTGACCATTGTATTGTTTGACCATTATTGGGCTTGTTTGACCATCATTGCCAACATGTAACTATAGATGTATATGGTTTACCATGTTGACTATAGTTTATTATGTTTCCCATGTGAACCATGAATAACCATGGTTGAATATGATTGAACTTGTTAACCATGTTATACTATAGTTATGACCACATTGATATATGCTATAGAAATCTCATCAATAGAATAGAATTAATTATGTTGGGATTTTGAAAAAATATTTATTTTTGTGCAAAATAAAACTTAATAAAACTTTAAATTTAATTATATTAAATTTAAAATTTAATAATATCAAAGTTTATATTAATATAGTTTTAACACGATAAAATAAATAATATTATATTATATTACTAAAATAGGTTATTAAAGTTAAATAATTACATTAATTATTATTATTAAGTTTTTTCTTCATCAAAATATCATTATTAAATTATTATAGAAGTATGTTTATTAAAAATATATTTTATAATAAAATATATAATATTAGAATTATATTAAAAATTATTGTTCAAAATTTAAATTATTTAATTGCTAAAACTAGATTATCAAACATATTTATGAATTTTGTATATGATTTAGCAAAACTTAAAAAAAAATGTGACACATTATAATCTGTAGACTATGATTTGCAAGGCTTTATACTTTCCTAGGCTGTGTAGGCAAGTCAAACAATAAATGGAGCCATGCTTGCTTAGGAAGCTAGCTTGAATGAAATACAACATACATTTATTGATGTTATGGTTCAATGCTCCTCGTCCACTCAACTTGCTCCGCTCTTAGCGGTTTGCCAAGGCATTTGGAAATAACATGTTAAAATTAACCACCAATCCGATGATAGATAAATGAGAATAAAATAATTCACAAAAATTAGAAAATAATTTTTTAAAGTTTCACTTTGCCAAATTAAAAAATAAAATTGGCACCAATAGAAAATGAACTTGATACCCTATGCGTAGTAATTTTTTTCTTTTAATCAATATATCACGTTTTTAAGGTTAGACATTAATATATATGTCATCCAAATCTAATGCATGCCTAGGTACCGGAGACTATATTCTTTCATGCAAATCAATTATTAATATTATATAAAAAGAGTGAAGTGTTATATTATATTGGATGTCCAAATCCAATAGGTAACTAATTATTGAAGACCTTATTATTTCTTATATATTAATTATTGAACTTATATTGACTATAACAAAAAGAATTGTATTAGATTAATTAAATATATGTTATTATCTTAATCTAATGTATTTCTAACTTTTGGATACCTTACTTATTAGTATTAATACTATATATATGGAAACAACTATTTGAAATTAGTATAATGCAGTTATTAAAGGTTTTTTTATTTTTTGGTATATTTTTTTATTAAATTTGTTCAAGTTTGATAAATAATTATTGGAATTGTAAATTTGAATTGCATCATCTGCACTAGTAGAGTGCTTGAAACAAATGTATGTATAAATGTATTTTATACAATAAAAAATCATAATCTCTACCACAAAATCATAATCTTAGGATATTGAGTATATTTATGTATTTATAAATGTATTTTAAACAATTAAAAATCACAATCTCTACCAAAATTGTATCACCAATTTTGTCTTAAAAAAATCAAAACATTAAATAATTAAACAAATTTTTAGAAATTATATTAAATAAATTAAATAAATTATTAAACACTATAATAATTAATTATACTAATTTTTTATATATTATATTTATTTTATAGCAGTCTTAATTTTTTACATTTTAGTTTGTTTCTTCAAAATTAACTAATATGTTTTTTCATGAAATCGTGGTTTTTTATTATTTAAAATATATTTTTGACTATTTAAATAAATTAAATATTCTTTTAAATAAATTTAGTTATGATTAAAAAAAATACTTTTAAAATTCTTAAAATATGTAAATTTTATAATTTGAATTTATGATACTAGCCAATTTCTCCTAAATTTTAGACATAAATGACTTAAAAAATATATAAAATAAATTACAACGGTTATAAATTACAATGATTTATCCTTCTTTTTGTTGATGTACTAACATATATACTTCGCTTGATTTAATTTTATTCAGCCCGACTTGAAATATGAACGCCACATTTATAGAAGTATGAATGCCC
This sequence comes from Pinus tabuliformis, assembly GCA_031772625.1. Classification (NCBI taxonomy): domain Eukaryota; kingdom Viridiplantae; phylum Streptophyta; class Pinopsida; order Pinales; family Pinaceae; genus Pinus; species Pinus tabuliformis. The sequence goes on from CM062804.1 coordinate 1,355,069,751, forward strand.
GATGGTGTGATCCGTGAAATTGGAATGTTTATTTAAGCATTGTTCAAGTAAAAGGAGTGGAGTTGACCCATTAGTTGTAAAAGAGTAGTTTAATGATTTGCAAACTAATATATGTACTTGTTTTGATTTAATTCTATTCAGATTGATTTGAAACTAGTACTTTACAAAGCATTACAATGGCATTAAATATTGCAAATTGTGAGACTCGGGGGTGAATCACTAAATTTTTATTTAAAGGTTAATAATGGAATAAGATTTTATTAATTGTTTTTTAAGGAGTAATAGTTATTAAAAATGTAATAAAATAAAATTTTATAAATTAGTTATAATACATATTTGCTCATATAATTTCAAGTATGAATATTTCACCATAGTTACCAAAGATTACCAAGGGAAGACCTAGCACAGTTATTCTACAAGGCCTTTATGAGTATATAGAGTTTTTAGAGAAATGTAGAGAAGAAAGAGAAGCCAAGCTACAAAAAGAGTTAGAAGCCATGCTGGAAAATAAATTTGCATCTCTTGAAGACACGATCCAAAAACAAATAGAAAATAAAATGGAACTACTAGAGAATAAAATGGAGGCAATGGAGACTAGACTACAGGTTATAGAAAAACATAACCAAGATACTAACCAACCATCCCAGCAAGGAGATGCTGATACTTTAGAGAGTCTTAAAATGAAAGACATGATTAAAGAACTAGAAGAAAAAGTTAATAGCCGCCTCACCTTAAATAATGTGGTAGATAAGTTAGATATCAAACCAATTAAAGATGAAATGAAAAAATTAATAGAATTAGACCACAAACGTAACAAAAGGGCCTTAAACCTTATAATATTTGGTTTAAAAGAGGAAGTAGATGATGATACTTTAGCCTTAGCCCAGACAGAACTACATAATAGATTACAAATTGAAACATTGTGTCTCACAGAAGCAACAAGGTTGAGGAAATTAACCATGAATAAAGGAAGACTAATCCGCATAAAGGTGAGCTCCACTGATCATAAGCACGACATACTTAGTAAAACCTCAAGTCTAAAAGGAACGAGAATATTCATAAATGAATATCTCATTCCAGAAGACCAAGAAGAATTAAGAAAGGAGGTTCAAAAGGTAAAGCAAGCTAGAAAGGAAGGAAAATGGGCAATAATCTGAAATAGAAAATCCTTTATTCGAGATAGAAACCAAAAAGATAGTAATCAATAGCAATTAAACATGCTTCAGATCCTTTCTTGGAATTTTCGGGGCTTCCCATGGAACAAAGGCCCCAAGCTAAGTTGGATTTCAAATGATGTTGATATTATTTTGCTTGTTGAAACTTGGGAGCACGAAGAATCTAAGGTCCCTAACATAGATGGCTTTACGCTATGTTCTACCTGGAACAAGCGATCCTCCCGTAGAGGCATCGGGGGAATAGCTTGTTACATTAAGAAGAACATCTCCGCCCATGTTAGGATTTATAAAAACGACCCTTACAACCAATATAGTTAGATAGAGATCAAAGACATTAATAATAAAAAGTCCTAAATAGCAATATTTTATTTTCCCCCCATTAATTCTAACTTATATAAGAAGAAGAATCTAGATAAAACTAACCCTTACAATGGTTTAGAGAATGATATTTCTAGACTAAGGAATGACGGTAATATCCTTTTGATAGGCGACTTTAATGCTCGAACTTCAAACAACCAAGCTATTATTCTAAGCAATCATTCCAACCCTAATCCTCTTTGGTTAGACGAAGACCCTACTCTGGCTAGCAGGTACAAAAGGAACTCTGAAGATCTCGGGGAAAATTTGTTTGGGTCGGAGCTAGTCAAGCTCTGTAGTGCTCAGGATCTCATAATTTGCAATGGTCTAAAGAAGTGGCCCAATTCTAGGAAGATGACATGCATCCATGGACTTGGTAGCAGCGTGGTAGACTACGTTATTTCCGATCTCCCATTATACAACGAAATAATAAATTTTGACATCTTAAACGACCACGAACCTGACTCTGATCATAGGCCTTTACTTATAACTCTCAATTTTGTCATGCATAGAGTTCCCATAGAAAATAATACTTATAGCCAAAAGAACTTAATATTTGATAGAAATAAAAATGATCTCTTTCTAAATGAATTAAAAACTAATTTGCTTCTTTTATCTAATATAGACAACATGGAAGACCTCTATCATAATTTTACTACAACTCTCTCATATTCTATTAACAAGTTCTCAATTGAAGTTTCAAATAATAAAAGAAATAGCAAAACCAATCCATGGTATGACAAAGATCGTAAAAGTGCAAGGAGAGCAACTAAGGAAGCTGTTGATGAATCTCTTAAAATGGACAAGATAAAAATATACAAAGTCCTAACTAAAAGGAAAAAGAGGCAGTACATTCGTCAAAGACAGGAGAATCTCTTGCACCTCTCTAAGGTAGCTCCTAAGAAATTTTGGAGGCAGATTCTAACTAGGAAGACTAAAGATAATAATAAAATTGCTCTTCACGATTGGAATTCCTATCTTAAAAAGCTTTATGAATCTCCAAATGTCATGGATAATTTGGAAACCCTTCTCACAACGAAAGAAGGTTTCTCTTTAGAAGACATTAAGTTTGGGGTTAATCGCCTCGCTAATGGGAAAGCTAAGGACATTGAAGGTTACCAAGCGGAAATCTTAAAAATTGGAGGTCCTGTCCTCATCCCTCACATCCACAATCTTTCCAATCAAGCAATCAAGCAAGGGTTCCCTAAACCTTGGACTAAGAGCCTCATTATCCCTATTTTTAAAAGTGGGGATACAAATAACCCCTCTAATTATCGAACAATTATGATCAGCCCTCTCTTAGCCAAGTTATATGGTAGTATTTTGGAAAAGAAGTTAAGCATATGGCTTGAAAGTGAAGGTAAGCGGGCTAAAGGCCAAGCAGGTTTCAGAAGGCATCACTCAACAACAGACCACCTTGTTATGCTTAGGATCATTGCGGAGGAATGTCGTAATGATAAATCCAATTTATTTTGTTGCTTTGTCGACTTTAGAAAGGCTTTCGATATGGTTCCTAGATACAACGTTTGGAATATATTAGAAGAGTTAAAGGTTCCTCTTGAGTTGAGAGCTGCCGCTATAAGGTTATATGAGAATGTAATTGCCAAGCTAAAGAGCAATGAAGGGTGGTCGAAAAATATTAAGTGTAACATCGGAGTTAAACAGGGTTGCCCCCTCTCCCCTACCCTATTTGGCATTTACATCGATAAGCTTGAAGGCTATTTAGAGGAAGCAGGATGTGATGGCACGATCTTAGCTGGGATAGTCGTCATCCTTCTTCTTTATGCTGACGATATTGTTCTTTTGGCAAGGTGCCCATTTGATCTTAATAAGCAACTCAGGCTTCTTAAGGATTTCTGCTCTACCATGGGTATGACTGTTAACACTGACAAAACAAAAGTTATGATTATCAAATCCAAGAAGGACACTTACGCTAATTTCATGTATGACAATAATAACTTGGAGGAAGTGTATTCTTACAAGTACCTAGGAATTGATATTCATCACAAGCTCAACTGGAACCATAGCATTGAGAAAAGGATTAATGGGGGGTGGAAAGCTTACTTTGGTCTTGAAAATAATTGTAAAATAGCAAACCTTGTAATGTGGGATAAAAAGAAGTTCCTCTTTGAAACTTTAGTCACTCCTGTTATCTTATATGGCTGTGAGGTTTGGGGTTGCAGCATCTCCAGAGAATCATGGAGAAAGATTGAGCAAATCCAGAAGCGTTTTATAACTTATAACCTGAAAATTAAAAGTAATACACCCTATCCTATTCTCCTTATAGAAACAAGTCTTTCCCCTATTGAGAGCCTAGCTATGCTTAGGTTTCTGTTGTACAAGCACAAAATCAGTAACATAGACGATCATAGACTTCCTAAATTAACTTTAAATTCTAGCCAAAACCACCTAAGGCTCAATCGAGGGTGGCATAAAGACACAAGGGCCTGGTTAAACTATTGGGAGATCAATGAAAATGATGCATTGCAAAACATAAATAACATCAAAGATATTGTTACTTCTAAGTTCAAAGAAAAAATGTGGTGTGAGAAAGACTTAGCGGCTAAAAGAAAATTAAGTTATTATAAGAAGGTAATCAACCCCACCCTAGAAGATCAAAAGTATCTCTCTATTTTAACTAGCTCAAAGAAAAAAATTAATATAGCAAAGACTAGAACGAATTCTCATGAGCTCCATAGTGAAACAGGTTGTTGGGCAATTCCTAAAACGCCATGGATGGAAAGGATCTGCCATATATGTGAGAATAGGAACATCGAGGATGAAAACCACTTCCTCTTAGAGTGCCCCGCGTATAACCACATTAGATCTCAGTTTCACAATCTTTGTTACAATACTCACCTTCCTAGCCTTTTACAATGTTAAAATTATAGTGAGCTCGGGAGGCTTCTCTCCAAGCTTTTTGAGCATAGGGATAAAATCTTAAATCAAAATAGATAATTTGTTTCTTTAGGCCCGATAGACCATTATTTGGTCTCAGCGGACGTTAACCGTCATCATCATCAATATATTATCATTATTGTAAAGTTCATTAAATGAGGCAATCAATAATAACATGTTTAATTTAATAGTCGATTAAATTAAAGAAAAATAAATTAAATTATTTTTTAAGAATAATAATTTTTAATTTGTAATGTTCAACTATGGAAATTTTGCAATTTTTTTTGGTGAAATCCAAACTAATATGAGTTTGATTAAAAACTCAATGCAGCTTACCCCACCCCAAGGATAATAACAAATTTAAATTATATAAAAAATTTGCACTCGTTTTATTATACTGCTTTTTTGCCCTAAAAATCATGAAAATTTTGGTAATATTTTGATAAAATTAGATAGAGATTTTTGTAAACCCACATTACAGTTGTCGAACTTTAAGGTTTTTATGGTGCTGAAGTAATTTCCACCATGAAAAACATTATTCAAACACTGCTATTGCTGCCTCAGTAGACAAAGCTATTTTTATGACAACACCCACGCCTCCATCACGCATAATTCGAATCTTATCTAAAATTACAATGTGTTTGTCCAAATAAGTTTGATCAACCATGTGTTTGTCCAAATAACTTTGGACAACCATTTCGTAATGTTTTTGTGGCTTTCCAACACGGTAAGACCCGCCGGGGCGCTGTAGGTAGCATGAATTGAATTCGATGCCTCAAGTTCCTCATCATACGACGACGTGGTAACAACGACACGTGTCAGACGTAACACATACATGATAGGTTTCCAAATTCTAGCTACAAAAATTTTCGGACGATAGACAATTCCGATAGTGAACCTCAATGTCGGTGTCTATGAACGGAGAGAGCGGTGGACTCAACCGTGATCGAAGGATTTCTTTGCTGTGTGTTCCGTTCTGTCTAAAAATTATGTTTTTTTTGGTGTTAGAAACTGATTTTTTTTTTTATATTTTAAAAAAATTGATAGGGATTTTTGTAATCTAAATAAAAATTATTAAAATTCATAATTTTAAGTGTTTTAGACGTTTCTGATGATATTGAATCTATTTTCGCCATAAAAACATAATTAAAACATTGCATCTACAAAAATTTTTAAAATTATTTTACCAAAATTCCAACCATTTTTGACAACAAACCATTCCTCCCCTCCTTAAACAAATCATCAGTTTCGATTGGGCCCTTTTACTCTGAATACGGGAGCCTTCATGAAGTGAGTGATTAAAGTCCTTAAACGACTCCGTTTTGATTGCGCGCTTTTAGTCTGAATAGGCCGGCCCCTCCATGAGGTGAGTGATTAAAGTTCGGTGCTCTTTTTGGTGATGAGATAGGATGTCATCACCAGCTTCACATAACTGTTTAGAGATCATATTTCAGTTTATTTTCACGGAAGGCATAACTTTGAATCTAACCATGCCATTTGTTCCTAGTCTATGCGTTTTGCTAAGACAGTGGAAAAGACCTAATTAAATTTTTAAGAAAAGGTTTTAATTCTATCGAGTGATATATTTTATCTCTACATTTTCATAAATAATTAGAATATTAGTTTATAAATAAATTAAAGTAAAATTAAGTTTATTTTATTAAATAAAATCTATAAATAAATTAAAAAGGTTTTAATTCTATCGAGTGATATATTTTATCTCTACATTTTCATAAATAATTAGAATATTAGTTTATAAATAAATTAAAGTAAAATTAAGTTTATTTTATTAAATAAAATCTATAAATAAATTAAAATAAAATTATTTTATTTAAAGTTGTAAATGTTAGGAGAAAAAAAAAATTAAAATAGAAGGAGGTGATCAATTTTAATTTTGAAAACTAAACTTATATATTTGTTTTGAGTAGCATTAGGAAGAAAATCAACATTACCAAAATAAAAACTAATTTTTATCACTCACAATGAATTTGTGGGATGTTCAATTCCCAAAATATATGGAATGAAGATGAAAATCATGCTCCCTTGTATTTTCTAGATTATACTCACATTCCATCTAATTTTCAAAATATTTGTCACAATGTCAACTTTCTTGACCTCTTAAATTAACAAAACGATGATCATCTAAGAAAGCTTCTCACACTTTTTTTAACCATAGAAATAAAATGTTAAAGAATTCAGATTATCTATTACCACAATATCAATTTGTTTCACCTCTTAAGTTAACACAACCATGATCATCTACGAAAAACTTCTCACACTTATAAAATGTTAAAAAATTCTGACTATCTATTAGCACACTATCAATTTGTTTCACCTTTTATGTTAACACAATCATGATCATCTAGAAAAGCTTCTCTCACATTTTTTTAACTATAAGAATCAAATGTTAAAAAAAATTTGATTATATATTACCCACTCAAGGTCCAATAAACCATACTAAACTTAATGAACATTGATTATCAATCATTTATGATATTTTAAAACATCTTTAATATAATTGTATTTTCTAAAAATAAATTCAATAAATTATATACAATATTTAAATTTTCATATTGATTTTTGTTTAAATTACATTTTTTAAATAAACTCGATAGTGATACAAGATATCTAAATTTCCACATTAGATTGTGTTTTCATATTTTTTTGGTAATTACAAAAAAATACATCATACATCACTCTATTGTTTTTTTTTTTTCTAGATTTTAGACTTTTGTGATCCATATTGATAATGAAATTGCCTTTCGAATTGATCACATCATTAAAATTTAATCAAAATTTTAATAATATGATTAATCAAAACACAGATTCATTACTATTATTTATTATTAATTATTTCCTTAATCATAACCTTATTTCTACTTATATTTTTTTATCATTTTATTTTCATTACTATTAATTAATAACCAACTAAATATATTTTTATACTTTATACCTATAATTTTTTTTGAATATATATTATTTTGTACAAATACTTCTGCGATTAATTTCATATTTATAAAATATTCATTCCCCTATTCCATCTTCTTTATTATTATCTTTTCCACCAAATTTCTGTTAATCATTATTCTATGAAACAATCATATTCTTCCATTCCTGAATTTTCAATCAAGCTCTTTTTATCTTCCTATCATCCTTTAGTTTGAAATAAAATATTTACATCTATTCACAATTAATTATTTTCTTTTTAAAAGTCATATACATGCTTTTATTAACATCATAAATGAAGGGATCTATATTTTATCACTGGGTTTTTTTTGGGGGGGATTAAAACCATTTTGAAAATTGCATCTATAAACATAGTTTGCACTATGGGGTAAGTAAGGTATGTAAAAATAATTTGAACGCAAATAGAACTTAAATCAACAATTTAAAAGGAGTGAAATTTACCTCAATTGAAAATTTATAAAAAGGTAAAGTAAAACTACTTCAAAGTATGGATTTTCAAGTACTTAATTGAGACGTTTTGAAATCTATGATAGAGCTTTAAACTTAAAGATCAAAGGTTTAGAATCCTTCCCTACTCTTTGTAGGTTTTCATAAAGCCATAATTTTCAATTTTCCATGGAATGGGAAAACCTAATGGATCTATTATCGAATAATTTGTTCAATAACATATCATTATCACGATTTAATTAATTAATTTATTATATATATATATATATATATATATATATTAAAAATTGCTGAATTTTCAATGTAAAAAATATTTTAAATATCAATTTAATAGTTTTAAAACCAATACAAAATCTATAATTTTATAGTTATATTAAAAAAATTCATATGGAGTGACATTAATATTTAAAATAAAGAGAATATTTAAAATAAAGAAAATAAATTAGAAAAATAACTCAATTCCTTACTAATTATTTTTGAAATATATTTTAAAATTCACAAGTTAAGTATGGTTTTAGAGACAATTTCAATTTAAAAAGGATATAACATAAATTAGAAAAATAACTCAATTCCTTACTAATTATTTTTTAAATATATTTTAAAATTCACAAGTTAAGTATGGTTTTAGAGACGATTTCAATTTAAAAAAGATATAACATGTAAGTTTTCATTGCCCCATTTCACTGAAAAGTAAGACATATCTTTATGGATTAATCATTTATATTCTTTCAAATTTATTGCAAGATTATTTAGAGAGGACTATCATTAGAAAATTATTGTCTTACTAATGCTCTAAAGAGTAGCTTCCTTTATTTCCAAGAAGAAACAACAACATTGACATGTAGCAAATAGTAAACAATATCACAATGTGACAAACAACAAACAAAGTTGTAATGTGATAAGCTATAAACATTGTCGCAATGTGATAAATATAAAACAATTTTTTAAATTGGTGAACAAGAAATGACATTGCATCATGATGAACAACAAACGATGTCATAATGTGACAACCAACAAACAACATTTCAAAATAAGAAAGAACGATTGACATCTCACTATGACAAACAACAAATGACATCACAATTTCACAAATAATAAAAGTAGTTTCAATCTAAACTAGGTTTACCAAGGTTACTCAATTGACCTAGGTACACCATATCCAACCATGGTCGACCATAGTCAACTAAGTCGATCTAGGTTTACAAGGTTTACTATACATTGATAACATATTAGCCTCCTTAGATCCATCTTAATTTCGAATCCACCAAGCACTGAGAAGAATCAAATTTCTTAAGGTGCAAACCCCTTTTAGAATGAAAAGAAATTTAATCTCTCTCTGCACTTGGTATATCAAAAGTTAAGATGGATCTAGGATGGTGACAAAATTTAAACTTTGGTTACAATTTGAAAGGTGAATAAAATGGAGACAAACTCATTGAACACAAAATGTTGAACAAACACAATTTCTTACCAATTATTTGTTTACTATACTTTAGAATTCACAAGCCATGTATAGGTCTAGAGATCATATCAATTTAAAAAATATTTGAAATGTCAAGTTTTTATTGCCTTATTTCACTAAAAAGCGGGACATGTCTTAATGGTTCATCCTCTATATTATTTCAAATTTATTGCAAGATTATTTGGAGAGGACCATTAGTAGAAAATTATTGTTTATACTAATGCTTTAAAGAGTAGCTTCCTCATTTTCCAAGAATAAACAATTTCACCATGTAACAAACAACAGCTAAGAATGTTGTAAATTGATGAACAATAAATGACATCACATCACGATGAACAAACAATGTCATAATGTGAAAATCAACAAACCACATTGTAATGTGATGACATTGAAATGTGACAAAAAAAAAGAACAGTTCAAACTATGAAGGAACAAATGACATCACACCATGATGAACAACAAATGACATAACAATTTCACAAATAATAAACGTAGTTGCAATCTAAACTAGGTTTACGATATTTTCTAGGTTGACTCAGGTCCACTATAGTCAACTATCATATCCATAATCAACTAATTCAATCTAGGTTTACAAGGTCGATAACATATTAACCAACCTAGATCCATCTTAACTCTCAATCTACCAAGTACTCGAGAGGGATCAAATTTATTGAGATACAAAGCTTTTATAAAATTAAAATAGATTTGATGTCTCAATGCTTATATATCCAAAATTAGACTTGCTAAAAGAAATTAATCTTTAGTTGAAATAAAAAAATTGAATAAAATGGAGACAAATTTGCACAAAATGTTGAACAAACATTAACATTGATTTAAATCCCCGGAAGTACACAATCACGTAACGATGAAGATACAATCCCAGGCGCACTTGCAGCCCATAAAAGACGTTGATGATGACGATGGGGGGAAGTCATATCGTCACTCATCTTTATTTTGCATTGTAAGTCATTTCATTCACATGAACGTGCGGCTCTAGTCTATTTACGCATACATAAACAGATTTAGACATAAATATATTTAGTTGTATAAGTTTGGATTAGAGAGGAGATACTGTTCCACCTTCTTCAATTGGGCAATGCTATTTTCCTTTATGTCTTTTACTTTGCCATCGTCAGGATGAACACTAGGAAGAGTTTCGTAGTCAACGGTCTAGGTCGCTATCTTTCCCCTTCATTCCTGGGAACGAATTTGATCTCAAACCTCACAGAGCTCGGTTTCTTCGCCAACGGTCCTCCTTCGATCAATGTATACTTATACATCAAATTCTGCTCGTCAAGTCATCCACTCAGTGGATCAGTGTATACTTATACACCAAATTCTCCTCATCAAGTTCATCCACTCACTCCTTGATGAAGTTGTAATCCCTCTTACCTGTGACAGGAAAGTGAAATACCTAATAAGTATCAAATAATAAGGAAGTATTCAACCCCATATGTATCTAAATAAAGAAGTATTCAACCCCATCTATATCTCATATGCTAATTCAAGCGAGAAAATTACTAGAAGTGGAAGTATAATGGTGTTAATGTTCATATGTGATCATTTGAGGATTTTATGGGAGTGATACCAGGGGTGATGTAAGGACCTTCGGTCTGGGTCACCTTCACCGTGCGAGGAGCTCATGCGAAATGTGAAGTGAACGAGCCAAGGGAAAGTTTATACGATGTTGGGCGAGTTGAGAGGGCAGTCCCACAAGTTGGGTGGGTCGACCCTCCACTCAGGCGAAGGCAACATGTTGAATGAGCCAGCTTGGGCGCTGGGTGTGGGTCGGCTAGGTGACATAACCCGCTACCTGCCCGTATATATTGGTGGAGCGTTTGAGGAGACGAGTTTGATTGAGGAGTTTTGTGGGTCATGGATGAGCTCACATGATGGGCAGAACTTGAGTGAAAAACTCGTGTAGAAAATTCAGGTGAGAAACGCAGGTGAAAAACTCCTGCAGAAAACTCAGGCAAGGTTGTTCAGGCAGAACTTGGGCGAGGTCGTTCAGGCAGAACTCGAGTGAGGTCATTCAGGTAGAACTCGGGTGAGGTCATTAGGCAGAAAACTCAAGTGAGGTCGTTCAGGTGAACCGGGCGACCCGGGTGAAGTCTTTTGGGCGAGCCGGGTGAGGTCATCGAGCGACCCGAGTGAAGTTGTTCGGGTGAACTGGGTGAGGTCATAGGGTGACCCAGGTGAGGTTGTGTGGCGACTTGGGTGAAGTCATTCGGGTGAACGAGTTTGGGTGAACAAGTGAACGGGTGGACGTGCAGACGGGCGACCGAGCGAGGGCGTGTCGTACATGCCCAAAGGAAGAATCGTGCGGACTGGCGACCCGGGTAGGGCGCGTCATGCACGACGAAGCAGTGGAAGTGGTGAAGTGTTAGAGTTGCGAACGGAGGTGTGACTCGTGTGGAGGCACCTGTGTGTGGCGACTTGGTTAGGATGAGGCGTGCCCAAGTTGGGCAAACAACACGATCGTGTGATGAGGTGAACGAAGGGTTGGTGAGTCATGTGGCAACCATGCAGAGGTACTGATGAGCTGGGCAACCAAGTTTGCTGAAAGTTGAAAATTGGCTAAGTGTAAATTTGGGGTTTCCCAAGATTTAACTTGTACTTTATAAAAGTGAATATTATATATATTGATTCAGGCATATTCATATTGCAGGGAGTTGCTCCTCCCTTTATACTGTCATGCATTTCTATTGTATAATGCTGTTTATGTGAATGTTATGGGCTTTCACTGTATAAAGGACAAAGAATATAATTGGTAACGAAAAATAAACTAAGTATGGAATGTTAGGCATAGTCTACAATCATCATTATTTGTGAAAAGAAAATGGTTGGTAGTGCCGCACCTCACTATAGTGTGGTTGGAAGAGTACCGCCAGTATAGGGGTGTGACAAGTGAAGTTGAACAACTTGATGGTGCCCATGCCTCCATCTCCTTCAAATAAGGTCATAGAAGTGAAAGTTTCGGTCAAAACCTTTGGAAGGAAATTGTGCTTGTCCTTCACTGCAGCATTCCAAAACCTCCTTGCGTCCAATTAAAGCACATCTTCCACTATTTCAGTCCTTGACACTATCTTCAATTCTCTCACAACATAATACTTATTGCTTCAATATTATCGCACAAAACGAGAGGTCCTTGCTCTCATCTGCACTAGACCAAGCGGTATTTAGAGGAGTCGTGTACAAACCTCTAGAATTGGTACATTAAAGAGAGCGCGTCGATGATGGTATGAGAAGTGACTTTTTGTTATTTAGACTAACCGATAGCTGCACACAATGCCGAGTCCCTACGCTGTGTATTCAATGTTTGGGGTATGTGGCATCATTTCGAAAAGTTCTCAATCCTGTCAAACATGTTGATGGATCCAATGAATAACCAAAAGAGCTACAAAATTGTCAAAGCCCCCTTAGATCGCTTACAAATGCCTGTACATTCAACAATGACTATGGATATGGTGGAATCCATATATTTCAGAATGACGTTTCCACATTGAAATGACCAAATATTTGTAAATAATACTTCCGTGTAGAAAAATATCAAGTATTTCTAAAATTCCTTATATATTTATATTTATGCCCCATAGATAATTATATATAATTATAATTATGCTCATAATTATTTATGAGCATATTTATAATTATGATTATAGGCGTGTTTATTTTGAAATTACGTTTTGGGTATTTAGAATATAGATTTATATCTTGAGAGGTTTGAACTCTCTCAACACATAATTTAAAGTAAAAATGAAACTAATCTGATTTAATTATAAATAATTAATAATTTGTTTTATTTTATTTTATTTTATTTTTGTTTTTATTGTTATGTAATTTGATCGATACAAAATGTTTACATAAAATAGCATAACTTTACAACATCTCTTCTACACTGGGCTAGAGAGTGTCTCTCGACACATTTATACTTTAATTTATACATTAACACATGTCACTTATGTTTGACTATGGTTAGCTATGATATGGTCAACCATAGTCAACATGAGCATCAAAATCAACCATAGTCAAAATTGGTGTCATAGCGAGACATAGTCACCATGGGCATTAAATTTAATATTGTTCCCAATGCAAAAAACAATGAACAACATCACTATGTGAAGAGTAATAAACAACGTCACAATGTGACAAACAATAAATAAAGTTATAATGTAACGAACAAAAAACATTGTTGCAATTGGATAAAAAAATTACGTCATAATGTGATGAACAAGAAACAATGTTGTACTTCATAAACAAGAAATGAGATCACAACATGATAAACAATAAACAATGTGATAATGTGAGGACCACATTACTAAGCCATAGTCAAACATAGTCAGCTATGTTGACCTAGGTTTACTAAGTTGACCTATGATCCAAACTCAAACAGGAATGCAACAAATTACAAATATAACCATAAATACAGAGATGCAGTAGAAATAACTCTTCATTTCATTAATATCAAATACTTAAATATGCTTACAAAGATAATGGAAATAAGACTAGCTCAGGCGATGGTAGCTTATATCTGAGAAGAGATGTGGTAGCTACATGCCTCTGAACTGTGTTACAATGAGGCTCAGAGGCCTATTTATTACTAGGACACAATGGAAAACCCTAAACATTCAAAAACCTAACCCTAGGAGATGAAGCACCAAAACTGTGGGCTCCATTTTGGTAAATTGGTACATCAACTTCCCGTGGTCGTACCTTTGGCATACGACCTTTTTTTGTGACCCAGGAGCATCTTGTCAGATCAGCTACATAGGTTCAGTTTCTTCATCATCATTCAATGTCCAGTGCCTTTAGCTTCAACAGTGATGTTTATGGTTCAGGTTGTCCGGTGATGTCAATGGTTTTCATGGTGTTCAACAGATATGGTTTGGTACCTAGTTGTCGACATGTGGTTTTCGCCAGTTCTGCTAAGATATGGTTGTCATCAGTTCCACCACAACATGGTTGTTGACATGGGTTGGTCATCCGCCTTGTAGAGTTTTTTTGTTTTTCGACAAGGTTTTTGTCATCATATAGGTTTGAATGTCACTCTGTGACAATTGATTGTAGAAAAGGGTTTTTTTAAGAACAAAATGATGTACAACCTTAAGGACTAAGAACTAAGACCTAAAACCCTAATCTACATCTAAAATCTTAACCAAAACCTAAATCTATGTATTAAAAATGCAATAAAAATAACATAACACCTAAAACCTAAGTCTCGGATCATTGTATAAAACAATACAATTCAATAAACCATAATACAAATAAAAATATTATAATATAGTCCTGACCACGGGGTTTAGACCGCGTCAGAACTGTGGCCATGTCAGCAGTCGTGGCAGTCAAGGTTACAAACAATGAAGTCTAACCACGTGGGAATCCACCTAACCATAACTACCTTGGGACAAGACATGTGAACAATTCACCGCATTGGAACTGCCAGGATCACTGCACCATTGCCAAGACCGTCGAGAGTCAGGTCACATGTGATGACATGGCCACACCATAAGTTGAGACCACCAAGATTGTGACCGCGGAGGTGGTAGCCTGCAGTTAGACCACGGTAGTCACATGTTGGTTGTCAGCCTCCTCCACCCAGTTAGCTAACAACTAACTTTTTTTTCTTATCTTAAGGTCTAAAGTGGTTATGTAATTGCAGTTTGGTCCTAAAGTAATTCAAAGACCATGCATGTTATCCCTAGGTGGAAAATCATAACTAAATTGAGAATTTGTAACCAAAATTAGAAGCATTTCATGCCAATCCATTACAGAAGAAGTAAGAATGCATCTAAAACATTATAAATCCTCAAGTTAGTCATTGAATGAAGAGGAAAGTGGTTTTTGAGTTTTGTTTGTAGATTTTGGAGGATATAGGTTGTTTTGTTTTCACTGTAATAGGAGCATCAGGAGTCAGAATTGGGAACCGTGACAAGCGTTGGAAAGTGGTTTCAGAGAGACGCCTTATGAAAGCGACTAGAAGTTCCTGTGTGCACATTCAGTTTGGTAAATTTCTTGTGTAATCGGCCTTCTCGGATTCAATCCTAATAAATCGGACGCCCATATTGAAAGCAGACCCGGAGACATAGTCCATCAGTGACGAACTCCGTAATCAACCTTTTTGTATGGTATCGTCATTGTGTTTTTGCTATTTTCACTTCAGTTTTACATCTTGCTTATGTTTTATCATCTGTCGTAAAGTATTTCTTCTCAAGCAGTTCTCACTGTTTCAGCACTTTAAGTTAACATTCAGTTCATTGTTTGCATAATAAATTCTACTTCAGTTTAACATATGATCATTTCAAATCATATAATTTAGTATCAGAGTAGGTTGCGTTTGTAGAATTTGTCAGTGAATGTTAAACAGGTCAAAGTCACAATGTGGAGAAGGAGTCCTCGAAGAGATTAATCCAGAGATTAGAAAGCAAAGATTCGTTCATAAGTCAACCATGACAGGATCTAATGTAGGTGAAATGCCAGAAACTAAGATGAGCGATGAATAGTTTTAGCAAATATTTTTGACTATGCAGCAAATGTTGGGAGAAATTTACGAAGATAAGAAGGAAAGAGGTGCAGCTTCTTCTTCAAAGACATCAAAGAAGGAAAAAGGTAAAGACAAGGCTGATAAACTGCCTTCACCTCCATCATCTCCATCATATTCTTCTTCTTCTTCTTCTTCTTCCAGTGTAGAATCTGAAACAAAAAAGAAACCTAAGAAAACATCTCTTTTGAAACTTGATGTAAAATTTGAGTTACCTATTTATGATGGCGAAATGAATCCT
Organism: Pinus tabuliformis; assembly: GCA_031772625.1. NCBI lineage: Eukaryota > Viridiplantae > Streptophyta > Pinopsida > Pinales > Pinaceae > Pinus > Pinus tabuliformis. The sequence goes on from CM062804.1 coordinate 1,355,085,836, forward strand.
AAAAAGCTAGATAGCTAGATTAAGCAATTACAAGTTTATTGTTGTATTCAGAACATTTCTAACGATAAAATGAAAATTCAGTTAGCTACACTTAGAATGGGGGGGAACAACTTTGATCTGGTGGGAAATTAAAACTCAAAAATATGTAAAGTGCAAAAGGTAAAGTCATCTCTTCATGGTCTAAGTTTTTAAAATCTCTTAGGAAGCAATTCTATCCTTTAGGATACATGCATCAAGCTGTTATTGATTGGCAGCATTTGAGGCAAGGTAAAGGGCAAAGTGTTCAGGAGTTTACTCAGGAGTTCAGAAAGAAAGCATTGTCGCTCGGTATTTTATTGGATTCACATGAAAATTTATTAAAATACATTGATAATTTACATTCATATTTGCGACATACATTATTGATGTTTAATCCTGATGATTTTGATGAAGTGTGTGTTCAAGCCATACATATTGAATCAGGTGTCTGACTATTCAAGTCTTCATCGCAAGCATGCAAAGAGTTGGAAATCATGGATTCCAATGACAGTAAAGGGAAAAACAATTTGGAGAGAAAGAAATCAGTGACAGCTCGGAATGAAATACCTACTTGTTCTCATTGCCAAAGAATCGGTCATGATGAATCTAACTGTTGGAAACTTCATCCAGAACTTAAGCCCAAAAAGTTCCTTAAGGAGAAGGATGAAAAGAAAGAAATTGCAGTAGTCCAGCAAGATCTAGGTTCCGATTCAGGGGATGAAAGGAGGATAACTGCCATATTTTTGATAGGTAAAACTTATGACACTAGTTCAAGTTCGAATACAATTGCATCTTCATCAAACATAAATCCTTCAAATGAGGATAAAATTGTTGAATTATTTAACATAAGGATAACTTCTAAACACACAAAGATAGACACAATGTTTGACAGTGGATAATAGGTCAATTTAATATTTGAATACTTAGTTAAGAATTTGTATTTGGAGACATGGAATCATCCAAGACCTTACCCATTAGGATGGCTAAATAAATCAACTCAGATAAAAGTCACAAAACAGTGTCGATTAAGATTTGCCATTACAACTAATTACATTGATGAAGTGGAATTAGATGTTGTTCCAGTAGACATATGTGGAGTTGTCTTAGGAAGTCCTTATATTTATGATCATGATGCAGTATTTTATAGAAGAGAGAATAAATATCACCTTAAGAAAGATGGGGTTGAATTTATTGTCAGGGCACATCAAAGTAAAAATCACTTGAATTTAGTTGTTGCTAATCAGAAAAAGTGACTAATAAGTTCAAATAAAAGATTTGTAATCACGTGTGTAAAGGAACAACATAAGAATCAACATGATGTTTGTTCAAGTTATGAGTCCCCATTTAAAGATAGTTTGATCCAAGAGGTAGAAACTTTTCCAGTTCTATTTAAAGAAAACAAACATCTTAGTCATAAGTAGGGAATACAACATGAATTACAGTTGATGCCTAAAGCTCCTCTTCCTAATGTCAGAATGAATCAATTCAGTCCAATTTTGGAAGTTAACAGTTACAGGGATGCAGGTCAATATTCGGGAAAGACAGTGTTAAAATTTTCTTGTATTGTGTCACCATTTCATGTATCAAATAGTTTGGAAGCCTCTTTTCAAGTGGAGAGGAGACCTATTTGTTTTCATATCAAAGCCTTTTCTAAAGCAGTGTCAAAGTATCCAACATATCTAAGAGAAACTTATGCATCAAGGGAAAATGCTAATCAATGGAAACATCATTTAATAAATGAAGAAATAGTGATTCAAACAAATCAACAACCACTTCTATACTTTCAAAGACAAACTAAGTTGTAGCAGTTGTCACCTTACAGCATGATGAGTTTACTGCAGCAAGTTCACTTAGTAATCAGGATCAGGAAAGTATCTCAAGTAGTTGGTATGATGTCAAATATGTCTTTGATTGTCTCTGCCATTTTGCAAATAGATTGTTAATACATGTCAATAGTATTGAACAATATCTTGTACATACTGTTTTCAAATATGTGTATGAATCACTAATTCATGGTACTTCATGGAAAGATGTCAATTGCCACGTTCATAACAGGTTATTTAACCATCTTCACAAGTTGTACATACTGCAGATGGATGGAATAGTTCACAGACTCAAAATGTGCGATGATCAAAGTTCAGTGTCATCACTTTCAGGTGGTTTATCAAATGTATTGGTACATCATTAGGACAAGGTGGAGAGTGAGGGAGCTCTACCCTCACTTGCTATCTGTCTAGTCAAACTTTTGTGGGCCAAAATCTTTCAAGTGGAGAGGATTGATCCAGGAGGATCTTGTTAGATCAGTTGCACAGGTTCAATTTCATCAACAACATTCAGTGTCTGGTGTCTTCAACATCGACAGTGATGTTTATGGTTCAGGTTGTCCGGTGATGTCAATGGTCTTCATGGTGTTCAGCGAATATGGTTTGGTACCTGGTTGTCGACATGTGGTTGTCGTCAGTTCCACCGAGATATGGTTGTCAACATATGGTTGTCGTTAGTTCCGCCAGGATATGGTTGTCGACATGGGTTGGTCATTCACCTTGTAGAGTTTGTTTGTTTGTCGACAAGGGTTTTGCCATCATATAGGTTTGAATGTCACTTTGTGACAATTGATTGTTAAAAAGGGTTGTTTTAAGAACAAAATGATGTACACTTTTAAGGAATAAGACCTAAGAACTAAAACCCTAATCCACATCTAAAAACCTAACCAAAACCTAAATCAATTTATTAAAAATCCAATAAAAATAACATAACACCTAAGACCTAAGTCTCAAATCATTGTATAAAACAATACAATGCAATAAACCATAATACAAATAAAAATATTATAATATAGTCCTGACCATGGGGTTTAGACCGCGTCAGAATCGCGGCCATGTGAGCAGTCGTGGTAGTCGAGGTTACGAATAGCAGAGTCTAACCGCGCAAGAATCCGCCTAATCGTAACTGCCTCGGGACAAGACATGTGGACATCTCACCGTGTCGAACCATTAGGATTACCACACCATTGCCGAGACCACTGGGAGTCAAGTTACATGCAATGACATGGCTGCAACGTAAGCCGAGACCTCCGAGATGGTGACCGTGGAGGTGGTAGCCTGCAGTTAGACCGCGACAACCACATGCTGGCTGTCACCCTCCTTCACCCGGTTAGCTAGGCGCTAACTGTTTTCACTTATCCTAAGGTATAAAGTGGGTATGTAATTACAATTTGGTCCTAAATTAATTGAAAGACCATGTATGTTATCCCTAGGTGGCAAATCATAACTATACCGAGAATTTGTAACCAAAATTAGAAACAGTTCATGCCAATCCATGAGAGAAGAAGTAAGAATGCATCTAAAACATTATAAATCCTCAATTCAATCATTGAAGGAAGAGGAGAGTGGTTTTTTTGGTTTTATATACAGATTCTATAGGATATAGGTTGTTTTGTTTTCAATGTAACAGGAGCATCGGGAGTCGGAATTGGGAACCGTGATAGATGTTGGAAAGCTAGTTTAGAGAGCCTTCTTATGAAAGTGACCAAAAGTGCCTGCATGCACATCTAGTTTGGTCAATTTTCTGTGTAATCGACCTTCTCATATTCAATCCTACTAAAGTGGTCACCCATTTTGAAAGTGGACCCAGAGATGTAGTCCATCAAGGACGAACTCTATAATCAATCTTGCTATCCGATATCATTGTGTTTTTGCTATTTTCACTTCTGTTTTACATATTTCTTGTGTTTTATCATATGTTGTAAAGTTTTTCTTCTCAAGAAGTTCTCACAGTTTCAACTCTTTAAGTTAACATTCAGTTCATTGTTTGCATAATCAATTCTACTTCAGTTTAACATATGATTATTTCAGATCAGTTTGACGCGCACAATACCGTGTTATAAAGAACTATCCGAGGAATACAACTTTCGAGTGGACAACAATAAACATTTATCACATTGGACCTGATTTTCCCAAAAAATGTCGTTTAGGGCCTCAAAATGGCTCAGAAGTTCACGACCCAAAAAACTACCAAAATAGTAAACTGTGCTACAATTAGGGAAACTGAAAAACTAAAAGAGTTAGTGGTGGGGGTCCAAGTGGAATAGGCTAGTGGTCACCAACATCTACCTAGATCAGTTCTCATCCCTTAGGAAGCAATGATCCCCATTTTGTTGAGCGCCTTCATGAGATGGGGAAACTTCTGTTGAATTTGGTCCCTGGTGAGCCACTTGCCTAGGTACAGGAGTTCATCAGCTTTGATGAATCGATATAGTTAGATCTTCTGTTGGTGAGTGTTCTTGATCTGTGTGTCAATAATCTGATCAGTTGTCTCATGTTCCATGTAGTATGGGTTTAACCCTGTTGGTGTGAATTTTTTTGCAATGTCTGATGTGTCCAGTAATGGTGGGAATTATGGTTGAAGGTGGTCCACATTGAACACTTGGTGTAGACCAAGGAATGGGGGAATGCTGAGCTCAAAAGCATTGTCTTCCATAGCCTTAGTAATGGTGTAAGCACCATATCAAAGTGGTTTGAGCTTCTAATTGGCTTTGGTAAGGCCTTCTTTCTGCAAATGTAGTAAAACTTTTCACCCACCTAAAACTTGTGTGGCACCCAATGTTGATCATCACTGCGTGTAATTGGCATTTGACTTCTCCAAGATGTCATGAACCTGCTGGTGGATGTCCTCGATGTGTTCAATAAAATTGGTCTCTTTATCAACCTTAGACAATACATGTTTGGATTTTTTCTTTGTAGTCGCTCAGGCATGGAAACATCAATCAGACACAATGGTTAAAATCCTAGACCCACTTGAAAGGGACTGCAACTAGTCGGGCTATGGATAGCTCTATTAAACTGCGTTGCACATAGGGAAGACTCTCATCCCAGGTTTGTGGATTCTAGTAGTTGTACATGTAGAGTATGTGCATTATCATCCTATTAACGACTTCCGTATGGGCATCAGTCTAGGGATGGAAGCCAATCGACTTGGTCAGCTTCGTGTCCAATAGTGTCCAGAGGCTTGACCAAAATGTGCTTAGGAACCTACTACCTCGATCTGATACAATGATCTACAGGATCCCAAAATGTACCCATACTCATTCAAAGAAGATTTTGGTAGTTTCCTCTGCCGTGATACTCTTCTTGCAGGCCGCTAGTATAGACATCTTAGAAAATCTGTCAACGACCACAAATACATATTCATTACCATGCTTAGTTGAAGGGAGGCCAGACATATAGTCTATGGAGATTGATTCCCATGGCCGGAAGGGAAGGGGTAGAGGAGTGTACATGCCTTACTTCTTTATGGTTCGCTTGGAGATGGTGACCCGAATGTAGTGCAGCTCCCAAATCCGCTTGGCATGCTCGCTTGAAGCAATATAGAGGTGGCCTAGGTAACATAATAATGCATGTTGGAGGTGGAAATCAAGAGCTTTCTTTCCATCTACCAGCATCTGGTATTTGTAGGCAAACTATGGATCATTTTTGTATATTTTCAACCATCTAGAGGTGTTGTGGCCACAAGAGTTGAGAATAGTAGTAAGTACTCCAACTAGGGGTCAGTTAAGGCAGTTTGCAACGTTATTGGTGTTTCCCTTTTTGTATTTAATGTTCAAGTGGAATTTTTGTAGATATGTACACCACTTCTGATGGCAATCGTTCTGCAACTTCCCTTATGTTTGTATCAACTGAAGAGGTCAATGATCGGTGTGGATGACTGTCTCCTTCCCCAAGATGTAGTGCTTCCATTGTCGGCAAGTGTGAATGATGGAATACATATATTTATCATAGGTGGGCTGCTTCCGAATTATATCGGAAATCGTCTCACTATGATATGCCATTGGATGTCCGTGCTAGGTGAGGACTACACCAATAGCATAGTCTAAGGCATTTGTCTCCATTTAAAATGGTTTTAATTGTAGGTTTGGCAGTGTGAGTATTAGTGTAGAGAAGAGTCGATGCTTCAACTCAATGAACACATTTTGTTGGGAATCGGACTAGGGAAAATTTTTCTTTTGCCCCGCCCTTAGTAATATGAATCAAAGGCCAAGTGATTGGGACAATCCCAACATGAACCCCAGATAAAAATTTGCAAGGTCGAAAAAGTTGTAAAGCTCCGTTTGAGTGGTTAGGGCTGGCCAATCCTGAATGACTTGGATCTTAGTCATATCCACATGCATGCCACACTCATCTACGATGTAACCCAAATATTGGACCTACTTCATGCCAAAGATGCATTTCTCCAAGTTGGCACATAGTTTATGCTACCGAAGGGTTTGAAGGACCTAACAGATGTGTTGCAAGTGTTCTTCCCAACCCTTGCTGAAGACGAGGATGTCGTCCAGATAAACAACCATGAATGATTTGGTGAAGGGCTACAAGATGTCATCCATTAGCCTCATAAAAGTAGCAAGGGAATCTTTCAACCTAAAGGGCACAACCAACCATTCAAAAAGGCCTTCCTTAAATTTGAAGGCAGTCTTCCATACATTTTTGGGCTTTATTGGAACCTAGTGATAGCTAGACTTCAAGTCAATCTTGCTGAAATACTTGGCCCCCTTGAGTTGGTCCAAAATATCATTAATCCATGGGATTGGATACCTGTTCATGACAGTGATTTTGTTCAATGCCCATAATCAATGGAGAGCCTCCAAGTCCCATCTTTCTTTTGTACAAGCACAACTGGGCTCCCACAAGGCGAGGAACATGATCAGATGTTCCATTTTTGCAACAACTCTTGGATTTTCCATCTGATCTCTTCATTTTCCATAATGGAGCAATGATATATTTGCCCATTAGGTAGAGGTACTCCGGGAGTCAGATCGATCGAATGCTTGACCTTAGAGTGCAAGGTTAACCATGTGGGTGAGGAGAAGACGTCCTTGTATTCTTCCATGATTGTATCCACTTCCTTCTACTGCATGGAGGAACCCTACCCAAGTGCCATGCATGTGGCTATGATATTCCCCTTGTTTTGAGAACAAATAAAAGAAAAAAATCTAGTTTGGGAGACCATCTTACTACATTTCTTAGCAGAGATCAAAGAGATGGTGGTAGGCGGCACTACCTCTGGTATCCTATATAAATTACTACCCAAGGAAATAATCATAGAGTGGGGTCTAGACTGATATACAACATGTCACTTCCACAGGTATAGTTTTCTTAATAATACATCACAAACTTTAAGAGGAGCAACATCACACACTACCTCATCCATGAAGGGCTTGGTGTTTTAGGAAAGGCGACACTGCTGGCTGACGTGAAGATCTAGTCCTTGGTGAAGCCACCTGATGGTGTACGACTATGGATGTGTTATAGTCGATAGGCCCATCCGCTTCACGAACTTTGTTGAAAATAAGTTCTTTTGGCTCCCACTATTGATAATGAACTATAACAAAGAACCCTTCACCCACATCTGTGAATGGAATAGGTGTTCCCCCTCCTATGGATATTTAGGCTCAATCTTCTGGATCTTGGTGGTGGCCACATCTGCACTAGATTTTGCATCAATGATTTTCTTCCATTTTTTATTCCCCTTGTCAGGTTCTGACTCAAATTTGGAACATGCATTTGACTCGGAAGCCTTTAGCTTGGCCACTAGTGATTGCTTGGCTCGACGCTCACTTCAATTATGAGTGGAGCTCTAATCGAAATCACACCAATTTCCCATGTCCTTTTTTGTCTTCATGGTGTTGTTATTTTCTTACAACTTCGACAGGTTATCCTAGGTCACCCTACCTTGTATTTTCCCTTTGCTCTGCAATTTGGGGGCGCCTTTCCCTTTTTTTGGATTCATAGATCCAATGTCTCGCCTTTTCTGTTTAAAATTATGCTCAATCTTTACAACGTATCGGTACACTATACTGAGCGAGGAGATGTCCATGAACTCCATCTCATCCTAGATGTGCCTATGTAGGAAGTCGTGGTACTTGAGTACCAAATGTTTCTCAGAATCATTGCTACCCAACTTAGTGCAAAGAGTATGAGAAACATTGGTAAACTCTCGCATGTCTTGGTGCCTTCTTTGTCACAACTTGGTCCACTTTATGTATTTATCCTCATAGCTCCCAACAGGGTAGTATTGCTCTTTGATGGCATCCCAGAACCAATCCCAAGTGGGTGCGGCTAAAAATAGTGAGGGTGTACTTTCATCCTTATTATCACAGTAGGTTTCCCACTAGTCCTTGACATGGGGGGCGGATTTGAGAAGTGTAAAAGTAATGTTTTCCCAACTAGAAAAATCATGAATAGAAAAATATCCTTACAGCAGATTTAACTATTTATCTATAGTTTCTGCATCCATCTGGCCCTCAAATATGGGGATGCCAAAGTTAACTTGTACCTTAAAAGGTGTGGTGCTTCTAGAGTAGTTGCTAGAAGGAGATGCATCACCCTTGCGTAGCCACTAAAGGATCTAAGAAAAGTAGTCCATCATCACTTTCCTCTGTTGCTCAAGGGTTTGAGCAAGATTTTGAAAGGATCTCTTGCCCCCTCATATTTCCTATCTCCCGCCATGAGAGGCCGTCAAGATTTGTGAGGTTTTTCTTGCAAAGGTTCAACTAGTTTGAGCCCTAACTCCTTATATCCTGACCTCGTTGGGGACATGCAAAGAAAAACAAAGAAAGCTTAGACTACTCTGATACCACTAATTCAAACTTAAATAGGAATGCAAAAAATATAACCATAGAAATAGCGCTTCATTTCATTAATATCAAATACTGAAATATTCCTACAGACAAAATGGAAATAAGACTAGCTCAGATGAGGGTAGCTCATCTCTGAGAAGTGATGTGGTGGTTATAAGCCTTCGAACTGTGTTAGAATGAGTTTCATAGGCCTATTTATTATTGAGACATAATGGAAAACCCTAAACATTTAAAAACCTAAACCTAGGAGATGAAGCGCCAAAACTATGGGCCCTGTTTGGGTAAATTGGTACATCAACTTCTAGAGGTCATAACTTTGGCATACGATCTCCATTTTACGTGCACAATACCTCGTTAAAAATATATATCGATGTAATACAACTTATGAGTGTCCAACATCATTTGATTACCCTAGTTGGCCCCAGTTTTCTAAAAAAATGTTGTTCAGGGCCTAAAAACGGCTCCGGAAGTTTAGGACCTGAAAAACTACAAAAAATAGTAAATTGTGCTACAATTAAGGAAATTAGTAAACTAAAGGAGATAGTGGTTGGGGTCTAAGTGGAATAGGTGGGTGGCCACCAACATCCACCTGGATCAGTCCTCCCCCCTTAGGAATCAATGGTCCCCATTGCATTAAGTGTCTTCATGAGATGGGGAAAATTTTGTTGAACTTGGTCCTTAGTGAGCCACTTGTCTTGGTGCAGGAGTTGGCCAGCTTTGATGATTTGATATAGTTGGATCTTCTATTGGAAGGTGTTCTTGACCTGTGTGTCCATAATTCGATCATTTGTGCCCTGTTCCATGTGATATGGGCTTAACTATGTTGGTGTGAGTTGTTCTGCAATGTCTAATGTGTCCATTAATGGTGGGAAGTAAGGTCGAAGGTAGTCCACATTGAATAGTGGGTGCAGGCCAAGGAATGGGGGAATTCTCAGCTCAAAATCATTGTCTCCCATAGCCTTGGTAATCATTTAAGGACCATATTGGAGTGGTATGAGCTTCTAATGGGCTCTTGTAAGGCGTTCTTTCTACAAATGCAACCAAACTCTGTCACCCATTGAAAAATTGTGTGGCACCTAATGTTGATCATGTCACTACTTGTACTTTCCATTTGACTTCTCCAAGATGTCATGAACCTGTTGGCGGATGTGTTGGATGCATTCAATAAATCTGGTCACTTTATTAGCCTCAGACAATAAATGTGTGGATTATGTCTATGTAGTCGCATGAGGCATGGCAACATCAATCAGATACAATGGTTGAAATCCTAGAGCGAGTTGAAAGCGACTGCGACCAGTCAAGCTATGGAGAGCTCTTTTATAACTATGATTCACATAGGGAAGAACTCATCCTAGGTTTGTGTATGCTTGGAGTTGTACATGTGAATTATGTGCACTATCATCCTATTGGCGACCTCCATCTGCCATTAGTATGGGAATGGAAGGTAGTTGACTTGGTGAGCTTGGTGTCCAATAGTGTCTAGAGGCTTGATCAGAATGTACTCAAGAACCTCCTATCCCAATCTGATATATTGGTTTGTGGGATCCCAAAATGTACCCATACTCGTTCAAATAAGACTTTAGTAGTTTCTGTTGTTGTGATACTCTTCTTGCAGACTGCCAATATATCCATCTTAGAAAATCTATCGACGACCACAAATACATAGTCATTACCATGCTTGGTAGAAGGGAGGCCAGACATATAGTCCGTGGAGATGGATTTCGCCAGCTGGTTGGGAGTAGGCAAAGGAGTGTATAGTCCTTGTTTCTTGATGGTTGGCTTGGCGATGGCACAGACAGTGTAAGATCTGATATGTTTCCCAACATCTAGTATTATTTTAGGTCAACAAAAGTACTTTATTTGTACAACCACAATTTTCTCCACACCAAAGTTCCTGCGACCCAACTGTGGTGCGCCTCCCAAATCATCTTGGCATGCTCGCTTGAAGGAACACAAAGGTAGCCTAGGTAGCATAATAATGGATCCACGAAGAGGAAATCAGGAAATTTCTTTCCATCTACTAGCATATGGTATGTGGATGTGAAATGTGGATCATTTTTGTAAAGTTGTGGCCATCCAGCTGTCTCATGGCTAGAAGAGTTGAGAATAGTAGCCAGTGTTGCAACTGGGGGTCTATTGAGGCAGTCTGCAACATTATTGGTGCTACCTTTTTTGTATTTAATGTTCAAGTGGAATTGTTGCAGATATGTAGACCACTTCTGATAGCGATCATTCTACAACTTCCCTTATGTCTGTATAAAATGAAGAGGTCAGTGATTGGTGTGGATGATCATCTCCTTCCCTATGATGTAATGCTTCCATTGTCAGAAAGCTTGCATGATGGAATACATCTCTTTATCATAGGTTGGGTAACTCCAAATTTTATACAAAAGTGTCTCACTATGATAGGCCACTGCATGACCATGCTAGGTGAGGACTGCACCAATAGGATATTATGAGGCGTCTGTTTCGATTTCAAATGGTTGTTACAGGTCTAGCAGTGTGAGTACTAGTGCAGAGGAGGGTTGGTGCTTCAACTCAACAAATGCCTTTTGATGGGACTCGGACCAAGAAAAAATTTCGTTTTCCCTACCCTTAGTAATTCGACTCAGAAGCCAAGTGATATGGGATAATCCCAATACGAAGCTCCAAAAAAAATTTGCAAGGCCCAAAAATCTATGAAGCTCCATTAGAGTGGTCAGGGCTAGCCAATCCCGAATGGTTTGGATCCAAGTCAGAATTATCTATGATGTAACCCAAATATTGGACCTGGCTCATGCCAAAGGTGCATTTCTCCAAGTTGGCACATAGTTTTTGCTGCCAAATGGTTCGAAGGACCTATGAGATGCGTTGCATGTGCTCTTCCCAACTCTTGTTGAATATGAGGATGTCATCTAGCAATGAGCTGGTGAAGGGCCGCAAGATGTCATCCATTAGCCTCATAAAAGTAGAAAGGGAATTTGTCAACCCGAAGGGCATAACCAACCATTCAAAAAGGCCTTCCTTGGATTTGAAGGCGGTCTTCCATACATCTGTGGGCTTTATTGGAACCTCGTGATAGCCAAACTTCAAATCGATCTTGGTGAAATACTTGGCCCCCTTAAGTTGGTTCATAAGGTCATCAATCCATGGGATTAGATACCTATTCCTGACAGTGGTTTTGTTCAATGCTCGATAATCAATGCAGAGCCTCCAAGTCCCATCCTTCTTCTGTACAAGTACAGTCTGGATCCCAAAAGGTGAGTAAGTTGTTAGAATGTGCCCTCTTTGCAGAAACTCTTGGATATGTCATCTGATCTCTTCATTTTCCAGAATGGAGCGATGATATATCAGCCTGTTAGGTAGATTTTCTCCAAGAGTCAGATTGATCAAATGCTTGACCTTACAGTGCAAGGTTACCCCTATGGGTGAGGAGAAGATGTCCTTGTATTCTTTTGTGAACATATCCACTTGCTTCTATTGCATGGAGGAACCCATCCCAGGGGCCATGGATGTGGCTACGATCTTCCCCCTATTTTGAGAACAAATAAGAAAGAAAAAAAATTTCCTAGTTTGGGAGATGATTTTACTGCATTTCTTAGTAGAGATCAAAGAGATGGTGGTAGGTGGGGCTACCTTCAGTATCCTGTATAACTTACTACCAAAAGAAATAATAACAGAGCGGAGTCTAGAATCATATAAAACATGTCACTTCCAGAGGTATGGCTTCCCTAATAATACATCATAAACTTCAAGAGGAGCAACATCACACATTACCCCATCCGTGAAGGGCTTTATGTTGTAGGGAAGGTGACACTGTTGGATAACGCGAAGCTCTTGTCCTTGGTGAATCCACTCGATGGTGTACAATTGTGGATGTGTTGTAGTTGGTAGGCCCAACCACTTCATGACCTCTGCTGAAATGAGGTTCTTTTGGATCCCGTTATCAACAATGAACTATAGCAGAGAACCCTTCACCCACATCTGCTAGTGGAATAGGCATTCTCCCCTCCTTTGGATATTCAGGCTCAATATTTTGGATCTTCAAGCTCAATATTTTGGATCTTAGTGGTGTCCACAGTTGCACTGGGCTCCGCGTCAATGATATGCTTCCCTTTTTCATTCGCCCTGTTAGGTTTTGACTCAGAGTCAGAACATGCATTTGACTCAGAAGCCTTTGGCTCAGCCACCAGTGACTATTTGGCTGGACACTCACTTGTGTTGTGAGTGGAGCTCTTATGGAAATCACACCACTTTCTTGTGTCCTTCTTTGTCTTCGTGTTGCTTTTATTTTATTGCAGGTTCAGTAGGTTATCCTAGGTTGGTGCACCTTGTCTTTTCCATTTTCTTTGCAGTTTGGGGATGCCTTGTCCTTGCTTTGGATTCACAAATCAAAATCCTCTCTTTTTCTTCTTAAACTTCTACTCAATCTTGACAATGTATCGGTACGTCATGCCAAGCGAGGAGATGTCCAGGAACACCATCGCATCCTAGTTGTTCCTGTGTAGGCAGCCCCGGTACATGAGTACCAAATGTTTCTGAAATCCTTGATACCCAACTTAGTGCGAAGGGTATGATAAACATTGGTAAACTTCAGCACGTCTTGGTCCCATCCCTTCCATAGCATTGTCTGCTTTATGTATTTATCGTTATAGCTCCCAACATGGTAGTACTACTCCTTGATGGTGTCCCGGAATGAATCCCAAGTGAATGCAACCGAAAATAGTGAGGGCGTACTTTCATCATTCTTCTAACAATAGGCTTCTCACCAATCCTTGACATGGGGGACGGCTTTGAGAAGTGCAAAAGTAATCTTTTCTTGGGCAGAAAAATCAGGAACATAAAAATATCCTTCTACCAGATTTAACCATATATCTATGACATCTGCATCTATATAACTGTCAAATATGGGGATGTCAAAATTAAATTGTACCTTAAAAGGTGTGGTGCTTCCAAATTAGTTTCTGAAAGGAGATACATTGCCCTTGGGTAGGCACTGAAGGATCTGGGCAAAGTTCTCCATCATTGTGTTCCTCTGTCGCTCGAGGGATTTTTCAACCAAGATTTTGAAAGGATATCCTACCCCCTCATCTTTCTTCTCTTCCACTATGAGACTCCAATGGGATTTGTGTGGCTGGTCTTTCAAAGGTTCGTCTAGTTCGAGCCCTAACTCCTTATATCCCAACCTCATTGGGGACATGCAAAGAAAAACTGAGAAAGAGAGGACCTCTCTGATACCCCTGATATGGACTTAAACAAGAATGCAACAAATTACAGATATAACCATTAACACAAAGATGCAGCAGAAATAACACTTCATTTCGTTAATCTCAAATACTGAAATATGCTTACAAACAAAATGGAAATAAGGCTAGCTCGAGCGATGGTAACTTATCTTTGAGAAGAGATGTGGAGGTTACATGCCTCTAAACTATGTTACAATGAGGCTAAAAGGCCTATTTATTATTAATACACAATGTAAAACCCTAAACATCCAAAAACCTAACCCTAGGAGATGAAGTGCCAAAACTATGGGCCCCGTTTGGGTAAATTGGTACATCAACTTTTGAGGGTTGTAACTTTGGCATACAATCTTCATTTGAAGCTCACAATACCTCATTAGAAAGATATATTTGAGTAACACAACATCCAAGTGGCCAAAATTGGATAATGCCCCATGCTGGCCCTAGTTTTCTCAAAACGGCTCTGGAAGTTCAGCACCCAAAAAATAACCAAAAATAGTAAATTCTGCTAGAATTAAGTAAACTAAAAAACTGAAATATACAATGGTGGGGTTCCAGGTGGAATAGGTGAGTGGCCACTAACATCCACCCAGATCAATCCTCTCCCCTTAGGAATTAATGGTCCCCATTGCGTTGCGTTCCTCCATGGGATGCAGAAACTTCTACTGAACTTGGTCTGTGGTGAGCCATTTGCCTTAGTGCAGGAGTTGGTCAGCTTTGATGACCTGATATAGTTGGATCTTCTACTGGCAAGTGTTCTTGACCTGTGTGTCCATAATTCAATTAGTTTTGGCCTATTCCATGTAGTTTGGGTTTAACTCTATTGGTGTGAGTTTTTCTGCAATGTCTGATGTGTCCGGTAATGGTGGGAAGTATGGTCGAAGGTGGTCTACATTGAACATTGTGTGCAGGCCAAGGAATGGGGGAATGTTAAGCTCAAAATCATTGTCTCCCATAGCCTTGGTAATGGTGTAATGACCAAATCGAAGTGTTATGAACTTCCTATCGGCTCTAGTAAGGTGTTATTTCTGCAAATGCAACCAATCTTTGTTGCCCCCTAAAACTTGTGTGTCACCCGATGTTGATCATGTCACTGCTTGTACTTGGAAGTTGAATTCTCCAAGATGTCGTGAACCTGTTGGAAGATGTGTTGGATAAGTTGAATCAATCTAGCTGCTTTATCATCCTTAGACAATACATGTGTGGATTAGGTCTATCTAGTCGCATGAGGCATGGCACCATCAATAAGACAAAATGGTTTAAATCCTAGACCCACTTGAAAGGGAATGTGACCAATCGAGCTATGGAGAGCTCTATTATAATTGTGTTGGACATAGGGAAGACTCTCATCCAAGTTTTGTGGGTGCTTGGAGTTGTACATGCGAAGTATGTTCACTATCATCCTATTGGCGACCTTCGTCTCGCCATCAGTTTGGGGATGAAAGACAGTCAACTTGGTGAGCTTGGTGTCCAATAGTGTCCAAAGGCTTGACCAGAATTTGCTCAGGAACCTACTATCCCGATCTAATATAATGGTCCGCGGGATCCAAAAATGTACCCATAATCATTCAAATAATATTTTGGTAGCTTCCTCTATCGTGATACTCTTCTTACAAGCCGCCAATATAGCCATCTTAGAAAATCTATCCATGACCACAAATACATAGTCATCACCATGCTTGGTATAGCAGAGGCCAGACATATAGTCCATGGAGATAGATTCCTGTGGTTGGTTGCGAGTAGGTATAGGAGCATACAAGCCTTGCTTCTTGATGGTTGGCTTGGTGATGGCATGGATAGTGAAGGATCTGATATGTTTCACAACATCCAATTAGAGCTTAGGCCAATAAAAGTAATTTTATAGTACAACCACAGTTTTCTCCACACCAAAGTGTCTTGCAACCTGACTGTAGTGTGCTTCCCAAATCATCTTAGCAGGCTTGCTTCAAGGAACACAAAGGTGGCCCACGTAGCATAATAATGCATCCTAGAGGTGGTAATTAGGAAATTTCTTTCCATATACTAGCATATGGTATGTGGAGTTGAACTTTGGGGTCAGTTGAGGCAGTTGCAACATTATTGGTGTTGCCCTTTTTATATTTAATTTTCTAGTGGAATTGTTGTAGATATGTATACCACTTTTGATGGAGATCATTTTGCAACGTCCCTTGTGTCTGTATAAATTGAAATGGTTGGTGATCGGTGTCGGTGACTTTATCCTTCTCTAGGATGTAATTCTTTCATTGACGACAAGCCTGCATGATCGAATACATCTCTTTATCATATGTGGGGTGCTTCTGAATTGTATCGGAAAGTGTCTCACTATGATAGGCCACTAGATCCATATGTTGGGTGACTGCAACAATAGTATAGTCTGAGGTGTCTGCCTCGATTTCAAATGGTTGTTGTAGGTCTGGCAGTGTGAGTACTAATGTAGAGCAGAGTCAGTGCTTCAACTTAATCAATGCCTTCTTTTGGGACTCAGACTAGGAAAAATTTACTTTCACCCCGCCCTTAGTAATTTGACTCAAGGGACAAGTGATATGGGAGAATCCCAACAAGAAGCTCCGATAAAAATTTGCAAGGCCAAAGAAACTACGAATCTCTCTTAGAGTGGTCGGGGCTAGACAATCCTAAATGACTTGGATCTTAGTTGAATCCACATGCATGCCACGCTCATCTATGATGTAACCCAAATATTGGACTTGGCTCATGCTAAAGGTTCATTTCTCCATGTTAGCACATAGTTTGTGTTGTCAAAGTGTCTAAAGGACCTACCAGATGTGTTGCAAGTGTTCTTCCCAACTATTGTTGAAGATGAGGATGTCGTCCACATAAACAACCATTAATGACTTGGTGAAGGGCCATAAGATGTCATCCATTAGCCTCATAAAATTACCAGGGGAATTTTTCAACCCGAAGGGCATAACCAACCATTCAAAAATGCCTTCCTTGGATTTGAAGTCGATCTTCCATACATCTGTAGGCTCTATTGGGACCTAGTGATAGCTAGACTTCAGATTGATCTTGCTAAAATACTTTTCCCCCTTGAGTTGGTCTAGAACATCATCAATATGTGGGATTGGATACCTGTTCTTGACATTGATTTTGTTCACAGCCTGATAATCAATGCAGAGCTTGCAAGTCCCATCCTTCTTCTGTGCAAGTACAATAGAGCTCCCACAAGGTGAGGAACTTGGTTGGATGTGCATTTTTTGTAGAAACTCTTGGATTTGCTATCTAATATCTTCATTTTCCATAATATAGTGACGCTATATCGACCCATTAGGTAGAGGTGCTCTGGGAGTCATATCGATTGAATGCTTGACCTTATAGTGCAAGGGTACCCATGTGGATGATGAGAATATGTCCTTGTATTCTTCCAGTGACTGCTTGGACCGACGCTCACTTGTGTTGTGAGTGGAGCTCTTAAGGAAATCACACCACTTCCCTGTGTTCTTCTTTGTCTTTGTGGTGTTGTTCTTTTCTTTTGGCTTCAGTGGGTTATCCTTGGTCACGTTGCCTTGGCTTTGCCCCTTTCTCTGCAGTTTGGGTCGCCTTTCCCTTGCTTTGGATTCACAGATCCAAAGTATCACTTTTTATGTTCAAAATTATACTTAATCTTGATAGTGTAGCGATACATCGTGTTGTGAGAGTTGATGTCCAGGAACTCCATATCATCCTGGATGTGCCTGTGTAGGAATAAATGGTACTTGATTGCTAAATGTTTCTCAGAATCCTTGATACCCAACATAGTTTGAAGGGAATGAAAAAGATTGGTAAACTATGAAACATCTTGGTCCCTTCCCTTCCGTTGTGTGGTCCACCTTATGTATTTATCCTCATAACTCCAAACTTAGTAGTATTTCTTCTTGATGGCGCCCCAGAACGAATCCCAAGTGGGTGCGGTAAAAAATAGTCAGGATTTACTTTTTTCCTTCTTCCCACAGTAGGTTTCCCACCATTCCTTGACATTTGCAGAGGCTTTGAGAAGAGAAAAAGTAATATTTTCCCAGCTGGAAAAATCATGAACAAAAAAATATCCTTCTAACATATATAACCATTTATCTATGTCGTCTACATCTATATGACCCTCAAATATGGGAATGTCAAAGTTAACTTGTACCTTAAAAGGTGTGGCACTTCCAGAGTAGTTGCTCGAAGGATGTAAGGTTCCTCCTTACCAACCATCAATAGTATAGAGAAGTAAAGGTCACATTGAATACTATTACTCAATTTTTATCTATTATTTTTATTTTTGTTTTACTCATAATATGACTAACATAGCAATCATGTAATCACGTTCCTTCAGCTATTTCAATGTAAGGATATAACATAAGAAGTCGGGGATAACTTTCTCTTAATATCACAAAATATAATGACCCAACAAAATTTCCATATTCATCAATTAAAATTCCAAATCCCAATTATTAAGCTAATGCTTCAATCGTGAGAATTGTATAATGAATGTTGTAGCAAAAGAAAGTAATGTTACCAATTCAGAAGCATATTATTCTTCAAAATGTGTCAAGTAAAATAGCAGACCTACATAAATTGGGCACAAGTAGTTGTTTCTATAGTAATTGAAGCACAAGAATGCACCCATGAATACATCTAGCTCATACGAAATTTATTATGCTCATTTGCACAAATTCCTATAGAATTAGTCATTGTAAAATTGTTTCCAACAACAACCATTTTTTTAAATGAAAGCTTTAGATAATAAAAGTAACAATTGTCTTATTCTCTATTCACACTTCAACAACTTATTAAATTCATTTTCACATTCATACAAAAACTTGTAGACATAGGAAGCTACATCCATTAAATAATCTATTCATAAATTTTCTAGTGCATAAAAGCTACAGTAAGTAGGAAATTTTCTCTAACAATTTGTATGCACAAAAACTACATCCATTGAAGTTTTGACAAACACTTTGCAAGCATGCAATCTAAAAACTACAACCATTGAGGACTTTTGACAAACACTTTGCAAACATGCAATCTATAGCCATTAAGGCCTTTTAACAAACACTTTGCAAACATGCAATCTATAGACATTGAGGCCTTTTAACAAACACTTTTCAAACAAGCAATCTACAACCATTAATTCATTTTTTCAAACACTTGGAAACCACAATCTCTTAAGGAAATTCGACATGAATATAAGATTCTCCCTCAAACTATTTAGATCATAAAATTTATATATTAATTCTTCAAATTACAAAATATTAAAATAGTGACTAAATCATCTTATTCTTTCACCCAAAACTTGACAACAGATGCACACAGTTGGCAGCAACAATCTGCAAAATCACCCAGATTTACGATCTGGGTTTTGAAAACTGTTTTTTTGGAATCAAATTGGGGGTTACTGTCCATATGGCACGGATACCCCCTGATGTTGTTATGAATCAGTACGAAACCATGCATAGATTCATTTTTTAAAACTAGCAAATATGTTGACTCTGGGAATTTCATTTACAATTTTTGTCAAACAGATGGCATGCAAGATTGAATCTACAGCTATGCAAAGAAAATAACAACCTATAATTAAATTATAATTACTTATGTATTGTGTAAATTCCTTCCAAAATCATTTCATCCACTGTAAGTGAATTGCAAGGCTTAGAGATTCATCAAACATTATTTTCATTCAATCATTCCTACAAATCCATGGCAAGCATCTTGAACTATTGCAATACATAATGATTGAAACTTACCTCAATGATTCTCTTTAAAACTCTTGTATTCCATCTTGTTTTTTTTAACATTTTTATTTCAATGACTCATCTAGTGAATCCTCCTGGTATATTTTAGATATGCATCCATTTCCTGCTCTGGTAGGATGCAAGTTAACACTTTTTCAAGCATAATGATAAAAAAAACAATAGCATTTCTCATTCACAGATTTTGACAAACACTTTGCAAAATATCTTGAAACCCTTTCTAGAACCCATCTCTAATTACATGAAATAGATCCATAACTCATGAACTCTTACCCAAGTCGTTTGGAATTTCTTTATTGCCATTACCTTCAGTGATATTTGTCTTTCCTTTGTCAAATGATGAAGAGCTATTCAACTCTAATCACTAAGAATATGATCCATCTTTGATCTCTTAACCAACTCATTTGAAGCGTCCAGTTTTCCACCCAACCATATCCAAGGAGAACTTCTCCCCTTGGAACCCCCGAGTTGTAAGAGCCCACAAATAGTACGAAAATATAGCAGTAGAGAGATATCCAAGGCAAGTTGAGGAAGATAAGTTTCACTTCCTCCCAACACCACTCATGGTTAGCTCTACCAAGTAGAGCTATTTAGTAATTTAGCTTAGGATTTTCAAAATCATTTCAAAAGAAATTGGTTACTCCCCAAGTCTCTGACTCTCATAATATTTTTCAAATTTTTGCTACTCTTGGTATCATAATGCACATCCCTCTCCCCAGAAAGTGAGAATACCTGAGACACATATATAGGAGGAGAAAAAAATTATTGTCATAAATGAGAAGTAATATGCATGCCTTGTATTCCATTTAGAGGAGTGTAACTAATGCCATTAAGGAGTGGTGTGCATGCCTTATTTAAGGAGAGTGTAACTTATGCATTAAAGAGAGCGTAAGAGGAATATTTTATGAAATTTCCTTAATGAGTGTAAGAGGTATATGCCATTCTTTGATGAGTGCATAAAATAGAGTGTAATGTATTATTAAAAGAGAGAGATTTACATAGAGCCATGAGAGTCATCAAGGAGAGAGGCGTGAAGTGATTGAGGAGATGAAGGTGACTTGTAAATCCCTTTTAATAATAATATCATAGTCCTATAAAAGATAATAATAATATTAATAATGTTGATGATTAAGTCGATATTGAACTATTAGGATTTATTAATGATAAATTAAGTGATTTTCCTTCAACTATACTTGATTTCCAATTTATGCAAGGTGATTTACTATTTTTGGAAATTCATGCTTGAGATGCTAGACATTACATTCTATTTTTAGAAATTCACTCTAGGATTGTTAGAAAAGAGGTTTTATTAAGGAAATTCATCCCTAATCTACACATGAGCTATATTTTTCTTTAGAAGAATAGGGATTTCGCACCCCTATCGCATGCATCCCCATGCCTTATTAGAGTGAGGACTCCACATCCTGATCTACTCTAAAGATCCAATATTCCACACCTTGATCTTTTTAAATATTCAGGACTTCATGCCTTAAAAAGTTTATTATAGATACAAGACTCAATGTCTTTATCTTTCATGGATTTAGGACTTCACGTCCTAATTTCCATGGCTTCTCATCTACTATGCTTTGAAACTCCACCCTACACCTTAAGGTTTTGATTGTGAGCTCATACCCATCTAATGGTTCATTGGTAACACCTTGTTCCAAGACCTGCACACATAAAAATCTCATAGATCAAAGGAATCAAAGAATTTCATAATTAACTTATTCACATTTTACCAAAGATTGTGCATGACTTCCACAACCATTTTGGTTCTAGAGAAATGACTTCCACAACCATTTAAAATTTGAACATCCTTGTTTGAAAATAACCACGTTCCATATCACATCTTTCTCAATACAAGATTAAGCATATAAAATCATAAAAATCATGTATCATGACTTCCACAATCATTTATAATTTGAGCATCCTTGTTTGCAAATAACCAGGTCCCCTGTCACATCCTCCTCAATACAAGATTAAGCATATATAATCATTAAAATCATGTATCATGACTTCCAAATTCATTATAATTTGAGCATCCTTGTTTGTAAATAACTAGGTCCCTTGTCACATCCTGCTCAATACAAGATTAAGCATATATGATCATAAAAATCATGTATCTTCCGTAAATCATAATTAACCATATGTTCCACATAACCGTGATCATCCATGGATCTATGTGTCTCAATCTTGAATCACCATCCATGTCATACATCCATGCCCAAGCTATGATACGAAAAGAGAAAACATCCATAATATGCTCTTAACCAAAATCAATTCTTATACTCGCAACCATAGATATTATCCTAAGCACACAACAACTAAGTGACCCAAACCAGGTCTATAGCTTATAAGTGTGTACATAAGACTGTCATGCATAATATTATATTATTATATCAAAATCACCCTCTCTAAGTGTCACAAAAGCTATCTCACCAAGAAGGGACACTACAAAGGAGATGTGTCGCCCTTGGGTAGTCACTAAAGGATCTAAGCAAAGTTTTCCATCATCACGTTCCTTTGTCACTCAAGGGATTCTTCGAGCAAGATTTGAAAGGATCCCTTGCCCCCTTTTCTTTCTTCTGTTTTTCCATGAGAGTCCGTTGGGATTTGTGAGGTTCGTATTACAAAGGTTCGACTAGTTCAAGCCCTAACTCCTTATATCCCAACCTCGTTGGGGACATGCAAAGAAAAACAAAGAAAGAGTAGATCGCTCTGATACCATTGATCCAAACTTAAACATTAACGTAATAAATTATAGATATAACCATAAATATAGAGATGCACTAGAAATAACACTTCATTTCATTAATAGCAAATACTGAAATATGCTTACAAACATAATGGAAATAATATTAGGTCAGGCGATGGTAGCTTATCTCTCACAAGAGATGTGGTGGATACATGCCTTTGAACTATGTTACAATGAGGCTCAGAGGCCTACTATTATTTAGACACAAGGGAAAACCCTAAACATCCAAAAATCTAATAAGCATCAAAACTATGGGCCCCATTTGGGTAAACTGGTAGATCAACTTCTCGAGCTGTAAATTTGGCGTATGATCTTTGTTTGACGCATACAATACCTCATTAAAAAGATGTTTCTGAGGAATACAACTTTTGAGTTGCCAACATCAATTAATTATATTGATCGTCCCAATTTTCCAAAAAATGACGTTTAGGGCATCAAAACGGATCCGGAAGTTTAGGAGCTGAAAATATCAAAAATAGTAAATTGTTCTACAATTAAGGAAACTAAAAAACTGAAAGACACAATGGTAGGGATCCAAGTGGAATAGGTGGGTGGCCACCAACATCCACTTGCATCAACCTAGGTTTAAAAGGACAACCATAGTCAACCATGGTCAACTAGGTTGACCTAGGTTTACAATGTCTACTATACATTAATAACACATTAAATATAAATTAATATATACATTAACTAATATCAACTATGGTTGACTATGGTTAACATGATAAAAAATGGTCAACTTGGGTGCCATCGTGAACCTAGTCACCGTGGGCATTAACATTGATATTGCTCCCAAAATAAAAATCAACAAACAAAGTTAGAATTGGACAAAACGATGGTGTTACAATATGATGAACAAGAAACAATGCCATAATTTGATAGACAATAAATCATATCCCAACATGATGAACAATAAACAATGTCATAATGTGAAAACCACATTAATAAGCCATAGTCAATTAAGTAGACCTAGGTTTAATATGTTAACCAAGGTTTACTATGTTTACTAGGTTGAGTAAGGTTTACTAGTTTGTACGAGTTTATAGCTTAACCATGGCTCACTAGGTTTACTTACGTTGACCTATGTCAACATAGTTTTTCTATATTTATTAGGTTTACCTATGTTTACTAATTTTACTAAGTTGACCTTTGTTTATTATTTTGAACTACATTTACTAAGTTTTCTAGGTTCACTAGGTCGACCTATGTTTATTCGATTGACCATAGTTTACTAGGTCTAATATGTTGGCCTAGATTTACTAGATTGACTTAGGTTAACCTAGGTTGACATATGTTTAATTGTTTTACTAGGTTTACTAGGTTTAATATGTTTACTAGGTTGACCTAGGTTTAATTTGTTTATAGGTTCACAAGGTTTATTAGGTCGACCTATGTATGTTATGTTGACATAGTTTTAATTGGTTAAACTAAGTTTACTAGGTTGACTTAGCTTCACTTGGTTGAACAAACTTTACTATCTTGAGCTATGTTTACTTGGTTGATCAATGTTTACTAGGTCAACCATATTTATTTATGCCATTGAATATGGTCGAAATGTTCATCCCCCATTATTCATAAACAACTAGAGACAACATGGTCAACCATGATGAACTTGGTTAAATGATTCTTAGCCATGGTCAACATAGCTAGCATAATTTATCATGGTTAAATATGGCTAGGTGGTCTTGAAGGTCAACCATGGTTAACCCTAGCCTATAGAAATAACTTGAAATTTGCAGCTACTAATTTAGACTGAAAATAATAGAAACAATTTTATTCTACTCCATCTATAAAAGGGAAAACATACAATAGAAACACATGCAATCATTTAATCACAATGAACCCAATTTTTACTGGGGAACCCAACTGGAAAAAACCCCTCCTCTATTTGTATTATATCTTATGAGAATTATTATCTATTAGTATGAAAACTTCAAATCTTTAAGGTCAACCTGCACTGTAATACTGATCTCCTCCTATTGAGTCTTCTCTGGGAAATACTTAGCCAAAATAGGCCTCTTGCTTCATGTTATTACCTTACACAATTCCTACTCCTAAAGAATAGGGAAGGCTCCTATTTCCTTGCACAATTCCTAAGGAAAATAATTCACTTGCTACATGAAAAATTTGTATACTTACTAGTATACAATAATGATTACAACTATGCCTTTTCTACCACTACATTAGGAAATTTGAATTGCATGCATGCCTAGGGCCATTTTTAGTAAATTGACTAATTAAATGAGAGATCAATGAGTTAACAATAGTTTCAACTACTCAAATAAACTTGTACTAACTCTATTTTAAACTAAATATCATATAATTGAGCTTCATTAAATATAACTCCACTAGATTGCTAAGATCTAGGAATCAACTCATGCACAACTCTACTTCTTTCCCACAAACTTGAATTGACTAAATGAACTGAGTGACTTGGCCATGTTACTCCTATTAACTATATGTCAACTCATTATACTAAAGTTTAAATTCAAATTTCTCCATTTGATTATGACACAAGTAAAATGAATCATTTTCTTGCTACAATTTAGCACTCCCTCATAGAAAGAAAAGGAATATGAATAACCCCAATCCTACTCCCATGGAACTCGAACTTGCCTCTTGAAAATGCCTTTGTCAAAATGTCCACATTTTTCTCCTCTGTAGGAACCTACTGTAGCATAAAATTCTCCTCTGCAAAGAATCTCTCAGGTTATGGTACCTTTTGTCTATATGCTTTGACCTATCATTAAACACAGATTTTCATAGAAGTTTATACAACTCTAATTGTCATAGTGGATTAACGTAGGCTCCATCCCCTAACTAAAGAGACCAAAAATGATCTTCCTCATCAAAATAGCCTCACATGTTGCTCGAATGGAAACCATATACTCAGCCTCTACTAAGCTTAGTGCTAGAAATCTCTATTTCCTATTGTACCAAGAAATTGTTGTTGGCCCAACAATGAAGATTGCTCCTGATGCGCTCTTTCTATCTAAGGAACTCCCTACCCAATTTTCATATGTTAATCCTTGGATCTTCACTCCATCAGTATTCCTATACCATAAACTAAAGTCATTTGTGCCTCTGAGGTATCTAAGTACATGTTTTGTTTCCTTCCAGTGAAGCTTGGTAGGCTCAATGATGAACTGAGTAAGTTGATTAAATGAAAAAATAATATTGGGCCTTGTGTTCACCAAGTACATAAAGCATCTATTTTCCTCTAGTTAGTACCTAGATGAGTATCCATGGATTTGCAATATTGCATATGGAATATCTAAAGGATTTTAGATGTCTACTTCCCCTGTCCAAAAAATATCTCTCCATCTCCCGGCCACAACTCGAAGCCAAGGAAGTAGTGCATCAAACCCATATACTTCATCTCGAAATCTCTTGCAATGTCCTCCTTGCAAGAATAGATCAAATTTTCATCTCCTTTCAATATCAAATCATCCACATAAAGGACTAAGATGAGTATACAAACATCTACCATAATGTAGTAGAGATTGGCATCTGCTTCACTCTTAGTGAAGCCTAATCCGCTGAGATATGTAGTAGAGATTGGCATCTGCTTCACTCTTAGTGAAGCCCAATCCACTGAGATAAGAATCTATGTGAGCGTACTAAGCATGAGGTGCCTTCTTGAGACCATATAGGGCTCTATTGAGCCTACAGACATGTGTCTCCATAAAAAATGTATCTAAATTTTGAGCCTGCTCAATGTAGATCTTTTCCTCAAGCAATCCATTAAGGAAGGAAGGCTTAACATCCATTTGATGGATCCTCCACCCAAACTATATTGCCAATGCAAGTATGGTCCTGATAGATGAGTATCTTTCCATAAGGGAAAATGTATCCTCGTAATCAATTCCCTCCACCTGTGAGAATCCTTTGGCCACAAATATGGGCTTGTACTTCTCAAAACTGCTATCAGCTACATGTTTCACCTTATACACCCACCTGGAGCCAATAATAAATTTTCCCTCAGGTCTAGGAAAAACCTCACAAGAATCATTCTTCATGATGGAATCATACTCCTCCACCATGGAATCTACCCACACCTCCTGGGAAATAATATCCTCAGAAGAAAATGGATTATAAAAAATCAACTCTGACATGAGTGTCATATTTCGAGTATATTTGTCTTGTGATCTCATTTGTCTACGCAAGGAGCTAGGAGTTCCAACCTACTCCTAAGCTTCCTACACCAACATGTCTACCATCCTGGTCCTCCTCTTCCCTTCTCTTGAAGGCTCTGTGTGAGTGGGTGCCTCCACTCAACCTCCTCTCTTCTCCTCCAAATGTGGTTGACCCACATCATCCTCCTAGAATGTCCTCTTGCCTTTGAGAAAGATCTGACTCTGTGAATATGATCAAGGCTCCTCCTTTGTAGCTATAATATCCTCCTCTGTTGGTATTCCTAGATATCACTCTAGAGAACTCCTCATGGATTTGTCTTCATAAAATATCATATCCCTCCTCATCGCATTCATCGTGAGTGATGAAATGTAGACCTGGTAAACATGAGGTGTGTCTGTGAGGCCTACAAATATCCCCATCTCTGTAGTGGGCTCCAATTTTTTCCTATTATCTTTCAAGACATGACAATAGACTATGGATCTAAAAATGCAAAAGTGGCATACATTCGGCCTCCTCCTAGTGGAAGCCTCTTTAGGTGTAATCATTCCAAGAATTTTATGAGGGTTTATGTTCATGCAACATTACTCTAGCACCTCTTACAATACTTCTATCTTTCCTCTCAACAACCTCAGTTTGTTGTGGGTTGTGGGGCGAAATCAACTCCCTTATAATACCCTCATTGGCACATACTTCTTTGAAGAAATTAGACACATACTATCCTCCATTATCACTTCTTATGGATTTAATTTTCTTTCCATACTCATTTTCAACTAAGGTTTAAATTCAACAAACTATAAATAAACCTAATATTTCTTCTTCATGAAATAGATCCAACGTTTGCGGGAAAAATCATCAATGAATATCACATAATACCTGTGCTTTGTATTTTAGACTGTGTAAAATGGTCCACACACATCTAAGTGAACTCACTCCAATATGGTTCCAACTCTACTATCTTGGCCCTGGAAGGAGGATTTAACATATTTTCCAAGAGTGCATCCCTTGCAAACATCATGTTAATCAAGAGTGCATTTTCAAAGTCCAATAGTGATTTTCTGCATTATTTCCAAAACTACATGGTGTAGATGTCACATGCGCCTATGATGGAGTTCTCCAACATCTCGCCCCTAAACATGTTCTTCCTTTTTACTCAATGTGGCACATGCATCCACCTGTGGCTTGTAGATATTTTTAACCCGAACACCAATTTTTTTTACTTATCCAGTGGCAACATTCTTCGAATATGCCTTCCCTCTACTCAACACCACATCATAACCTTTGGCTTCAAGTACAACTACAAAAATTATATTTTTATTTAGAGAGGGACATACATTACATTCTTTAGGTGAATATGGGAGCCTAGCTCCCCCTTAAAGGTGATACTGTCAATCAATTTGTACTATGCCTTCCAGTGTATCCAAGCTCTATGGGTAATTGTAGGTCCTTCTCCTCTAAGCTGTTGAAGAAATCCTTATTTCCTATCATATGAAATGAAGCACGAGTGTCTAAGTACCATACACTACCTCATAAAATACTTTCCATGCAAACAATGAGGGTGAAATCCAACTCAAATTGTGATGTGGGAGCATCTCCTCCTACTCCTGTTGCAAGATTCTTAGTGGATTTCTTGTATCGACACTTGGTTACATAGTATCCATACTCATGGCAGTGAACACATTTAATTTTACTATGGTATTTCTTCTTTCCATGGTTCTGGCTAGATTCTGCCTTGCCTTGGGCCTTCTTTCTTTTCATTTCTTTCCTTTTCCAGCTATGGAAAAGATTTTTTCCTTGTAAGCTATGGATGTGATTTTTTCTCTACTGTTTCTTCTAATCTCCTCCTGCACCAAGTCAAATGAAAGTCCCTCCCAATCTAGGAGCTTATCTCTCCCATTAACTGAATCCTAATAGTTGTGCTAGGACTTTGGAATACCATGCAGTGCTAAGCTCACAATTTTATATGATGGGACATTTTCTCCAACTCCTCTAAGTTCATCTCTCACCAAAGTGAATCTAGATAAGTATTGGACAATTGTTTCATTTTTACTCATACGAATGTTCCTGAGCTTATCTTTCAATACCAATTTTGTGGCATTACTACTCCTTTGGAACAAATCTATGGGGATTTTCCAGATTGCATACGAAGTATCCTTTCCATCCAAATTTGAAACCATGTGGTCTCTAACTCCCTCCAAGATAATTCTCTTGGATTTTGCAGTATCTTTCTTCCACTGAGCCAGTTGTTGTGCATCTGATGTTGCTCGTTTTGGAATATATGTTTTTGTGTATTTTAATACTCCATTATCATCCAAAATAGTTTCCATTATGACTTTCCAAGCATAGAAATTTGAAGTTGCCTCTAATTCATACTCAAGTCTCAATCCATTGAAATACATTGTTCTCACACTGAAGAAATTCCTGCACTCAAACTCCTGCACCACAAACTCTATTATATGAAATTTCTCTGAGAGATGATCAGGAACCTAGTTTCTATATAGTTTTTAATGGATTTGGCACCATGTCGAAATAACTCAAAATTTGTAGTTGCTAATGAATTCATATGAAAATAATAGACACAAATTTCTTATACTCAATCTATGGAAGGGAAAATATACAATAGAAACACATGCAATCATTCAATCACAATGAAAACAATTTTTACTGGGGAAACCAACTGGGAGAAACCCCTCCTCTATTTGTATTATATCATATGAGAACAATTATCTATCATAATGACAACTTCAATGCTTGAATCTCAACCTGCATGGCGATACCGATCTCCTCCTCTTGAGTCTGCTCTGGTCAATACTTATTCAAAATAGGCCTCCTACTTCCTCCTATAACTGAGTTTCACTTAAAATAACTACACTCGATTGTTATATCTTATCAATCAACTCATGCACAACTCTACTTCTTGCCCACAAAATTGAATTTATTGACTTAACTCAGTGACTTTTCCATGTCACTTTTGCTAACTGCATCTCAAATCATCCTGTTGAGATGGAAATTTGAATTTATCCATTTGACTAAGGCATAAGTCAAATGAAATTTTTCTTGCTACAATTTAACAAGCCCACATCATCGATCATGGTCATCTGTAATTAAATGTTGACATCCACGATCAACATTGTTCCCCCATGGTCATTCATAGTTAACCATAGTCAACCTTTGTTAAAAAATCATAGCCATAGTTAACCATGGTCAAACAAGTTGAACCATGATCTGCCCAAATATGTATCTGAACCATGAACCTCCTCCTTCTAGATACAGATATGTATCTGCCCACATCACTCATTAATCATGTATGGTCTAATATAACACATAGCTACAAGATCTACAAGGTAGATACATATTGGTAATATCATGATACAATTTGTCTCATAATGGACCATGTATGTGCAAATGAATCATAAAACATATTAAACTCTTTCCATATTTGTTAAATAATTTTTTCCTTCTTTTTCCACCATTGAAGCTCAATTATTTATTAATGTTCTTTTGTTGGTATCCACTGCATCCATATCGAAAGAATCTTCTAATGAAAATTACTTTCTGCTATAGAACCAAAATGGATCAAAGTTGCAATGACCAAAAACAAAAAAGGCAAGTATTTACAAATAATGTTACTACCTCTCTTTGGTTCCTACTTTTCATTTATTAATTGGTTTCCATGTATCCATTGTTTTTAATTGCATTTTCATGCCCATTATAATTAACAACGCAAAAAATACATTGTATCCTTGAGCAACAAAGCAGTACAACATTAGAACAAGAAAATCATCTACAAAAAGAAACAACAAGGCAAGTAAATCTATGCTTATCACTTATTTGCATCTATCACATCTGCAATATACGCATCAACATTGTCTCCTTCTAATTGGCTCTAATTTTCTCTCTCTATGCACAACCCAAATGTATTTTCAACCATTCCAATATCAATTGAAGGATTGTGCATCCACAAAAGTCAAAAATTGTTCCATGGCAATGCCATGGTTGTCTATGACACATTTTTGGACAAAGCAACAAAAATGCATCAAATATTGTGCGTCAATTTGATTGGTCAACAAGGTTTTATGAAAATCACAAAGGTTGTTCCAAGCGGCCTCATCGAAAAACACAATCAAAATATTTTGCGAGGAAGAGGAATTTCAACCACAAATTTCTAGATTGTACCAAAGACAAACTATGACTGTGGCGACTGTGACCATATTCTATTGTTAGACAATACAAGCATTGTAGACAACATCAATACAATTTTCACAGAATACAAATTTGTTCCCAATGAAATGACAAAACAATTGGGAGAAAGCATAGAAACATTTAAAATAGGAACAATTGTAGCACTTGTAACAACAACTCAAAAAGTTGGAATGAAATATACACTGTAAATTAGAGACATAAGGTTTGGAGATGATAAAGTATTGGTAAGATGTTCACCCTTGTGTCACTCACCCATTAGTCTTATGCATTACAACTTATCATCTATATGTAATGTAAATAATTACATTTTTACGATCCTTCTTAGTCCTCCATTTTGTCTATATTTACATTACTTTTTGCTATGAAATCCCTAATGCTTTCATTTAGTTCTTAGGGTTATTGTCATCATTTTTTGCATTATAAAGTAAATATTTACTATTTGGCATCTTTCCCTTGTTTCAACAAGATTTAACATTAAAATCAACATTAATGATGTTTTGTGCATATTCAAGCATAAAAATTGGTCAAATTGTTTTTGTAGATAGGTATTACTAAATCATAATGGTTGGCGTTGATCATACACTCTTGAAGATTCTTGCACTAAGAAGAAATTAAGCATGATGTTCTTATGCAAGGTCACCACATGCCCCGTCGATTAAAATTTTCAAAGATAATTTTGAATATTTGGTTAAGGTCAAATGCACTTTCCCTAATTGATGGTGATTCACTAAGTCTTTGGTTCTGCCTGCACCAGTCTTGGGTTCGAGCCTGCACCAATTTGGGGCTTTGATAGATTGGCATTTGTTAGGGGAAAAGTGAAGATGGTTTTTGTCGAAAATGATGTTTGAACACCTTCAAATGAATTATAATGAACCCATATCGTACAGATTAATTTTTAGAAAATAATTAATAATTCAACCCCAAATTCACACAATTTTCAAACTACCAAATTCCTCCTAGATTTCCGTACAAACGAAGGTGAATCTCCAAATTATGGAACATGTCTTTTGTTTCCGATATGTAAGATTGAGTAAGACCTCATTGGTTTTCCAAAATTATCCATGGTTTAAGAGATCCAAAGGGTTCTTTAAGGCAAATTTGTAAAAAATCATGTAAAACTCAAATTTGTAAAAGTATCCAAACAATCAACTTCGTGCACGATATACGATGCAATAAAGTTGAATAAAAAAATTAAATACATGGTGCTTGTTGAAAATATGACAATTTAGGCTCCATATGAACATTTCTTGAAAAATTTCCATGGTGAGGAAGATACAAAAGGATCTTTGGGGCCAATTTGTTAAAAATGCAAAATTTTCTAGAGTTGAAAAATCTGGTTGTTAGAGCCAAAATTCGCCTTGTAACTTGCATTAACAACCCAAGCATGGACTATAGATGGGGGAGGATGTTGTTTTGATTCTATATTGATGGTTGGAGCTTGAAGCATATGGTTGCTGATGTAAAATACTGAGCTGATTTAAAACACAAGCTTCTAATGTGAGGTTCCTCTTTTTATTTTGTTGTGTATTTCATGATTTAATTTGGATTTGTAATTTTAGGTTTTAAACAAGGGTGAGAGCTCGACTGGTAGTGCCCACTAGAACAACTCAACATACCTCTAGTCTTATGTTATTTGTGTGATGTTTGAAGATATTTTTTATGGTGTACCAATACTAAGATCTATCTATGAGTTTCTAGATCTCTAGATGCCTCTTTTATGTTTTGTTTTCTCCATATATGAAAGAACTTTGATTTCCTTTATCACCACTTAAATACATTGACCTGCAAGCCTTGGAAACTTGGGTTGCAACTAAGGTTATAAAAGACATAAAAATACTTTCAAAATTCTAAGTGAGTTAATAACTCTGAATTGTGTTAATCATTGATTTATATTGAAGCCTTGTCACAATATTTATAATCCTAATTAATTAAGAATCTGGGAAGTCATTTGGAACCTTTGTTTAAAATAGTTTTGAACAAAAGTTTTCATTTGGTTCATGATTTATTGCTACAATATAAGGCATTATTACTTAAGTTTCATTTGATTATTTGATTCATTAATGATGTTAGCTTTGATCACTATTAATGATGAAATTCATGCACATAATTATTTGAACAACTATTTATATTAAGGAATCATAAACTTGTGATATTGATATACACTAAGTGTAGGAAGACTATGAGAAGGAACAAGGCATAAATATTTGAGTTTGAATATAAGATTTATTCTTTGAATTTACTCATCTACTTTTCTCTTTTAATACTAGTCATGATTCTAGACTTAGTATAATATTGAGAGAATGGATTTGATTGATTTATGAGAGGTGAAATAATTTTAGAGCAGTGCGTTTAATATGATTTCTTGATTACACATAGTAAGGTACTTTTCATTAATGGGCTTATGAATATTAGCACTCGATTAGCTAACTTTCTTTGATCTAAACATGTGTGAGGATTTTGCTTCCATTTGTTTTCATAACTTTGACTGATTTGCATGACAGAGTAGAAAATAAAGCATAGGGCGGGAATCGAATTTGGATTCTATGCATTGTTTTTAGATTGATTTAATATAAGTGTTTTCTCTTTAAATTGTCAAAAGGTTGGGTTTGTTTTCGATTGATAAATAATTAGGGTTGTTTTCAAAAATTGCAGGATTAGTGTTTATGTTTTCTAAGCTTTCCCTTTAGTGTAGGATTCAAGATAATTATTCCTTGAAGGATGTTGTAAAGAGATTGATGTGCAAGTTAGACTAGAATTTGATTTGTAGGTTGCTAGGGGCTCTCTCTGACATTACTAGTGTTTTTCCTCTAATTTAATGAATGCCCATATTGAATATTTATGTTAGTTCATTAATATACCATATACTACACCCAACATTCTTGCATCATTGTCAGGGAGGCGCTTAGGGGGTTGACCTTGGTGATCTATTGTAGTTTAGTTTGCTCTTTACCTAGCTTCTCTTGCAAGTTTTTTTTCTTTGAATTTGTTCCTTTTGTTTACATTTCTTTTAAAGGATTTAATTTTTAAGGTGTTGTAAGAACCCCTCCTATATATATACTTACTAGTGTGCTAAGAGAATATGCTAGCTTGCTTATTGAATAACAAATTAGTATTTGGAGGAATCTTTCAATGCAGAGTTTTGATGTTACTACATAGATATACAAATCATCCAATAACGAACTTACGAGTGCATAAATCAATATTTTTCTTGAAATTTTTTAAAATGATGGTATTTGTTCTCTTAGTTCACAATTGGATGATTTGTAGGAATAACGGAAGAAGGATAAAATTGAAGAACCATTTTTTATATTTTATACCAAATGTAGAAAGAAACACTTCCTTGGAAAGTGCTGACTTAGCAATTTGAAGCTTTGAAAAAATTACGAGAAGGGTCATCCAACATAACATTTCCCATCACATCTAGGACTACTAAAGGTACTTAGGAAATCAAGTAAGGAATCAAATTAACCCCCAAGTATAACTCAAAATCCATCATCATTTAATACTTGGACTAATACTTATTATCTCCAATAGGTTCCTCAACAGATTTATAATAGTCCAGTTTGATGGAAAAAATTTAGTCCTCCAACTGAAAACCCTACTTCATGGCCACAATGGCCCTCTCCTTGGCCCTCTTCTTTGAGTCGGATATCCATATGACCCAAAGAATGGTTTCGAACCTTTTTCCTGGGGAAGTATTTCATGCAAAATCAACAATAACAATCACAAATTCCATCCAATGCACCACCAATTCATCCTCCTCTATGGTCCCAGTTACGTGTGGAACCTTATTCAAAACCTATACTTAACCCTAGTCCACACCCTAATTTAACCCCTAATCCAAATATTATACCTAATTCTCATCCATACTCTAAATCAAACCCTATACCTAACCTTAGTCCACACCCTAATTCAAACCATAGACTTAACCGTAGTCCACGCCTTACTTTAAACCCTAGCCATAATTTAAACAAGGAGGTTGCAAAATAATTTAAAACACTTTTTCTTACCGTTGATTCCCATACTGAATGAAATGATATATCTTTGAGGTTGGGAGAAGGGTTGGGTTTGGAAATATCTCCTATCACTACAGAATGTTCACCTCGGGAAGATCTAATTCATGAGAGGTAGTCGTAACTGACTAATTTCTCATGATTTTTGAGTAGCCCACTTAGCACTCATTGCATCGAGTGATGCTCACAGGGGTGAAGAAGTGGGATTGAAACTAGTGAAATGAATCACATAGCGTCAATCATCACTTCTGAGGCTTGCACCTGGCAACCACGACTTCCCAGGAGGTCACCCATCTAATTTCTCATGATTTTTGAGTAGTCCTCTTAGCACTCATTGCATTGGGTGATGCTCACAGGGGTGAAGAAGTGGGATTGAAAGTAGTGAAATGAATCACATAGCGTCATTCATCACTTCTGAGGCTTTCACCTGGTAACCACGACTTCCTGAGAGGCAACCCATCCCAAATCGTCTCTAGCTCAAGCATGCTTAACTGTGGAGTTTTCCCCACAATCAAGCCCACTTGGCTTGCTACCCCATTTGCAAAACCTTAGCAAGTATTGTGCCTCATGAACCATTCAAGTAGAGTTCCCTTCACTCTTTTGAATTTAAGTATTAAGGGGGTTTTTGCAGTGCATCATATTAGATATCATTCTTTGGGATTCAACTACGTTAAGTAAGTCATTCATGTATGACCATTTCCATGAGAGGTAGTCATAACTAACTAATTTCTCATGATTTTTGAGTAGTCCATTTAGCACTCATTGCATCAGGTGATGCTCACAGGGGTGAAGAATTGGGATTGAAACTAGTGAAGTGAATCACATAGCTTTAATCATCACTTCCAAGGCTTGCACCCAGTAACCATGACTTCCCGAGAGGTCACCCATCCCAGATCACCTCTGGATCAAGCACGCTTAACTATGGAGTTTTCCCCACAATCAAGCCCACTTAGCTTGCTACCTCATTTGCAAAATCTTAGCAAGTATTGTGCCTCATGAACCACTCAAGTAGAGTTCCCTTCACTCTTTTGAATTTAAGTATTAAGGGGGTTTCCGCAATGCATTATATTAGGCACAATAATTGCTAAGGTTTTTCAAATGAGGTAGCAAGCTAAGTGGGCGTGATTTTGTGGAAAATTCCACAGTTAAGTGTGCTTGAGCCAGAGGCAATCTGGGATGGGTGACCTACTGGGAAGTCGTGGTTACCAGGTGCAAGATCTGGAAATGATGATTGACACTATGTGATTCATTTCACTAGTTTCAATCCCACTTCTTCACCCCTGTGAGCATCACTCGATGCAATGAGTGCTAAGTGGACTACTCAAAAATCATGAGAAATTAGTGAGTTATGACTACTTCTCATGGAAATGGTTATACATGAATGACTTACTTAACACAGTTGAATCCCAAAAAATTATATCTAATATAATGCACTGTGGAAACCCCCTTAATACTTAAGATCTAATTTAGAGACAATTGAAGGAGCAACATTTGAGTGGAACATGTTATAAAAATATTGTTGAACCATCAAACCCTAGAATTTTCCTTAACCATTCTTTTCAATCTACAAAGAATATATTTGAGCCTGAACTTGAGGGTTTTTTTATTTTTTCTTTCACCAAATCCCTTATGCCTCCAACAAAGTGATTATCAATTTGTGGAATATTTGTACGAGTTGGAGAAGCATAAATATGTTCATCCCATTCAATCCTAGTTTCAAATAATCCTCATCATAGCTCATTCCCTCATCATTCGACAACTCTTAGTACCATATCAATTAAAGCAGCTAGTTTCTTATACATTGGTATGTGTTTAAGCTTACTTTTTCAACCTAAGTGTGATTACATTTAGCATTATGTTACGCACATGGTTATATTGGAAGTACTCCTACACCTGAAGGAGATATTCCTCTCTATAAATTATGTTAGGGTAGTATAGCAACAATAACAAAAAAATTCCATCTAAAATAAAATTGTTACAACAACACTCTTGAAACAACAATTTTGAATTGAAATTTTTGTCATTATGCCCCCTTGTGGTAAGACTTGTCAGAAGCAATTCACTCTTAATCCCTCATATTTTATAAATTGACTTTGATTATTCCCGAAGATTATTCATTGGGTTAGTTATAGGGTGTTTTATTGTTATGTTTAATACTTCCCATTCATAAGCTTAAAAGCCTACTTCTAGCCTATTCATTCTAACAAAACTACTATCCAAGAAAACTTTTCAAGTCTCTCTTAAAAAGTATTTTTTAAAAGCCTCTTATGGTGTATCACTCCTATAAAACCCTAATGAGCTCTCATGAGAACCCTAGAATTATTAACTCAAGGAATCTTTCAGTCATTATTTGAGATGATTTCTTTAAAATAAGTCTTTAGGGTAGAAGGACTAACTAGTAAATATTAGTCATTAAAAACTTTTCACGCCATCTCATGCTCTTAAGGGGAAGATTTTCCTCCCCATATATTAAGTGACCTGTATGATGTTAATAATAATCAGAGTTTATTTTAAAAATGATTAATTAAGGGATAAGAGGTCTCATTATGAGCCGACCTACCATGATAATGGGTCCTAACGAGAATGAAATTACCGCTACTAGTCACCAAGCTAGGATAATGGCTTTCAGTTGAAAAGTTGGAAGATAAGAGGTCTCATTATGAGCTAACTTGTTTATTATTGTTATCTATCATGAATGACACTGTCATTAGCTGGTTACCAAGCTGCGACAACAACCTTCAGCTATTTTATAAATCAATGTAAGTGCTTTTAAATGACTTTTAATCAATATATAATATATGGGACAAATGCATGTCATTGGGTTAAAGGGAATCCATGTCGAGGCTATAAATTCTTGCTCGGAGCATGGCCATGCCTGTGGTATTAAAGTTAATTTTACACTATGATCTATGTGGTCACTTTTGTTGAAAAGTGTGCAATAAGAAATGCTAAATTTAGAATGTGCTAAAAATATAACTCCTAAAAATAACATGTCTAAAAATAGCAGTTTGGCCAGTGATGTCATTGGCCACCTTGGGTGAGAGGTGAAACTGCTAAAAATAGAAACTTCTAAAAATAGCATTTCCGGGTTCCTTCCTATTTATAACAGTCCCTGGTCTATCTATAGGAAGTAAAATCAAATTTGGTCTTAACAGTAGTTTAAAATATTAACTGATTAATATCCATGAGTTAGTTAGTTGCAAAAATTAAACTTGAAGTCTTTGTGAGAACATGCAATTAGTTGTCCCACTCATTGAGGAATTTATCCTTTATTTTGTCCACTGATTGAGGAATTAATTATGAGTTCTATAATGAGAGAATCAGTTGACTTAGTTCTAACTAGTCAAGTCCAGTTAGACTATTTTAACAAGTTTTTAAAATAATAAAATATAGTTTGTTAATGCTTGCATGCATGTGACAACTATTATTTTATATAATTGATTATTTTATCATGGATAACTGATGCATGACAGTTCAAACAGAGACCCAATTGAGATCAGATGAGGGACAATGTACTATCATATGCTTGGATCTTCCCATGGAATATTCCTTGCATGCAAGGAACTAGACTGCTCAAGGATTGCGTAGTAGGACCTAAGGTTGACAGCAGGTATGATCCAGGGAAAATTCACATATGTTTGTAACTGGACCCCAATCAAAATTGTGCAAGGAAATAGGGGATTGGAGGACTTTTGGCCTATACATTGAGGCCTAGTGAGTCTATAATTTTTACCTTTTCATTGCAGAGAGTACAGGATAGCTCTTGAGCTGATATTTTTTGTAAACAGAAGAGGATTTCCACTTGATTGATAATACAGTGTTGGGGTTCTATGTTGGTGCTTTCTCCAGTGATATATCTTGTGTTATGTGTGATTATTTCTCTTGATCAGTTATATGTGTTTATGCTTGATCTTGATCATGAAATCGATTTTGCTTCTGCTTAATGTTTTGTAGAAGTAGATCAAGTATTATGCTTTAGGAAATTGCATATATCAGTTTGATCTACAGTTGAAATTTCTACATGGTATCGGAGCACAAGTAATCAAGCAAGGAATAGTATACAAGAAAGTGAAAGAAAGTTGAAGTTTATATAGGATATAGATATCTAGTTCTCATCACAGTTCAGATTTCATCCAAATGGCCTTCACTGGTTTGAGGCTTGAGTATACCCTTGATGGCAACTCAAAATACATAGCTTGGAAGGATGGCATGGAGGCAGTATTGGAAGATAATGGCATTAAGGACTTCATTGATCAAGATGTCCCTAAGCCTCCTGATGCTACTCAGGTTGCAGACTGGAAGAAGAATGTGGCTAGAGCTAGGATAATCATCCTAGAGGGAGTTCGAGATCACATAGTCTCGAGCCTACATGGGAAGGAGACTCTGTTTGCAATGTGGAAAACATTGAAATATTTATATTAGAATAGTAGTGATCAAAGGAAGCTAGAACTGAAGGACAAGATTCGAAAGATCAAGTGTGAAAAGGGCGACACAATCACTACATTCTTGAACAAGCTCACCAACTATAGAGATGAGCTTGCTAGCATTGGGATCA
This sequence comes from Pinus tabuliformis, assembly GCA_031772625.1. Lineage (NCBI taxonomy): Eukaryota > Viridiplantae > Streptophyta > Pinopsida > Pinales > Pinaceae > Pinus > Pinus tabuliformis. The sequence goes on from CM062804.1 coordinate 1,355,125,097, forward strand.
CTACTATTGATGATGATATGGTGAGTCTAGCACTCCTTGGCCTTCCTACAAGCTGGCATAGCTACCAGGACTTAGTGAATGGAAGGGACAAACTGCCATATTGGGAATGACTATGATCGGATTTGATGAAGGAGGAGATTAGAGGGAACACCAGAGATGGAGCTTCTTCATCAAAACATGGTGATGAAGAGAACTTGTAATCAAGCAAGGAATAGTATACAAGAAAGGGAAAGAACTTTGAAGTTTATTCAAGATATAGATATCTAGTTCTCATCAATGTTCAGATTTCATCCAAATGGCCTTCACTGCTTTGAGGCTTGAGTATACCCTTGATGGCAGCTCAAACTACATAGCTTGGAAGGATGGCATGGAGGCAGTATTGGAAGATAATGGCATTAAGGAATTCATTGATCAAGATGTCCCTAAGCCTCCTGATCCTACTCAGGTTGCAGACTGGAAGAAGAATGTGGCTAGAGCTAGGATAATCATCCTAGAGCGAGTTCGAGATCACATAGTCTCGAGCCTACATGGGAAGGAGACTCTGTTTGCAATGTGGAAAACATTGAAATATTTATATTAGAATAGTAGTGATCAAAGGAAGCTAGAACTGAAGGAAAATATTCGAAAGATCAAGTGTGAAAAGGGCGACACAATCACTACATTCTTGAACAAGCTCACCAACTATAGAGATGAGCTTGCTAGCATAAGGATCACTACTGCTGATGATGATATGATGAGTCTAGCACTCCTTGGCCTTCCTACAAGCTGGCATAGCTACCAGGACTTAGTGAATGGAAGGGACAAACTGCCAGATTGGGAATGACTATGATCGGATTTGATGCAGGAGGAGATCAGAGGGAACACCAGAGATGGAGCTTCTTCATCAAAACATGATGATGAAGAGAACTTGGCTTTAGCATCTAAAGGTAAGAGAGGGAAAGGGAAGGCATCCCAATCCAAGTCTTCTCAAGGAGGGAAGAAGTTTGAGAAGTCGAAGGTGAGATGCTTTCATTGTCATGAGTTGGGTCACTATGCTACTAGTTGACCAGGGAAGAAGTCCAAGAAAGGTTCCTCCAAGGAATCTGATGGTGATGCTCTAGCTTCACAATTTGAGATGGATTTCTCACTTATTACATGCATGGTTTCATCCAGCCTGTGATGTGTTTGGTACTTGGATAGTGGAGCTTCTTACCACATGTCAAGTGACAAGACTATTTTCAGTACTTTAGAGGAGAAGGATCTCAAGATATGGATCAAGATGGGTGATGACAGAAAGTATCGTGTCTCAGGTGAAGGTAAGGTTTTGCTTTAGAGAGAGCATGGTTCTCCCCTCTCTCTTTCTAATGTTATGTATGTACCAGGGCTGAAAAAGAATCTTGTGTATATTGCTATGCTTGAGGATAAACGCTATGATGTAGTCTTTATTTTGGGAAAGGTTTTCCTAAGGCATATCGGCATTGGACAAACCAAACATATGGGGATTCGAGTTAAGAATATCTATAGGTTACAGGTAGAAGACTGTGTTGCTTTGAGCTCCAAAGCAAAAGTGATGCATTGCCAAGATATTGGTGAGTTATGGCATAGGATATTGGGGCACTTACATTATGGAGCCTTCAAGATCATGTAGTAAATGTTGGAAATAATACTGAGAGGGGGGGTGAATCAGTATTATCTAGCAATTTAATAAATCTTCCTTATTTGATCTTTGAATTATTTTAGCATGTCAGTACCATAAAATAATGAGCATGAAAAACAGATAGTCACACCAAAGAACACAAGATGTAAGGTGGAAACCCAATGTGGGTGAAAACCACCTGCTGCAATATGTCTCTATCTTCTTTCAATTCAGAAACTTCTTTTACAATGATTTTGTACTGGTGCAGTCCTTTACCAGTACGCAGGCTGCAACCTGCAGAGAGCTACAACTCTCTCTCTCTCTCGTTTTCCAGTTTACTCCTGGAAGGGAGCTACAACCCCCTACTTCTTTTCATAAAGCATCAGATGATCAACAAGTACATAACAGATATAGATCACTACAGATATCAGATCAGCAACAATAGAACTAACCCAGAACACCTTATCAATAGAGAAATTCAATCAACAGAACATCTTAAAACAGAGATGCAGGGTTTCTTTCTGTGGCCTGCGACCAGACGCCGTTAACCTTCTGCTACTCTGCGTCCACACGCAGATATCCTTCTGCTCTGCTGCGTGCCCACGCACTGTTCCTTTGACTGCTCTGCGTTCTGTTGCTTCAGGGACACACCCAAAAATACTATCGTGCCGCGTCCTTCGCTACAGAGACGCACCTGAAAACACTATCGCGCCGCGTCCTTCTGCTTCAGAGACGCACTTGAGCCTTGATCGCCCTGCGTCCCCACGCAGGTCTCTCTCTACTGTGCTGCGTCTCGGCGCACTTGCCCTTTACAGTACCTGTGTCCCGGCGCACTTTCCCTTCACTGAACCTGCGATCCTTTAGATATAAATGATATGAAGGCTTCAGGACAAACCCAAACAGTCAGATCTACAGATCTGATCATGCGCCATAGAGATCACAGTCCATTAGAAGATTCGCCCTCTTAGATCTGGACTAGATCTCACCAAATAAGATATTCAACCCAAGACAATTGCTCAATCCAAATGAACTCCTTTGCTTTATATAGGCAAGCTCCTCCCCAAAACATGGAACAATACCACGAGCCGACACCATAGAAACATAAAACCGTCGGCTAGATACCACACAAGAAACCCCCACGTGCTTTTCTCTGCCTTGAAATGTGTGCACTGGGTAGACGCACCCCCTGAACGGCTGGCCGGCGTCCATGGACGCGGGTTCTGCATGGTATACCTGCGGGGACACACTTTCTGAACCGATTGCCTGCGTCCTTCTTAATTTTTCAACAAACTGAGAGCCTTACCACTGGAGTTGCCATCAAGTACAACATCTATAACATACAGTCATACCAGATAACATAATGCCAACAATCTCCCCCTTTGGACTTGATGGCAACCTCAACCTGGCAACCTCAACCTTACAAGCTTCAGCTTCATTCTCCCCCTTTGACATCAAGGGAAAAGGGTATGCTCCCCCTTAGCTCATGCTCCTCCAGATCTGCAACAAATAACCAGAAATCCACCATGAAAGAGATAGAGACATATTGCAGCTATTTCCAAGATCTCCTTCTCCATAATGCCAACAATGCATTATGTGCTCCCCCTGAGCCTTGTACCACCAATAAGAAGATGTTCAACAATAAGATGATGCATCAACAACCCCCAGCTTTTGCCTGAGGTATTCAAATGTGTCCCTGGGCAATGGTTTGGTGAGAATATCAGCAACTTGTTCCTTGGAAGGAACATACTCCAACTTGACTTTCTGTTCAAGCACTTGTTCCCGGAGAAAATGGTACTTGATTGGTATGTGCTTGGTTTTTGAATGCATAACAGGGTTCTTTGAGATGCTGATTGCACTTGTATTATCACATAAGATGGGGATTGGTGGAGTACACGTGATTTGAAAATCCTGCAAAGTCTGCATCATCCAAAGGAGTTGGGTGCAACAAGATGCAGCAGCAACATATTCTGCTTCAGCTGTACATAAGGCAATGGAACTCTGTTTCTTGCTGAACCAAGATACTAGTCTGGAACCCATAAAGAATGCACCACCACTTGTGCTTTTCCTGTCATCCACGCTTCCGGCCCAATCTGCATCTATATAAGCATGAAGAGTAAGATCTGTATCTCTAGGATACCATAAGCCATAATTTTGAGTCCCTTGAAGATATTTGAAAATTCTCTTTATTGCCTGAAGATGAGTCTCCTTCGGATTTGCCTGAAATCTTCCAACTATTCCAACTGCATGCATGATGTCCGGTCGGGTACCTGTCAAATATAGTAAACTTCCAATCATAGATCTGTAGGTTGGTTGATGTACTGCTGCAGATTCATCATTTGCACTGAGACTACATCCTGTGACCATGGGTGTACATACTGGTTTTGCATCTTCCATGCCATATTTCTTCAAAATCTGCTTGAGATACTTGGTTTGAGATAAAAAGATTCCTCCTTCCTTTTCTTGGATTTGCAAACCAAGGAAATATGTCAGTTCTCCTAGCAAGGACATTTCAAATTCTTTCTGCATGACCGAGGCAAAGCTTTGACTCATAGCTTCTTCATTGCTGCCAAAAATAATGTCATCTACATACACAACAAGTATTAGCAATTTGTCATTTTCAACTTTTATATACAGATTGCTATCTGCTGAACCTTTTGAGAAACCTTGTTGATGAAGATATTTGTCCAACCGATAGTACCAAGCCCTTGGAGCTTGTTTGAGACCATAGAGAGCCTTTTTCAATCGGCATACAAGATTTGGATCATTTCCAAGAATGAACCCATCTGGCTGTTCAATGTACACTTCTTCTTCCAAGTCTCCATTCAGAAAGGCTGATTTCACGTCCATTTGAAATACTTTGAAGTTTTGAAAACTTGAGAGAGCAAGGAACATTCGGATGGCCTCAAGTCTTGCAACAGGAGCAAAAGTTTCTTTAAAGTCTATTCCTTCTTGCTGCGCATACCCTTTACAAACAAGTCTGGCTTTGTTTCTAATTACTTCTCCATTTTCATTCAATTTATTTTTGAAGACCCATTTTGTTCCGATAACATTCTTATCCTTTGGTCTAGGAACCAGCTCCCAAGTGTTGTTCTTTTCGATTTGCTCAAGTTCTTCATCCATTGCTTTCACCCAACATTCATCTTTGCATGCTTCTTTCACATTTTGTGGTTCAGTAGAGGAGAGTAATGCCAAATAGCTTGAGGCTTCTGCAACTGTTCTTCTTGTTTGTACACCTGCTTCTTTCTGCCCCACAATCTGAGATTCTGGATGATTCTTCTGAACATATCTGGATGGAGTTTTCTCTTCTATTCTTGTCTGCTCCTCTGGTTCTTCTTGAGGTTCTCCTTGGGGTTCTTCTTCTTCATTATTCTGTCTTTGAGGGTAGCCTTCATCTTCTTCTATATCTTCATGATGTACTTGCCTAGGAATATATCCCTTCTCATCAACCACTACATCAATGCTGTCAAAAATTCTGCCAAGTCTTTTATTGTAGCATTTGTATGCTTTGCTATGTGGAGAATAGCCAAGAAGAATGCCTTCATCTGCTCTAGGTTCAAGTTTGCCAAGCTGCTCATCAGTATTCTTGATATAGCATTTGTTCCCAAAGATTTTGAAGTGCTTTACCGAAGGAGTCCTGCCACTCCAAAGCTCATGAGGAGTTTGAGTGCTGTTCACCCGGACATTTGTTTTGTTGAGAATAACAACCGCAGCATGTGCAGCTTCACCCCAGAAAGTTGCGGGAGTTCCTGATTCATCAAGCATAGCACGAGCCATTTGTTGGATTGTTCAGTTCATTCTTTCAACAACTCCATTTTGCTGAGGAGTTCTAGCTGTAGAGAATTCTCTCCTTATCCCATGTTCATCACAGAAATCGAAAAATTCATTTGAAGTAAATTCCCCACCTCTGTCGGATCTGAGGCACTTAATTTTGTGACCTGATTCATTTTCAACCAAGGTTTTGAAGGATTTGAATTTTTCGAATGCTTCATCTTTGTGCTTCATAAGTCCTAACCAGACAAACCTGGAGAAATCGTCAATAAATAATATCAAGTATTCCTCTCCTCTAGGTGTTCTTTTCCTGAATGGACCACATGTATCTGTATGTACTAGCTCAAGAGGCATGCTAGCTGATCCTTCTTTCTCTGGAAATTTAGTCCTGGTTTGTTTTCCAAACTGACATGATCTGCATATGGTGTTGTCAGGAATTTTGATATCTGGAAGATCGCGAACTGCCTGATATTTGCATGCTTTCCTTATTTGTGAGAAGCTTAGATGTCCCAACCTTCGATGCCATAACCAGTGCTCTTCATCCTTGCTTAGATAGCATTGTTGTTGTCCTTCTTCAAATATGTACAGATTATTTGGAGTTCTTTTGCCTTTGAGTACTGTTTTACCTGTATCAAGATCACGAACAAGACATCCATTCGATCTGAAAATAACCTCGGTTCTTTCATCACACATCTGGCTGACACTTAGAAGATTATGCTTCAATCCATCAACATACAAAACATTTCCAGCTTTGACCTTTCCTTTTAACTGAGCAATGCCTTTTCCTTTTATAGTTGCAGGAGTATCGTTTCCAAAAGAGACTTTCTTTCCTTTTTCTAGAACAGAATAAGATTCAAGTTTTTCTTTATCACCTGTCATATGCTTCGAACATCCACTGTCAATGTACCATAGATTTTCCTGTCCCTCTGCATAAAATGCTATTCCACATCTTTCTGTTTGAGGTTCCTTTATTCTCCATGTTTTGGTGCTTGAGGCTTGCTCCTTTTTCTGCTGAAACCTGCTCCTGCATTCAGATTCTTTATGACCAAAGTTATTGCAAATAGAACATTCGACTTCATTTTCAAGAACCGAAAAGTTGTTATAGGTCCTTTTTGTCATCCCTGTCATACTTCTTTGTTTTTGAGCTTCCCTAGTCATGATTGTTTTATATGCAACACATTGAGCTGCTTTGTGACCAAAATTATGGCAAGAAAAGCATTGTCCATTGAAGAAGCTTCTGCGGTTATTGAATCTACCTGCCAACTGATTGTAATTTCTATTTTCATCTATTCTTGAACCAAACTGAGAAGATTTTACCTGTGGCTGGTTGTAGCTTTTGTTCACCCTTAAGATGGATTGCCCCTGATAGTTTCTGTTTGTATTTTGTCCCTGCTTTACCTGATTATCTTCATTGTTCTTCTACTCATTTCTTCTTGCCGCATCAAGATAACTTTTTGAGGTGGATGCTTGAGAGGTTTCTCCATTGTAACCCAAACATGTCTTGTTTAGAGGAGACCGCTGCACATTGATAATCTCATCCAAAGTTTCAGATCCTTTGACAAACTTAAGATTAATAGCTTTTGTTTTCTCAATTTCTTTTCTGAGACCAACAATTTCACCTTCTAGTTTTTCAAGATGTTTTTCTTTTTCATCAATTTGAAATTGTGGAGTATCAATGATCACATTCTTTTCTTCTATACATATCTTGAGTCTAGTGATTTCATCATAGAGGTTATTCACATCTACAACATCCTCATAATCATCATCTTCAAATGCCATTAACAACTTATATTTATTACCTTGTTCATCTTCATCACTGTTTGATAAACCATCACTATCTTCATGGGTGTAGTAGCTTTTCTTATTTGCACTTTGTTTCTTGTTCCATCTAGCAGGTTCCTTTCCTTTATCCTTATAAGGACATTTTGCAGCATAATGACCTACTCTTCCACAAGCAAAGCATTTGAAAGGTAGCTTACCTCTGAACCTTCCAGAACCCCTTTGAAGATTTCTGACAAAATTTGATTCTTCTTCCTCTTCTTCTAGAACATGGCTTGCTTCATAGTAATCTTCTTTGCCTGATGTCTTAAAAGCAGCTTCCCTTCTGTCTGATGGACCTCCCTTTCTCATTTCATAAGCAATTAGAATTCCATGTAGCTGAGACATAGTGAGAACACGGAGATTTTCCTTTTCTTCTATTGCAGATACTTTAGATTCAAACTTGGGGGATAATGATCTTAGAATCTTTTGAACTACTATAGCCTCTTTTATTTCTTCACCCAAATTTTTCATACAATTAACAATCTCATCTACCCGAAGAAAATAATTAGCCACACTTTCATCATTATACATCTTGAGAGTCTCATATTGAATCCTGAGAGTTTGAAGTTTAGCTTGTTTTACCTGTTCATCTCCTTCATAGCTCGTGACCATTTTGTCCCATATCTCTTTTGCTGATTTGAAGTGCATTACCTTCATGAATTCTGTTTGGGATATACTTCCTAATAGAGTACTGACTGCTTTTGCATTTGTTTCATACTTCTTTTTCTCAGCTGGATCTGTAGGAGTAGCTGAAGGAAAAGCATAGCCTGTTTCTACAATGTCCCAAACTTCTGTACCAAGAGATTGAAGATATGCAGTAACTCTTACCTTCCAATAATTGAAGTTTGTCCCATCAAAAATCGGTGGCCTGATTGATGCTTCTCTCTCGTAGTTGCTCATGATGAACGATCTACCTTCAAGCGATCAAGCTTCTCTGAAGGACCTGCTCTGATACCAATTGTTGGAAATAATACTGAGAGGGGGGGGTGAATCAGAATTATCTAGCAATTTAATAAATCTTCCTTATTTGATCTTTGAATTATTTTAGCATGTCAGTACCATAAAATAATGAGCATGAAAAACAGATAGTCACACCAAAGAACACAAGATGTAAGGTGGAAACCCAATGTGGGTGAAAACCACCTGCTGCAATATGTCTCTATCTTCTTTCAATTTAGAAACTTCTTTTACAATGATTTTGTACTGGTGCAGTCCTTTACCAGTACGCAGGCTGCAACCTCCAGAGAGCTACAACTCTCTCTCTCTCTCGTTTTCCAGTTTACTCCTCGAAGGGAGCTACAACCCCCTACTTCTTTTCATAAAGCATCAGATGATCAACAAGTACATAACAGATATAGATCACTACAGATATCAGATCAGCAACAACAGAACTAACCCAGAACACCTTATCAATAGAGAAATTCAATCAACAGAACATCTTAAAACAGAGACGCAGTGTTTCTTTCTGTGGCCTGCGACCAGACGCCGTTAACCTTCTGCTACTCTGCGTCCACACGCAGATATCCTTCTGCTCTGCTGCGTGCCCACGCATTGTTCCTTTGACTGCTCTGCGTTCTGTTGCTTCAGGGACGCACCCAAAAATACTATCGCGCCGTGTCCTTCGCTACAGAGACGCACCTGAAAACACTATCGCGCCGCGTCCTTCTGCTTCAGAGACGCACTTGAGCCTTGATCGCCCTGCGTCCCCACGCAGGTCTCTCTCTACTGTGCTGCGTCTCGGCGCACTTGCCCTTTACAGTACCTGCGTCCCGGCGCACTTTCCCTTCACTGAACCTGCGACCCTTTAGATATAAATGATATGAAGGCTTCAGGACAAACCCAAACAGTCAGATCTACAGATCTGATCATGCGCCATAGAGATCACAGTACATTAGAAGATTCGCCCTCTTAGATCTGGACTAGATCTCACCAAATAAGATATTCAACCCAAGACAATTGCTCAATCCAAATGAACTCCTTTGCTTTATATAGGCAAGCTCCTCCCCAAAACATGGAACAATACCACGAGCCGACACCATAGAAACATAAAACCGTCGGCTAGATACCACACAAGAAACCCCCACGTGCTTTTCTCTGCCTTGAAATGTGTGCACTGGATAGACGCACCCCCTGAACGGCTGGCCGGCGTCCCTGGACGCGGGTTCTGCATGGTATACCTACGGGGATGCACTTTCTGAACCGATTGCCTGCGTCCTTCTTAATTTTTCAACAAACTGAAAGCCTTACCACTGGAGTTGCCATCAAGTACAACATCTGTAACATACAGTCATACCAGATAACATAATGCCAACAGTAAATTTCTACTGGATTATCCAAGTGCAAGCTGGAGCAAATGATCACATGCAAAGGTTGCACTTTGGGTAATTATGTAAAATCTTCCTTTCATGGTCGGGATGGTAGAGGAGGAGTAGTTCTGGATCGAGTTCATTCAGATGTATGTAGGCCCTTCTCTACAACCTCCATCGCAAAGCAAAGGTATTATGTTATTTTTCTTGATGATTTTTCTCGTAGATGTTGGATCTACTTCATGCAAAAGAAGGATCAAACCTTCTTGAAGTTTTGTGAGTTCAAAGCTTTGGCAGAGAAAGAATAAGGGATGAAAGTAAAGGCCTTGCGAAGTGATAACAGTGGAAAGTATATTTCCCAATAGTTTAAGGACTTATGTGCTTCAGAAGGAATTAAACAGGAACTCACAGCACCTCATAATCCACAACAGAATGGGGTCGGCGAAAGGAAGAACAGATCTATTGTGGACACAGCTTGATCAATGTTGCATGACCAAGGCCTACCACTTCATCTGTGGACTGAGGCATGTAATATAGCAGTATATCTTCAGAACAGAAGTCCTCATCGTATTTTGTGGATGAAGACACCTATGGAGGCTTTTTCGGGGAAGAGAACAAATGTGAGTCACTTCCGCATCTTTGGATCACCATTCTTTTATAATGTGAGCAAATATGCTCAGAATAAGCTATACCCAACAGCTGAGTTGGAAATACTTGTGGGGTACACGAAAATACCTCACAACTATCGTGTGTTTCTACCTGCTAGTCAGAGGACCATAGTGCGCAGGGATCTGAAGTTCGATGAGCAGCGAGCCATGCGAGTATCACTTGAGAGGGAGCTCAAGTTGAATGGTGATGATGAGGAACTATTAGTTCCTAAGGAGGAGGAGCCTCCTAATGATGTGGATTAGCTGCATGTAGAGATTCCAGTAGTGGAGATAACCAATGCTAGAGAGTCTTCCAAAGATGGGAGGAAACACTCACAGGAAGCTGATAGATTGATGCAAGATGCGAGAGAGAATGTGGCGTAGCCATCCTCTCAGCGCAGATAGAGGAGATCTCCCGATAGATACACTAGCTACATGGCCCTAGTTGGGGAGTGTGTAGCAACCGAGCCTTCTTCTTTTGAGGAGGCAGTGCAGTAGCCAGTTTGGGTTGATGGGATGGTATATGAGTATGATTCTATCATGCGTAACAGTGTGTGGGATGTGTTGTCCCTAGACCAGGGGACAAGTCAGTGGCTACTTCCCGATGGCTTTACAAGGTAAAGCAGGCAGTTGATGGTAGTATTGAGAAACACAAGGCAAGGTTTGTTGCCCATGGTTTTTCATAGGTTGAGGGGATTGATTCAGACCTTTGCTTCTGTTGCAAGGTACTCATCGATTAGATCGATTCTAACACTATCAGCATAGATGGGTTGGCAGATCCATCAGATGGATGTGAAGATAGCATTCCTCAATGGGGAGATTGAGGAAGAGGTATACATAGAGCAGCTAGAGGGATTTCATACCTTCGATCATGAGTCACATGTGTGTCGGCTCAATCGAGCATTTTATGGTTTGAAGCAAGCACCCCGTGCTTGGTATAAAAATATCGACAGCTATTTCACCAGGTTAGGCTTCACCAAGAGTGAAGCAGATGCGAATCTCTACCACACCATTGTAGATGGTAAGCTATTGATTATTGTACTTTTTGTCGATGATATGATTTTTACAGGTGATGATCAGTTGATCAAGTCTTGCAAGGAGGATCTTGCAAGAGAGTTTGAGATGAAGGACATGGGCCTCATGCGCTACTTTCTAGGCATGGAGGTGTGGCAAAGAGATGGGGAAATATTTGTGTCTCAAGGAAAGTATGCCATTGAGATACTCAGGCACTTCCACATGGATATGTGCAAGCCCATGGAGATTCCTCTAGCAGGTAACTGGAGGAAGGAGGATGCTACCTCAGGTGCGGTAGTTGCTACTATTTATAGGCAGCTTGTGGGTTCACTCATGTATTTAGTGAACACACGACCGAATTTGTCCTTTGTGATGAACCAGCTGAGTCAAGCTATGGTTCAGCCAACCAAGTTATTTTGGAAGGTGGCAAAGCATGTGCTGAGATATCTTAGAGGCACTACACAGTATGGATAATGGTACAGGCGGACAGAGGGAGTGAAGATCCAAGGCTTCACAGATGCAGATTGGGCAGGTAGTCCATCAGATAGGAAGAGCACTTCTGAAGGAATCTTCAACCTTGGGTCAGCTGTGATTTCTTGGTATAGCAGGAAATAGAGATCAGTTGCACTTAGCATAGCAGAGGTAGAGTACATGGCAGCTAGTCAGGCTGCATGTGAGGCCATCTGGATGTGGAAGATTCTAGTGGGATTGTTTGGTCAGATGATGGATCCTACAGTGATATATTGTGATAATCATAGTTGCATTAAACTCTCTGAGAATCTAGTGTTTCATGATAGGTTCAAGCATATAGATATCTGCTATCATCATCTATGAGATTGTGTGGTCAAGAGAATCATAATGTTGCAGTACATTTCGACCGAGGAACAGGATGAGGATATTCTGACAAAGGAATTGTCAAAAGGCAAGTTTGAGTTCCACAAAGACAGGATCAGGGTTGCTGATAATCCCTTTCTTGTTGAGAGGGAGCATTGAAAAGTATGCAACAAGAAATGCTAAATTTAGAATGTGATAAAAATAGAACTCCTAAAAATAACATGTCTAAAAATAGTAGTTTGGCTAGTAAGGTCATTGGCCACCTTGGGTGAGAGGTGAAATTGCTAAAAATAGAAAGTTCTAAAAATAACATTTATGGGTTCCTTTCTATTTATAGTAGTCCCTGGTCTATCTAGAGGAAGTAAAATCGAATTTGGTCTTAACAATAGTTTAAAATATTAATTGATTAATCTCCTTGAGTTAATTAGTTGTAAAAATTAAACTTGAAATCTTTGTGAGAACATGCAATTAGTTGTCCCATTGATTGAGGAATTTATCTTTTATTCTCTCCACTGATTGAGGAATTAAGTATGAGTTCTATAATGAGAGAATCAGTTGACTTAGTTCAAACTAGTCAAGTCCAGTTAGATTATTTTAACAAGTTGTTAAAATAATAAAATATAGTTTGTTAATGATTGCATGAATGTGACAACTATTATTTTAGATAACTGAGTATTTTCTCATGGATAACTGATGCATGGGAGTTCAGACAGAGACCCAATTGAGATCATATGAGGGACAGTGTACTATCAGATGCTTGGATCTTCCCACAGAATATTCCTTGCATGTAGGAGGAACTAGAGTCCTCAAGGACTGTGTAGTAGGACCTGAGGTTGATAGCAGGTATGATCTGGGGCCAATTCACATATGTTTGTAATTGGACCCCAATCAAAATTGTGTAAGGAAATAGGGGATTGGAGGACTTATGACCTATACATTAAGGCCTAGTGAGTCTATGATCTTTATCTTCTGATTGCAGACATTACAGGATAGCTCTTGAGTTGATATTTTTTGTAAACAGAGGAGGATTTCCACTTGATTGATAATACAATGTTGGGGTTTTATGCTAGTGCTTTCCCAAGTGATATATCTTGTGTTATGTGTGATTATTTCTCTTGATCCGTTATATGTGTTTATGGCTGATGTTGCTCATGAAATCGATTTTGCTTCCTCTTAATGTTTTGTAGAAGTAGATCAAGTATTATGCTTTAGGAAATTGCATATATCAGTTTGATCTACAGGTGAAATTTATAGATGGTATTGGAGCACAAGTAATCAAGCAAGGAATAGTATACAAGAAAGAGAAAGAAAGTCGAAGTTTATTATTTGGGATATAGATATCTAGTTCTCATCACAGTCCATATTTCATCTAGATGACCTTCACTGGTTTGAGGCTTGAGTATGCCCTTGATGGCAGCTCAAACAACATAGATTGGAAGGATCGCATGGAGGCAGTATTGGAGGATAATGGCATTAAGGAATTCACTGATCAAGATGTCCCTAAGCCTCCTGATGCTACTCAGGTTACAGACTGGAAGAAGAATGTGGCTAGAGCTAGGAGAATCACCCTAGAGGGAGTTTGAGATCACATAATCTCGAGCCTCCATGGGAAGGAGACTCTGTTTGCAATGTGGAAAACATTGAAAGATTTATATTAGAATAGCAGTGATCATAGGAAGCTGGAACTGAAGGACAAGATTCGAAAGATCAAGTGTGAAAAGGGTGACACGATCACTACATTCTTGAACAAGCTCACCAACTCTAGAGATGAGCTTGCTAGCATAGGGATCACTACCGCTGATGATGATATGGTGAGTCTAGCACTCCTTGGCATTCCTACGAGTTGGCATAGCTACCAAGACTCAGTGAATTGAAGGGACAAACTGCTATATTGGGAACGACTATGGTCGGATTTGATGGAGGAGGAGATCAGACGGAGCACCAGAGATGGAGCTTCTTCATCAAAACATGATGATGAAGAGAACTTGGCTTTAGCATCTAAAGCTAAGAGAGGGAAAGGGAAGGCAACCCAATGCAAGTCTTCTCAAGGAGGGAATAAGTTTGACAAGTCAAAGGTGAGATGCTTTCATTGTCATGAGTTGGGTCACAATGCTACTAGTTGCCCAAGGAAGAAGTCCAAGAAAGGTTCCTCCAAGGAATCTGATGGTGATGCTCTAGCTTCACAATTTGAGATGGATTTCTCACTTATTGCATGCATGGTTTCATCCAGCATGGTATGTGTTTGGTACTTGGACAATGGAGCTTCTTTCCACATGTCAAGTGCCAAGACTATTTTTTAGCACTTTAGAGGAGAAGGATCTCCAGATACGGATCGAGATGGGCGATGACAGAAAGTACCGTGTCTCAGGTGAAGGTATGGTTTTTTTTCAGAGGGAGCATGGTTCTCCCCTCTATCTTTCTAATGTTATGTATGTACTAGGTCTGAAAAAGAATCTTGTGTCTATTGCTATGCTTAAGGATAAAAGCTATGATGTAGTCTTTATTTTGGGAAAGGTTTTCCTAAGGCATATCGGCATTGGACAAACCAAACAGATGGGGATTCGAGTTAAGAATATCTATAAGTTAAAGGTAGAAGACTGTGCTACTTTGAGTTCCAAAGAAAAAGTGATGCATTACCAAGATATTGGTGAGTTATGGCATAGGAGAGTGGGCCACTTGCATCAAGGAGCCTTGAAGATCATGCAGCAAATTTCTACTAGATTACCCAAGTGCAAGCTGAAGCAAATGAGCACATGCAAAGGTTGCACTTTGGGTAAGTATGCAAAATATTCCTTTCATGATCGGGATGGTAAAGAAGGAGCAGTTCTGGATCAAGTTCATTTAGATGTATACGGGCCCTTCTCTACAGCCTCCATTGCAAAGCAAAGGTATTATGTTATTTTTGTTCATGATTTTTCTCGTAGATGTTGGATCTACTTCATGCAAAAGAAGGATCAAACCATCTTGAAGTTTTGTGAGTTCAAAGCTTTGGCAGAGAAAAAATCAGGGATGAAAGTAAATGCCTTGCGAAGTGATAACGGTGGAGTGTATATTTCCCAACAGTTTAAGGACTTCTGTGCTTCATATGGAATTAAACTGGAACTCACGGCACCTCATAATCCACAAAAGAATGGGGTGGGCAAAAGGAATAACAGATCTATTGTGGGCACAACTCGATCTATGTTGCATGGCCAAGGCCTACCACTTCATCTGTGGGCTAAGGCTTGTAATACAACAATATATCTTCAGAACAGAGGTCCTCATCATATTTTGGGGATGAAGACACCTATGGAGGCTTTTTCGGGGAAGATACCAAATGTGAGTCACTTCTGCATCTTTGGATCAACAATCTTCTGTCATGTGAGCAAAGATGCTCAGAAGAAGCTACACCTAACAGCTGAGTTGGGAATACTTGTGGGGTACACGAAAATACCTCACAACTATCGCGTGTGTCTACCTGCTAGTCAGAGGACCGTAGAGCGTAGGGATCTGAAGTTCGATGAGCAGCAAGCCATGCGAGTATCGCTTGAGAGGGAGCTCAAGTTGCATGGTGATGATGAGGAACTATTAGTTCCTAAGGAGGAGGAGCCTCCTGATGATGTGGATTAGCCGCATGCAAAGATTCCAGTAGTGGAGATGACCACTACTGGAGAGTCTTCCAAAGATGGGCAGAAATGCTCACGGGAAGCTGACAGATTGATGGAGAATGCAAGAGAGAATGTGGGGCAGCCATCCTCTCAGCACAAACAGAGGAGATCTCCGGATAGATACACTGGCTACGTGGCCCTGGCTGGGGAGTGTGTAGCAACCGAGCCTTCCTCTTTTGAGGAGGTAGTGCAACAGCTAGTTTGGGTTGATGCGATGGTAGATGAGTATGATTCTATCATGCGGAGCTGTGTGTGGGATGTTGTCCCTAGACCAGGGGACAAGTCAGTGGTTAGTTCCCGATGGCTTTACAAGGTAAAGCAGGCAGCTGATGGTAGTATTGAGAAACAAAAGGCAAGGTTTGTTGCCCGTTGTTTTTCACAGGTTGAGGGGATTGACTATGATCAGACCTTTGCTCCTGTTGCAAGGTACTTATCGATTAGATCGATTCTAACACTATCAGCACAGATGAGTTGGCAGATCCATCAGATGGATGTGAAGATAGCATTCCTCAATGGGGAGATTGAGGAAGAGGTATACATAGAGCAGCGAGAGGGATTTCAGACCTTCGATCGTGAGTCACATGTGTGTCAGCTCAAGCGAGCATTTTATGGGCTGAAGCAAGCACCCCGTGCTTGGTATACCAATATCGACAGCTATTTCACCAGGTTGGGCTTCACCAAGAGTTAAGCGGATGTGAACCTCTACCACATCATTGTAGATGGCAAGCTATTGATTATTGTACTTTATGTCGATGATCTGATTTGGAGAGGTGATGATCAGTTGATCAAGTCTTACAAGGAGGATCATGCAAGAGAGTTTGAGATGAGGGACATGGGCCTCATGCATTACTTTCTAGGCATGGACGTGTGGCAGAGAGATGGGGAAATATTTATGTCTCAAGGCAAGTATGCCAATGAGATACTCAGGCACTTCCACATGGAGATGTGCAAGCCCATGGAGATTCCTCTAGTAGGTAACTGGAGGGAGGATGATACCTCAAGTGAGGTAGTAGCTGCTATTATTTATAGGTAGCTTGTGGGTTCACTCATGTATTTGGTGAACACAAGACCGGATTTGTGCTTTACGGTGAACTAGATGAGCCAAGCTATGGTTCAGCCAACCAATTTATTTTGGAAGGCGACAAAGCATGTGCTGAGATATCTCAAAGGCACTGCACAGTATGGATTATGGTACAGGCGGACAGAGGGAGTGAAGCTCCAAGGCTTCACGGATGCAGATTGGGTAGGTAGTCCATTAGATAGGAAGAGCACTTCTAGAGGAATCTTCAACCTTGGGTCAGATGTGGTTTCTTGGTATAGTAGGAAACAGAGATCAGTTGCACTTAGCACAACGGAGGCAGAGTACATGGCAGCTAGTCAGGCTGCATGTGAGGCCATCTGGATGCGGAAGATTCTAGTGGGATTGTTTGGTTAGATGATGGATCCTACAATGATATATTGTGATCATCAGAGTTGCATTAATCTCTCTGAGAATCTAGTGTTTCATGACAGGTTCAAGCATATAGATATCTGCTATCATCATCTACGGAATTGTGTGGTCAAGAGAATCATGATTTTGTAGTACGTTTCGACAGAGGAACGGGATGCATATATTTTGACAAAGGCATTGTCAAAAGGCAAGTTTGAGTTCCACAAAGACAGGATCAGGGTTGCTGATAATCCCTTTATTGTTGAGAGGGAGTGTTGAAAAGTGTGCAACAAGAAATGCTAAAGTTAGAATGTGCTAAAAATAGAATTCCTAAAAATAGCATGTCTAAAAAGAGTAGTTTGGCCAGTGAGGTCATTGGCCACCTTGGGTGAGAGGTGAAACTGCTAAAAATAGAAAGTTTTGAAAATAACATTTATGGGTTCCTTCCTATTTATAGCAGTCCCTGGTCTATCTATAAGAAGTAAAATGGAATTTGGTCTTAACAATAGTTTAAAATATTAATTGATTAATCTCCGTGAGTTAATTAGTTGTGAAAATTAAACTTGAAGTCTTTGTGAAAACATGCAATTAGTTGTCCCACTGATTGAGGAATTTATCCTTTATTCTCTCCACTGATTGAGGAATTAAGTATGGGTGCCATAATGAGAGAATCAGTTGACTTAGTTCTAACTAATCAAGTCTAGTTAGATTATTTTAACAAGTTGTTAAAACAATAAAATTTAGTTTGTTAATGCTTGCATGCATGTGAAAACTATTATTTTAGGTAATTGAGTATTTTCTCATGGATAACTGATGCATGGCATTTCAGACAGAGACCCAGTTGAGATCAAATGAGGGACAGTGTACTATCAGATGCTTGGATCTTCCCACAGAATATTCCTTGCATGCAGGAGGAACTAGAGTCCTCAAGGACTGCGTAGTAGGACCTGAGGTTGACAATAGGTATGATCCGGGGCCAATTCACATATGTTTGTAATTGGACCCCAATCAAAATTGTGTAAGGAAATAGGGGATTGGAGGACTTGTGGCCTATACATTGAGGCCTAGTGAGTGTATAATCCTTATCTTTTGATTGCAAAGAGTATAGGATAGCTCTTGAGCTGATATTTTTTGTAAAAAGAAGAGGATTTCCACTTGATTGATAATACAGTGTTGGGGTTTTATGCTGGTGCTTTCCCCAGTGATTAATATTGTGTTATGTGTGATTATTTCTCTTGATCAATTATATGTGTTTATGCTTGATGTTGCTCATGAAATTGATTTTTCTTCCACTTAATGTTTTGTAGAAGTAGATCAAGTATTATGCTTTAGGAAATTGCATATATCAGTTTGATCTACAGGTGAAATTTCTACAACTTTTGTCTTTCCTCGAACTCATTATCATACCTCTCTGAGAATGGCTTTAATATCCTTTCAATTATGTAGTTTGGACTTCTATCTTTCAGGAATATGAAGGTTTTCATGGATGTGGGGCCCTTAGTGCAGGTGATTCACATTTCTTAAAGAAAAGAAGCTTCAATTATACACTTGGGTAATGGTAAGATGGTCATCATGGGAAGGTATCATTTTGTCATATTTATTTTTCCCTATTTCCATCCATTTTAATGCCTTGGATTTCAAATAACTTCACTTCTATTTATAATAATGAGGCTATTGAAAGTGAAGTCCTACTAATTTGGATTTCTCTTGAGATGCCAAATGTAAATTTTGATGGCTAGCTTTTTGATGGTAATATTATCCTTGTAGTAATGAAATTTTTATATTTTTTGGGTAAACTTGGCATCATATTTTCTTTTCGAATCATTCTTAATTGAACAACCATATCTATGAAGAGGAATTTTTGAATACATAAAGTTGCAGGAATATTATTCCAAGTGCAAAGTTCATCCATATATGTTCTAATCTTGCTTTTTGGCAAGGGAGCGACAGTACAACAATTGATTCTCTTGCATGAGGACATGCAAGATGATCAACATGGGGGGTGCCAGGCCTCCATTTTGTCTGGTTTTACATTACTTTTTTCTATGAAGTCCCTCATGATTTCATTTAGTTCCTAGGGTTATTGTCATCATTTTGTGCATTATAAAGTAAATATTTACTATTTGGCATGTTTCCCTTGTTTCAAAAATATTTAACATTAAAATCAACATTAATGATGGTCTGTGCATATGAAAGTATAAAACTTGGTCAAATTTCATTTCTAGACACATATTTCCAAATGAAAAATGGTTGGCCTTTATACTGCACTCTTCAAGAGTCATGCATCAAGAAGCAATTATGCATGATGTTCTTATGTGAAGTCACCATGTGGGTTGTCGATTACAGTTGTCAAAGATAATTTTGAATATTTGGTCAAGGTAAAATGCACTTTCCATCATTGATGGTGATTCACTAAGTCTTTGATTCTGCCTACACCGGTCTTGGTTCTTGCTTGCACCAATTCGGGGCTTCGACAAATTGGCACACTTTCAGGTAAAATCAAAGATTTTTTTGTCCAAAATGATGTTTTAACACCTTCACATGAGTTAGAATGCACCCACGTCATATGAATCAATTTTTAGTAAATAATTAATAATTCAGCCCCAAATTCGAATAGTTTTCAAACTGCCAAATTCCTCCTCAATTATGTCCATACTAAGGTGAATCTCAAAATTTGGGAACATGGGTTTTGTTCCATACATGGAAAATTGAGTAATATGTGGTAAGTTTTCAAAACATTTCCATGGCTACATATATCCAAAGGGTTCTTTGTGGAAAATTTGTAAAAAATCATGTAAAACCCAGATTTGTAAAAGTATCCAAAAAATCAACTTCATGCGCAATTTCTAATGCAATAGACTTGAATCGGAAATTACGAGACATGTAACTTGTCGAAAATTAGCCTCCATATTAATAGTGTTCCAAAATTTTCCATGGTTAGGAAGATATGAAAGGATCTTTAGGGAAAAATTGTTAAAAATGTAGAATTTTATAGAATTGAAAAATTGGGCTATTAGAGCCAAAATTCGTATTGTATCTTTCATAAAAATCTCGACCTTGGCTTGTGGAGGTGGGAGGATGTTTTTTTAGCTACATATTGATGGTTGGATCTTGAAGCATATGGTTGCTGATGTAAAATATTGATCTGATTTAATACAAAATATTCTAATATCACGTTTATCTTTTTATTTTATTGTGTATTTCATGATATAATTTGGATCTCCAATTTAAGGTTTTAAACAAGGTTGAGAGCTGAACTAGTAGGGCCCACTAGACAATCTCAATGTCCCTCTAGTTTTAAATGATTTGTTTGAAGTTTGCAGATCTGTTTTATGGTGTGCATTTTGTTAATGTAATGGTTTGCCAATAGTAAAATCTATTTGTGAGCTTCTAGATTTGTATATGCCTATTTTATGTTTTGTTTTCTCCATATATGTAAGAACTTTGATTGCCTCTGTCACCACTTAAATACATTCATCTATGAGACTTTGAAACTTTGAGTTGCAACTATGGTTTTAAGAGACATAAAAAGACTTTTACAATTCTGAGTGAGTTAATAACTCTAACTTGTGCTAAGAGTTGATTGATATTGAAGCCTTGTCACAATATTTATAATACTAATTATTTAGGAACTTGGAAAGTCATTTGGAACCTTTGTTTAAAATACTTTTGAACAAAATTTTCCATTCGGTTCATGGTTTATTGTTACAATATGGGGTATACTTACTTAAGTTTCATTTTATTATTTGATTCATTAATTCTCTTACTTTTTATCACTGTTGATGATGAAACTCATGTACTTAGTTCTTTGAACAACAATTTATATTGAGTAAGCATGCACTTGTGATATTGATATACTCCTAGTGCAGGCATATCATGAGAAGCAACAAAGTATAAATATTTGAGTTTGAATCTAAGATTTATGCTCTAAATTTAGTCCAATGTTTTTCACTTTTTATACCAGACACAATTCTAAACTTAGTATAATACCAGGAGAATGGATTTCAATGATTTATGAGAGGTGAAATCATTTTACAACATTGTGTGTATTTGATTTCTTGCTTTCACATAGTAATGTACTTTTCATTAATGGTCTTATGCATATCAACACTCTATGAGATAACTTTCTTTGATCTGGACATGTTTGAGGAGTTTGTTTCCATTTTGTTTCAAAACATTGATTGATTTGCATGACAAAATAGAAAATAAAGCATAGTGCACAAATCAAATTTCGACTTTATGCATTGGTTTTCAGATTGATTTAATAGAACGGTTTTGTCTTCAAATTATCGAAAGGTTGGGTTTGTTTTCAATTGATCAATAATTAGTGTTGTTTTCAAAAGTTGCAAGATTAGCGTTTATGTTTTCCAAAGTTTCCCTTCAGTGCAGGATTCAAATTAATTGTTTCTTGAAGGATGTTTTAAAGATATTGATATGCAAGTTAGAATATAATTTGATTTACAGGTTAGTAGGGGGTATTTCTACCTTTTCCAGTGTTGTGCTTGAAAGTTTACAAATGCCCAGATTGAGAATCTATGTTGGTTCATTAATATACCATATACTGCACCCAACAGTCGTTTATGTAATACCTACAATTATTTGAGAAATTTGCACCTATCTACAATGAAATAGAACAAAACCTGTAAAATGGGCGTATGTCAATTATGCTCTTTAAAAACATAACAAAAAAAAAAAGATCTCAAGGAAAAAACATTTTGTACAATATAGGCCACATCCATCATGCATTTGAATATTGAGATAGAACAAGATATCAAAAAAATAATCCATAGGCAAATCCAAGTACATAACCAATAATCTACTTATTTTTCATCACACATCTATTGACTAGTTTTATTTTCTAACAAGTGCAAGGAACAGTTGTTTTTGCAAATGCATAATCAACACCATTTGAACCTTTCCATGCACTCTACAATTTCCCAATGTCATCATCCACAATGACATAATATATGTCGATATTTTGTGTTAAATGTAAACAAAAAACCCCTTTTCTCTTTCTACATTTTGTCAACTACATTATAAGAATTCATGATAACAACACCCTATGATGTTGCCTTAGAAATAGGATAGTTCTAAATAAAATACTGCCCGCAATAGCTCAAATGTATTACCAAAAATATCTGCAGAAAAAACAAAAACCATTTATAGGTTGATAAATTTACAAATTCCACGTCTTTTCACTCTAAATAGCGACAATGAAATTTTGGATGATGACATCAACAACAGGGAAAACAAAACAAGCCAGAGCTCCAACTAGCAAATTTGTCTTCTCTCCTCATGTATCATCCTTATTGTTTGACCTTTAGTTTTTAATCATATAATAAAGAGCTCCAATTTTCTATTTATGCAACCACAATGACAAAATCATCTTATTTTTTCTTCATCCTACTCCAAATGAAATCAATTCGAAGTTTTGTCCCTTGTAATCCACACTACTCTTCTCCTTCTCAAGAAATATCTCCGGCATAAATTTTTAGGGCTCCTTCCAGATTGAAGGGTCCCTCCCAGTTACACATACATTGACTATTATCTGGTTTTGCTTCAGTATCACAAACCCTGCAATCTCTAAGCAATCCTCAGCTAGTGAGGGATGAGAAAAGGAACCGCGGGATGCAATCAAAACACTTCCTTCATCATTGTTCGAAGATAAGGGGGACACTCTACATCACTCTCTTCGATCATTCAATGGCCCCTGACTACCTTGTTGAATTCAGCTTGGCCTCGTTTCATCTTCTCCAGATTGCAGATCAGTTTTGCCATCGCCCATTCTATTTTCGTTTTGGTTGTATCACTTCCACCCACAAATACATCTTGTAACAATAAGGTTTTAAGCACACACACACATACAAATATATATATATATATTTCCATTAATATGAAAGTACCAGTGATGATATAAATAAATCTAATATGGACCATAACATCATGAAGTGCCTTTCTAGATAATAACATCATTTTAAACATAATACACTAGTCATATGGATCAAATCTGAAGTTGAGACAATGTTGTAAAAAGTTCTAATGCTAAATGAAACCTATTATGGAAGTTCTAATCTTATTCAGAGTACCATTTTCTGAAGAGAAAAACGTTATCTGGTTGATTATATACAAATCAAAAAGAAAAAAGAAGGGACTGCAGAATAAAGAAATCTTTGTGAAGCTTATCCCAAGTGTAGCATACCGTCTTCTTGGAGCTCTCCTTTGTTAAGGATTTTGTATTGGAAAGAACTTTCTTATGCCCTGATACTTTTTTGGATAAGGAGTATGTAGAAGAATTTAATTCTTTGAAGATATGTTTGACATTGATATGAAAGAAGGATACCTTCAAGTGTTCAATATGGTCCATCCAATTTTTTAGATTTGGAATACTGATTTTTTCCTTACCGTTCATCCCATCTATCATAACTTTTGTGTCTCCTAGGATATTGATGTGTGTTAGTTCCATCCTCCTAGCAAAGTACATTATACCCCACAGTGCAATAATTTATGCACATGTGTTGCTCTCATTTCCTCCACTTCAATAAACATTTAGATGTTGGGATGAATCCAAAATCAATACAATCATGTTGTATTGCACCATCAAAAAACAAGTAGGGATACCAGATTGTTGTGGCTCTCAATGATCCAAATCTTCGGGAGGGCCCCAAGATCTGGGTAATTGCCACACCCAGAAAAAAGAAAAAAATTAAACCCAAATCAGAAAATAAATCAGAAATAAATTTTATTAGATCAACAAATGATTGCTGTAACTACTTTGTGTTGGACCCCCTGTCCTCTTACAAAAGGAGGCTTGTTATTTATAACATTTTTGAGTTACATTACCATGGGTAAATACCATTGAAAGATTTCCATTCGATTCATTACCATGGGTAAATACCATGGATGGATTTCCATTCAGATCATTCCTCCCTCCTTAGGAAGCAATGGTCCCCATTGCGCAAAGTTCCCTCCAGAATTTTTTTTTTCGAAGATGAGTTGTGGATGACCCAGTGTTGTCGAAGACAAGGGTTTTGCATGGTTGACCCATAACTGAGGATTTGTGGATGACCCATAACCATGATGCACGAAAATCCAAGGATAGAGATACCATGTAATGCTTGTGATCCAATTATGATATTGATAGTGTGTTGCCAAGAAAATGGATTTCGCTAGAAAGGTTTTTGCATGGTTGACACATAACCATGATGAACGAAGAGCCGAGGATAGAGATACCCTGTAATGCTAGTGGGCCAACTGTGAGGTGGAGAGTGTGTGGCTGAGCAAATGGACTTTGTTGGAAAAGGGTTTTTTGTAGTTAACCTATAACCATAATGAACGAGGGATCGAGGATAGAGATACCCCATAATGAACCTCAAGATCACTTGTCAATCTATTTAGTAGAGATTCGGTGGCTTAGCTTCGTAAATTATCACCATCCAATGAGATGATGTAAATATTTCATTTCCACAACCTATTTCTCTCCAAAGATATATCCAGCCTCTACATGTACATCTTGCTTTGTTGAAAAAAAAGAATGAAGCATTCCTTGTTCTTAAGGAGATACATTGATAATATAGTGCTTTTGTTTGACAAAATTTGCAGATTCCAAAACAGAATGGGAAGGGGAACAAGAGGAAAAAAAATCGGATGAATTAGTGTCTGAAGGTGGAGTGCAGAACAATTTAAATAGGTAGTATTTGTCCCCATCAAAGGAAATGTCACATGAACATGGACAATACTATTAAATGAAGAAGTCCCATTTTCACCAACATTGCCTTGGAAAATACAATAACGGTGACTTGGATGAGTAGTGGTTACGGTGGTGACTCCGTTGAAGTCACAAGACCCAAAAGGCCTTTTCATCCTATGGTAATAATTGTCAAAGGCATAATAGGTGTGGTCTGCAATAGTATCCAAATTATAATAGCTATGACTAGCCTGAATAGCAGAGCAATCAGCCTACCTAGGAATGCAGGCCCAATCTAACGTTGCCTAGAGGAGCTGAGTATTGACCCCAGACATGGCTACACAGAAGGTCTGGGTGGAAGTGTCATTGGCTAGAGTCGATCCCACGCCATTAAGGTGGAAGACATACATGGGTGTAGAATTGGCACTAAAGAGGCCCCAGTTTTCCTCTAAGGTCCCACTAGGCCTAAGTTCCTCATTGAAGAGCTCGTAGATGTAGGTGTTGAGAGCCACACTTAGGAGCTTGGGGGTTCAAGTGTTGTTAGGAACATGCTAGAAAAGATTTTTGTTGTAAGAATTTGTGTTTTCCATAATGATACCACTTTCATCCTCATTGGGATCACCCACAACCTTTAGGGTTATGAAGGCACACAGAGACTCACCCCAACGTTCATTAGGCCCTACAAAAACTAAGGCTTCCAAAACCCTGGGATGACCGTGCAACACATTATCCACCTCCACGCTACTGATATTCTCCCTGTCAGAGATAATGATGTCCTTGGACCAGTCCTTGATTTATATATACCCATCCCGATGCTTGACTGACAGGTCGCCAAAGTGAAACCACCCACCTATCGTGGGCATCGAACCAGAGGTGATCACGTGAATGTCATGCAGGATGGACAATCCTTGGTCTCGAAGTTCACAATTTTGTTCAGAACCACTAGGGCAGTGCAGAAATGGGTCACCATGTGCTTGACTATGGAGGTGAAGAATCCTTGGGCATTAACCTAATGCAGGAAGATGTTTGTGTCGTAGAACACTGTAATGGCCCAAGTATAACACCACCTGTTGCAGTGGAACATGGGCAGAGTCCATAGATAAAAACAACAATCAGTCATTCTCCAAGACAAAGTAGAGCTGAGGGACGCAACATCCGCCTCCTGGTGGCTCATGACCACACCCTTGGGACTCAACGTGGTGCCCGTAGTATACCCCAACTTGATGCTCTACCGCTCACTCGACGTGGTGCCCTAAGTATACCCCAATGTGATGCTCTGCCACTCATCTTTAAAATTTCCCTTGTCGCAGGTCTCATCACCGATCATGACTAGAAATAGAGGTTTGAATCCCATACCTTGCTTCTCTACCATCAGCCTCAACACCTTGTGCAAGAGCCGAGAGAACTCTTGATCGACCAATATGGTTGTTGCATAAGAATGTTTGACCAAGGAGGCAATCGTCTAGGCATTTAGAAGAACGTTGATGCAATTAAGCACGACACTTGCCATGGGTACGCCGAAATGGGCGTCGTAGGTGATCGACATTAGGCACCATCACTGTGATGTTGGTACACAGGCCAGTGGAGTATTTTCCCATGGCGGATGCGAGGCGCCTACATATCTCGTACTTCTAATCCCACGTATACTATTGAGCATTGTGGATGACATATTTTCATTTCGGCTAAATGAGAGTTGCCCCATGGATGAACCAGAGTGGCGCCAGGGCCATGTGATTCATAGGGAACCTAGGAAGATCATCAATTTCCTTACCCTCCACTTATGTTATTATTCCTTACAGAATCCAAGAAGATGTGATGCTTCAGCCATAGACATAAATTCTAGCCTAAACTTGACATCAAACAACCAGATCTGCATATCATGAACTTATTCAAGGTCTACATTAAATTGAAACGATCATCATAAAATTAGATCTGTAGATCTAGAGAAACTTATGTCAGGAAACACCTGCTCTGATACCACTGATCTGGATCTTGGGGAGGGCCCCAATATCTAGGTAATTATCACACCGAGAAAAACAATAAAAGTAAACCCAAATCAGAAAATAAATCTGGAACTAACTTTTATTAGATCAACAAATGATTGTTGCAACTACACTCTGTTGGATCCCATGTCCTCTTACAAAAAGAGGCTCGTTATTTATAACACTTTTGAGTTACATTACCATGGATAGATTTCGATTCGGTTCATTACCATGGGTAAATACCATGGACGATTTCCATTCGGATCACTCCAGGTTCTTGTCAGGTTTTGAATCACTCACCTTCTGGCTGTATTCTCCAAAATGAGCATAAATTCGAGATACAACCTTACCTATTTTGAGAGGATGACCTTCAAAGATCTGATCATTATGAGCTAGCCATATTCCCCGTATCACAAATGAGGGAAGAGTTCTATAGGTTTGGTTCTTGTGTATCCACCAAGAAAAGAAATATGTTATTGAAGAAAAAGATTCATTATATAGTATTTTGAGGGAATATGTAACTCCATAACATATAGCATTTGCAGTCGGTCATTTCAAGAATAGATGTGTGACATCTTCCTCCAACCTCTGCATATTAGACAACAATTTGGATCATGCATCCCACTTATATATATATGAAAAGAATACCTGAATTAGATTCTATATATTAACAAATAATTATGCATATGGTTAAGTATGTGTATTTTTGCTAGGTTTAGTTTTGTTATCCAAAAGCTATTTGTAAAAGCGCATCCGAAAAATATTATTAGATGGATTTTTTCATGTTTTGGGTGAACGTACTTTAGTAGGAGATAATATTTCTCATGAAGGCACACTGGTAAAGCTAGTGGGGTGCTTTAGGATCAATGAGAAGCTAGAATTTCAACCTATCCTCTAATTTATCATGAAGGTTAAGTCACATTGCATTCATTTAAGTAGGCACATGATGGTGTGTAAAGTAAGCTCATCGTATAATCGAGTAAGTAATATCAAGAGATCACTCTATTTAGCTCACACTCATTAGCATGTATTTTACATCATTTTGGACTCACATGAAGATTATCTCTACAATATTTTCAGACATGGCGATGAACGGTGGAATTTGTGTGTGGAAGTGTTGGAGCACATGCCTAAATTCTAGAGTAGTATGCATGAAGTAATTTATTTGCAATGTATGCATGGTTTAATTTTTTCTTTAGGGTTTTAGTAAGTTGTCTCCATTTTCATTTACTCCCTTAAGCAAGAGTATAATATTTGTCATCAATAGAAACATTTGTATGGGATATTATAATTGGGCCCTTGTATTTTCATGTATTTTCAATTTTTTTTTTATCTGGGTCTACTCATAATTATGGCAAGTGGTTATTCGTTGGATGTGAAATCAAATTATTCATCCAATGAGAGTTTACACTTGAAACTCGAGTAAACTTATAAGGAGATAAGCCAAAAATGCAATTATAAAAAGCTAGTTTCCTTTCTTTTTCTTTAAAAACTCATACCTCTTATTTTATTATTTCAACTATTATTTTATAGTTTTCCTTAGGAAATCTATTTTAGATGTCAAACTTTGACTAATGAAGTTAAAGCCACATGGTGTTATAAGAATGATACCATAATAATCATTGTAATTTTTAGGAAATAAAGTAAAGC
Organism: Pinus tabuliformis; assembly: GCA_031772625.1. NCBI lineage: Eukaryota > Viridiplantae > Streptophyta > Pinopsida > Pinales > Pinaceae > Pinus > Pinus tabuliformis. The sequence continues at coordinate 1,355,153,494 of CM062804.1, forward strand.
AAAAGGTAGATTTGAAAAACAGATTAATTAGTTAAATCTACAAATTAGAGCATTGTAGTGTTAATTGCAGAGTTGTATTAATGGAAGCTGCAACAATAACCCAACTATAAGCCACAACTACGTTGCACAAAAGTTGTAGCAATAATCATATCATGGGTTAGCACTATAAGAGTTGCAATTAAGTATACAATCAAAAGTTGCAGCGTTATGTAATTAGCCAAATTAAATGACAAATTCGTAGCATTGTGTAAATAATATAATTAGGTATCATATTTACAAAAAGATGATAAATATAGGTATGTTGGAAATAAAATAATGTTAATGAAACTACAACTACCTTTAAAGTTACATACAATTTCTCGTTAAGGTGGGGCCTACCTCCTTAGACAATGCACTAGTTAAAGGAACAACCAAGTCTTAATCAATCATAACACCACCAATTCAAAATAGAACATAACATAAACTTATACTACAGAAATTCAATGTACGATTATAAAATTAGTTGATTCTCTCTTTCTCTTTAGGTCGAGTAATATTCCCTCTATTTATCTCTTTATTTTCAATTGATACAGGTGTTGAACTAAATCAAGGGTTTGATAAAAAATCATTAAAATATAATTGTTCCATCCAGTTACAATCAGTTCATCAAAAGATAAAAAATTGGGTAAATGCTAACTCAATTAGTTGTGTGACAAGTGGTAGTTGAGTCATATTTTCTTTATGGAGAAACCAATTTCCTTTTTCACTTTCTTTCATCAGGAGATTGACTAGTTGACTTATTTTAGTGACAGGTGGTTGGGATAAGACATTGTATCAGCTGTCCAAAGTTGCAACTCCTCTCCTAAATGGTCAACTGACTGAGATTCATAGAATTAGTTCCTGGAGTGACTTAAAACAATGGCATTGATGTGATTTGTAGCAACGGTGTTATGTGAATCACGATAGAAGGGAGTCATAACATGAGTGTTATAATCTCAAAGCCACAACACGAGTAGCAATATTTTGGAATTAAAATGCTTCATATTTTAAGCACATTAGAAGTATATCAATTTCCTAGAATGGCGAGTTGCAACACCTAGCATCCGAGAGTTACAAAACTTAACAATAGGGACATGTATAACTTAGCAACCACATGTTGCAACACCTAGATACCAAGAGTTGCAGTGCTTGTGTCCCTCTTCTATTTGAAGCTACTTGTGTAGCTCTGCCTCCTGAATCCTATTGGAAATGTGGTCACTACTGAGACGGGGGACGTGAATCAATAATGATCGTGTTTATTTAACTTCTAAATATTTTTCTAATTACTAAATAGAAACATGCATTAACCCATTAGTAGATCAGATCACATAACAAAAACACATGAGAACCATACAAACAACCAAACAAACATTCACAAGAGGACACAAATGGAAACTATCTGTTTGTAAATATAATCCTCATCTCATGACTCATCAGATGCCCATCTGATCTACTAGAACCAACCATGACCAATGAGCCTCACCCAACACCCATTGGAATCATGAAGAAATTTCTTCAATGTATTGAATTTACCAAAGTCCACACTCCACTCTTCTATGTGACCATCATTTCATAAATATTTCATACTAGAGCCAATATGAACTACTCAACTAGAACAACACAACAACCTCTAACAATATATGATATTAAAAAGATAACAATATCACTGAAACAATTCTACACAACTCACTCAATCACTGGAAAACTCCATAAATAACACATGTTGCAAACCAAAATGTTAATATGATGAAAACACAAGATATAATGTATAGGAATTGATTTAAAATCATTCCATACTCTATCACCTTACTGTTGCATAAAATATTGGTTGAATCATACTTTTGATGCCTTCTCCTACCGCTACATACTACTGAAGCGTTTTTGCATAATTTCCTACACAGCTTGCACACACCACTCTTCTCTCTCACACAAACTCCAAGATCACACAACCATCACTTTTTCTTCTCAAGAGAACCAACCAATAACCTCATGATCTCTGCCTATTTGTAATCTTTTGTGGTAGTTAAATCAATAATTACCATTCCATAGTGGAGCCTTGTTCATATGTTGGAAGTGGTCTAGTTCATTGGTCCTTGACTTAGTCTAGCAATTAACTTCACTTAATAATGAATATTAGCTTTTTAACCATATTTTAGAAGTTAGATTACACCTACGCCAATTAAAAGATAAAATAACACTTTGATATGCACGAGGAAATAGGAGAAATTTGCAACTTGTGCAAGTAATCCAGAGAAGTTTCCAGTTTAAGATCTATTGGATGCACAAGCTTATATACATATGGTTGGGGAAGAGGATGGGAAAAAACCAAATTAATCACCTTAGATATCGCCCATACTTCTTCCAGAGCTTGAAAATCTTCTATAAGACCTTAAGGAACCTTTGTAGCCACTTCAATACTCCATCAAACCACTGTCACAACTCCATCATCATCACAAGTCAAGCTAGTTTGAATTGAATTCCATCCATCAATTACACTAACACCTAAGCCATCAAACTACTTCACAACTTCTCCAACACCTACATAACCTTCAAATAATCAATGATATGCCCTGAAACTAATCGTATAGGCTAAAAAACATCTACACACACACCAAGAACCATAAACATAACTTGGCAGTCGCCATCACCACTAACTAGGTGTAGTAGCTTTGCATCCTGCCAAGGTATCAGTGACACATGCCAAATACCTATACCAACATCTACAAACAATGCACAAACTAAGTATCTCTACATCACATGGTACCAACAACTTATGCTATCATGTTGACATCAATGCCAACTAACAACTAAGCCATAAAGAAAACAATCCCCTTTGGTATTGATGGAAACCCCATCTAAACCATCTAATTGACCTCTAAAAAACTTCTCACTCACTCCCCCTTTGACATCAATGGCAAAGGAATGAGCTCATCCAATTAACCATAGTTGAATAGACAATACTCCCCCTATACACTAGCTAGGTCAGATCATAATGCATCAACAAACAGTAACACTCCTCATAGCAGCATGACAACAAACAACAACAATAATAACTCTCGCTCTCCTGAAGCAATGGAAACAAACTCTCCATGAACACCACTCTCAACTAGCATCAACAACATAATGTGAGAAGAAACATTCTCTCCAAACTCAATGTGTAGCAGCAAACATCCTCTAACAATAGCAACAGATACATGATAACCAATCAACAACATGACCATCAATCCTCTCTTAAGTAGCAACACAATATCCATAACAGAACAAAAAACACACTCTAGATTTACTCCCTCTGAGCATCATCATCATCAACCTGCAACCAATACCTTCTAGCTGAAGGCTACACCTCACCGACAAGGGAATGAACTAAAATAATATGAATTACATACAATATAATACATGATTGAAACAACACACATCATCCCACATAAACGGATAGTTCATCCTTCATTAAAAGACTAGACACCAATACTCTCTCTCCAACATGACAATGACCAATGATATCCAATACAATGCAAGTACATGGTTGTATAATGAGATATAAGGCTACAAAATTACTATAACATGATATAAAATAGCCCAAAGATGGCTACAACAACTAACAAAAATGAAAAATTTACATGACTCATAACTCTTCCTATCACTAACTCGTGACAACATAAACCCAAAGACTTGAACAATTGATTATAGGGCCTCATGATACATGACTGTAAATGATGAAGTACAATATGAAACTTGTGGCTATTACATGATGCTCAATATTTTCCAATACATATCCAAAAACTCGTGCCTCTCTCTAAGGCATACTTAATCAAACTCCTTGACCAAGACTACAAAACTCTTAGCTTAGTAGCAAAAGATGAACGACCAGCAATATGTAAATCTCATCATGCATATAAACATCCATGTGGACAAGATAGATCCATTTGTATCAAGGCACCATATTCTAGTAGCAAAAAATTGTGATAGTAACAACAACCAACCAACATAAAATATATGACAACGATAAATAGTAGCGCATACATAGGATAACAGGCAACATAAAATTTAGTATATAAGAACAACATATAACATCTAAAGATAGCTCATGAACTTACAACCAAAAAATATGACTTTCATCTCACATCATCCATAATGTTCCAACCAAACATATCTATATGATAGCAACAACAAACATGTCCAATAATATATGTTCTTTTTGCAGCACCAAAACAACCATCCTCTTATAGTAGCAGAAGGAAGTCCAACACATCTTACATCCCAAGAGAACCCAAATAATATAAGCTCCAAACTATTATGGAAACAAATCATGTATCCATAAAACAACAAATGTGACCAACAAATCCTCCAACTGGTACCAACATATCATATCACTAGTAACCACCAAGCCACATATACATAATACCAATAATTAAGCAACAACAAATAATCTTCAACTTGGAGCAGTACTAAACTTGTAACACAAGATTTATCAATAGAGATACCAACAACAATGAACCATAAGGAGATCTACTAAATGCAACATAGGGAAAGTAACAAAATTCAATCTCCACAATGGTTGCAAATAAAATAGGTGAGAGATGATGCAACATTGTGACCAATAACTCAATATATGATGGAAATAACATTGCCCCATATGAAGTATAAACATTAGAATCTAACATACTTCTTCTATATATCTATCTATCTATCTATCTATCTATATATATATATATATATATATATATATATATATATATATATATATATATATATATATATATATATATATATATATATATATATATATATATATATATATATATATATATATATATATATATATATATATATATATATATATAAGTGATGATCAATTATTCCTCACACAAGTTATAGATAAGCCAATCATGATGTGCATTATGTATCATGTGCTCCATAGCAGCCAAAAACAACACCATCTAGCACCAATATAAGAGGCATAGGCATGCATATGGAGCATATCACTAGCATCTACATGTATAATCATCATACATCAAATCACCATTTGACAATACTCTTTTTCAATAGTTGAAGAAAGTGAAATAGATCATCACATCTGCATATGAATTTTGCGTTCTAATCAATGGAACTAATGCACATCAATCTCTCTCACTAACAACATACACAACTTGTTCTTGTAAAGGAAAACTTGCATGCATGCTCAAAAAAACTATCAATCTAAAGATAATAAACTACATGCTAAGTGATACAAAAAATATGAAGAACCATGTTATTTATGCATACTCAAAATATGTGCTCCACATACTCTAATAGCTCATGCAATGATTATGGTTAGATAAATGCATGGCATAACACAAATTTCCAAAAATACCTCTTTTTCCTCTTGTGCTAACATGGATCATGATGCCACCAATAAACCACTAGAAATTGGAAGCATGTGAAATGCTCCCATACACGTGTAATCTCTAAATAATATTCTGCAATGAAAACTATCAGTGCTACAAAATCATGACAACCACTTGTAACATAATTTTCATACAAACTCTCCGACATGGTAGCACCTCTAATGATTTCAATGTAATCTATAATGTGGCGATATGCTCCCACTGAGACCATGCTGGCATCATTTTCTTGTGGGAGTGTGTATTTTCTCCTTCCTTCTCCAACTTTTTTGATACTGATCCTTGGTGTGAACATTCTTATCTGGTTTCTTGACTAATTGGCTTTGCATGTCTTTTTCCCTTTGATTGGATTTCCAAAAAGACTTCGGAAGCTTGTAATCCTTGGCCTTATGGCCCATGTTATAACAAAAATAACATCTAATGTTCCCAATAAATGGTGGAAAAACTTCATATATTTTGTTGATTTGATTTCTACTTCTTGCTCCATAGATCCTACAATCAACACATTTATGCCCTGTTGTCGCTGCCACAACACCCTCCAAATTTTCACTATATTCAAATTTTGGAGCCTACTTTATCGTCATATCAAATGTCTCCATGGTTTTCAAGTGTCATTCCATGTCATCCTATATGTTTCAAGTGTTCTTGAGTTTTCTCAAGTGTCATCGTATTGCTTAGAACATCTTTAGTGAATGTCATAGTCATAACAACTTTGTTGTTTTAAAACGACACTTTTGGTCACAGACGCACACACTTCACGTGTTGTGCTTGGGGAATGTTTGTAAGGTAGAATTTTCATGTTTACTTATCATTGTTCAAGTTTTCCTGATTTTTCTTGATGAGTTGGTATGTGTCACACTTCATTTTATGTCTAAAATCATCATGTTTTCCCCTTTTTCTATCACCACAGACTTACACAACTTTTTGTTTCAAAGCGAAGCCATTAAGGCAAAGATCACATGATCACACTTTGAATCCTTGATTGGGAATCCTTCATTATTTATAACTGCACCATGCATCATCCAAGAGGGAAAAGCACACTCCTTAAGCCATTTCTCCTTCCTTGTTACGAACTGCACCCTTCTAGAAACCAAGTCATTCTTTGAGTGCACTCCTTCAGCCTGAAGGAATTCACCCTCCTTGATCCTCCTTGAGCGCATGAGCGCACCCCGAAGGCCTTAATATCCACCCTTCAGTGTTCCACAATGTTCCATGTTCCTTCTTATCCCTTTGAGTGCATGAGTGCACTTCAAAGGTACGAAGCTTCATCCTTCAATATTTAGACTCACGCCATGTGCCCTCCTGGGCCTCTTGAGTACATGAGCACACCCGAAGACCTGCAACCTCCTCCTTTAGACTTTAGGAGTGACCGTTGTGCCCTCCTTCTCTCCCTTGAGTGTACAACACACTCGAGAAGCCTGAAGCCTCCTCCTTCATCCTTTGAACTTGTTCCATGTGCCCTACCTTTATTTCCTCCTCTTGAGCACGTGTTGAAGCCCGGAATCCCCCACCTTTCAGCCCTTCATCCTTTCGAAGTGCTCCCTTGTGCCTATAATCTCTCCTTGTTACTTTCAGGCACACTAATAATGCATGAACATAAAATCAACATAAAATATGTTAGAATAGGATATTTTCAAGCTGATGGTTTCTTGTCATGAGTGATTGTAAATACAGGTACTCCATGAATAACATGGCAAGAAAGCATAAGGACGATCAGGAAAAGAATGAAAACAGGGTAAGTGTTGAAGAATAAAGAACACATTGAAATATCGATCATAAAAGCACCCTGAAGACTCCATTAGTTCAAAGACCCTTTGGAGGGTGAATACGTTAAGGACCGAAAGCCACATGGAGAACAGAGACACGAGTTGAAGCCAAGTCACCATTGAAGAAATTCCATGTCATCAATCACTATTAGTCCCAATCATCCCAGATAGTGACACATCACATCTTCATCACATGGTGATGTGGAAGTTATGGTGTAATGATGTAATCATTGAAAAGACAAATAATTGGAACTCCAAGAGTCATGTATGGACAAAAGTGTCATGGAAGTCAAAAGGTTGTAGAAGTTGGTCATTAGGAGTTGGAAATTTAAGAGTCACGGGGATGTGAAAGGTCATGCCTCAAGTTATAAAAGGATCCTCATTACTCATGTAAAGGAATTTTAACCTTGGCTTCTCCCAAAAGGAATTAGAGAGATAGAGTTAGTAATTTTGGGGAGAAAGTAGTGGCTCTAACGCTCCACTTTTAGAGTTAGCGATTTCCATTGTATTTATGTATCTTGGAACTTTTTCTTAATATTGAAACCTTTCATGTCAACACATTTACACACATGGATTGTGGATGCTACTAAGGCTACTCTTTGGATGTTTATGATTCATGTTTGCTTTCACATGTATTGGATTAATTGAACTATTTTGGTTATTTCGGTGCTTAACTTATTGGAAATGTGTTGTAATGTTTATAATCATTGTCAGATCTATGTGAACTACTTCGCTTGATGTTAGACAAGTCTTTCTCATTCATGTATGTCTCCATTAGGGTAGCACTATTAATTCTCTCTTAGAGGCTCAATTGCTTTCTCCTCTACAGTGAAAGAAATTTGATACATTTCCAATCGAACATTCACAAGGAACACTCTCTTGCTCACTCAAAAAAACATACACACTTCTCTCTCATGTTAGTAGCTAAAGTGAAGCCATCTCTTTAATTAAATGATAGTTAGGCCATATTTTGGATGGGACTACTACACCAAATGATGTGAAGTCTAATTGGGACCTTAAATTGGGGAGATCTCTTTTATGTTGGTGGTATCCAACACAACCAAAATTTTGGTGCTAGAGGGAGGGAAACCATTTTTTTATGGCTAATAACTCCACACACCTTAACCATTCATCTTCTTAGCCTAGTCTTGAGTTGGCATGCAAGGATACCTATGAAAATTTCTAGTAAATTTGACCTATAACCCATTTGTTTGCAAAAGTTATTAGTTTACTCGTTATTGCTTAGAATCTCTTGCACCATCCAAAGAAGAAAGAAACAACTCGTACCGATGTATTAGTTTTAACTGTGGAAGGTTTGGTTTTTTCCACTCTTGAAGAGATCAGAATCCTTTGAAGGCACATCGTAGCAAGATCCACTTCCACCCATTCATGAAGGGTACAAGGAACATGTTGTTATTTTTGACGGGATTTTTGAGATCAATGATGGTTTAGACAATCACGGAGAAGGCTCCTCATATTTTGGAAAGGAGGAGGAACCAAGAGATTAAGACATTGCCAGCCGGAACTTGGATTGGATGGCACAAGGGCCTTTCACTCTTTTGGATAATCTTCATAATATGCCCAAGCACTCGGAAAAGTTTTTATCAAATTTTGATACAGATAAGAAGAAAAAGGAAGAACATCACATTGGAGATTTCTACGTGCATTTATGGATGTTGGAGGTAAGGTATGATAATGTTTCTTGAAGGATTTTTCCTTTTATATTAGAAGGTAGAGTAGAAGCATGATACCATAGTCTTCCTATCAATTTTTTCCACAATTGGAGGGAGTTTAAGAATTTTTTGATGGAGAAATTCGTTGATGACAAGACTCTTGCCATGTTATTGAAAGAGCTTGGAAATAGTAAAATGGGCGAAAAGGATAAAGTGAAATATTTTAATCAAAATTTTAATCACACATTGAATAAGTTTCCGTTGGGCATGCAACCGCATGATTCAGTTACTATTGATTATTACATAGTTGCTTTGCCCACTAACATTTCCTCATTCGTTGAAAGAGTTGCAAAGGAAACATTGACACTAAACCTTGCAAAAGTAATCCTCGTCGAGAAAGACTTGTGTTCTATTGGAGTTAGTAATGATGATGATGAATCAAAAGACTCCAAAGAGATTGGTAGGAAGTCTCAGCCTTCTTCAAGTAAGGCTAAAGAAAAGGACTTGTAAAATATCGAAAGCTTGACCAAGACAGTAAAAGCACTTACCAATGAAATTTCATAATTAAATAGAAGGTCAAGTGAGGCTTCTACTAGCAGCAAGCCCCCCAATTCTTTCCCATTTTAAATAAATAATAATAATAACAACAATAATTAGTCTGCCAAGTCTACGCATAGTTAAAATGTTGTGTTGAATATAGAAAGTATGGGTATGGACAACTATTTTTCTTTCCATCAGGAATATCATTCAAAAAGACATGCTCACAGTGGAACCACAACATGAATTCTCTACCTAATCACATTATGGATTCCTTATTAGTAGATAAGTAGTCAGAACAAATGGAAGAAGTATAACAAACTTTAGTGGTTGGAGAGAGTGCCAGTATTGGACATGTAGTGAATACTTTTGATTGTATCCTTAATGCTCACACGAAAAGTGCTAAAGTACCACCACAAAGTGAAGCCCCTCCTCTAGAGAAAAATGGTCAATATAGTTTAATGAGTAAAGGGCCCATTTATGAACAAGAGGAAATGAGACAAAAATTGATGGAACAATTATTAAGAAGGATATCTCCACTGGTAAATCCTGATCATAATGGACAAAGTAAGTCTGGAAATAAAACTACTTCCAATAACACTTCCTCCTAGTAGTAGCAAGAGTAACTCATTCACTCTGGAAGTGTCAAATAAATCCACCCCTCTAGACACTTCATCACTACCTGATAAATGTGAGACAATTGAGTATACCATAGTTGAATATTTGAAGAGAACTCGAGCCAATATTTCCATATTTGAGCTCTCGAAGATAGCAAGCCAACAAGGACTGCTAGTCCAAGGCTTTTCACAACCTTCACTAGGCGACAAAGATTCTACCTCTCAAAAAGTGTCTGGTAAGTCTTCTGGTTCCATTGAATATGTAATTAATAATGTAACATTAGAAGCTAACACTCTCTTCCCTCCATTTTCATTAACGTTCGAAATTTTCAATTACAACGTCCATAATTGCTTAGTCAATTTCAGTGCATCTGTCAATGTAATACAAGTATCTTTTGCCAAGAAAATAAATGCTAAATGGGGCAAAACTGATACACAAATTATTCAATTGGAAAGGTCTCTTGTCCAAGCTATTAGTGAACTCAATAATGTTATTATTTGATTATCATTGGATCAACAATTTTAGTGATGTATAAATATTGTTATTGTGGACACCCAAAAGCCTATGGCATAGTCCTAAGAAAAGACAAGTCTAGAAAGAAACAATACTATGTTTCTATAGAGTTGTCACATTTATGACTTCTGTACAAGGGCAGGAATAACTAGATCTGAGTGGAAAGTGGTCCATACATGAAACATGTTGTGACACCACATGAAGGACATAATGAGTCAGTTTCCTTTTCTGATATGATATTTGGAAATTGTTTCCTTGAAACTAACCACGAGTGTTATCAAGCACAACCATCACCCGTCCCACCAGATACATAGCTGAAACTCCTTCCTTGTTCTCTAGCTAGTGCAAATGAATCCTGTAATATAAATGTACATAGTAATAGTGGTAATAGTATAGGAACCAAGTTAGTAGCTAATAATATTTTAAGATTATATTTTTATGGTTCAAAGATGTGGGATGGCTTTGGAGTTGGTTGCATACTTATAGATCCACGTAACAAGAAGCATATCCTTTCATGCGATTTTTATTTTGACTGTACAAGTAATACTACCAACTATGAAGCACTCATACTTGGATTAAAGAAAGCTAGTGATCTTAAGGTAGATATTCTCAAGGTAATTGGTGACTTAGAGGTGCTCACTCATTAGGTACAAGATACTATTCAATGTGTTTCACCGAATATTAAAAACTACTAGTAGGAGGTATGGTTTTTAATCAATTATCTTAAATCTTTTAATATTATATATATTCTTAGGCTTAGAAATGTTGCAGCAGATGCATTAGCAAATGCTGTTGCTCAAATGTCTCCATTGAAAAATTCTTTTCCTATTTAAATTATATATAAACTATCTATGCCTCACAACATCACTAATTTTTGTGCTTTTAGTGATGACCAACATATACTACATTTTACGGCTAATGCAAACGTATTCAAAGACATTGCCATAGAAGAGGATGAGCGCAAAAAATCTCTGCAGGAGGCATCTAATGCAACCAAAGGAAACACTATTCCTAAAGGTGTGGTGTCCCTCGAGAAGTTATATGACCTACAAAACTAATTTAAAGGACTAATAAATACGAAGACTCAGAGTTCAAAATTATCATCTGAGCAAGTAAATCTAGGAACTAGAGAAGATCTGAAGTATGTAACCTCAATACATGTTGTTCTCCACAAGAATGACGAGATTTTATCTTCTTATTCAAAACATTACCATGATGTGTTTACATGAACATACGTCGATTTAAAGAGATATGACACTTGTATTATCCAACATGCAATTCCCATAAAGGAAGGGGTGAAACTGTTCCAACAGAAATTAAGGAAAGTTCATCAAATGTTGCAACCCATTATACAAAAGGAATTGAGATATTTTTTGGATGTTGAGATCATTTTTAAATTCATACACTCCACTTAGGTTACAAATTTGGTCCTAGTCAGAAAGAATTACAGTGAAATAAGGTTATCAGTAGATTTCTATAACCTCAACCTAGCGTCTAATAAAGATAATGATCTAGTTCCATCCATGAAACAGATCCTGCAGACAGTGTCTGTGTCTGAGATGTTATCGCTACTATATGGTTTCTCAGGTTACAATCAGGTGCTAGTAGTGGAACTAGATTGATTGAAAACTACCTTTAAGACCAAATGGATAACATCTTCTTTCAAGACAATGCCATTTGGGCTTATCAATGTTAGTTTTACATTTCAAAGAGCGATGGACATCGCTTTGCAAGACCTTATTGGTCAAAGCATAGTTGTTTATTTGGATGATGTTACTGTGTTCTCCAAGAAATGTTTAGATCATGTACGTCATTTGAAACAAATATATGAGTGGTGTCACAAATATGGGATTTCTGTCAATCCCAATAAAATCATCTTTGGTGTGTTATAAGGAACTCTTTTACGGAACATCATTGCAAAGAGCGGAATTAAGGTTGGTCTTGAGAGGATAAAAGGCATTACAAAAATCTCGTTCTCAAGGAATAAGACGGTTATGTAGTCTTTCATAGGAAATATCATTTTCCTGATAAAATTCATCATTGGTAATGGTTACGCTCAAATAGTTAAGCCTTTACAAGAGATGATTAATTAAGACATGACATACAAATGGGATAAATGGGAAAATTGTGTTTTTTCTCAAATCAAGTAGGTTATTTTTGATGCACCCACATTATTCAATCCAGACTATAGAAAATATTATAACTTTACTTTATATTCCTCTATTGCGTCCATGTTGCCTGAAAAGGATACTGAAGGAAATGAGAAAACTGTCTCTTTTATGAGCGTTGACCTACAGGGGCCAGAATTAAATTATCTTGCCATCAACAAACAAGCATATGTTGTATACAAGGTAGTAAAATATTTCAGGTGTTATATTTTAAAAGCTCACCCAATCATATTTGTGCCTCATCCAATGGTAAGAACACTCTTCATGCAACAGGAGTTGGGTGAGAAGAGGGAAAATTGGATGACCTACTTAAAAGAATATGATTTGGAATTTAAACAAATTGATACCATAAAGGGTCATGGACTCTATAAGCTAGAAACCGAAGCAAAATATGCTCCTGAGAATGATATTTTAGGTTGGGAGTAGAAGATAGAAATGTACAATGTTAAACATGTTCCTCAGGCCACATTTACAATTCCATGGTATTTTGACATACGACAATTTATGAAGCATGACACCTTTCCCACACACTTATTGAATAAAAAAAAGACAGAAATTTGTTTAAATGCTCTATCCTACCATCTAGTTCATGGAGTGCTTTTTAGAAATCACCACAATGGTGTCCTACTAAGGTGCCTTGAGCCACATGATACATAAAATGTACTTAGAGATTTGCATGATGGATCAATAGGTGGCCATTATACGGGTGACACAACAACGCACAAAGCCATGAGGGTTGGTTATTACTAGCCCATTCTAATTAAAGATGCTCAAACTTATGTTTTCAAGTTCCCAACTTGTCAGATATGTTTCGATCATGATCAGAGGTCAGTCACCCCACTATACTAGTAACAGTTGAGGAACCTTTTCAATAGTGGGACCTAGATGTTATCGAAGGAATCTTTCCTCACTTGTCAAAGCGACACCGATATATTCTGACAGTACTAGACTATTTTATTTTATGGTCAGAAGTAGTTCCCTTGAGACAAGTAAATGACAGGTAAGTCATCCACTTTTTGTGATAGAACATTATAACGAGGTTTAGTGTTCCAATGTCACTTGTATTAGATAATGAGAATTACTTTTCATCATTGAAAATTTATGAATTCACATTAGGAAATGGAATTTTATTAAGGAATTCATCTAATTATTACTCACAGGGAAATGGTTTGGCTAAATCGACAAATAAAAATCTTATATGCATAATCAAGAAAACCATCTTCTCTGAGCAGAGGAACTTGCACAATGCTTTGACTAATGCATTATTGGCTTATTGTGTACCTCCTAAGCCTTCACTTAATACCTCAACTTTCTTTTCATTTTATGGTAAAGATGTTATCTTTCCCATGAACCTATATCTCCCAGCCTTCCAACTCTCCCAAGAGTCCTAAGATATACCTATCCTTCCGGTTCAGAGTAGGATAGAAAATTTAATCAACATTGAGGAAGAAAGCCTCAAATCCAAAGAGAGTTTTGATATTCACCAAAATAGTGTCAAGGGTTGGTCTAATAACAAATCTACAGGGGAAAGAGTTTCAATGTGGGTGACCTAGTACTGAAGTGGGATAAACCCCATGAAGAGAAAGGAAAACAGACAAAGTTCCAACCTTTTTGGATTTGTCCCTTCACCATTGAAGAAGATATCAGTCATAATACCTTCAAGCTAAAATATTTGGATGGGAGGATCGACCCCCTTCCCGTAAATTATTGATATTTGAAACATCATTTTCAACTGCAGCTACATGCTACACTTCCTGTACAAATTATCCTTTTTATTTTTCGTTAATGTCAATTATATGTGTGTTGTGTTAGTCATGTCTTGTCTTGTCATGTCTTCATCATTATACATAAATAAGACCTTGCGTAAAAGTTTAAAAGGACTTTGTGGTGGATAAAAGAGAAGCGTGACAACAACAATGCTTGGATTTTTGTTTGTTGTCCTTCTTTGTTTTGGAAAATGCCATAGGTTGAACTAAGCCCAGATGGAAAATATGATACGTCCAAAAGGATAACCTTTAGAGAACCTATTATATATGTGCTTATGCTAGTATCTAAACTACTCAACTTGATGTAAATCTACTTGTGTGTTAATTTTTGTCCAATCTAGTAGAGAAAGGGTAAGGGGAAAATCTAAAGCAAGAAAACTTATACCAAAGGTATTAAAATACTTCTTTGAAGGGAAACCTCTTATGGTCTCAATAAGCCAGGATCCCTCTTCCACCCCTTAAAAATGATAAGTGTTGATGCACAGTGTTGTTAAATAAATAAAAACGGGTGAAAATAGATAAAGGCTTCCTGCGCAGGGAGGTGAATGAAGCAATTTTTCTGGGGTACTGTCCAAGTCTGCTGGTAGTGAAGTAACATTTGTGCTCATGAAGTGACATTTTCGGGATGATTTCCATGCATGCTAGTAGTGGAGAAACACTATATATAAAAATTCATACTCTAAATATCATAAAATATCCATGCACATTACCCTCTCCTAGATTGAAACAATTGTGATATGGTGTATCTTTTGTGTGTTCAACCAAGTAGAGTAAAGTAAGGTACTCAGTGTAGAACCAGGTCAAAAGGGGGAAGTCAAGAAAATCCAACTATAGAATCAACACTTCTTGAAGGTTTCACCCTTTAACTAAAAATCTATTTCTAGACATACAAATTGAAGTTCACTCAGTGTGTCACCAAGTGTTGGCGCTGCTACGATACCCTCCAAAATTTCACTACATTCAAATTTTGGAGCCTACTTTATTGTCATATCAAGTGTCAAATTTTGGTTGTATGTTTCAAGTGTTCAAGCTTTTCTATTTTTTCTTTATGATTTGATATGTGCCACACTTCATTTTATGTCTAATCTCATCGTGTTTCCGTTTTTCCTATTGCCACAGACTTAGACAATTTTTAGTTTCAAAGTGAACCCATTAAGGAAAAGAGCACATGAGTGCACTCGCAATCCTTGTTTAAGAATCTCATCATTCAGAAGTGCACCATGCACCCTCCAAGGGTGAAAATTTCACCCCTTAAGACCTTTCCCCTTCCTTGTTCCGAATTGTTCCGAAATGAAACTATTACTATTTTCGGGCAACAAAGGAGATTATACAGGGAGAATCTTATGCAATATATGGTAAGCAGTCAAGACAAACCCAATAATTACCCACTCTATTATGTACATTCAGACATGGATTCTTTCATTTTATATAATGACATATGTTTGGAAAAAGAAATTCAAGATATGGAAAGTGAATCAGAAAAAAAACAAAGGATGTGAAGTTAAAGAATGAAATAGAAGATGATAATGATTAAGGCCTTTGGCATATGGATTTTGATGGGAAAGTCTGCAAGGAAGGAGTTGGGGCTGTTGTATGGATCGTAGACACAAAATCAATTAGGGCAAAGAAGTATTCCTACAAGATTGCCTTCCAATGCACCAACAATGTGGCCGAATATGAGGCACTTATTTTGGGGTTGCAACTATTGAAAAGATTAGGAGCCAAAACGATTTTAGTCCATGGGGATTCAAAACTCATCATAAATCAAATTAAAGTTGATTATTCCACTAAACACCCAAGGTTTAGGGCATACAAAAGTGTTCTTTTAGATTTTTGCAGTGCTTTCCAGAGTATCAGTTGTCTTTGATTCCTAGAAATCAGAATGTGTTTGCTGATGCATTGGCTACCTCAGCAAGTACATGTAAGATTCCTTTCCACCCAAATAAGAAATATGATATTGAGGTAAAACATAGGCCTATTGTCTTGAATAACATAAGGTACTGGCAGGTGTTTGACAATGAAAAACAATTATATAATTTTTGCAATTAAAGGGGGAGTTTGAAAATTTGCATATTGATGTAGAAAATAGTGTTGGTGATGATAGACAAGAAACTATTTTGAATCATATGAGTGAGAACTCTGGTGAACATGAAACATAGCTTGAAATCCTACAATTAAAGGACAATGTAATAAAAAGAGGTTTGGTACCACTTGAAGAGTTATTTGATTTCAATGATGTGGTTCAAAGCCCAAAATGCAACCTACTCAAATTGAATTTGAGTATTGTAACATAGGGACTAAAGACAAACCAAAGGCAGGGAAGCTTTCTAAGTCTTTACCTCTGAAAGAGAAGTTGAAATACATTTACATGTTGAGAGAATAATGTGATGTTTTTGAATTGCGATATGAGGACTTGAAGGCCTATGCAGAAAGTATCATTAAACATACTATTCCTATCAAAGAAGATCAAAAGCCTTTCAAGCAGAAGCTTAGGAGTGTGAACCCTATTTTTCTACTCTTATTTGAGAAAGAGGTAAGGAATATTTTTTATGCCAAGATTTGTGTATCTTTGAGATTTTGTAAATGTTTATCAAATCTAGTACCATTGAGGAAAAAAACTGGAGAAATAAGTTTATGTGTAGATTTCTGGAACCTCAATAAGGTTTCTCTCAAAGAAAAATACCCATTACCGAAGATGGATCATATATTGAAGAGGGTAGTTGCTTCTAACATAATTTCATTGCTTAATGGTTTCTCTGGTTACAACCATATTTTAGTGCATCTAGATGATCAAGACAAAACAACCTTCACAACACCATGGGGAACTTTCATGTATGTGAGGATTCCTTTCAGGCTTATGAGGGCGTGGGGGATCTTTTCAGAGAGAAATGGGTATTTCTTTTGTAGATGAAAAAGACAAATTTATTGTAATATATCTCGATGACATAACTATGTTTTCTAAAACTAATGAAGTTCACTTGTTTAATTTGAAAATTGTCTTTAAGAGGTGTAGAAAATTTGGTATTTCTTTGAATCATAAAAAGTTTATTTTCAGTCTGGAAGAAGGTAAACTGCTAGGTCATTTAATTTCCAAATAAGGTATCATAATTGACCTAAGTAGAATTGATGCTATCATGAAAATTGATCCCCCAAGAAACAAAAAGGAAGTGCATTCTCTCATTGGCATGATAAATTTTCTGAGGAGGTTTATTCCGAATTCAACTAAAATTTTGATAGCTATCACTAACATGTTGATAAAGGACAATGAAATAAAATGGAATTATGAAGCAAAAAGGTCATTCAATGAGGTAAAGTCAAGCTTCACTCATGTTTTGGCTAGTCCTTACTTCACTAAGGATTATATTATCTTTTCCTTTTCTTTAGAGCATACTATTGCAGTAATACTGATGCAGAAAAACCAAGAGAATCATCAGAAACCCATAGCATTTTTCAGTACGGGGTTAAGAGATGCTTATTTTAAATATAGTATTATGGAAAAGCAAGCTTTCACCTTGGTAAAATCCTTGAAGAATTTCAGAGTGTATATTGCATTCTCATATAATCTCTTTTGTTCCCAATGCAGTAGTAAAGACATCCTTACTCAAAATGATCCAAAAGGGAAGAGAGGTAAGTGGATATTTGTCATTTTAGAGTATCATATTGAAATTAAGCCCACAAAAATTATTAAGGGTCATAAATTAGCCAAATTCATGGCTGAATCAAATTTGCATGCGTTGGATATCAATTTTATTGCTGCTCTAGATGGTGAAGAAGAGTCTATACAATAGGTATCATAAAATTTTGTTACTTCACCCTCATATACATATATTGTTTATGTTTTGTAGCATTTACAAATTCCACCTCATCTGACAAATAATAAAGCAAGGTTTCTCAAATTAAAGGTTGTCAAATTCTGCATTCCTAAATCAGGCTTTACATTGTAAGGAAACTCGAGGAATTTTATTGAATTGTTTGTGAGAGGATGAGGCAGATAAGATAATGGAAGAGTTTCATAAAGTTGATTGTGGAGGGCATCTTTCTTGAAGATTAAAACAAATAAAATATTGAGAGCTAGTTTCTATTGACTTACTTTGTTTTATGATGTGCACCAAAAGGGTTTCTATTTGTCATTAGTGTCAGCTCTTTGAAGGAAAGAAGAAATTCTTACCTTTACCTTTGAAGCCTATTTCAATAGAAGTACATTTGCAATAGTGGGGTTTGGATTTTATTGGGGAGATTCATCCAAGTTATTCGGCTCATCACAATTGTATTTGGACAACCATAGATTACTTCACAAAATGGATAGAAGAAATTCCAATTAGACAACCCACAGACTCAGTAATTATCCAATTTATGGAATGTAATATTCTTTCTAGGTTTGGCTGTCCTCATAAGATCATCACGGATAATGTTGTTGCATTCAAATTAGAAAACATGGTGAATTTTTGCAATAAATATCATATATTGCTATGACATTCTACTGCCTATTATCCTCAAGGAAATGGGTCAGCAGAGTCTTCTAACAAGAGCTTGGTCAATATAATAAATAAGTTGTTAATGGAAAATAAACATTCTTGGCACAAGAAGTTGATAAATGTTGTATGGGTTGATAGGGTAACTACTAAGAAGTCAATTGGAATGTCACCTTTCTAATTATTTTATGGATTTGATGCAGTTTTCCTTACTTACCTAGGAATTCTAGTGTTTAAATTATAGCAGGAATTAGAGGTTGAAAATAATGATGTGCAGAGAAGGATAAATAAAATGGTACAATTGCAGCAGATGAGAGAATAATTCTACAACAATACTCAGGTAATATGGGATAAGATCAAAAAGATTCATGACAGGAGGGTGAAAGTTGATGATTCTAAGGACCAATGTAATTCTCTTGAAATATCTAAGAGGGAAATTACTTGTTGGAGGACCTATCAATGGTAAGTTACTCAAACATTATTTCACCTAAGTTCAACTAGTTTCAAAGACAACACTGTAAATATCATTTATCTTTTTAAGTACTACAGGTGTGGGTGGCTGACATTAGAAATTGAATCCCAGAGTGAAGGCCCTAAGTTTCTAATGAGTTTCTACCATATGTAATGAAGTTTCAGTCAGTCAAGTCAGTTTCAGTTGATTGAGGGTCAAATAAGCACCCAATGGATAAGGCTACTACTCTACGACGTTCTTGGCTCCTCATAGGGAGGATTTCATCGACATTGGAGCCAATGCTAGGGTCCTATAAATATAGTGATCAAAGTATGTTAGTCTGGCCATTTATCCCAATGGGATGTTGTAAAATTAGTTTTTACATTAAGTTGTTTTCAACTTTTGAAAAGAAAAAATAATAAAAAATAGAAAAAAGAAAGAAAAATAGAAGAAAAATAAGAAGGGAATAAAATAAAATATGTGAAAAAATAAATAAAAATAAAATCCCCGAAGGGTGAACTAATTAAAATGTCGCCTTGATTTTTAGATTGTGGTTAATGTCGATTAATTAGCGAAATTTTTTATTTAAAGTTGTAAATAAAAAGTGGATGTGATGTTTTGTCTCTTTTGATAAAGTTCTTGTAAGATTGAATGGACGAGATCATCCCTTCCCAGATCAATGATGGAGGATTATGTCTCTCCTCCCCCCCCCCCAACATGCTTTCAGGACTTAATGAGAGGGGGGCAGGGTCTGAAATACAATTTTGTGGAAACCGCTGAAATCTATGTGATGGCTCCACAGTGATTTTGAGGCCCCCCACTCCTTTAACATTTACCACTTGCACCCCTCCCCCCAACTCCCGCATGCTCCCGCTCCATTCATGGAACACCACCCATTGTTCATTCATACCATCCATGTCAGATTACCATTAACCGTTGAATCTTCCCACCAACATTCATATGGACATTGGCCATTAATGACTCCCACCAATGTTTAATTCTTTTAATGAGATGCTCCAAAAAATAGTAATGTTTTTGTTAATCACCCCCCCCCGGCGCCCCCTTTAAAAACCTTGCATCACCGTACATTTGTCCATTTTTTCATTCATTTTATCTGTGCAGGTTGACCCAAATATTTTCAAGTACACCGGAGACCTCTATAGTGCCTTTCCCGTATGTAATTGAGCAATCACAGTCTGGTAACTCTATTTCCTTATCCTCCATTATAGTCAAAGATGTCATCTCATAAAGGAAAGTCAAAAATGGTTATTGAAAGTCCTATATTACCTCCTGTTCATAAATTAGATGAATTTCATTTAGTTGACATAGTATAAAATAGCAGAAACCCAGTGTAATTTCAACTTGTATGAGCTTCATAACTGGGAAAAAAAAAAAAATAGATAACATTAATGAATTGAGTATATGGGAGTCATTATTACCTCAATTTACTTTTCCCCAAATTCATGTTTTCTAGGAATTTGTTACATGGTGTCATCTTAGGTATCTCCCTAGCCATTAGGTTGTAACTGCCCAAAATAATGAAATCGTATTATCAATTACACCAGAAGCTATCAGTTAATATCATTAGATTAATCCTCAAGTTCCCTTACATCCATTTTCCACTTATTCACTCATGAAAATATATCAGAAGCTTAATTTGTCTTAACGAGCCCATATTGTTTAGTCTTTTCTAACTCAAAATTCTGAGTTACCCAGACATAATCACCAATATTCCGGTTCTATTTTCCCTGACATGTCAAGGAAACTTATTTCTATGGTTACTTGCCTATTATATTACCTAACATATCAATGGGTATATAAAGTAGTATTAGGATTTTTGTATGTGTTTTCAAATGGTTAGAAGCCATCAATACTTTTCAACTACAATCAATATATATCAAATTTCATTCATGACCAGTTTCTAAAGTTTATTGTTGAAGGTGCATTCAAACACTAGTCAGTCTTTATGTATTTGATGTTGTTCTATCAAGCAGACAGGTTGAAATTTCAGTTGCAGAAGGTGGATGTACAGGGAAGACCACTATCAGTTATTCACTAAACTTCTTTGCTGAAAAAGAATATAGAAGAATATTCATTTAGTAATTTTGTAGATCAGCTTTTGCATGTATCCTTGTGTCTTCTTAGAAACAATTTTATACCAAGGATTTCACCATAAATCAAAAGAGTTTTACATCTTATAGAACAAGCTAAGTTTGGAGACTGGTATTTTTACCAAAATTATATAGAAATTCGAATCTATGGATGTGAACCCCCTCCCTATAGGTTGTCATATTTTGTGCCAGTAAGAATCTTTACCTTCGAGCATATCAAGCAAATGTTAAAGATTGATTACCTACAATTTGTGTCAAGAAAGCAGAAGAATAGTTTAAATTGAAGGCACATATTGGTCCTTACATCGTCAACATCAGAGCATCGTCAGAGGAAGCAGATGAATTATTAAAGAAGATGAGTTTCAAGTTGAGTTTTACATGGTCTCATGATCCATTAAGGATAATTTTAAAATTGAGAGTTGAGTAGAAGACCACATCGTATTCACATACACCTACACTATAAACATAGTAGTATGTCAATCAAGAGGAGTGGAAGGAGAATACGCTACAAGAGGATGAAGAGAAAATTATCAATCAGACATCTCTACAAACTCCTATTTCAAAGGAAAAAGAAGCTAATAGATCAAATTAAAGTATGTCTCCTACAGATTCAAGGTCTCAAGCTACAGATTTATTTGATTTCAAGAGAAGAAAGAAACCAGATCCTAAGGAAAATACTAAGACTGATACTAAAAATGATGCTTAGAAAAATACTCAAGAAAAATCATCAGAATAAAAGGGCTCACATGAGAAAGTTACAGTTGTTTTGACAGTTCATCCCACCACTCCCTTCTCACACATTGAAGATACAACATAGTCACCTGTATCTTCTACATCCCAGATTGCAACACATCGGAATATTTTTTCCAAATATAAAGAGATTAAGAAAAAAATGAAGCATCAAAGGCTACAACATACTCATAATTTTTGAACTAGACCTCTGCTACTCAACACAAATTGTTGTCTACACTTGACATAGAGAAGGGAAAGTTACAATTAGCATTCTTAGAACCTATAGTTCTAGTCCCTAAAGGTGCAGAAGATTACAAAGCCTCTATCATTTCTTTTAATACCAAGAATATTCATGCAATCAATTAGATTGATTTGAATAAATAGGCTACTGAAATGTTAAAGTCAACATTAACAATTTCATCCATGGAATCCTTCAAGTTGCAGGCCTCTCTAAACGACATGAATTCACAGCTAAATATAGAGTGAATGTCATCCTCAGCCAAAGACACCAAAACCAAAGCACTTGAAGATTTGGTAATAAAACTAAGATATGACCCTGGTGACATCAAAGTAGCTGAGAAGATGATTAAAAACAAGAATGCTAATATTTAGGCTCTAACAAAGCATCTCAAGCTTCCAGCCACAAAGAAACCACAACCCAAAGAAATCACTTAGCTAGAGGTAGAGAAAGAAAATTTGTTCAAGTTGATAGTAGAACAAAACATTCAAATTCAGAAGATGGAGACAGACATGGAGGTATTTTTGAAAGAAAATTAATCATTTGTAGCTACAAGTACACTAGCTCTGTAGACAATATAGCAAACAGTAGCAACGACCTCAACAGAAAGGGAAAACACATCCACTGCAAATTTGGCTGAAAAGTTAGTGAAAGATCTCGGAGATTTATAATTAACTAATCAAAGAATGAAATATTGTTAGCATCATTGAAGAGAATGGAGGAAAATAATATCAAAGCTGATAATTTTTGTTTAGAAGAAGTGCAGAAAAACTTCAAGATTACTCAATAGATTAGAAAGTATGAAAATTAGTCATTAATGACAGAAATATTGGGAGATTCCAGGAAAAGCATATGGTATAACATTAATACAAATATCACAAAACTGTGGTCATCATTCCAAATTATATTTGAGCAAGAGGAAATAGTACAAAATGTCAAAGCTGCAATTGAAAGAATAAGGGTTGAAATTTAACACAGACTCACAGAAGCACACATAATTATCAAGATGATGAACTCGAAGACTAAGGATTAGCTCGAAGAACTTCAAATTCAAGACAGAACAGGTACAATCGTGGAAGTGAAAAGAGTCTTAACAAAGAAGAACCTGTTGATATATCTTGAAAACACGTGCAAAGAGTTAGAAATACAAGTAAAAAGATTTAATAGAAAAATTAATTTTTTGCAAAATAAAGGGCTTCCATCTTTGAGAACTTCTAATGGAAAATTGATTTCATTAGAGAACTACTAGGACCAGTTATGCAATATAGTCGAGATACATCTAGATTTTCCAAAGTGACAGGAATAATAATTAGAGAAGTTTTCACGGAATGCCTGCAATATGACCTCTTCATTTAGCATGAAATCCATCATCTATTTCTCAATAAACCAACTTTTCAAACATACACAGAAGTTGATGAAATATTTCAAAATATGGTAAATTTATTTATTCTTAGTGAAGAAATATTGGATAAATTGTTGGAGCTTGTTGAGTAAAATCAAACAGAAATCCTATAGATCGAGAGAAGTCAAACAGAGGCAACAAAAATGTAGCTACAATCAACAACAACACTCCTCAAAGTGTGAACAAAACATATGAATTAGTCCAACATTGCTATCATTTAGTTCTATTTTTAAAATATCTACATTTTATGGTAGATACTATTTTGTAAATAATTTTATTTGAAGTCTGAATTAGTTCAAGATAGACTCTATAAGTATTTTTTAAAAAGAACTAGAAAGTTTTGGATTATGTAAAAGAGAAGATATTTCTTTGATTGTAAATTTTAAACTTTATTTTGAAGTAATAAATTCAGAAATACAGAGACAATATTGTTTCCGGATTCTTGTGTCGAATAAATGGTGATGTTTTCCTCTCTCTTAATGTGTATTTCTTTCTAAGTTTTCACATGGACGTTCTTTCTTGATTGTTCCAAGAATATTACGAGTTGAATTTACTTGCAGTACTCTTCTTTGGCTTGTTTAAACAAAATTAATGTTTTCCTTCTGAGATTAAATATAAATTCATTTAAGTATGTTTTATATTTAATTTATTCTCACCTTATATTCATCATACCCATACCACACATAATTCATGAGATCCAGGAGTTTTCCTACCTCGCCCTGTTAAGCTACTCTTCTTATTTGTGATAGATTACTGAAGAGTTTTATGACTCCATGCCCAATGGACTTTTCTTCCATTTTACAACCAAAAATTTCAAAAAATCTATCTTGACCTTTCACATATAGCCTAATATCTAAATAGTAAAATTAAAATCATACATAGAGTGCCCTCTCAAAAGCTGAAAGGGCTAGATCCCAACTTTAAAAGTGGTTTTTGGTTACCTCTGAAATTTCCTTTTCAGCCTAGGAAAAATGCGAAGTGTTAACACTCCATACAAGTTTGATTGAAAAGAACAATACAAATTCTAATAAGCATACATTGTAATGAAAAAAATAAAATCTATACTTAAATTGTTTTAAATTGAAGCTATATAAAATGAGACATGGTGTTGAAGCACGTAAGAACTTCGAGGTCTAAATTTTTGGAACTTAATTATTATTGTTCGATGTTAGTGACTTCTAATAACGGAGTTCAAAAAAATTTGGTGGAAGAATGTATATATTCTCTTTTTTATGAACGTATTTAAATTCATTGCTTCACATTTTCAAGCACAACATCACCAAAATTAGCTTAATTTTAGAAATTTTTATTTGGAATTGGATTTAACGTTTAAATTGTTTGAACTTAATTATTATTGTTCGATGTGAGTGACTTCTAATAACACAGTTCAAGGAATTTTGGTGGCAGAATGTATATATCCTCTTTTTTATAACCATATTTGAATCCATTGCTTCCCATTTTCAAGCACAAAATCACCAAAATTAGCTTAATTTTAGAAAAAAAAAACAATTAATTGGATTTATTTACATAATTACAAAATATTTTAAAAAATATGGAATTAACAAAATTAGTGTTTAATGTGATAATGAAATAAAACTGACCTTCCCTATATAAAACTAGTAAATCGACACATTTTCCATTGTCCTTGTTGCTTGCATAAAGATTCACAACAACAAAATATTAGCCACCCTCATTATATTAAATACAATTATTTGATAAATGTGTGAAAAGAGTAGTTACAACATGTGTCCAACAACTTCAACCACATCCCTACAAAAACAAATTATTTACTAAACCACTAAAACTAAAATATATTAACATTATTATATATAAAATAATTTATAATAAAAAATAAATAAAATTAATATTATCTATTAATTATTTTATTCTTGTATAAATAAAATTAAACTCCATTTAAAAACTATTAATCCATTTCTAAAAAAAATATTTTTTTTCTTCTCATTGAAAAAAATAAAAATAAAAACATATACTATTTATATAAAAATTAAATTAATATATAATAATGAACAAAAAATATCTACTTTCTCGTTGATGGGGTTGGCTGACCCACAATCAAGGGGACCTTGGGATCCTCTCCCCAAGCCAATTATGATACATGCATGGATTAAACAGAGTAGGTGGGGGGCGCTCCCCCTAATAAAGGATGTCTCTGGAGAAGGAAGGGATATATTGTCTACTTCGTTAGAGGAAGGTCACAGATTGTTTGTGGCGAGTGATGAGAAATAATGTTGAGCAAGGTGGTGACAATTGGCCTTACTGCTCAAGTCTGCACAAAAGTCAAAATATCGGGTGGTAAGGGGTTAGCTATTGAAATTGACCCCTGTGTGCGGTTTTATACTCAATACTTTGTTTGGGATCCAGGGGCGCCAAGGTTAGGGGAATTTACGTTGTTGTGTGTCTACTTCCTGAATGGGTTATGCATTCTTGACCCGTTGGCAAATCTCTTTCCGTACTGGTGGAAATCTTTCATCAAGCGTGCTTGGCTAAAATTTTGTCTCTTAGGCTGGTGTTTGCTAGTTATATTTGATTACCTTTCTGTTATTTTTGTTTTGACTAAAGCTCAAGTGAGAAGGTGGCCTTATTGGTCTAAGTCAATTTTCTGCAGGGTTTGTCAGTCTGCGATCTACGTCAATAGTCATTCAAGTTATTGTGGGTGGGAAGTATTTGGTGATACCTCTGAGATGGCTCAGATGCCTGGAAGAAGAGATTTGTGCCTCTAGCATTGGAATTGTTACCAATTGAACCCTTCTCTCGCATCTGTGGTCCCAATTGGTCCACAGTCATAGGTAGAGTGGGGACTTTGGGGGAATATATATTTGGTCTTTGTGGTTCATGACAATTCAAGTTTCAAGTTAGGAGGTCCCCAATGGTTTGGGAAATCCCATTTGCTAGATTATGGGGAGTAAATGGTTAGGTATTAGGGGTTATTTTCTCTCGAGGGGTTTAATTATCTTTGTTGCATCAAGGGATTCAGGGTAGTCTATTCTTGGTATGGTGGAGTTTAACACCTAAACCTCGGGTGTTCTATAGTCTCATGGTGGGTATTTGGGATTGTGTTGTGTTGTGTTGTGGCGAGCTAAATTGCTTGTTGGATTGGGGTCTTAGTCTACTTGGAATTATTCTAATCCTTGCATGTATGCCAAGGCATAGAGGCAGACCCCGCCGAGGCGGTGGATACCGTAGCCACCTAGAGGGAATGGGAGTGGAGCCTCTTCCTCCAATGAGGCATGTTCAACGAGCTTGGACAAGGAGGAGGAGTTAGCACAGGACCCTGCATCGCTTATTGGTCATGTTGTTCAGGTTGCCTTTGTGGAAACAATTGTTGTGCAATTGAGAGGGATCCAGGACAACCTAGATATCCTTCGGGACCATCGGTACGAGGATCATAATGAAAATGTTTCTAATTTGAAAGATATTCAGTTCACTGAGGAAGAAATCTTGGAACAATTGGAAAATGTTTGTAGAATCCAAGGACAAACAAATGAACGACTACGAGGGATTGAAGCACAACTAGAGCGTATTGAATTTCACCGGCATGACCAAAGAAAGCAATCGGCTCATGCAAACATACACCCACTATATCTGCCACCCTGAAATGAATGTGGCAGGTTGTGTTCTATTTTTGTCAAATTTTTGGCTTGTATGGCTATCTAGCCCTCCTGAAATAAGGTGCAAATTGTTAAATATTTAGCTTTATATTCTAACTCTCATCACCAACAAATCTATTCAGAGTGAGGAAGGATGAGGTGATGACAAACTGAATGTACTTGTTCTCGCCACAGTAATATAAATTTAGTGTTTTTAATCGACAAAAACGAAAAAGAAAAATATCTACTTTGTATATAAATTAGTAAGGAATTTTTACATACCCATGTATGTATATATATATATATATATATATATATATATATATATATATATATATATATATTTAAGCACTAACACTATAACATATTTAAATATTAAAAACTATAATATTTTATTGTTTTTAAGTATTCAATTATTTATAAAAAATAACCCATTCATATACTATTCCATATATTATTCTAGATAGGAAAGATATTCATTGGGGACTCAAATCAAAAATCAGTTTATAAGTTTTTCTCCATACAAGTTTGATTGAAAAGAACAATATCAATTCTAATCAGCATACAATATAATGAAATATATATATATATATAGCTAAGTTGGTTTAAATTGAAGCTATATAAAATGAGACACTGTGTTGACACATGTAAGAAAGAAAGTTTACGTTTAAATTTTTGGAACTTAATTATTATAGTTCATGTTCGTATTAAGATTGACTTCTAATAATGCACTTAAAAGAATTTTGGCGGAGAAATGTATATATCATCTTTTCTATGACCATATTTGAATTTGTTGCTTCCCATTTTCAAGCACAACATTACCAAAATTAACTTACTTTAGGAAAATCTTTATTTGGAAATGTATTTATTTACTGAATTACAAAATATCTCTTAAAAATGGAACTAATGGTATTAGTGTTTAATGTGATAATGAAACCCACATGATCTATATAAAAGGAGTAAATCAATACCTTTTCCATTGTCCTAGCACTTTGTAGAAAGATGAAGAACAACAAAATATTGACTACTATTATTACATTAAATACAATTATTTCATAAATGTAAGAAAAATGTTAACTACTATTATTACATTAAAAACAATTATTTCATAAATACTATTATTATATCAAATACAATTATTTCATAAATGTAAGAAACAAACAGTTACAACTGTTTCCAAAAACTTCAACCTACATCGTTATAAAAACAATCTATTTACCAAATGAGTAAAACTAAAATATATTAAAATTATTATATGTAAAATAATTTATAATAAAAAATAAATAAAATAAATATTATCTATTAATTATTCCATTTTTTTTTGTATAAAGGAAATTAAACTCCATTTAAAAATTTATAAAAAAGAATGTATCTCCATGACATTAATCTAAATACCAATGCAGGACACTAACATCCATAACTTTGACATTTAAGAATGATAGGGATTATTGATTGGTACATGCAAAAGTTAAATTACATGTATAATTATATTTCAAACAAATAAGATTTTTTTTTGAGATCATGAAAAAATTGGTTTGCAACATATTGATACATAGTATACAACCAATTGTATTATAGTTTGAAATGTGTCGTAAATTAGATATTCCAGATTTTATTCCATATAAAATAAAGAAAGAGTCAAGTAAAACGAATATTACTTGTAAGAATAACAGGTAGAAGACTTTAGTTTGAAATGTGTCATAAATTAGATTTTCCAGATTTTATTCCATATAAAATAAAGAAAGAGTCAAGTAAAACGAATATTACTTGTAAGAATAACAGGTAGAAGACTAGAACTGAGTTTTAGGGTCAACAACGTCATAACCAAATGTTTAGGTAACTCACTATTTTCAAATTTATAAAAAGTTATATGTTCAAGATAGAAGCCTTGCAAAATTATTTTACATTATAATACAATTTTAAATGCATTTATATATACTAAAAAAGAATAGGCTCACAACTCTAGTACAAATGCAAGATTGATTTCTAAATTCAACTCTACTACAAATGTAAGATTGATTTCTAAATCCTCCCCCTACTGGACTCTAGTCTGCGGTAAAATCTAACACTACAAAATAATAACTATCCACACTAACTAACACAATGAACTGAAAAACAATTGATTTCTAAATCCTCCCCCTACTGGACTCTAGTCTGCGGTAAAATCTAACACTACAAAATAATAACTATCCACACTAACTAACACAATGAACTGAAAAACAATTACATTGACGAAGCTTCGTATCTGGTAGTCGAATCGTATTATTAATTTCATTTATTTCGCAGTGGAATTGTATTATTAATTTCATTTTTTTTTCAGGTAATATGATTATAATTTATGTAAATATAATTTTAGTTTAGTTTTAATGGTAGTGGAATTGTTTTATTAATTTCATTTTTTTGTTAGGTACTATGATTATATGATTTATGTAAATGTGATAGTTTTAGTTTAGTTTTTTGAAATTGTAGTTTATTTATGATAGTTTAGTTTTTTTATTTTTATTATTATTAGTTTATTTTTGTTACTTCAAATTTTATAATAATTTAGTATTTTTTTACTTCATAATTTAATTTTTATTCTTGATTAATATATTTTTATATTTTTACATTTTTGTTTGTAGTTTAGTCTGATTGATCATTTCTTTTAGTTTAGTTGTATTATTAATTTTATTCAATTTTAATTAATATAATTATAATTTAGACTTTAATTGTTTTAGTTTAGTTTTAAATGTGGTTTAGTTATTACTTTATTTTTATTTTAATTACTTTTAATTTTTAGTTTAGTTTTGTTACTTCAATTTTTATAATAATTTAGTTTAGTTTAACTTCACAATTTTGTTTTAATTCTTAGTTTGTAGTGTAATTTGAATGATTGATTTCTATTATTAGTTTTATTCAGTTTTAGGTAATATCGTTATAATTTACTTAAATATAGTTTAAACTTAAATTTAAATGTAGTTTACTCATTATTTTAGTTTTATTTTTAGTTTAGTTTTGTAAGTTCAACTTTTAAAATAATTTATTTTAGATTAACTTAATAACTTTCTTTTGATTCTTACTTAATATAATTTTATATTATTATTTTTTTTTATTTGTAATTGAGTTTGAATTATTGATTTTTACTTTAATTGTATTATTAATTTCATTTAGTTTTATGTAATCTCATTATAATTTATTTAAATATAGTTCTCGTTTTAGTTTTATTTTGATTACAAGATGTCAAAAATGATCCCTATGAAAATTAACAAATTATGAGGGTGACCAGAATATTATTTTTTAATTAAAAAATAATTTAATGATTTATAAAGTTAAATATTACAAATTGCCATAGTCAAAGCTAAACTATTACTGGTTAACAAGAAAATCACTTGTTATAGTCCTATCTTGACAGTAACAGGGATTAATAAGTAGCCTTGCTTCTCATGTATCTTGTTTGCATATTTATTATTAATTTACTATAGATATTTACATTTCATGTCAGTTTTCACATAAATATTATAAATACAATTGTTTATTTTTAGATTTATTTAAATATATATTTATTTATTTTTGTTTGTGATATAAGTAGTTAATAAAATGACCATGGTTTTGGGGCTCTTCGGGTCTCTTTATTACCCCATGGTTCCCGAAGTTTGATGCAAACACTTTTGTTGTATCTCGAACGGGTACGTCTTCATAACCTCCCTATCCATTTCTGGGACCAAAAGATATTTCCATGTATAGGCAACTCCATAGGCAGATTCATCAAAATGGATACACAAAGAATGAAGAAAGAATTTTTACTTTCGCTCGCATATGTGTGGAAGTAGATCTTAATAAAGGTTTACCGAGAAACATTAAAGTGAAACACAAAGACCGTAGCTAGTTGCAGTCATTAGATTATGAAAATACAACTTTTAGGTGCAGAATGTGTCAAAAAACTGGACATCTAAAAAATGCATGTCCACAATACAAAAAGAAAACTGGACATCTAAAAAATGCATGTCCACAATACAAAAAGAACAGTCGCAGAAAGAAGAAAACAGGTAATCATCAAAAAGGACGGAAATTCTCCTATACAGAATCAGATGAGGAGGAAGAACCAGTCCAAAATGAAAGCAACCAAACAGAAACTCAAAAGGCACCCCCACAAGAACCTATGGAATCACAACCCGGAAAGAACTAAAATTCAATGGAAATCCATGGAACCAAAAGGCAGCACTCTCCAGACGCCTCTGATTCAGACAAGGAAAATCCTCGACCTAGTGAAAAAAATCCTCTTCAACTTATTCCCATAATTCCATCCCAAGGAGAATGGCAAAAGTTTGAGAAGAGAAAGGGGAGAAAGACATGATTTATCTCACTTCTCTTATTTGTTCTCGTTGAGGTCTTCTCATAAGTCTTGTCTTTTATTTTTTTAAGCTCTACAACTAGATGGGCACTCGCTTGAGCATTCCTCATATGAGGAGGCCGTGTATCTGTTTCAGTGGGTTTCCTTACTTTTTTAGTTGGACGGGACTAAGTTTCCACATCCAACGAGCTCTATGATCCGCAAATTATAGAGCAAATTGAATGTTGCGGCATATACTTATAACTTTTATCCTGGTAATAAAAAGTTCGCTTTTTTCTTTTGGAAAAAAAAAAGTAGTTAATAAAATTATTTAATTATTTTTTTAAATTATATATTTATTAATTTTAATTGTGATTTAAATCATTTTAAAAATATATATTAATTGAGGTTATTTTGTTGGTTGGGTGAAATAGTTGTTACCTTCTCTACAAGTTCAAATCCCTACTAGTTACATGACAAACTATAATGCATATAAATATTGTTGTATCGACTTTGAGGCTTGTGTACTCTTAAGAGAGAGTATATCTATAAGCTAACTTGATACAAAAGACCTGACTCTTTATATCAACAACCTCAGGCTAATCTTCAAACTCAAAAGGAAAATAATTTCTATTCTAAAAAAAAAATATTGATTAAATTATAACCTATTAAATTTTAGATAATTTTCTAAAATATGAGACCTATGTTTATTATATTTAATATACAAAATATTTTTTCATATATAAATTGTTTTGAATAAGAGCTCATCTTTCTTTTGTTTTGGCTAAGAGCTCATCTTTCTTGGATGTAAAGAAACAACTTACTAGCCCAAGACCCATAGACATTTGGCAAGAGTGAAAACTTGTCCTTTACAAACCACCAACTTGTTTTTCTTGAATATTAATGATGATCTTACATTTTTCTAAA
This sequence comes from Pinus tabuliformis, assembly GCA_031772625.1. NCBI lineage: Eukaryota > Viridiplantae > Streptophyta > Pinopsida > Pinales > Pinaceae > Pinus > Pinus tabuliformis. The sequence continues at coordinate 1,355,186,184 of CM062804.1, forward strand.
TTGCAGAGATACTAACATCACTCCCAAATTTGTAAAGCACCATCTTAATAAAGGAATATTTATTAATATTTTCACTGTATTCAGCAAATTGATAATAAAGTGTACTATCCAATGAACAAGATAGTAAGCATAAAATCTTTAGCAATTCTAAACTAATTATTAACATATGTTGATCACCTGAATGAAAATTTATAATTCTTTTATAGATCTCCTAATGATGAGCTATCATACTTCACCCAAAAATAAATAACAAAAATTTACCAAATAGGATTGCAATGCAAACTACTAAAACATAATAACACTATCAATGATGAGCTAAAAGGTAAAAAAAAAAGGAGTAGTATAAGTAGGTGGAGGAATTGCCTGATTTCTGTTCCCGCCCGGAAAAACTTCTGGCTTCAGCAATTGGCAATTTTGCCACCCTTCGACACTAATTACTCTATATTGTCTTAAACATTTGGGATTCCTGCCGATTCTTTGTCACATCTCGCCGAGGGTGATGGGCTGTCTGGATTAATGTAAGGAAGGAGTTGGCGGCCAGTATTCAAATTCCTCCAAAACCGTGCGCAAAACTCCCCATTTGCATGAGCTCAGACAGCTATTTGTGGGCATAACTCTCAAGAGTTCCATATTTGGATTTCGGACAATAAGTTAACCAAGTGATTGGATTTTGGATAGCAAGTTAACCAGGCGACAACAAGTTATTCCAAGTGAGTAAAACCTAGCTTTGATGGATTCCAATTGTTTGTGTATGGAAGATATTTTCTCTTACACTGTGATTCCCCAATTTTATCGCGTCCCTGACCTGTTACTCCTCAAATCTGTACTACTCCCTCCATTGAAAGGCTTGGCATGGCCACTCTGCAAAAACTGTAATATTATACAAAATTGTTTGATCGAGGTGAACATTAGAGACCTGACAATTATATTTTTTTAGATTAAAACCTGAAAAGTGAACATTAGATCAAAAGATGTGTGTTGCTATGAGTTCATTTTGAGGATTCCATCGCCCATAAGCTCCAAGAAGATAAATCTAAAATAGCGACCCTTTGGGAAACTGTTGAACTTGATCTTCATAATGTACTCAATGTGTTTAGGGTTTGTGGTGACAAATGAAAAACCCATCCAGTGCCCCTGTAATTTCATGCTTTCGCCATAGCGTTGAATCAACTACGTAATCCAGTCGTTAATATCATTCATGTTAACAAAGAAATTTAGCAGTGTGTCCACTAGTTGCTAAAGAAAAGGCCCCTTCATCTTCCCCAGGAACACCAAATATTTCTAGATTATGAAGCTTAAAATCATCATAACCACAACAAATGGCACCCTCTCACTCAAAAATGACATCAACATGCTCTCCATCACCATCCCCCTCTCTGAACATATACATACCATGACTGAACTTATATAGATCTATACTTGCAGCTCGATTTGTTTCCACCACATACACATTAGTTGTGTAGTTGTGTTCCTTCACTGTTGCTATTAGTTCATTTTGAGAAATTAGGATAGATTAGGTAGATCAAACAATCTCACATTGGCTTGGCATGGCCACTCTGCACAAATTGTCTCCCACCATAGCCATAGAGTCATTCAACGAACCTCGAATTTATATCAGTTGCCCCAGGCAATGTTGCAGTGATTATACTTAGAAATCCACATAATTTCGTTAGTAATGGAGCAAAGAAGATTCATGGGACCATAATGAAAGGGATGAATCTGGCTTCCTAGCTTTTTCTTTGGAGAATAAGGCCACCAAGAATGCTCTAAAACATGGGGAGAGAAATGGAACGAGATATACATTAGAATAATACAATCATGAGAAGGCAAAGGAGTCAATTCAATGGACCTTGAGTGCAAATGTTGGAAATAGGTACAACTTCCTAAGGCCTGTAAACAACTGCAAAATCTATTGATAGCCTTCATTGGAGGAATATGTGATGGTAGTAATATTATTGTCTATGAGTGAAAGAAATAGAGCAATCAGGAATGAAAGCTTCAACATGTTCATTCAACCTGTGCAGAGTGGCTAGCTTAAGTGAACATTAAATCAAAAATTGTTGTAGTGGAAATGAAAATTTGTTAAAGCATCATTTCCAGAGCTATCAGTAAGTCGAATGCTATTATTTTAACATTTATGTGATGGTAGTGAGATTACTGTCTATGGCTGAAAGAAACAGTGAAATCAGGAATGGAAGCTTCAACCTTTTCATTCAACAATTACAATTGGCTTCATGGGACCATAGAGGAATAGATGAAGATGGATTTCCAACTTTTGCTTTGGAAAGTAACTTCCACCAAGCATGCTCTGAAGCATAAGAAGGAATGGAACCAGATATATGTTTTCATATTACTTTGTTTTGGAGAGCAAGGCCACCAGGCATGCTCTGAAACATGAGAAGGAATGGAACCAGATATATGTTTGTAATTATAATAAAGACAAGATAGATGTGTCAACTCTATGGATCCTAAGTGCAATAGTTGGAAATAGGTATAACTTCCTTGCTTCCTTGAATCCTCCATCCAAGGAAATCCCTCGAATAGAAGGAGATGTTGCTATACTTTTACATCCACTGGGACTTGAACAATCATACAGTTGATGTGTGACATACTGTATTTTGAGTAAAATCATATATGTATAGTAGTTAAAATAGAGATACCTGATCCATTTTATAAACACAGGAACTCATTGCAGGAAGAAAAATATGTGGAATGAGACATATTTAAAAAGGGTTTTCTCTTAAATCCAACAAAATCCTATCAACTATAAACATAAGGGACATTAAACATTTAGTTTAGCATTGTGTCCTTAGTATGAACTATAATGAGGGGATGTCACGACCCAACTGATTCATAGCTTCTACCTGTAGAAAAAACCCCCAACAAGCATGAATGTCAGCATAGTAATAAAGGCTAGAGTAGTAGCCTTCTTTATGTTCATAAATGAAGAACCAATGGCCAATGCAAGACCCTGAATCATAAAGGTCCAAATCTGAGATCATAAGCATGCCCCTTGATACAATCATAATAGCCAAAAATCAACATATAGTGTTTCTACTTTATAGTTTTGCAATGGACACAGCTAGAAAATAAGCTTGAACTTTTTGGAAAGCATACCTGAGCTGCAATAATACTGAGGGGTAGTCTGATCATGGTAAGAAAAAATGTTGCAACCATCATTCTTAAGTTATTCATGAAGTAAACTATGAGCAAATATACAACGGGAAGAAATAGGTCGGGCGGCATGTCACCTAAGTTTCAAGCCATAAATTATGTGCTTAATCTGTACATGTCTACTGCCTGCTCCTTTGCTAATATGGCTCGTTCTTTAGGAAACGTAAAAATTGTAGTAAAACCTGGGAAGAATCCCTAGAAGACAACAATGAAAAAAAAAATAGTCCTATCTGCATTCAACGATGAAATTCAACTTAAATATATGAAAACTAATGGAAATTATTTATGTAAATGCCCAACCAATATGCATTTAAA